>OX246747.1:30923488-31303299 GCA_945910005.1 Isoperla grammatica
AATGAAAATTATTCATCAATGGCGCTGAAAGGAGGTTGCTTAGCAGCGCTAGCTTGCTGTTTTGGCCACAAACTTCTTATCCAAGTATCGCCCGGTATATCGTTGCTTCGGGTAGCGGGACAAGTTTATCTTTTAAAGTTAATCTTTTTTGTGTATAACAAAGTACTCGCATCAATACCAAGGCCATAACATGATGTCTTTGAGTCGCCTTGTATGACAGGCAGAGCGACCCTACCCCGGACCAAACGGGGTAACAATGTGGCGTTGCACTTGGTTGGAAATTCGGAAGTAAACCTCTCCGTTATCGCTAGGCCTAGGCTAAGTTGTTTTGGCACGTTCATTTTTTGTGTTCATTCCACAGTCCACACAGCCGACCATTGAATGTGCAACTTGTTGCTTTAGGTCATGTTATGAGTGTAGAGTGAGTGCGTCTTTCATTCATCTGATATTCGTTGAGTTAATACTACTAGGCCTAGGTTTGTAAATTAGTAATATGAATAGAATAGGGCCTGGCCTGTAGGCTACAACTGAAAATGTGGTATCTTCTGCCGATTTTGTTGTCAGGCTGTTCAACATTAGATGTACCATGGTGTGATTTTTTAAATTTAATTATGTTTTTAATATTTAGGACCTAAATCAACTTTCTGATTCAAGTCTGATGTTGTTAAATACATTTTGTTGTCGAGGCGCGTAGTCTGTTAAAATTGCTTACTTGTAGGTAGTATTTTTTCGCTAAAAATTGGTTACTGCGTGTTTTTTGGCAGAATGTCCCTGGGACATGTTTTTGGAATAGATCGTAGTTTCATTATATGTAAACAACTTGAAGCGTAAATGTTTTTTTATTAGTTAGTGCGTGGTTTTTAATTTAGCTTTTACGTGGATGATGTTTTTGCAATGAGCTTCGCGACATAGTCTACGGTAAACCAGCCGGTGCGAGTCAACGCTTTCGGAACGGTTGCTACCGCAGTTCTGACGAGCACGTGTCCGCCGACCAATGGGAGCGCGCGGTCCGCTGTCGTCTGCTTGTTTACATGTGGCGGGCGGTGCGCGCGCAACGACAGCGGAAGGGAAAAGGGCCAACGCTCGCCAGTGCTGTTCGGAACCCGGAGTGGCGAGGTTCTCGTGCGGGCGGGCGCGCGTCGGAGACACTCGACACTCAACGACTGACGTCATCGCGTCGCCCGATTTTCACGTTTGTGTTTGCCGCCGCCATTGTCTTGCGTGATTATTCGCGCCATTCCGATTTTGTTGTGTACAATTTCGTTACGACCACGATTGGCGCGGTAGAGACACGCGCCGCCTTATGAAACTTTTATTTAGTGTTGCAGTGATTGTAGTATCAAAACCACCATGATGAACAGCCTGTGCCGATGATGAGTAATTTACTATGGGACGTGCCATTGTTATTTGAAGTGTTTTGCTGGAATAATTTATCTGGAAAATAATAATATTCATATGTATGTCAAACGTTTTTTTTATTACGAAATCCTTTATTTTCCACTCCTTCCTCTTCTGGAAAGTCGCGACATATCATACATGAACAACGTTTGAATGTGCCGAAGATTTTAAACCAGGACAGCATTGCCATCCTGACAAAATGTTTCTCTCTTCCTGAACACTCCAGGTTACATCTGAGGAATCATTGTAATATGCTCAACCTTATATCCAGATAACTGGTCATTTTCCTCTGTCTTGTTCTGTCAAATCCACTTGTTCGATACTGATCACCTTATCCAGAGCAAAACGTAGGTTTTGGATACTATTGTACATGAGAACTTCGATTATTTGGTGTTTAACGACGTACTCGAGGGCCTAGATCATATGACGTCTTCGGAATCAGATCTGCTATAGGCCTACATCGTCATGGTCGTCATAAGGCGAGTCCTGCAAGGGAGGGCAGGACCAAGTGGCAGGAGGGATCTTAAGTGGGACAGTTGGGGGTAAAGGGTTAGGGTCTCCTTTTGTCGCCTCTTACGACTTGTTGAGTTACCTTGAGCCTATTGTTCGCCGGGCCCAAACGGGCCTGTATGGATGAAGGTAATTAGGCAGGCCTGATAACAATGTGTAAGAACGGCCTCCTAGGCGCACAGTAGAAACTAGGTCGTGTAAAATTAACAAGGTTCGATGAACCTGACGCCGTTTGGAGGAAGGTACACTGGAGTGCGGGCAAAGCTTTCAGTAGGATACACGATGAATGAGGGAAGAGCAGATGTGTCTCACCCGACCGGGTCTTTGCTCGATGGCCGGGAGAAGGGGGGACTTTGTGGTTGATTGGCTGGACCAATATTTTTGAAACGTTTTGTAGATGTGTGATGTGATGAAGGTAAGGCAAGAATAGACGATCGCTTTTGGGCCAAAATTGATAAAGGGTTGTTGACTGACATCAATTCAGTTTCCACCTTCTCACCCTGTCTGTCTGTACATGAAGGGGTTGTGTTGTATATCCAGATTGTTGTCTATATATTGTGCCAAGCCTGGGACTGCACGGTCCTTGGCCTTGAATCTAGAATGGGGTTGCTTCATGTAGACTATAGTCTGTCCCAATTCAAGATACACGCCGGCAAAATGAGAACTAAAAGGAACTGTTTCTTATTGTTGGAGACTTATGCTGTCAATCATCTCCTTTTTTTGGCAAACCACTTAGCTTCTAACATAGTAAAGACAGCTCCAAACCACATGGACCGTCGAAGCAAGAGATAATTAGAGTCGATCCTTTGAAAAGGGACATAATCCTGAGCCCCCGTCCTCCTATTGTCAAGTGGGTGTTTTTCTTATTTGAATAGATATTATCGGTGGTCACTTTTTTTAAAACTGTGCATCCTTCCTGGTGACAAGCATGACGTTTACAACCTTGCACAGTGAGCGGGAAATAAGCCGCCGTTTGAGGAGTCCTCTTTACCGGCGTGCATCTTGGATAGAGACCAACATGTATGCCATGCCTAGAGTAAACGATCAGATCAGCGATATGTTGAGGCATATAGTCTGGAATATGTCACAAACCACGGGGGGCAATCTGATTATAATGTTATCAGTTCTATACTTATCTCCTTGTAAGGGAAAACTAACTAACCTTGGGAATCTGCTGAAGTGCCGGAATAACGCCAAGTGCATTGGGTTAGGTTATCGAATGTTGTCTGAAGCGTTGCATAACGTGAACTCGAGCTGCTGCTGATGATGAGATCAGCGCCTTCCATTCCTGTGCCCAACTAACATCGATACAAGCCCGTGATGTGCGTGAAGGAGGGTTCCACGGGAACCTTGTCAGTGCTAAAGTCATAGACGAGTGAGTCGCAGCCAATCAGCGGGTGGCTTTTGCACATTTGGTTGGCAAAGCCGAAGCAATCTATGACGTCAGCATTTTACGACGAGGTTGTTGTTGTTGTTGTGGCGTACCTCTGTCAGAATCTCGGTCTGTTCAGATAAGAAGCAAGTGAGGACGCTCACGGTTGCTTGCTAAGGAGTGTTGGTTTTCCGTCTACGATCTATAAAGTAATTCGCGTACATAAACAATTATGTTGAAACCGCGGACGTCGTCTAAACATGACACTACTGCTGTCTGTCTGTCTGTCTGTCAGTCTGTCTGTTAGCAACTTGTTTCCTTTCTTCACTCAATGTCGACTCACGTAGGTAATCTCTGGTTGCGTGGCGCCATTGATGCCAGTTCTCATTGGTGTTGTGGGTTTTAGAGGTTATGTACATGCTTCATGAGTCATAATCTCCCATCCATATCCGTCGTTGTCTTTGCTAAACACATCGCACAAGAACGTGTACATGTTTGAAGAAGTAGTAGTATCGTTACTGTATGTGGTGTCGCTTCAACGAGGTTATTGCGATCGCCCGAGCGTGAAAGTAGAGCTGCTTGTCTACTAATTCGCAAAGATGGCAGACGACCACTGAGTCACACTCGCCAGAAGAACGCGCCAAATGAGTTGCTGCGGCCGCCGCCGCTAGATGGCAGCACCGCGCGGCGGGTCCAGTCTATTGTCAGGGTTGTGGAGGGGGGTGTAGGTTGGTTGGCAGCAACGCCGGGCGGGGACTCCACTGACTCGGGCGACGTCGGCTGGGTGACACGCGCTGCTGCGGCGTTATGTGTGACCTCGTTGTCACGGTTACGTAGTCTCGCGCCGACGGGATGAGTCATTCGAGCGTGCCTGCCGTGCATGACATCTGCAAGACTTCCATTCCATCACTAGATTCACTATTCTTTATTATTTCTATATATGGCTCATTTACTCACTATTACTCGCTCATTTGGTACTTCCTACTTTAAAATGACATATTAACACTGGGTGACATTTTTATACAGATTATTGCAAACGCTCATTTTAACCCCCCCCCCCCCCCCCCGTAATTATTAAATCGGATTTTACAACCCCAAGAAGAGTACTTGCGTAAAGCGGGGGTCGTGTGACGGAGGGGGAAATCGATAATGGCGCCACTTTCAGCTGGTGTATTGTTTAGGAATCTTCCCCCAAGACGGGGGCTGATTATTAAGGCTAGTATAAGCCTACTCTACTAAGTGTGGGAGACATGATATGAACTCTACTACTACCACTTCACTTTAATATACTAATATATGACGCAGGGTTACACGAATGAATTGCTATGTGATACCAACTTGAGAAGTTGAATTAAATTAAACAACTTAATTTTTTTGATTTGGTTGTTTAGCCATAGTATAAACCGGACCGTGGTTATAATAATATAATCGAATTGGTCAGGCTGTAAACTTACATTCTATTCTTCTACTGTGTTTATGTCCGTTATTCGTGCACTCCGTCGTGGAGTGTTAACTCGTCGAGTTTCCTGCAAATGCAAATTGAAACTAGGCCTAGGCCCGTTCAGACACCGACAAACGAAGCCGTCCCTATTCAATGGTTGGCGCCTAAAGTAGAATAATAATATTGCTGACGTTTACATCGCCCCAAAACGTCGGGATATATACATGTCATAATCTCGGCAGTAACTCCCCCCCCCCCCCCCCAGATTTGTGACTATCCATGTGTGAATAAATCAACTTGTAATTGTATTGATATGTGAAGTACAATAAAATAATTGCTGACGCTTACATCGCCCAAAAACGTCGGGATATATATATGTCCCAATCTCGGCAGTAACTCCCCCCCCCCCCCCAGATTTGTGACTATCCATGTGAATAAATCAACTTGTATTGATGTGTGTGATGGTTTGAAACGTTCCTCTGTCAAAAAAGGCTTGGAAAACGGACCTTTTGTCCGTATTCATCATATTCATAGATAAGCACTTCGTAGACCATTGGGCAATCCAAGGTTGCAGAACTCATTATGTGCTGAATGGATTGACTATGAAAACGAGGGTGGATGTTTTTCGAATGGAATGCACTTGTCGCTCTCTGTGTGTGAGTGTGTGTGCGCGGTTATTTATAATTGGATACATTTATGTGACGTGTGACCGTGACGGCTTTCCTCATCGTTCCGACTTGTTTAGACACTTCCATGAGGTGATGCTACTTTATTGTGTAGGCAGTGCCGCAGCAGGCCACCCCGTGTTAGAGATCTCCCATGATGCTATCTAAAGCCCGGTTTACACACCGTAATAAGGTGTAAGGTCTAAGGTTTAACGAAGTTGAATCAGCCAGTAGCATAATGGCGTTCACATAACTTCCTAAGATTTAAGAGCTAGGACGAAAGTTGAAACTATTCCAACTTGTTAGCTCTCATACCTAAAATTCTAAGCCCAGCCAATGAGAGACGAGCTTTTATAATTCCGGCCAATGGTAGCGATCCTAGTAAATCAGTTTGGAAAATACTATCCTTAGAACAAAATATTAGAATCTTTAATCTTAAACCTTATTACGGTGTGTAAACCCAGCATAACATAGGCAACCCAAGACCACAGGCCCATCCACATAATTTAGCCATAAGGACCTCGTTAACTTAGTGACGTAGACTTGGTAGGATAATAAGAATGGAAGCGTTCACAATGACTCGTGGCTACTGCGAGTCGGCTGTTGGCGGCAACATTCACGTAACACCTACATATCTATCTGATTAGTTGATTCCTACGTCCTTATATACATAAACACCAACGTTGTTGCATTGAGTTTGACACTAACAAACTCAATGGTTGTTGCTTTCATTACTAATTATGGAGCAATTAATAGCAAGCATAACAACCGCGCTGTTTTGTGCCTTGAAACAACAGCCATGTATAGATTACGTTACTTATTAGGAATATTATCATACAGTATGTGTAGCGCTTATGAAACCGCGTGGGACCGTGTCCTTCGCATTTTCTTGAAAGGTGACTGAAGAACGATCAATTGGCGTGGTTTTGTGCGCGGACTAATCTCTACAACTGACACAAAGTGGCTACTTTAGGCAGAGAACTACTTTATGTAGTTCCACAAACAACCTCGTGGATGCTGACGTCATAGATGGGTGAGTCGGAGCCAATCAGCGAAAGGCTCTTTCAAATACTGACATTTTGTTGGCCAATGCCTCCCTCACTGGTCTGTGACGAACGGTTGCTCTGGAACGACTTTACCTATTAGTGTTTTAGTAGGCTACAACAATATGGTCGCCGCAAGGAAAACTATACTTATCCCTGCACAATGCTTACGACATGGACGAGGGATCGTGACCAATCGCCAATGAGTATTTGAAATGGGTACGTTTTTTTCGCTGGTTGTCTATTCATAGTTCCCACGTGACGTCACAGCGGCCATGATTGCGACACGATTGATAAGGACCAATCCTAGATCATTGGCAAATACTATTCAAATTCGATAAATAAGCCTAATTTAGAATTTAAAAAGTAAACATAAGCAATACAACAATTAAAAATTACGACACATACCAATTTTATTTTTTAAAAAACACCTGAATTTTAAAGAACTAACCATTTCTGTGTTCTACCACAACAGCCTTCAATTGTTTCTCCATGGAAACGTGAAAGTTTGATCACAAATGTGGCCGCCACGCGCAAAGATGTGACGTACGTGCAACTTATTAATACGTATCGAGCTCGCCCATGATTGGTGAGGTTGTTTCAGGACGAGTGTATAAAAAAGTTAGATAGTTCTCACAAGTTGCTATCTGTGCGTCAAATTGTGCGGGTGGCAAATAAGGAAACGGTTAACTCTTGTCTGGTCGAGTAATAACACAGTGGCAGGCAGCCAACATCATCATCACCCGCAGGCCTATTCTCGGCGAGGCGAGAGCCGGCAACACTGTGCGTGCCGTGACGGACGATCACGGTCCCGTGGATGACTCATTGTTGGTTTGACAACAGCGCTGTCACACGGAGCGGTTCTGTGGCAGAAACTTCTTTATCGACTTGAATTAGAGCCTCGTCGCTAGGGTTGTCACCAGAAATGTGTCGCCAGTAAATACGGGAAGTGTCTAGCTTACTTTGGTTATGATCTGAATACAACGTTATCACGTTATCAACAGTCTCCTCCAGTCCAACTACTAATTTATCTTGGGCACATCTTTTGGTTAAGCCCAAAGGCCACATTCTTCCCTGCCTCAACACTCAAATACGTGCTTAACTGTAAACAAATTTCAGTATCATTCCAATCTGCTAGTCCAAGTCGCTTTTCTTTCACTTCCTGTACATATCTGCCTATATTGCGCGTTATCTTATTCTTTCAAGATTAACTGGTACATGGAGGGAGATAACATAACCACACTGTTTATCCGGTACCTACGGTGCTATTGCATGGGGTTATCACTTTGTACTTGTTTTCGTTATTTGTATGGTATATATTATATAGTAGGCCTATATACAGTAACAGTTTAGTCATATTTCTTCCATTTCAGTGTAGATACTCAATAAGCAGACACTTATCTCGTTTTCCGCTACCAAACGTCGGACGGAACGCAAGAGCCTAGATGCTACATGTACGCGCATAGATACTACATTACTGATTAGTAGCTTGCCATATTGAGCCTATACTCTCGTTTCGGACGCGCTACTGCTGCCATCTGTTAGTGACTCAACGTACTACACATTGCAAAGGGGGTTCCCCAGGTATATCTTTACCCCACGATCGATTGTTACCTCTTGTGAGTTGTGATGATGTTTATTAGTAACAAGATGCAGTTACCTATAACTTACTATTAACAACATGTCTATGATATGACACGGAAGATAATGTGTGCTGTACTTTCCCGCCACGAAACGCCGTCGAGGAAGAAAACGTCGTTCCGAAGGCCACCGCGAGATCGCAGCACTGCGCGCGTTGTGAGTCTTCAATGGGGGGGGGGGGGGGTTGGGGGGGGGACTTGCTCTGCTCGTGCTGTCGGTCGCCTCTGCAGCGTCAAACTGTCTAGATATGAAAGCAACGAACGACCTCACTACCATCGTTATAAAGGTGCCGACATGAAAACGACGCTACCCACTTCGATAAAGATGTTTCTCTGTCTGTCTATAAAGCTTCTTTATCGACTCGACCTACTCAGATTAGAGCCTCGCCGCTAGGTTCGCTAATAAAAACGCGGGTTTTCTTCCCGTCTAAAGCACAGGTTACTAAGGTGTTTGATTGAAGGGCATTCTCTTGGTTACTAAGGTGTTTGATTGAAGGGCATTCTCTTGGAAAATCTATACACAATTTACGAAACAAGACGAGTGTAGTGACTTCGACGTATCTAGCAAGGTGGCGTGGTGTCAAAGATAATGCACGATGACGTATCGAACTTCTGCCAGGAGCTTTTGGAGGATTTTTTTATTAGACCTAGACCTATCCATTGTCAATCTTGTGATGGGTTAGCGTCTTTCAATTAGTAACTAGCAGTTACTGGTGACCAGAGACTTCCATTGTGAACTTTACACAACCATACGCAACACTGCATGCACCACATCAAGCTGTTCCACGGCAACCTCGTGGATGCTGACGTCAGAGGTGAATGAAGAGGTGAATTGGTCAACTAAATGTCAGTGTTTCAGTGATTGAAAGCCAGCCCTCCTGGTTGGTTCTGACTCACTCACTCGTCTATGACCTCAGCATTCCCAAGGTTGCTGTGAAACTACCTGTGGGTACATTCACTACCTTCATTGGAAGATAAGATGTCCACAGTCTTGGTGGAGCAAAGGTTAATTTTATGCTGAAAGGGTTCGGCTATATCACGTGCACTAAGTTTACATCATGGATGGAATTGACGCGATGAAAATAAGTCAGGTATTGTCGCCCGAATCTTCTCGACTTGGTCCACCACTTGTCGCAACATATCGTCATCAACATCATCATCGTCATCGTCATCATCGTCAGCAGCAGCAGCAGCAGCTCTTCGCAGAGTCGTCTAGTCCAGCTGACAGCGGATGACATCAAATTGTACGTAGTGGATGTACGAATAGAATATTCCACATGCATAGAGTATACACCTATTGTACAAACTGTAGTGTGTCTGAGCTAATGGGAAAACAACTGCATTGAAATTAAGTTGTTTGGAATGGATGTTGATGTGTAGTGATGAATATTGATTGATATCAGGTGTCGTGTGTGAGAATTATTGTCATCTAATGGATGTATGAAAAGTGGCTTTGATTTATAAAAGTTCATTGGAACGGGTATATATACAACACGCCTAGAAATATTGCATGCTTTCTCTATTGTTGTATGCAAAAGTGCGGGAATGGTCATTTTAACGGTTTGTTTCTCTAAGTTTTACCACTAGCAGAGTTGTAATAGGACTAGTTTGGCATGACGTTATTTGCACATGTCAGTTGGATACATTTTCATCAGCTAGTTGAGCTTAGACCGCGTCATTATGGTGTTCGAACGGTAGATTGTGCCAAGTGATTACACATTATAAACGCCGACGGCTGCAGCCTGTGTTACATATAGTGTTACTTGTAACAATGCCGTGCAAAACGCCGCTTCACCACGTAAGATGGCCGTTCGCCGACCGCGCGTTTGCCTACAACACTGGCGCTGTTGCCAAACCGCTGCACGTTCGTTTAGAAGGCGCCGTCATTGGCTGCCCGTAGCAACCGACTTGCGCAGCGCCGACTAGTTCGCGGCGCGCGCGCGCACCTCTGTCACAGGCGGCCCGCTAGGCAGCTGGCTGAATGCAACGAAATTCCAACGGTCGGCGGGCGGCGAGAAGAAGAACAAGATACCGCGGTCGGCGACGCGCGGCCAATGTTTTCGGCTTTATTGCGATGTTTTATCAGCCTTGCGTTTGGCGTTTGCATGAGTTCTTGCTAGTTTTTCACGTTTATAACGATCGACGAGCGTTTGAGATTGATTTCAAGTGGATATTAGTATTACGATGAACTTTCTACATCCCGTGGCCGATTCCAAGATGGCGGACGTTCGTGTTATTTCGCGGCGCCGTAACTAGGCAACGGGAACACGACAGACTACACGGATTTGACGATTCTCGCAACATTTTGGACACCCTTTTGATGAGTTTCATTGGCATTGACATCAAATTAGCATTCATTGATCCACTCAAAATGTCTCAGGCGTCATCTGGGACTGGGACTCGGCCCCAGACCCTTTTTATAGATTATTCGATTTTTCTTTTAGGTCATCCGAAAGTGGCGAGAGGGCGATGACCGACTTTCTAAAACGTGACAAGATCGTACACATCGATCATTTTGTGCCTATGCCGTCGTCTGGGACCAGGCCCCAGACTATCTTTTTAAGAAAATTTTGGATTTTTGTCATCGGTTTCCAAAAAAGGGGAGGATGACGATATTGGCGATTGTGACAACACCTTTGCCTTAGATCATTTTGTGTCTATATGCCTAGAGTTATGGTCAGATTAGTTAGGCCTCTACATGAATACATTAGCGCAAGTCTGGTCGATGTTTAGGATTGTCGTGGATAATCAAGGAATGGAACAACCGGCAACCTACGGTTTGGAGTGGACGTACCAAGCAAGCTCCAACCAGTACCCGGCAAGCAACGCACCACGTCCTGTTATCGGCGTCACCGCGTCGCGCTCGGGGCCGCTCGGGCGCGCTCGGCTCCTGGCGCGGCGACGACCTTGAAGTGGTGACGTCATCACTCGGTCAGCTGTTCTCGTCGCGCCGTGTTTCCTTGGTTGCATAACATCCCCCGGGTCGTTGACCTTGGCTTTCTTTTATTGGTCGGGCTCGCACGACAGGCAGGGCTGCCAGAGATGTGCGTTGTTGTAGTTTCCTTTCTTCAACCCTCTATTTACTTCCCACCCCTTACCAATGCGTTCGTCGTAGAAGCGTGGTTTGTGGTCTATGAACTACCGGTATTTGAAATTGGGCCACTAATCACTCGTAGGCCTATCGATGACGGAAGTATCTGTAAGGTTGTCTCGAAGCAAGTATGATTACTACTTACTTGTATGTCGGACATATTTCGTATGATCTTAGGACATTGTTGTATACAAATAAACGAGGTGTACGCAACGAGGTAATGGTTATATTCCATTCATAATTGATATGTTTATGTCCTGCCTCTTTGTAAAATGAAACTAATTATAATGCTAAAAGTCGATGGTTAGAATTATTGGGAGGAGTTTCGGCGATAAAGTGATATTGATTGATTGATTGGTTATTTGATGTTTAACGACGTACTCGACAGCTGACGAGGTCTTGTGACGTCTTCCGAATCAGATGCAATATTCAAAGCGGGGGTCGTCATAAGGGATTTTTACCAAGGGAGTTTAGGGCCAAGTGGGTCGAGGAATTTCAAGTGGCACAATGGGGCGGGGGGGGGGGTGGGTTGCTTTTGTTTACCTCTCACGAGACTGGCAGATACCCCGGAGCTATTCTACCCCTGGCCCGCCCACAGTCGGGGATATGCAATGATGAAGCGAACCGTATTATGATGGTTAATGAACGATGATGATAATGGAAGAAGAAGTTGACCTCGGGCCTGACCTGACTCACTGACCTTGGGTCACTCGAACTCATGGCTGTCCACACTCGACGGATTGCACGGCTGATACGCCATGAATGCCCCAATGTTGCATGTCCATCCATGTATATGTGAAAGATCTGTCAACCCCTTGTGAAGGGAAGAAGTCGCGTGGAATGGATTCGGAATCGCCCGGTTCAGAATCCTTGGTTTGTCAGCTGATTGACGAAGCTCGTAAAGGCAACACAAGACAACCTTACACATGCTTTCATCACAGGCGAGGTACTCGTAGCCAATCAGCGATCGTTATCCGCGCGCGCTTGTCTCGGGTGGTTCTCTGGTTGGCTACGAGTGCCTCGCCAGTGACGAAAGCATATGTAAGGTAGTCTTGGATTGCCTATAGTGCCTCGCCTGTGACGAAAGCATGTGTAAGGTAGTCTTGGGTTGCCTATAGTGCCTCGCCTGTGACGAAAGCATGTGTAAGGTAGTCTTGGGTTGCCTATACATCATTCTTTGCGACTCGTGAAGCTGCCTTCAGTGAATTTGCACCACCAGCCAACCATGGACACCCTTTTAAGAACACGCTTAGATCCTACCGTGTGAGAGAACAGAGAAGATAAGGCAGCAGTTCCTCAAGGCATTTTTAACTATCTATTCCATCTGCCTAATGGAGCGCGACAAGAGCATCGTACTACCAAAGATTATAAAGGGTATACAACCCTTTATAATATTTGGTACTACCCTGTCTGCCTGCATTCCAGTGGGCTTTACTAACACAGCCGAGACATCCTGCAACTTCACCACTTGTGTTGAATGAATCACAATTCCTCCGAGGATCGTCCGGTGTGAACACAATTTGCCCAACGATATGATGACATTGTCCTTCTGAAGGAATATCCGGTCCGCCCCGAGGCTGGGATAACCAACCCAAGCGCTCAAATCAGTAACACCCAAGAAGATATTGGAAGGCTCACGAGGGATGTCCTATATCTATGCAAACCGATAGAGGTGGCTCAGCGTTAAGACGCGATACTCTAATTCGGGAGGTCGCCGGTTCGATTCCGGCCACCGGCAATTACTGACTGAAGGTTTTTTCCGAGGTTTTCCTCAGTCGTAAAGGCGAATGCTGGGATTGAGTCCTATACTATCAGCCCTCGGACATTCCTTTCCAACTATCCAAACACCCTATTAACCTAGTTAATCACCTGAAGAAGAGCACATCAGGTAAGGCTGGTCTGCACCCTATAACGGGTATTCCTACGAAAAATTATTATCTATGAAAAGAACTGACATGATATGAAGGGGTGGGGGAGGGGGGGGGGGGATGCATGAGTTCTCCTGCATCTTTTGAAGACAGCACCACCTCCTGTAAAGTGGTTTCACGGCAACCTTGTCATGCTGACGTCATAGATATGTGAGGCAATCATCAATATTTGAAAAAGCTGCACCCGCTGATTGGTTCCGACTCGCGCTCTTCTATGATGATGTCGTCAGCGTTCACAAGGGGTTGCTGTTGTTGTAGGTACCACTTTACTTAACTGCCTCTTTTGCGTTCTGATTGGTTTGACATACTGTGCATCATGGCGTAGAACAAATAGTACATGAAATTGATTCGTTTATTATGACCACGTGCACTGGGTGGATCCCTTCCCGTGGTGACCGGTGCACGCAAAGAGGACCAGCTGTCATTCCTTTATTAATCTCGCCTAATGTTTTTCCTCTTCCTATACTTTGCTTTGCCTACTTTGCTACGTTTTTTTTTACTTTTTACTTTGCTTTGTCACTTCTTCATATTTGCCCGGACTCTTTACTGTCCAACCCCCCCCCCCCCCCCCCTCCGCCTTATTTTGAATTCCCCTATGACGACCACGTCGATGTGTTACGACGAGGGACGAAAGTATTCTGATGCTTACGCCCCCACCGAGGCCAAGATGACAACTTAATTTTCTACTTTGCTAATTCCTACCATCTAATCTAAACAGGTCCATTGGGGATAATTTAAAACTTTCCGGTGGTTACCTGTAACGGTGGGTGTGGCCAAACCGCCTGTTTACTCGACTAAGCCGAACCGTGCATTTACGAATGAATGTGTGAAAGAACGCCAGGTGTATCTGTTGAATTTCTTTCAATTGGCGCGGCTGAAAGGGGCAATATACAATGACCTGAGATCGGTATGCGAATACCATACTTTCGTTGGGGCTAGTATAGATAGACCTGTTATGCGCGAAGAAGATAATAGATATCGGGCCAGCCCATGGTACAGTCATGGTCTTGTGTGAACGGACAATGAAGAAAGACCAATCTAAATGTAGCCGGGCCACTTTCACCGTTACCTTGCGTGCGAGTTATTATACGTTGTTAGGAGAAGTAGGAGCGGTCGAAATGAAATCGTTGTGTTTGGAACTTATCTATTCCTCTGTTTATTCGATTACCGATTGAGGTGGCTCGGCGGTAGAGAGCGGGACTCTGATTCGCGCGAAGGCACGGGTTCGATTCCCATCCCACTATACATTAATTACATAACCGGTAATCCTGCAGATATTTAAAATTAAAATCTCAATAGGAATGGAGACGCCTTATTGTTGTAACATTCACCGATTTAGCATCTAAAACCTAAAACACTTTTTTTAGAACCGTATCTCTCAGGGTTGGCATGATTTTACCCGACCCGAAAAACCCCGGCGGGTTTTTTCGGGTAAAACCCACCTGAAAAAACCCACGGGTTTTAGACGAAAAGTGGGTTTTTTCAAATACTCAACGTAGGTGTATAATTGTACAGTTTATAATATTCTAGCCACCTTTATTTATTCTTTTATTGTGTTTGTGGGTATGTAGGTCTACTACAGTCTCATTCAAAAATATAATATAGGCTATCTCATATTAAGTCAGTACAACAGACGGAAGATTTGATTACGATTAGGCAGTAACACCTATCATTCCGCTCACTAAATTGATTCTCAAGAGGCGGGGGTCAACGGTTTGCCTGAAATTGAAAGGCAGACTGACTGACGATATATTTAACTAACTTATTCAGTCACCACTTTTTTGAGGAGATAAAGCCACTTTTAAATAATTCTGTGATTGTTTATGATTAACACACTTTGCAAAATTAATATATCATGATTTTTTTTCATTTTTGGATTATAGGCCTATATAACCAAATTTGTTCTTCCCGGTACTATATGAAAATCAATGTTTTTGTTTTCGACTAATATACTTCACATTATTTCTCTCTCCAATACAAGACAAGCTGGAAATTAATCAAATTTCCGGACATAAAAATTCTCTTGTTTTTAACGCTTTTTGCAAGTATGGATTTTGAAACCTCGCTAGGCCTAATCAAAGTACCATTCGTCACAGTCATCGAAACTAAACAAAATCACAATGGTTTTCATCTACACATTTACTTTTTTCAACATTGGTTAATTGAGAACAAAGGTCATATTTGAATATTTATAAACTCAATAATAATAGATCTCTGTAATAAACTTAAAATAAATAAATAAAATAAATTTATTCACATTTAGAGTCTACTCACTCAGTAACGAAACTGATTTCAGAGGGGGAAAAAACTTTCAGGGAAAGAGGGGGGGATTTCAGGGGGGGGGACACGCTAACGAGGACGTGGGGTCTGAGAAAGCTAATATCAGGCATAACCATCAATACATTTATATCAGGCAGGGTAGAGAAACAGTCGATTTATTTAAAGAAGTATAATATTGTCATTAACTGAAAAGAAAGAGCTTGAAATATTTTTGTTGAATTTTACAATGCTATAGGAATTCCTAATTTTACTACCCCTAATACGTTTGCCCTCATCACACAACAATAAACAAAATACTAAACAATACCCTGGGCTTGTATATTACGTTGAGAAAGAAGTAGGAATTTAACCAAATACGGTCATTCATTACATTATGTATAGGCCTACGTATAACGTAATACGACATAACATGTAACATGGTTGTATGTCCGATTATGGGTTTAGGGTGCTTGAACGGTGAAGATTATTCGCGCAGTATATGGTCAAAATATTCAAAAATTGTAAAAAGAACAAGCTGAATGCACAAGAGGGCATTCATACTCATGTAACATGTTTTTGTCTAAAACCCGAAAAAGCCCGAAAAAACCCGATAAAACCCACTGGGCTGGGTTTTTTCGAAAAAACCCGGGTTTTTGCCAACCCTGGTATCTCTAAGCATAAGTCAATGAACTGAGAACCTAAAGTTGTTCGACGGCAACCTTGTGAAGGCTGACTGAAAGCAAAGGAAGGCCTGGGAGGCCCTGCTGGGAGGTTGGGAGGAATGGACATGGTCTCCTTATGTCAACTGGCAGAGTCACCCTGGGCCTATTCTACCCCGGGCCAGGCAGGGCAGGCTCCCTCTCTCTCCGTCCGTGGCTCCACATCTTTCAAGTAGTGTCGTCCTATGCACCAGGAAGACTTACCGACCGTGAGCTCGGCTCACTCAGTCCTCTTCTCGCGTTGCGTCGAGTGAAGCCAACCAAGCCGCTACAAATACCATTCATCGACGTTTTCCCTTCGTCGGCGACCGGTTTAGACACACACGCCGGTCCGGCCCCCTCCCCTCAAGCGCCTGCACGGCTTCCGTATCGACCGCGGCACTTCCCCTCCGACCGTCCGCGCTTGGCTTGGGCTGTTACGTCACGGCTGCCCCCCCCCCCTCCCCCCTCCCTATCACATGAGTACTTACTCGCACTTACCCGGCCTGTGAGAGATGACGCAACGACTCCGGAGTCCGGTGCTGCATCCCCCCCCCCCTTGGTTTTTATTAACACTTATTCAGCAGTAAACATTTGTGGAATTTGAGAGAGACCGGATGAAAGGGGGTGGTGCATAAAGTAATTCACTAAATATCTGTGGAATTTGAGAGAGATCGGATGAAAGGGGGTGCTGCGCTCCCCCCCCCCCCCCCTCCAGTCATTAGCCTCTTATTATATTTTTGGTAGTACGTTAGACATGAGAAATTCAATTTTAATTTTGCATTTCATGTAATTGATTACATCTAGCATTTTCACGTTTTAAACTTTTAAGTATCTCATATTTTTTTCGCATCGGCACAACCGATTAATGCTTTGAATTGAAGATAAGATACAGCAGCTAAATTGTACTAAATAATCGGGAAAACGTTAGTTTATTTATATTATTGGTGGTGTTTAACGACGTAGGCTACTCGACAGCTTGGGTCATATGACGTCTTCCGAATCAGGTCCATCTTCATCGCGGGGGTCGTCATGGGGAGTCCAGCAAGGGAGGGCAGGGCCAAGTGGGAGGAGAAATCGACAGGGGGGGGAGGGGGGGGGGGTCTCCTTTCGTCGCCTCTTACGACTAGCCGAGTCACTCTGGGCCTATTCTACCCCGGGCCGAGACGGGTCAAAAACGTTAGTGATTCGTGCTTGTTAATTTGAAATGAAAAAGTAAGGCTGTGTCTCAAATCGATGTTTTTCGCTAGTCGACTAGCGTAGCTGACTGACCTAACAATTAGTAACAATTAATTATATCAATTGGTAATTGTTGTGTTAGTTGGTGAACTAGGCGAAGCAGGCCAAAATAGAGATTTAATTATATCAATTGGTAATTGTTGTGTTAGTTGGTGAACTAGGCGAAGCAGGCCAAAATAGAGATTTAATTATATCAATTGGTAATTGTTGTGTTAGTTGGTGAACTAGGCGAAGCAGGCCAAAATAGGGATACTTCTTTGGGTACCGCGACTGTAGATACCGTGGCAACGAGGAAAGCTCAAGGTTGCGTTGCATGTAGTCGGCGAGCAGCTGCCGTTCCTTTATGACAGTCAGCGGGATACGTCACGTGTGTTATCGGATATGTTGCAGTTGCACCTCTCTCTCTCGCTCCGCTAGAATGCCATCCAACATGCACCGCGCTCCTCGCTGCATCTATCGCTCCACGGGTTTCCCATGGAACTCGAACAGCGGCTGGACTTTCCGTCCGTCCGTCCGTGTGGCGTGTTTGTTGTGTTCGCCCTCGATGATGCGCGAGCTACACCGCGTCGTGAAAACATCTACCACCGACTCTCTAATGAGGGCGAGGACGTACACTAGAGGTCTGCACGGGTACGGGCGTGGCCCGCGGGCCGGGCCTGGGCCTACATATCACTGACCGAGGAGGGATTTTTAGGGCTTTTTTTAATTGCAATGAAAGAAAAGTAATGTTATTTTACCAACATTTCCGAAACTTGAAACAAACCCGAAATAGTATAAACTTCCGGTCAAACATTTGTGTTGTAATTCTTTTCGATACATACATTCACTGGCAATAGTTACTAATTTTGTTTCATCTAATCTCCTTTTTGTTCTCACCCTGTCGTTCGTATTCCTTGCCAAATACCATAGAAATCAACTTGCTAGAAACGAACGGGCTTTTACGGGCTAGTTTACACTTCAGGCGGGCCTGGGCCGGGCCCGGGCTTTGATTAGCTTACTCAGTACGGGCCGGTACGGGCCCGGGCCTGGCTTCTATATATAGTCCCGTGCAGACCTAACGTACACTAGAGCTGAGGGCGTGCCCGTGCACATGTTATTCTTGCCATAACATATGTTTTAGGGGGTGCACTAGTCCCCCAGGGCCCGGATTCACAAGAGGTCCTAAGTCTTTTCTCTAAGACTGGCCTAACTTTGGACCTCTTGTAAAACCAGACCCAGGTCACTTATGAAGAAGTTACTAATTCCTGGTGAGAACAAGGACATAATGAACATTCCAATAATATGTTCTAAAATCTGTTCTAATACACTATCTTGGTTTTACAAGAGGTTCAAAGTTAGGCCGGTCTTAGAGATAAGACCAAAAATGACTTAGGACCTTTTGTGAATCCGGGTCCTGGATTTCAGGAAGCATTTTAAATTTAAATTTTTTAAATTAATTTAATCTAGGAAGTGTTAAAAAAATCCTAAAAAACTGCGTCACCCCCCCCCCCCCCCCCGCTTCGTTTGAAATATACCAAAACACATAAGCGATCGGTAATTGAGATTGGTGCCCGCCGGTTGTCTACGAATCACTCATCTAAAGTCGTCGTACAACAACTTCGGTAATGCTTCCGTCAGGGGTAGGTGAGCGGCAGCCAGCCAACCAGCGGCCGTGGCTAATTCAAATACCTGCTCGGGTTGGCCGAGACCGTAAACACGTCGTTGATTGATGAATGACGAAAGCATTACCGAAGTTGTTGTACGACGACTTGAGCTACATGGGCAAAAGCATTATCTGTATAGGGCCCTCTTTCAAACGGCGCCACTCAGAAGCGCTTCCGATGGTGGACCAATAGATTCAAATTGGAGCTTCTCCATGCACTGTGAACGCTCTCATTTGAATCATTGCACCACCCCACCCCACCCCATCATGCATCGCATCGGAAGCGCTTCCGATGGTGGACCAATAGATTCAAATCGGAGCTTCTCCGACGTGTGCCCTGTGAACGCTCCCATTTAGTATCAATGCGCCGGACCATCGGAAGCGCTTCCGAGTGGCGTCGTGTGAAAGATAGCGCTCAAAGGTTGTGTGTTCGGGACAAGCTATATCGTGTGATTGCGATGGCGTGTTATCGGCGTGGACCGAGGTAAACAATGCTATTTGCTCGCTGCTAATAAACAAGCCACACACGTTTCATTGTGCAAGAGTATTAATTGTGTTTGTCGCTGCGTAGGTTGTTGCTATTTACCTTCATGTTATGATAGGGCTCGGTACTGCAGTGGCGTAGCGGCTGATTCGTCACCGCGAACAGTGGCGTGACCAATGATTTTCAACTTCTATAGTAGGCTAGATCGCCAGTCCCCCAACCTTCCACTCAGTAGCAAGCGTAGCGATTTGAAGCCATCTTGAAATTGGCAATTTACATGCTAATTTGGACCTTTTAGTACTGCTAGCGCTGCCAATGGCAGAAAGTCGCATTAGAAACTCCTATCCCCGCCTGTGTGATTTGCCCATTTCAAGATGGCATCAAAGTGCTACGCCTGCTGCTGCTAGCCTGGCGATCTAGCCTACTATAGATGTTGAAAATCATTGGGCGTGACCATGTGGTGTGCATACATGGTCCGTATTCATAGTCGGCCCCTACCCCTAGGGGCGCCCGGTCTTGCCGCCCGGTCACGCCGGCATGAAATTGTTAACTTGCAAGTGGCAACAACGGGCGCCCCTAGGGGTAGGGGACGACTTTGAATATACGGACCTACGGACTAACTAACAAAACCTCCGTCAGATCAAGTGAACGGGTCCGCTCTTGGTGATTCAGCTAAGAGACGGCTCAGATAAAGACTATTTGAAAAAGCCGCTCGCTGATTGGCTCCGACTCGCTCATCTATGACGTCAGCATCCACAAGGTTGTTGTGGAACGACTTTATAAAGGATAATCGCTAATGTGATATAGTCTCCCATGTGGCCAGACGGAGTCTTGACACCGCCCCCCTTCCCTCCCCCCCCCCATCCTGAGCCCCTTTCGCCGAAGGTGACACAAACTTTCCCGTGGTGTTGGTTATTTCCTGATTTTTTGTTTTTTTTGCTCAATGGGGAGAACTTAAGTTGGGTTTTGTTCATAATGTAGTTTGTGCACAGTTTCAAGTTGTTTCAATGTACAGGTGGTTGATACATCTTCAATTTCACCTTAGATTTATGGGGGGTGGGTCCCGCTCCCCGAGTTACCCCACTGTAATATCGCCACATTCGCGTAAATACACTACTTATACACTGAGTGAAAGTGCCTCGTCATTATGTATGTGTCCTTTCCTTATTGTGTCATAATTCTTGATAAGAGAGTAACAAGATTTAATTATAACTATTATTAATAGATTAATTACAACTATATTAGAAAAGAAGATTCTGTTTGAGTGTCAAGAGTCAACACTGAATCACATCTTTCGAACTAATGAAAAGATAATAATGCAATCCATATCTTATCTTGGTATTATTGTTAACTCCACAAATAACTGGCATAACGATTAACGATAAAGATAGTGGGATCACCTGTCACCCATGGATACCCTTGAATTGTTGTGTTGTTTATGTTAACAACATAACAACCTACAAGTGTACTATTTGCCAATTTACTGTTGCTAACTATTTAGGAAGTCTCAAGGTTAAAATTAGGATGACCCCCCCCCCCCCCCCCCCCAACTTTCAAAACGTTCCTATGAACCTGGTTGAGTCAGCTTCATAAGTGCTTCCCCTACTATAGACTTCTCCTACCCCTAGGGGCGCCCGTTCTTGCTATAGATTTGTTTTCCATATGGGAAATCATAACATGCATGCAACCTGGCAACAACCGGCATCCCTATAAGGTTAGGGGACGACTATGAATTCTATTATTTCCATCCCTAGGGGCGCCCGTTGTTGCCAGGTAACAATTTCATATATACATGTTATTTATCATAAAGGCGGGTTCACACAAAATGACTAAGACTAACGATTAGTGTTTAAGACTAACGATTTAAGGTTTAACAGGGTTGAAGTATACGATTTATGTCTAAGCGTTAACAAACTTTTATAGTGATTAGTGTTTAAGAACGAGTGATTAAGAAAGTTGATTTTCGATTGTCGGCATTGTTGAAATACATTTGGGGATGGATGTTTCCGAGTACGTTGTTTTCCCAAGGCTTAATCACTCTATTGTTAGTCTTAGTCCATAGTCATTCTGTCTGAACGCGCCTTAATGAAAACAAGCCTTAGCAACAATGGGCGTCCCTAAGGGTAGAGGGGACGAATGCGAATTCCATTATTTCCATCCCTAGGGGTGCCCGTTGTTGCCAGGTAACAATTTCATGCATGTTTTAAAGAAAACAATCCCTAGCAACAACGGACACCCCTAGGGGTAGGGGGACGACTATGAATACGATTGTTTTTTTGTTCCAACAAATATTTCCGTTTTTCAAATTTACTTATTCAACTTTTGTCGAGTTTGGACTTGAAATCTTTAATTTAGATTATTTCTAGCTAAGGTTGCAGGACACTATACGTGGATGGAACGTGGTTCCGCTTTCTGCCTCCTTTCAGCACTAGACACATGTAATTGTAGTGTTTATAAGCCAACGGTTTAGCTGCGGTCGCTTAGCCGGTTCCCATACGAACACCGAAGTTAAGCAACCTCGGGCTAGGTCAGGAGGTGGATGGGTGACCACTCACCTCTGAAACAATAGTGTTACCGTTGGTTAGAGCAGATTGGAGGGTTCGAAAGCTTGTGTAACAGCTTCGTTCTTCTCGTCAACTGCTCGGCAGTCCAGGTTAGTGGAGGAACCTATATGACTGGTCAAAGTTACACCGTTCTTTCGGATGGGACGTAAAGTCGATGGTCCCCTTGGTACTTTTCGACAGGAGTAGGCTACGTGCCGGTACCGGGCTTCCCCTCCTCCCTTCCTCATTATCATTCATCAATCATCACTCATCAGGCTAAAGAGGGCATTGTGCCCTACACTGGCCTTAATTACAATTTAAAATAAAATAAAATAGTGTTTATACATTATGTAATGCAATGTACTCTGATGTTGAAAAATAAATAATTAAGCGAGCGAAGCGAGCGTCTCCACGAGACTCTTATAGCACTTCGTTCTGTTTTTTTTTTTTTTGTGTACTAGTCTCTTATGGCATTCATGCTGATTGTTTTTTGTTTTGTTTTTATGTCTGTCGATAGCGGTCTAACGGAAAATCCGATAACTTGAAATTTGGACCATCCACAAGCCTCGATGTGGATTGAAGGTGTATAGTTTTGAGGCAAAATCGTTCGAAAAGTTACAAAGTTACACTCAATAACTGTTAGTAACGGTGGCGGACCGCCGCGAAAACACTAGACAGACAACGAAAATTCTTAGCAACGCAAATTGCACTGCATTCAACAATATCGGGAAGTATAATAGCTATGGAAATTAGACAAAATTTTGAAATGCACATTCTTGAATTGTTGTTAATTGTTGTTTTTATTAGCTTTGAGATCTTTTCGCCAAAACGTTCGTAGATATGGACGCGCTCGCTTATCAACGCGTCAAACAGAGCGTTTTCCTAGTAATAATAATAATAATAACTAACGAGCCTTCTCTCCCCTGTGTTGCAGCGAGGTACGCACGCACGTAGCACAGCTCTAGCATGAACATGGAGCCGCCTATGGGCAACAACGGGCCGGGCGGACCCAAGATTATGGTGTTCCGGCCGACGTGGGAGGAGTTCAAGGACTTCCCCAAGTTCATCGAGCACATGGAGTCTCACGGCGCGCACAAGGCGGGCCTCGCCAAGGTAACCAACCCTAAATGCTTCATTTTTACTAATACGTTGAAACCATTTCTGGGTACGGTACGTATTATAACGGTGGTTGTTACCCGGGATATGGTTTTGTACCAATTAAGCAATGATAAAATTGTCGTAACATTTTAATTAATTCAATACATTTTTGAATTGGTTAAAGAAATAAAAAACTTCTTAACAATTACAATTTTTTAGTGTTTTTAAATTTTTAAAGTTCAACATTTTAAAGTTTAAACGCGATGACGGAGTTTTCGGCTGTCTTCCTATATCTTCGGTGAAGTGGCCGACCAATCAGGCTCCGTCATCGCGTCGCTTGTCGAACTTCTACTACCCGACTAAAGTAGTATTGTGGGCAGTAAAAGGTGGTAGACAAACTGCCGATGGCGTGGGGGGCCTCTACCCTATATTACTCACTCAACTCTTCAAGCTTGGCGTGCAAAGCCCAATTGTAGTACAGTACATCCAGAACGTAAAAAACCAACCCTGATTTGAAATCGAACCCAGGTCTCCCACTTGCCGGTTGGAAGTAGTGAAGAACTCGTGTTGTAAGAACATTGTAAGCGAGAACGCCTGTTGCTTGCAGGTGATACCGCCTCCCGAGTGGGTCCCGCGCAAGTCTGGCTACGACATCAGCGAACTCGTGTTGTATGAACATTGTAAGCGAGAACGCCTGTTGCTTGCAGGTGATACCGCCTCCCGAGTGGGTCCCGCGCAAGTCCGGCTACGACATCGGCCAGATCAACCTGTCGATACCGGCGCCCATCTGTCAGGTGGTGGACGGCAAGCCCGGGCTCTACACGCAGATCAACGTGCAGAAGAAGGCCATGACAGTCAAGGAATACAGCGAGCTGGCAAACAGCGCACAGTGAGTCTTTCGTTCGCTTCCTTTGACAGACTCACAAATCTGTCTAAAATTAGTTTAGTTTAGTTTAGGCCTAGTTCAGCGTTGCCACCAAGTCAATTTTTTTATCCTTGAAATAAAGTAAAAAAATCCTGAGAAATCCTTGAAAACAGTTATATTCAGCATTAACATATTATAACTGCGAAGGAATGTTACAAATTTTCAGGTTTCATGCCAAAATATGTTTTGCCAGCCTGATTTTCGAGAATCTAGTCAACATTACGTGCAGAAATGCATAAGAATCGGAATTTTCTTGGAATATATTTTTACGTTTTACTTTTACTCACCATAACTACCACTTGCGGGAAATGTTATGCAGTCACTTATGTTTATTTTTACTAGTACCTGATGTTCTTTTACTGTCTACATTGCTTTTTTAGCTGAATTTTTAAAAATGTATTAATTTAATGTATTTTTTAAAGACAGTAGAAAATCCTAAGATTTTGCCCAAAATCCTGTTATCCTTGAGACACTCTAAAAATCCTGAGAAAAGGATAAAATCCTTGAAAGTGGCAACCCTGCCCTAGTTTATTTATTTTCAAGGAGTACAGCGAGCTGGCAAACAGCGCACAGTGAGTCCCATTCTAATCTAAGCATTCGTTTGTTCACTTCCTTTGAAAGATTCGCACTCATAGGACTAAAGTGAACACTGTACGTAGTAGTGGGCATGTAACAGCGCACAGTGAGTTGTTCGTTTCCTTTGAAGGACTCCCAAATCTGTCTGAAATTAACACTGTAACAGCGCACAGTGAGTCGTTAGTTCGCTTCCTTTGAAATACTCCCATATCTGTCTGAAATGAACACTCTAACAGTGCACAGCGAGTCTCATTCCAAGCATTCGTTGGTTCGTTTACTTCCTTTGTAAGATTCGCACACATAGGACTAAAGTGAACACTAGTAGTGGACACTTAACAGCGCACAGTGAGTCTCGCTCTAAGCGTTCGTTCGCTTCCTTTGAAAGACTCCCAAATCTGTCTAAAGTTAGTTTAGTTTAGTTTAGTTTATTTTCTTCTTTCGACCAGATACATAGATCTAAAATTGGAAATGTTAGTGGTACATAAGATGTAAACATACAGGGAAATACAAGTATAAACATACAATAAAAGTACATTGTCTTAGGCCCGAATGCATAGTTCACACTCGAGCCCTCCTCAACTCAGCCTCTCCTCAGCGTCACCTAGCCACCAATCACAGAGCTGTCCACATGGTAATGCCGTCCCGTGATTGGTGGTTAGGCGAGGCTGAGGAGAGGCAGAGTTGAGGAAGGCTCAAGTCTGAACTATGCATTCAGGCCTCAATCTATTCTTCAAGTCATCATACACACTACCCTAAAACCTTTTTACTAATTAGCCTGCTACGGGATCATATTTGCTTTTTGGGAATTCTGACACACTGTAGAACGAACAAGTGTGTAACCAAATATTCATGAAGCTTGAATTTACTTTGGATTAACACTGTATCAGCAGACAGTGGGTTTCACTTTAACCTTGCCACCTTCTCTGGTTCAGATATGAGTCAGGGCCTTTGAAACAAATTACAAATCTATTTAAAGCGAATGAATAATAAATTTACATAACAGAAATATGTGAACAAGAAAGTATTTCATTATTTATAACAGAAAAAAAAGGGAGAGAGAAACAGATATATGTAGACACATGTTAAAGACTAGGTTAATGAAAATCTCCAATCAATAATTAATTCAATTAATCTCTAGGCTTTTCATTCGAATAATTTTTTTTCTGGCAATAATATTAACAACCCGCTAGTTTTCTAGACGGTTTTATAAAGCTGTCCGTGTACAGTAGGTACTCTGTATGTATGAGTATGACACTTGGATGTTCTATTTTATTTATTTATTATCTTAGCTTTCTATACAATCACTCAAGTGCATGACATTTAACCTGCGAGTATTAGATGTAGAGAGTTGGCATACAGGACAGGCAACATCTATTCCATTGCTCGAAACTGAAAGAGCACAACGAAGGAATGCCAGGAGGGCTGGACAGGAAGGAGCAGGAGGCTTGTCTCTATTGGTTGGCGAGACGCATGATGACATAAATGTGTCAATGTGGGCATAAGAGAAGAAGAAGATTAGAATTTGTCGTTGGAAGTTTACACACTGGTTTGTCCCCAGGTACGCGACGCCGACCCACTTTGACTACGAGGATCTGGAGCGGTCGTACTGGAAGAAGATAATGTACGGTTCGCCCATCTACGGAGCTGACGTCTCCGGCTCGCTCACCGACGTCGACGAGAAGGTCAGCGGCTTTCTGCTCTTCTCTCTCGTGCCGACACGTTCCGTTTTCCTTCTTATCTGTCGAGATGTCTTCTTCAGACGTTCTTTTATCAAACTATCCAATTTAAAATCAGCGTGCTACCTTCTCTCTCATTCCGACACGTTTTGTTTTCCTTCTTATCTGTCAAGATGACGTTCTTCAGACGTTCTTTTATCATTAACTATCCAATTTAAAATGGCTTGCTTCCTTTTCCGGCCTTCTAACGTTACCTGGCGGGAGTCAATGTAAAATTAAAAGGGTGGCACATCTAAAGAGATGTGCTCTGTCTTGGTGTTCAGAGCTACACAATTTGCAAGTAATCCGCGATGCGTAATACTCATTACATAATATTCTAAGTTTATTACGTACATCTAAAGAGATGTGCTCTGTCTTGGTCGCAGAGCTACACAATTTGTACGTACGTAATTCGTGATGCGTAATACTCATTACATAATATTCTATTCTGAATTTATTACGTACATCTAAAGAGGAGATTTCTATCCGGTTATCCTTAAATAAATTAAATTAAATAATTAAATATAATAGTTAAATGTCGTTAATGTTAAGTTATCCCAGTCATTGATAATCTGATGTAATTAATGTGTGTTTACAGGGAGGTGTGAAAATAATTAAATATACTAATTTAGTTAAATGTCGTTAACGTTAAGTTATCCCAGCCATTGTTAATCAGATCTAATTAACGTGTGTGTTAACAGGTGTGGAACATCAACCGGCTGGGCACGATACTCGACTACGTGAACGAGGACTATGGCATCAGCATAGAGGGAGTGAACACGGCTTACCTCTACTTCGGGATGTGGAAGACCACGTTCGCGTGGCACACGGAGGATATGGACTTGTACAGCATCAACTTCCTGCACTTTGGTGCCCCCAAGACGTGGTACGTACCTTGAGGGGGGGTTGATTGCATTTTGTAGTGTTTTCAAAAACACGTGTTCGTCGATTTAGTAGTTATCTGAAATCTGAAACGCTAAAAAAATTATCTCTGGTGGTGGAGATGATTTTTCTAACTTTCATCAATCAAGTTCTTTATTTAGATCCGATTTTTTAAAAACTGGTTTCATTTAAATCGACTATAACTCTATAAGCAGTGCCTCTTAAACTGATGTTACGTGTACCGGAGGTCGGTGCGTGCTCTCCATCAGTGTATATATGAACTTCGTCTACTTGTGGCTGGTAAGGTAGACCTAGTTGGTAAAACTAAGTGATTGTTGTATACTCGTTGTACAACATCTTCGGTAATGCTTCCGTCACGGGTGGGTGAGCGGCAGCCAACCAGCGACCGTGGCTAATTCAAATACCTGCTCGGGTTGGCCGAGACCGTAAACACGTCATTGATTGATGACGAAAGCATTACCGAAGTTGTTGTAAGAGACCTATAGCTCCAAATGACATTAGGCCTACATGCATTTTTTTTTAAATTCAAATCTATTAGAAGAATCATTTGATTTAAAACAATTCCACCCTGCTATACACTAGATATAATATTCTGTACTGAATGTCAGTTCTTGTAGACTGAGTGTCGTGTCTTGTTCGTCATCCAGGTACGCGATACCGCCCGAACACGGACGAAGGTTCGAACGTCTGGCAAACGGCTTCTTCCCCGAGTCGTACAAAGCGTGCCCGGCGTTCCTCAGGCACAAGATGTCGTTGATCTCGCCGCAAGTCATGAAGAAGTATTCGATCCCGTTCAATAAGGTATTTATTCACGTCCACGGGACATTGCTCGTTTATCTCCTGCACCGTGTTTATGTATGCTGCGGAATTTTGTAATTTTATCTGCGTTTTAATTGTTGTTAAATAGCGCTTTGTTAATCATAGTTCTGGAAAAAGCCTGATCTCAGCATCTCTAACCAACCTGAATAGGAGTAATTTCAATCTACTAATTACAATCTGAATAAATGAAACTACGAGTCGAGCACGGGCACGGGAAGTTTTAGGAAATGTAGGCCTATATAAAACTGATGGAAATGGGATCCGGTTTTTACTCAATATGATCAAAATAAGTAAAATAAAAACCAGTGTTGTTAAAGCTAGCACTGTTTCAGCTACAGCTACTTGATCTTTGAAAGTAACTTAGCTACATTCCAGCTACTGTAATTTGTAAGTAGCTCGCTACTTGTACAGCTACTCAAGAAAAGTAGTGAAGTAATAGTAGTAGTAGTACATATAGTAGCTTGCTACTCGCTACTTTACCGCATTTTTAAATATAGCGCTTCCAGTCTCGCTACCAAAAAAAGTAACATGCTGCAAGTAGCGCGCTACTTAACAACACTGATAAAAACGAAACTCACACAAATAAAAACATTTGCTTCTTGTTGGTTGTAAGGCTAGTGTAGGTCTACGTGTTCTTTTCATTTAAAATTTTGTACTAATTAAAATTGGTCTTTTTATGGTCCTGTTCCCTTAATTTGAATTCAAGGGAGACCATTGTGCACAATCATTTTTTGTGATTTAACATTGAGTAAAGTTCCCATGTAAATGTTACAAATGTTTGTCTCTAATCGCCGTGTGTGTATCTGTTGCGCTTGCAGATCACCCAGGAGATGGGCGAGATCATGATCACGTTCCCCTACGGCTACCACGCCGGCTTCAACCACGGCTTCAACTGTGCCGAGTCTACCAACTTTGCCACCCCGCGATGGGTAGAGTACGGCAAGCGCGCGTCGCAGTGTCTCTGCAGGTAGGTCCACGCTCTCGATGACTCACAATTCAATTCCAATCACTGATTCATATGTTTCCTATTTGAAATATCGATCTTTGATTGGTTATCGCTCACTCGTCGATGGTGTTCGAAGCCTACAGGGTTGGTTTAGTCACTTTAAATTAAAGTCCCCCACTGCAAATCAGTTTAATTACTGAGTGGGTAGACTCTAAATGTGAATTTATTTAATTTATTTAATTTAGTAACGACACCGGTAGGGCCAGTAAAATTATCGATAATGTTATGTTTTGTACTAGATTATTTTCCTAAAATTTGAATTTTATAAATACATTTGTAAAACTATTAAATTTAGCTCAAGTACAAATTTGTTCTTGTTATTTTTGCTCATTTACAAAGTTCTCATTATTTCTTGTACATTATTAGAAATTACTCACAGTATTTGTATGAAAATTGAACAAAACCTACTGGATGTTGGGGTTGGGAAGGTCCAGGGATCGATTCTCGATTCGGGATGTTTTTTTTTTAACTTGGGAACTTCGCTTTAATCTATCTGTATTTTACCGGTGTAGGCCTACATGTAAACGACCGGTGACTTTGGAGACGTCATAGCAACGAAGCACAACACATAGTATGTCCCCCACTGAAAATGAGTTCTTGTAACTGAGTGGGTAGGCTAGGCCTATAAATACATTTAAAACAAAAATGTTTTTTTTTTATTTTTTTTATGAACACGACTTGGTTTCAGGGGTGACATGGTGAAGATCAGCATGGACACGTTTGTGAAGCGCTTCCAGCCGGACCGCTACGATCTGTGGCTGGCGGGCAAGGACGTGGGACCGCATCCCGAGGAGCCCAGCAGGAACTACGCTGCCCCCCCACCCACGCGGATAGACGTTCTAGTCAACAAGAAGTGAGTCACGCCGTACGGCCTTATTTATCATTATTATTTCGTGTTTGACGACGTTTAACTAGACTTTTTTCTGTTGTGTGATGCAACAGTTGCCAATTCCTCAGTTCGGAGCGTGGGGGGAAGAATAGGAAGGAACCAACAGCTTACCTTGTAGTAGTTGAGGGCTTCGGAGTCGATAGAAACACAAAAAAATAGATTAAACAAAACGTCGAGACAGTTTCGGCCTGACGTGGCCTTGATCACCCGACGAAAGTGGAGGAAAGACTTTTTGTTTAATCTATTTTTTGTGTGTTTCTATCGACTCCGAAGGCCGCAACTACTACAAGGTAAGCTGTTGGTTCCTTCCTATCCTTCCCCCCACGCTCAAACCTAGCCGTTAGGCAAACTTACACATTCACAATTCCTCAGTTCCGTCTGTCTGCAGTTCTCGGGCAGCACCTTTACGATTACTGATTAGCGAAAGGACAAATACAGGTCACGTTGGTAGATGCGAATCGGCTCGAATTGTATCTAGCGTTGCGATAGGATCTTATGAAATATAGCCAATTAATGATGTACCGGTATATCGATGTTTGCACGCGAATATGATAGATTATAGACCTTCGAGATGTGGCGTTTCCCGAGAACGTTGAAGAACCGCAAAGCTCTGTAGGCGGAAGTGTTTGTGTTGTAGCCGTAGTTTGAACCGAGTCTGGCCGTGGAAATGCCGATCAAGGTAAACGTGTGATCAAGTACATAGTAGGCTAGTTACTGTAACTCTGTAGCGTAGAGCGTTGTGCGGTATTTAGTCGCTGCTTGCTAGAGTCGGCCCAACGTTGGTATTCTCATGCTTACGACATAGCCGAGTCCAATGGGTACAAAGTTATTCGCCTATTTCTCTAGTTCTTACCATCTATTAAAGTTGTTCTGAATCGGCCTTGTTGATTCTTACATTATCCGCAGTTGTTCGCACTGTCCAATCACTGATTCATATTTGAAATATAGATCTTCGATTGGTTATCGCTCACTCGTGGATGGTGTTTGTAGCCTACAGGGTTGGTTTAGTCGCTTTAAATTAAAGTCCCCCACTGGAAATCAGTTTCGTTACTGAGTGGGTAGACTCTAAATGTGAATTTATTTATTTATTTATTTATTTATTTATTTATTTATTTATTTATTTATTTATTTATTTATTTATTTATGTATTTATTTATTTATTTATTTATTTATTTATTTATTTATTTATTTATGTATTTATTTCTTTTATTTATTCATTTATTTATTTAATTATTTATTTATTTATTTGAAACAGGTTCATTAGGGATCATTGACGACCTTCCGGTCGTTACCTGAAACCGTTGACATGGCTAATTTTATTGATTAGGCTTGTGCGCTCTTCTCAGCGGAAGACTATATTTACGAATGTGTGAAAGAACTCCAGGCAGGAGTCTGTCATATGGAGAGGCTTATCTTCAATGCCGACCCAATGCAGAGTTGGACGTGGCAACAGATGATGATGATTATGATGATGATGATGAATTACCATATTTGTGGGTGGTATTTTAAATTATAATTCATTTTTGTAAAATTAATTAACTTTTTTTAAATTAATGATTTTTTTTTTAATTAGGCTAATTTAAATTATTTTAAAGTAATTATTAAAGAAGAAGCTTAGTAGATATGGATCTGAGGTCCGTGTGCGAATACTCACGTTGGGCCTATTATATTATTGCGATGTAAGGTGTATCTAGTGAGCTAGACTCGCCCGGTGTTAGCCATCGTACCGCTAGTTGCTGCTTTGCTTTTTCCAACCCACTGTTGTATTAGTATCTGTCCTATTTGCCTTCTGACAAAGCCTGAAGTGAAAAGTATGAAAACTATGTTCTAGTGCAAAATGTTTTTCCTTTTTCTTTATTGCTATTACTTAGTATTATGTGATTATTTTTACTACACATTTTATAAATTAATTGAGACCGTAGAACAATGTCAGTTTGCTGTCGGAAGTGAACGGTATAACAACGGACCCTTATCAACCAACTTGTCTGCTTATCTAAACACTGCCTGCTTGCTGAAAAGTTGCTGGAATGCTGTTTTAGCAGCATGGAAATGAATGCAAGTCTACTGATTAATCCTTGTATATCTTTTAATTCTTTCTTTAATGCGCATAAACAATGCCTACATGACGAGTATTGCACGAGGTAATGGTATGTGTGTTAGCTTCTACTTCTAATTGTTACTGTCTGTCCATAGAATTTACTAGAATAATGTATGTCAAAGTAAGCACCAAGTTATCTATCGTAGCTTGCTTCCTTGTGCCGATCGTGAATCGGAAGGGATACGGCTCAAGTCGTCTGAAGACCGCTGCTCTAGTCTGTATTTTTTTATGAGATTTGTTGGGGATTTTCGTAGACCTGTGCGCAATTTTAAACGAGCTGTGAACAATTAATGATGTGTGTTACTTTTTTATTGTAGTACTGTAATATATTGACGATTCAAATGTCCTGCACATTTTGTATTATAAAATGTATATAAAAGAATTCAAAGAGGCTGATAAAGACAAAAACAAGCGAGCAGACTTCTAGCTTGGTGCTTACTATAGATCGAGAACCAATTGCTTCATATTGCTACGTAGATCCCACGTTCACAGACATGAACGTGTAGTAGACCTGTGACTGCATGTGTGAAGGTAGTAGGCTGGGTTTGTGTCTATTCGCAACATGGCTCGGTGGCGGTTCTTGTTGTTTAATTTAAAACGGGGATCGTGGAACCACGTAAATTTAACATGTTTTAGTAATTAATACCTTGAGAACGCTACACAATATTAAAAATATGGTTAGTAATCAATATTTATTTTTGTAAGAACTGAACACTGCACTGCTAAAGTTTCAAATATTTGTATTGTTGTGGTTGTTATTTTGGAAGCTAATGAATAATTAATTGGTTTCAAAATAACAACTATAATTATTGTTATTATTTCATATGCCCACAATTGATCTATCTGACCATCATGCTGGATCTCGTCAGCCAATAGAGATTCCCTGTCGTGAAACTTTATGCCCCCTGGCATAGCGTCATTTTAGGCTCTTAGTCCCTCACAAATCTGCAGATGCCTTCTGGTCTGCTCCTTCTAATAATAATAATGATAATAATATAATGATTAGGCCTATAAACATTAAAATTTTATTTATCCAGTTTCTGATTCTTATGAAACTAAATGATGGTTTGTAACAATTTTTTAATACGTATGTGGAGCATTCTCATCATATTATTGAAAACCTATGATGTTGCATGGTTATAGACCTTGTGGTGTGTGGCAATACGAATCAACTGGTTGATCCTCTAATCTACCTGAAGGCTTTGGTCTGCTACTATCTTTCCTATGCATGTGTGGTGTGTGGGATATGTGACCCGTGTGGTATTTTGTGTCTCGTGCTTTCTTTTAGCGTTTCCAACGATCCCGCACCCGAGAATGAGTATGTCCTCGATTTTGTCCTCGCTCCCGAGTTTCGGAAACGTAAGAAAACCCCTTCAAAGGAGAGAAAAGATCCCAGTTACAAACCGAAAGTGTCGTTAGCTCGATCCTGCTGTCTTTTTATTAAACCGGACACGGATTCGGTCGAGGCCGATAAGACGTAAGTTGTTTGTCCTACGTACGTATTATGTTAACACCGTTGTTTCTGATTCTTACTAGGGATGTACGCGATAATTGATATTATCGTTCGAGATTCGATCAAATTTTGATCATCGATAATAAGTAGGCCTATATTATGGGTTGTTTTTTTGAAAGAGCATATTCGTAATGCATTATTTCGTTTGTCCCAGGGGTTCGTAATTTTTAAATACTTCAACGTACCACCAGAATACTGGGCCTCGGGCTTCTTATGTGATAATACTCTCAACAGTGTCACGTCAGATGTGTCCAAGGAATGTTGCTGTATCGTTCGTTATGCGCTCGGTTAGGCGACGTTATATCTCGGAACCTGTAAGAAATTGCTTCGTGTTTGTAGATTTATTGTCGTTCGACATTATCGATCGGTAATTTTTTTTTTATCGCTGTGCATCCCTAATCATTATTAATTGGTAGGAACAAGGTTCTACCTTTTCCATTCCAATCACTTTTTCATTGTTGTCTAGCCACTTGACAGTCGAGTTGCTCTCCGCCGATGTCCAATTATTTCATGCGGTAAATATTCTTGGATTAAGTGACAAACCGGATAAAAATATAACTTCAATAATTTGTCTAGCAAGCTTTCTTTTAGGTGGCAGCGCATGATTCAAAGAAGAAATTTGAACTTCTGTGTTCTAGACGATTTAAAATGAAAGAGCGTGCGCTAAAACGGTTTATTGTAGACATGACAGTCAAGTGGCTAGCGAAGAATTGTTTGGCACTTGTGCATTGAAGAGCTCATTGTACAACACAGTTTCCTTTCAACTCACCTGTTCATACGGTTTTATATAGTTGTATTTACGCTTTTGTCAATGCGTTAGAAATTCATTGTAATGTGAGGATCGAAGGTTCGGTATTACGACGGATCGCTAAGTATTTAGTCTGGGACTAACTCGCTTTCTCCGTGGCAACCGCCTATCAGAAGTGCGATTTCCACGGAGAAAACAAGTTAGTCCCTGACCGATTATTTAGCGAACTGTCACAATACCTTGCCTGAGTTACCTAGAGTAAACATGATTTCATTTAATGTGTAATCAATTCAATAAAAAACTGTAACAATTACAATGTTTGAATTTCTTTTAAATTCACTGTTTAGCTGATACAAAACCAACTTCAGGGTAGAAATCATTTTTTCAATATCTTGAATCATTTTCAAGAACAAACCGTTAACTTGAAAAGTTAGGTTCTCTTCTCTTTACCCTTAAAGTTGTTTTGATAGTCCTTTCTGCTATTAATTGTGTGTGTGCATGCTTTCTAACTTTTACTAACATTTCTTTCAAATGGTGGTTTGTATCTGTTTTGTTCTAACCCCGCACGTTGTCGCACGTTGGTTTTCTGTTGAATGTAGCGATTGCACGTCTGCTTGTAATCCGGATCATGACCCGGGCACTCCCTCCCGCAAGCGTTCTCTCTCCCGCAAGCGTTCTCTCTCCCCCACCACCGTCCCCGGATCCTCTAAGTCGATCCCCTCCGAGAACATTCGGCGTAGAAACGAGAACAGAGAGTACCGGAGGAAGAGCTCGTACGGCAGAAAGAAGGAACGAGAACATCGCGAAGAGGATCCGAAGAAGATTTGCGGCGGGAAGGAAAACGACGGAACGGGAGTTGACGGGATCAAATAGACTGAGATACTATGATCGTATTATCGTTGTTTGTGTAATTGCATCCGTGCGGATGAGTGTAGTTGCTTTGCCGTAGGCTAGAGTTTAGTTAAGCGCGCCTTGTAGTTCAGATGTAGCTGTTCCGGTTTGGGAGTAGTCGACGTACAAAGACATCCGGACATATCTAGAGCTATCCATGGTTGGTGTACGACGAGGTAACTGTTTTGATTCGTGATATTTGTCTTCCGTTTTGCAGTTGCTACTTAGGCCCTGCTACCATATGAACTAACGACGGTACATTGTAGGCCAGCGTACCGACCACTAACAGGTGTGCGTGCTTTATCCATGTTAGTCATTGTTCATGAGATTCTAATAGTACAACAGTTCCTTGTCTGATTGACAGATCAACATGTTATTCTTTGGAGACTTGTTTTCACTTAGCTCAAAAGATAAGCAATGTTATTCAGGTTCGTGTTTGATAGTGGTACCTGCCTACGCAGTGAGTGAGTGATTGATTGCGCATCGAATCCAGACTTTTATTTTTAACAATGAAGTGATTGACCGGCTGTGAGAAATAATTTCCATAGTGTAAACGTAGTCATGTAGTTAGTTACACAGATACAGTTTGTGAATGATTAGAAATGTGACCATGGGGTAACACCGCATTACAGTACACGATACGGTAGCGAAAACATAGGCCAAAATTATTTGTGGGATAAAGAAAAGGAACTGTGCCAGTCAGAAAATGTAATAGTAAATATTGGTGATTTTCAGTTTAATTATAATATGACTAGTACTAGTAGTTACTGTATTCATATCCTGTTAGAATTTCAGTGTATGTAATTAATTATATAATTATATAGAGTGTACTTTATTGGTGTGTTTCGTATATTAATACGTGTGTGTAGTTTAAGGTATGTATGTTACGATTGTTATCGGAAATTATATATTATTGTTACAAGAGATATTGTTCAGTGTTGAGATTACGACATGTAAAACCACGTGTAATTGTTCGTGATTATTATTAATTATGTTGGAAATAAAATAATATTTTTCCACAATTTTCAAAGTTCATATTTTGTATGCTAATTTAGTGGTGTAATGATGTAGGCCTAGATAGTCATAGTTGTTTCAACTAATTTGAAATAATTTTTTTATTTTTATTATTTTTTACAAATTAGGCTTACTGAATAATTTGATTTCATTTTCAAATAAAAATGAAAATGTAGTAATTTAATGACTATTATGAATTCAGCACTAAAGATATAATCTTTACAAAAAAAATGTATATTATGTACATGTGGCTATAATTCTAAAAAAAACAAAACATGAATCCAGTTCTTACTCTCCAAAACTTATTTCCACGCTCTACCTTATTTATCATACATGCACATTTGCAGCACTCTGCTTTATGCTTTGTGTCACCAATGAGCTTCAATGATAAAACAAAAATATAACAACCGTTATTATGTAATGTCACTGGATGAGAAAAGAAGGAACTAAGTTGTATTGAAGATGGTCGGATATCTGTTTACTGTGGCTAGATGCATGAAAATGTGCATACACATTTAATATTCAACACAAACATATAATACAAGCAACCAATGAATGGTGTTTGTCAGTACAATGGTGTACATTATCAAAACATAAAAATGTCGAAATGACAAACAAAAAACGAATGCTAAATGAAAACAAGCACAAACAGATTACGAACAAAAGAAAATTATTTTATCTAAATATTTAATAGATATCTGTTATGCAAGTGTTAAAAGAAGAGAAGTGTTCTATTGTGATGATAAGTGATGCGCATAAGAAATTGTATAAATGTCCCGCAATGAAAATCAGTTCTTGTAACTTAACACTTTGGGTGCTGGACGTTGTAGACAGGTCCTTCCCCTGGTGCTGGGGGTTTTTGCCACTTTTCTCGATATTGTACCGAAGGAAGTATCAAAGGTATGTACGTGGGAGTTATACCTAAAAAAAAGCTTGACTCTTGATCTTCAAAACGTTTTTTTTTTTTTTTTTTAATTTTCATACAAATAAGTCATAATTTTGTAAAAAAGTGACAATTTTGGATTTTAGAAAAAAAAAAAAAAAATTACAAACTTGTTTTTTTTAATTTTTTTTATTGACTTATTTTGAAGCTAGAACATTTTCACTCTGTACTGATAATAATAATAAAATAATAACAATAAAATAATAAAACACCTACTAAAAGCCATTCACACTATTCACGCAAACATCTAGAAATTTTGGCGCCAACAGAAAATAAAAGCGGCTGCCTATGCCATCTAACGGTAAACAACAGTACCAATGTTCTCGCAAAATCCGAGCGGAGTAGAAAAACGTCGGCAGTCACTAGAAGGTTTGATATATGCCCGACGTAATATGTCGCCGCCCGCCAACCTGGCACGACATCGCGCGACGTAATATTACGCCGGCCGCACGCTAAGTGTTAATGGGTAGACTATAAATACAATTTTTTATTTTTATTTAAATTTATGTTTTTATCTATTCTCAAAAAAAAAATTTTTCTTTATTTTTTTCTTTATTTAGGTATTTATTTATTTATTTAACGCTCGTGTCTTGCGTTGTCCCCTTAGCAACACAGAGATCCCGCTGTCGTTTGTCGACCCGAGCCAGAAGAAGGTGTCAAAGCGGCACCCCATCTACAAGAAGAAGTGCATCCTGCTGGGGGCCGGACCGATGCCCTCCAAGGAGGTCGCTGTGGACATCCCTGCCGACGTCAAGCGCGTCATTGAGGAGATGGACGAGGTTGGTCACCCCTGACACCCTAAATACATTGGGCCTAGAGATACCGTTCTCAGCATTAAATTCTCATTAATTTAGCATTGATTTTTGAGAAATTAGCATTAATGTGCATTTATAAACTGCTAATTTTCAATTATTATATTAAGGTACTTGTATGCCCTAGAGCAAAAAATCCACAGTTGTAACAATTCATGAAATTTTATTTTTAGTACTGATTCAGATGCTGTCAATTAGATACAAAAATTAAATTAAATTTTTTTTTTTCGCCTGTAAGTAGGCCCTATTGTTGTGATTTTTTTTCATTGTTGGAACAATGGTAGATTGTGAAACAAGTTTTCTAAGGCTACAGTAGACTTAGGTTGGAATTCATAGTCGGCCCCTACACCTAGGGGCGCCCATTGTTACCAAGGTAACAATTGTTTGCATGTTATTTCCCATAAACAAAACAAATCCATAGCAACAATGGGTGCCCCTAGGTGTAGGGGCCGACTATGAATTCCAACCTTAGAGAAATAAGGATGGTATCATTGTTATTGTTAAGCATATTGAAAGGGGGTATATTTTCGGTTTTTTCCCTATGACAAAAACAAGCCAAGTTATTAATTTTTTAGTATAAGACATTTTTAAATAATAAGTTTTTGTGAATGAACAATTATTTAAAAATTTATTATAAAAGAACATGAAGGAAACTAAACAAAACCTGCATATTCCCCCTCCGCCATGCTATTATCTTGAAAATGCAAAAAACCAGAGGGCTCTATCTTAATATTTACTCCTGAAAAGTTGTATCAAGTATCCACAAGTGTGTCAAAACATAGTTTTGAGTAATTGCCTGTCAAAGTTAAAGTAAGGTTCTGACCTGTGTATCCGAGCACCCGGTTACATGTTGTTCATCCTCAACTTCAGTTGTATTCACAAAGGAAATTTTTATCACGTGAAATGTTAACACCCACATCTGTATTATTTTCAACCAAGGGCCTAGGCCCTTTAGAAGTACCTAGTAGGCCTAGGTGGAACAAAGTCTAGTGGTCTAGCCGTGGTCTAGGGCCTAGGGCCTAGAACTTTGAGGTTAGAGTTGTTCCCAGGTGGAAGATTTAGGGCTAGGCCATCACTATTTACACGTTTACGCATATTAAATCCTTTTTGCCTTGTCTTTCTTCTTACAACTAATCTCCGTTTACTTCCCATTTTAAACTATATCACGCAACACGTTTATAAACATTACACTGTCAAGAAGCAGACAACAAAACACCATCTTCACATGTTCAGATCGATACCATGATCGATAGATAGGGGCACAGATTTATGGTGTTTTCAAATTCAAAATATCGGTGTTTTGAAACCCTCAAAGCGGTGAATATACCATCAAATTAATGCTTTCAGCGGTGTTTTCAAAATACTATTTGCTACACATTATTCAGGAATTGGAGTAGGAACGATAGTAGTAGGTATGTTTTTAAGGCTGATTTACGATTCGGGGGCTATGTACAGTAAACCAAAGCAAAACTAGGGCTACGAGTGGCTGAAATAACTGCACTTTGCCGTACTTAGACTCAAGAACACTGCATTGTTGTACCACATTTCACAAAAACAGTTTCTCCACGTGTCCATCACCCGTAAACCAGCCTTTTGAAGTAAAACAAAGATATGCAGTTTTTTTTACTAAATATACGAATTTAATAACCCCATTTACATGGTGGACTGAGTCCGGTACCGAGTACGGTCCACACCATGTAAACACCTAGAAAATGGGATTAAACCGACTGGGTGCGGTCCGCCCAAAAAGCTAGACTAGGCTAGGCCTAGACCGAAAGACCGTACTGAGTCCTTCATGTAGGCCTAAATGGGTAGGCCTAGAACAGACAGACTGAAGAACTGAAACTTTGAGCGAACGCTGTTTGTAGGTGAATAAGGTGGAAAATGATTGTAGTTGTCATCAACAAAAATCAAGTAAAATAGTTACAACGGCTTGTAACCTTTTGTTCAGCATCCCGGTGAACTTCAAATAAGTTTTATATGGCAGAAGGGAAAAGTAGGGTTATGTACGACCAAAACGAACAAGTGCGGCGCGAGACCGAAATCAAGTTGCCACCAAAAACCTAGAAGAGGCACTGATTTAGTTCAAGTCAATTTTCTTTTACTAAAATATATGAATTTAATGTAGATATTTACAAGTCAAGTTATTTTCTTTTTTCAAGGCATTTTATTTTCTTTCTTCGCATGGATAACTTTTCACTCGACAGTTCGCGTGTTGTTTGTTATGAACAGGAAGCGGAAAAAACATGGCATCACTCTGCATCGACCCTATCTGCCAGTCGAAAATATATCGAAGTCGAAGGTCGGGTCGGTAAAGAAGTTTTCGACTGTTACGTGAGCCGACAAAAGTAAAACCTACTTGACCGATTTTTCACGCAAATTGACGGAGAAGTTTAATTTTTTACATTTTACGACGTTGATTTTTTGCAAATTGTTGAAAACTCGATAAATATCTTGTTTTTTCGCGGTTATTTCATATTTTCACAATTATTTGCGATATTTCGTGAATTCAAATAAATTTCGCGATATTTCGTGATTCAATTTCACTGCCAACAGGCTGCTAGTGGGTGATTTCATCCACCAATACGAAAAAAAACGTTTTTTATTTTTTTCGCGCTTTCGCTAAACGCGAAAATTCGATGCCTCTATCGATAGAGCATTCGATTAAAATTAGTGCTTAAAAAAACACGTGCTGCTATCTATCGGCAAACGAGAAAACTACTTGCAACATATACAGAAAAATACCCCAAGAAACCCCGCAATATTCAAACCGTACGAAATTTCAGCTCATAGCAATTATTTTGTTATTTTGAGCGTCAAAAATCGAGCTATCCATGCGGGAATTTCATAATAATTGTAATTAAGCACTATTGAGTATACATGTGTCATATATGTATAGAAACAGGATAGAAAGTACAATAGTATACTACAAAAAAAGAAAATCGACTTTTGCCCCCAAAAAAAACACACGTAGGGCATATAAGTACCTTAATTTAGCATTAATTTAAAAAAAATAATCATTAACAAATTATTAATGCTAAATTAATTAGATTTTAATGCTAAACTCATTTCAAAGAATAATGTAGGTCTACTGATAGTTGTTATTAATTTTGTGTACCCTGTGATAATACTGTAGGTCTATATGCTAAATAAAATGAAAAACCAATTTATTTAGTAAATTAGTAAAAGTATTTCTTTTAATAACAAAATTACTCGATACTTTTTCATTACGTTTATGCAAAATTAAATTTTTGTCACTATTTTCAGTACAATGACACTAAAAATCTCAATTATTATGAATAACTAGCTGATTTTAGCGGATTGACCCATGAACAACTCCTGCCTGGAAGGAACCTATTTTGATCAATAATACAATTTTTTAAGTACTATTTAGCAAAAATGAAAATAATTAAATGCACACATGTACACCTATCAAAACTTCAACAAATTAACTTTAATCCCATTTTCCTCACATTTAGCATTTGTAGTTTGAACTAAATTTACCAATCCCTAATTCTAAGTTGCTAACGGTCGTCCGACTGAGGCCGGTTGCTAACGAGTGTGCTTCCTTCCAGGAGGAGGAGCCCGAGGAAGGCAACGAGACGGGCATTGAACGAGGGGCCCTCGAGGACATTTGGCTGAAGGCCGGCGAGATGGGTGAGTCCACTTTGCAATCTCGCGGGGGTGGTGGTGGGATGTTTCGAACTGTTGTAATCCGATTTACGCAATTACGTATTGGATGGGCGCTGCGTACGTTTCGGGACGATGAGTTATGTCGATGCTTTCTTCTAAGAACAGGGGAAAAATTAAAACTTAGTATTTGTGTGTTTTCTTATTTACAATATTTGTGGTTTTCGATCGAAGGTATCCTTAGTGTCGACATCTATCGCGATAATTGTACGATTTCATTTTCATTTATGAAATCACGATTTTTCCATCGTCCAAATGTCATCGTCATAATATTAAATAAAACAACACCAAATCGTCCGGTACAAGGAAGCGTATAGGCCGCTATATTTAGCAACCGGTCAGCCTAAACTTCTGACCCAGCAGTTTTGAGCATCCCGCGGCCAAAACAAGTATACTTTTTTATTTGTAACGAATATCTTACAACACGTGCTCGAGTAGCCTAACGTTGTACTAGCTAGTAGTACTTTTGATGCTTTGGTCCACATTAGTAGTAGAGTACACAACTTAACCTCACTTGGGTTTTAAATAGTTAAAGTTTTTAGGAACCTTTTGTATTGAAATATCGACGTTAAACGTTGGTGTAAAAAAAATACTAGGTATACAGCTCCATAACGTGTCAACCAATGTAACGGATGTAAATGTAACTAAAAACTTCTGTGAGCAATATTTTTTCAACGCGATGTGAAATTACGTGGATAAGCTTGTGAAAACCTGCTACGTATTTTCAAATGCGTGACAAAATGAAAGTTTTAGACAGGCTGAGACCCTTTTGCAACCCTCTTGCAACGATTACATGTAGGCCTTTTCCGTGCTTTGATTTACCTGTCGCTTATCTGTCTAGCTTAGCGTTCTTTCAAGTAGCTTGGCCGCCATTAAAGGGTTGCGGAACATCGCTTCGAATTATACAACACGACACCGTCACTTCTCCTGTGTAGTTTGTTCGTTGCGTGCGTGGTGTATTGTTGCACTGTGTGAAATAGAAACGCTTTACCGCACACACCCACCCTCTACCACCCACCACACGTTTGTGTACGTTCCGTTTGGTCGTTTTGCCTCCGTGTATATGTATGTGTGTTAAACGTTCTCTTTCCGCATGTAAATAGCCCCGGGCTTTGCCACTTGACAGCGAGAGAGATGGCCAATCTAATCGGTGGCTACGTAGCAACCGATTGTGACTGACTACAAGGATATTCTACTACTTCTACTACTTGTACTTGATGGAAACGAGAAATTTAATTATATTCTTGTGTGTAAACTTGGTTTAGTAAGAATTGGTACTGAATACTACTCACTTTTATTGTGTGGTAAGATGAACAGAGGATATATACATCGTGTACAGTGGTATTTTGATTTATTTATTTTTGGTCTTTAGGAAAACATGATATTATGCTCATTCTAGTATTCTAATTTCCAATGATTTGGTGGAGTTTTGCGTAGACGATAGTTTGGTGCATATACGAATCCAGCCGGCCAGAAAGTAAGATTGCGGTTTGTATCGTATGGAAAGTGTATCCGAACGGTATTCTCAGTTCAAGTGCGTTTAAAAATGCATCAATTATGGCTTAGGAGTTTAGGTATTTACAAGTGTTTATCAGATCACACATATTCATTGAGTTGTCTGTCATGAAACCACATCTTCGGTGTAGTGACTGTTGGTCTGGTTAAGAGCGAAGGGTATCTGAAAATTTTCATTTTTTAATTATGTCTCGAGAATGCTACTCGAAATCGAAAATCTGATTCAACAGCGCACTGTGTTTTGGTAAGCCCTACAGACTGAATGAAATATTATAACCATTAGCATAGTTATTTTGATGATTAAATCGATAATTAGTAATAAAATTCATTAGAAATAAAAACTATACTGATTATAATGTAAGACACATTTTCTTTAGCATTCAGTATGTAGGGCTTACCAAACCACAGTGCGCTGTTGATTCGGATGTTCAAATTCGAAGTCCATTCTGGAGATATAATTTAAAAATTAAAATTTCGTGCTGTTTTTGACGTAGAGGTATCCTTCGCTCTTAACTGTGGATGGACCCTGCTATCCTGGCTCAGACGTGCATATCGTGAGGCTTTTTCTGTCCATCTCCCACACGTCAGTCAGGTATCATCATCACGAAACATAACCTTGGATCCCGGGAACATTAATCTGACAAATGATTTAAAAAAAATAAAATGTACATTGGTCAGCGTGTGTACAGCGTGTGTACGTACACGTATGTATCATTCACTGCACGCGCGACGTGCATGGACAAAGCTGAATGAACCGCGCATGCGTGGGAATCGTTTGTTGTGTTGTTTGTTTAAAAACAATCCCCGACCAATCCTCTGTTTACCGCGCTTACGTGCTGCATTTAGCATCGTGACCCGACCCGATTCCCTGTCTCCTGTGCTGAGTTGAACTTGACTCTCGGTATCCACACAAAACAAGAAAAATATCGGTAATCCTACTAATGTGAAGAATTCCTCCATATATTTATATGTGGTGTGTTCACTTTTAACAAATGCATCTATGGTACGTGTGTATTTTAAGTTATCTTACCTGGGGGGCGGCTATTCCTTAAAGTTGTCTCACGGTGACAATACTCACTTTAAGTGATATCTACGTGGTTTTCACTCGCTATTGGCCGATTGGTGTGGCGGCGGACCGCGTGGAAACACTCAGCCAGCCAATAGCAAGTGATAACCACGCGTCGATATCACTCAAAGTCAGTATTGTCACCGACACAAACTTTCAGGAACAGCCGCCCTGTAATAAACTAACACCTTGTTTTAGCAGGTTGAATTAAAACGTGACCAGTCCCTTCAGACGAGCAAACGCACCTACGTAAGAGTTTAATCATTGTGTATGTATGTATGTATGTATGTATATCTTTCCGATCCAGACGTCGACGAACTGACAAACTACGAGGACGACGAGCGTAAACGCAAGTCGAGGGTGCGACTGAAGAAACAAAAGGTGAAGATGGAACGCGACGACCCGACCTACTTCGAGCCGGGCGACGTGCGGCCGCAGAAGGTGGCGGTGGTCAAGACGGAGCCTGTAGGGGTCCAGGGGGCGGTGGACCCCCTCGGCGAGCACAAGACACCGAGGAAGGCGGTGGACGGAGAGACGACGAAAGAGCCGCACGCTTGCAAGAGCACGAAGCACGTGCACGTGTGCAAGAAGCACAAGCGCGCGGCGGCCGCCAAGTTGGGCGAACCCGCAACGCCCAGGAAGCGCAAGACCAAGGCGGCGATGGCGATCGTCAAGGCGGCGACGGAAGGCGACCCAGAAGAACAGATCAAGCTGCAGCACGAGTGGATCAAGCAGATACTCAGCGACGTCAAGGAGACGAACCCGCCGAAGGGCTACGTCCGTTTCCAGCCCGCCGACAAGGGCTATATCGGCGAGTTCCTCAAGTTCATGAACGGCAAGCAGCAGCGCGAGGAGGGCGACGAGGAAGAAGAGCCGTCGAACCTCGCCGAGGCCCTTCAAGGAGCCATCGAGGCGGGACGCGGCAAGTGCGGCAACATAACGGTCGAACGCCGCGAGATATCCATCACGAGCATCGAACCGGCGAAGAAGAAGGACGATGCGGCGGTGGTGCGGAAACCGCCTCAGAACATCGCCCCGAAACCTCCCGTGGTGATCAACACAGCCGACCTGAAGCGCGTCGTGTTTGCCAACGCGCAGAAGATGAAGGAGCTGATGCAGAACGGCGGTCACGCGCGGAAGGTCCCGGTATCGATTGCGCCGCGAAACCCGACGGCGTTGCGCGCCGACCGCATCATCGCCGACCTCAAGGCCAGAGTGGGCGGTGCTGGAGGAGGTGGTGCCAAGCGGGCGCCGCCAGACCTCGCCCACCTCGGCACCACCGTCGTGAAGAAGGTGGTGATGCCGACCGGGTTCCGCCTGCCCAACGGGCTGCGCGCCGCGGTGAAGGCGGAGCCGGAAAGCAACGACGTGCTGGACGCTGTCGGCGGACTGCTCGAGCTCAAGAAGGAGAAGCGACAGGCGAACGAGAGGGAGACGGTCCTGCTCCAGCTTATAAAAAAGGAGGCCGACGAAATGACGATAAAACGGGAGCAGACGCCGCCGACGGCGCGGCCCGAAGTCAAGAGCCAGCCCGCGGACGTGTCCATCGTCAAACTCGAGCCCGCGCCCCCCCGCTGCAACGGCGGGGACAACCCCAAGGTGATAGTCCAGACGATCGGGCCCGACAACTACCGGCAGAGCTACGCCCACACGGAGCCGTCGACCAATCAGGAGACGGCCACGGACCTGCGGGTGTCGCCTCCGAGGCTGCTCGTGCCGGCCCTCGGCCCGCAGATGAGCGTGGAGAAGGTGCAGGACGCGGCGGGCGTCGTCGCCTCCGCCTCCAGTCTGGACCTGCGTAGGGGGGTGGACGACAGGCTGTACCTGATGGACGCTACGTCGGGCGAGGCCCGGGCGTTACAGAGCGCGGGCAAGCGCAAGGGTACCGCCCTCGTCTCGGCACTCATCGACCAGAAGAAGGTGCAGATAGGGCTGCCGGTCGCCGGGGCCCAGCAGCCCCAGATCGTGATCCTTCGCAAGGACAACGGCGAGACGGCGATACTGAACCGCGCTACCAAGAGGCCCGGCCCGTCTGTGGCCGTGACGCGCATCGTACTGCCGGTGAAACAGCGCGGCGCAACGGAGCTGCAGCGTGTCGCCGCGCCCGCGCCGACGCCGCGCAAGCGCAAGTCCTGCGCGGACGGGAGGCCCAGGGCGGTCAGGCCGGCACGCAGGCGCAAGTCCGAGCCGGTGCCGAGCAAGCCGGCGCCCATCCATCTGGCACCGGTGCAGGGGCAAACACAACCGATGCAGGGGCAGGTACAGCCGATGAAGGGGCAAACACAATCGGTACAGGGGCAAACACAACCGATGCAGGGGCAACCACAACCGATGAAGGGGCAGGTACAGCCGATGCAGGGGCAAACACAACCGGTGCAAGGGCAAACACAACCGATGCAGGGGCAAACACAACCAGTACAAGGACAACTGATACAGGGGCAGATACAGCCGATGCAGGGGCAAACACAACCGATGCAAGGGCAAACACAACCAGTACAGGGACAACCGGTACAGGTTCAGGTACAGCTGATGCAGGGGCAAACACAACCAATGCAGGGGCAAACACAACCGATGCAGGGGCAAACACAACCGATACAGGACAGAACACAACCGGTAGAGGACCGATCGACACCGATCTCAAACCAATCGCAACCGACATCGGACCGATTGCAGCCAATGTCAAAGCAATTGCAACTCTTACTGGAGCGATCGATACCGACGTCAAACCAATCGCAACCGAAGCCAGACCGATCGCAACCGACGTCGAACCAATCGCAACCGAAGCCAGACCGATCGCAACCGACGTCGAACCAATCGCAACCGGCATCGAACCAATCGCAACCGGTACCGGACCGAACCGCACCTACCGGTCCCCCCGAAGTCCCCGCACGGCCCGAAACGCCCCCGGGCCCCCCCGCCACCCCCCGTCGTCTCCCGGACACGCCCCCCTCGCACGAGGACACCCTCAACTCTGCGATCAAGACGTACCGCAAGCCGGCGCGCGCCGCCTCCGTTGCGCTGCAAGAGGCGCTCGACTCTTGCGTGCAGAGCATCTGTCTGGCGCGCGACGACCGTCTCACGCTGTACGCGCCTGACAGCGACGCCGTCGCCGTGGTGACGGAATGCAGCATCGACTATCCCGGCAACAACGAGAGCCTGCTGCCAGAGCCGAGCTTCGACTCTCTGGACGGAGAGTGCCGCGCGGCGGAGGACGGCGGTTCTCCGCGCAGGGTCGAACCTCCGAGCTGCCGTCCCCACGCGGAGGTACCGGAGGCGGAGAGGGCCGGCTCGGCTCCGCCCCTGCTCGAGTACACCATCCGGGGGGACGGAGACGGAGCCAGGAAGCCAAAGTCGAGGCAAAGTGAGTACCTACGCACACACACGCTAGCTACCTTAAGACTGTGCGGGCACGGTTTTTCAGTTTTCTAAAATATGTACAACGTACCCTAGTTAAGCTTGGAAATTGAAACCAGAACTTCTGAAAGTTACAAAATTATTTTTTTCGTAATTTTGATTGTACCGGTACCGTAGATATTGCTAGATGTACGCCGCTTCATTCAAAACATAACTTCGCCCGGAAATACACATTTGTGATAGCCAACTTTCATTGCACATAATGTACATACTTTGTTCTAGGACGTGAGGAATTTTCAGTTCGTTATCTTTAATGGTATATGAGTGCTATGATTTTTAAAAAACAAAACAGCTCATTTGTACCGGTAGATGAGAAAAATCATAGCACACATACCATTAAAGATAACGAACTGAAAATTCCTCAGGTCCTAGAACAAAGTATGTAGATTAACTACAATAAAAGTTGGCTATCACAAATGTGTATTTCTGGGCGAAGTTATGTTTTTAATGAAGCGGCGTACATCTAGCAATATCTACGGTACTGGTACAATCAAAATTACGAAAAAAATAATTTTGTAACTTTCAGAACCTCTGGTTTCAATTTCCGAGCTTAACTAGGGTACGTTGTACATATTTTAGAAAACTCATCCAACTCCTTGAATTCAAAGACACAAAAGCATCAATAAATCTACAAACTGACTGTTTTTGATGTGCTTTTGTCCTTGAATTCAAGGAGTTGGATGAAAAAGTTGAACCGTGTAATACAGGCTTTACAGTAGGTCTACTTTACAGTAGTGTAGTTGTATTACAAGTTGGACGGTGGTGATCTGTAGCTATTAGACGGTTGTTTGTCGAGGCAAAGTGAGTACCTACGCACACACACGCTAGCTACCTTAAGCCTGTATTACACGGGCAAACTTTTTCATCCAACTCCTTGAATTCAAAGACACAAAAGCATCAATAAATAATTCCTATTATTGTATTTGACTACAAACTGACTGTTTTTGATGCGCTTTTGTCTTTGAATTCAAGGAGTTAGATGAAAAAGTTGAACCGTGTAATATAGGCTTTACAGTAGGTCTACTTTATAGTAGTGTAGTTGTATTACAAGTTGGACGATGGTGATCTGTAGCTATTAGACGGTTGTTTGTCGAGGCAAAGTGAGTACCTACGCACACACGCGCTAGCTACCTTAGAGCCAGTTTTACAATCTCCTAATAAGAAAGTTATTTGTAGCACTTAAGCTATTTGGAGGATTTCAAGGGTTTTTTGATTGGTGGTTGCCATGGAGACAACAAGCTACTCGACGAATAAGTAGTTATTGGGACATTGTAAGACTGGACCTTACAGTAGTGTAGTTGTATTACGAGTTGGACGATGGTGATCTGTAGCTATTAGACTGTAGTTGTATTACAAGTTGGATGATGGTACTATGTAGCTATTAGAGGGTTGTTTGTCGACCCAAAGTGAGTACCTACGCACACACACGCTAGCTACCTTAAGCCTGTATTACACAGTCAAACTTTTTGATCCAACTCTTTGAATTCAAAGACACAAAAGCATAAATAAATCTACAAACTGACTGTTTTTGATGTGCTTTTGTCCTTGAAATCAAGGAGTTGGATGAAAAAGTTGAACCGTGAAATATAGGCTTTACAGTAGGTCTACTTTACAGTAGTGTAGTTGTATTACAAATTGGACGATGGTGCTATGTAGCTATTAGACGGTTGTTTGTCGAGGCAAAGTGAGTACCTACGCACACACACGCTAGCTACCTTAAGCCTGTATTACACGGTCAAACTTTTTCATCCAACTCCTTGAATTCAAAGACGCAAAAGCATCAATAAATCTACAAACTGACTGTTTTTGATGCGCTTTTGTCCTTGAATTCAAGGAGTTGGATGAAAAAGTTGAACCGTGTAATATAGGCTTTACAGTAGGTCTAATTTACAGTAGTGTAGTTGTATTACGAGTTAGACGATGGTGATCAGTAGCTATTAGACGGTTGTTTGTCGAGGCAAAGTGAGTTCCTACGCACACACGCGCTAGCTACCTTACAGTAGGTCTACTTTACAGTAGTGTAGTTGTGTTACAAGTTGGACGATGGTGATCTGTAGCTATTAGACGGTTGTTTGTCGAGGCAAAGTGAGTACCTACGCACACACGCGCTAGCTACCTTACAGTAGCGCTACTTTACAGTAGTGTAGTTGTATTACAAGTTGGACGATGGTGATCTGTAGCTATTAGACGGTTGTTTGTTGAGGCAAACTGAGTACCTACGCACACACGCGCTAGCTACCTTACAGTAGGTCTACTTTACAGTAGTGTAGTTGTATTACAAGTTGGACGATGGTGATCTGTAGCTATTAGACGGTTGTTTGTCGAGGCAAAGTGAGTACCTACGCACACACACGCTAGCTACCTTACAGTAGCGCTACTTTACAGTAGTGTAGTTGTATTACAAGTTGGACGATGATGATCTGTAGCTATTAGACGGTTGTTTGTCGAGGCAAAGTGAGTACCTACGCACACACGCGCTAGCTACCTTACAGTAGCGCTACTTTACAGTAGTGTAGTTGTATTACAAGTTGGACGATGGTGATCTGTAGCTATTAGACGGTTGTTTGTCGAGGCAAAGTGAGTACCTACGCACACACGCGCTAGCTACCTTACAGTAGGTCTACTTTACAGTAGTGTAGTTGTATTACAAGTTGGACGATGGTGATCTGTAGCTATTAGACGGTTGTTTGTCGAGGCAAAGTGAGTACCTACGCACACACGCTAGCTACCTTACAGTAGCGCTACCAAAGATTACTGAGTGGGGAAGATGTTTCATCGCCGTGTTAAAATATCTGCGCGTGTTTTAGCAAACATTTTTAAGTCTTACCACTAGTTCGAATTCTGGCCGCAAGGAGCGCTAGCCCTGCACGTTTGACCAAGGTCCACTTAATCCCCTGGTGGCTACTAGCGATCTAGTAGACCGTGCGTTTGACTTTCGTTACCGTTAAACAAGGTCTACTAGATCGCTAGTACGTGCCAGAGGATTCAGTGGATCTTGAGTTTAAATTTTAGGAAGAGCGACTCTTGCGGTGAGAATTCGAACTACACGTCGGACTTAGAAAATTTTGCTCAGACTTGCGCAGACGAATTCCCATATGGATGAACTATCTTCCCCACTCAGTAATCTTTGGCGCTACCTTACAGTAGTAGTTGTATTACAAATTGGACGATGGTGTTCTGTAGTTATTAGGCGGTTGTTTTCGATCGTCGAATTGGTGCTTGTAGTGATTCTGCTTTTAAGCTGTACTGTGTATCCTTAATTGCACGTAGCGTTGCCGATTACCGGGAAAGTTGTCCGAGCGATGAGCGTTTCAGTATTTGATAGCGGGCCGTGAACGAAAAATAACATCATTTCTACTGTTGTTTTATTATTATTATTTTATTGTTGCAATACATACCATACAAACTCAGTCAAAACCGGCGTAAACATGTTGTACGGACATAAATGTCAAGTATTTCCATGTGTTTACCTTATTAAAGTCTACTTAAAACTAATTAAATATATCATTGTCCATATTATTTTTCCAAAACAAACTGGGGATGCTATGTACGGTCGTGGCCGATTTGTACTCATCCCAGCATTATTATTATTATTATTATTATTATAATTGTTTATTCTTGTCACCTCAAAATCACATAAGTAAAAAAGAAAATGGGAAAAGAAATTAAATGTCTCCTGACAAGAAACGGCGTCGATGCTAGCAAACATTATGCTAAAACACTTTAAATCTTAGGAAATCGTGTGCCGCGTAGAGCCTTGTAAACACTAAACACTACCAACACGTTTTAGTGAAAATCGATTCAAGACTTACGTAGAAACGGATTTTCTCTGACGATTGTCGGTGTAATTCTAATAGTAAATTGTTGTCGGCTGGTTGGTTGGTTGGGGAATGAGATATCTAGATCTACTTAAGAGCGAAGGATACCTCTATTTCAAAAACCGCAGAAAATAAAAATAAAATTTAAATCTAATTTAAAAAAAAATTAAAATTAAAAAATTAAATTAAAGTCAATTAAAAAATGAAAATTTTCTGTGGTTTTGAATGTAGAGACTACCCTTCGCTCTTAAAATAGCAAGGTGACAAGGTATGACAGAAGCTTTCATACGTGTATAGTGTCAAGCCCCAACCACAATACATAATTGTAAGCACACAGGATTGCAATCACAGTGAAAAATTCGTGAAACAGTTAACTTGCATGGGTTCTTATGTCGCTGTTCACAATGAAATCGTAATGTTACAATGTACAATTGTGGTTGGGGCTTAACAGTACCACCTGGTTTAGAGATCCATGCATGTTGATTCACATAGTCTCAGAAATACTCGAACCAAACAGTAGCGCCAATGCGTCGTGTAAGTTAGTACTGTATTGATGTTAGGTCCCACCACCCATGGTTTGTAGGCACCGAGTTTGCCCACTGAAGGCGCTAGTGAAAACGAGTGAAGCGCTCAAGAGGCAATGTCACACAACTTTACGATGAAGCAGCGTCGTTGTACCTACGTCGATAATGGCAAAATTGTGAAAATTGTAAAACACGGCTTTTAAAAATTTTGGCCAGATCATGAATCCCATCAGTCTGTCTTAAAAGGAAGGCACTATTTAAATCAGGATTAGACTTACAAACAACACACAAAAAACATAAAAAACAAACACAAAACAAAAGAAATACACAACTTCAACAAGAAAAACCAAACAAACAAAAACCAAAATACAAGGTATTTCACAATAATGTTTTGGCACTATTTTCAACTGCGGAATGCAATCTTCACCAATAAGTTGCTACATTTGGCCACATACAGCGCTGTATGTACTAACACACGGTGCCTATATATATATATTCTTGAGTCTGTAGAATGTCCAAGGCATGCTATAGTAGCCACGTTGCCATTTGCTTGGTCACGACTGCAGTGGGAGCGGAAGGTGAACGCATCGTCGAGGATATCGGCTTGCCGAACGCTAATTGTCCCTCAATTCCTTGTGTGTTCTGTGTTGTCTCGCACCCTCTCCTCGCAAGCACGCATTTGGCCGCATCGCACCGTAGCGTTTGATACCTAGTGTGGTTGTGGTTGGTTGTACATTGGAGTATGTAGCATGCTTTTGTCTGGGCTAAGTTTTCATCGCTGTGGACTGTGAGAAATGAGTATGGGTGCTGAGCTTCATTTCAATTTGAAATAAAAAAATGCCCTGAGTTTAGTTGTACACAATGAACACACATCACAGTATTTATGGGAGACCGTATGACAGCAGCGCTGCGAGCGTTCCTGTTCACACGAATGTCAGTATGCCCCTCACTTGACGCATGCAATAATGATGTTGTGTAAATGCAGATGGCTGTGGGACGGCTTAACCCTACCCGCGCGCGAAGAGTGTGGTAGACTGTGTCATTCCATCAACCCTTGTACTAGGTTTCACTTGTTTTTTGGATTCTTCAGCTGATTGTTACTTTCATTACATAACACTCATTAAGAATTAAGTTTTAAGTGCTTAAGTGTGTCAATAATCAAAATTACTGTAAATAATGTATTAGGCACATAAAATTTGAAGCACTTAACTAAAGCTGAGCTAGATATAATAGGCAAACTGAACGTCATCGCTCACAACACACTCTACCTGTCATACGGTCTCCCATTCACTTGCTTATTTAGTTGCTAATTTCGCTTGGATACACTTTCAATGCCCACTCTATTTTTCCCATTTCTTTTTTCTTTTTTTTTTTAGATGCACAGTGGTTAGTTTTTTAGTATTTGAAATCGTTCGCAATCGTTATCTCGTTAAATTGTGTCGGCCAGAAGTATTTTGTAGTGTGATTTAGAGTCTTGTAGCCTTTATTGTATTTCGGTTGTCTGGCCTTGGTTGCTGTATACTTGCTGCCATTGGGGATGCACTATTATCGATATTCGATAACATTTTGATAATCAGTGATAAAAATATTAAGTGCATTTTTAAAAAGCATGTTCGTAAGCGTTACTTCGTTACATAAATACGTAAATGAAATGAATTGTTCAATTTTACAGTTGAAAAAAAATGTGTTTGGCATTATAGGTATTCATCATAGGTGGCTTGTTGGTCCAGTGGTTAGCATCCCTGCTTCCATTGCAGAAGGTCCCGGGTTCAAATCCCGCTTCAGGCAAAACTTTTTAACTTCTAATATGGATTCAATTCCATCACTTGGCTTAGGAATAAGTAAACGATGACTTTAGAGCCGTCCTAGCAACGGAGCACTCAATAAATCCAAAGTTGTTCTGAATCGGCCTTGTTGATTAGCTGGCATTTGTCCGCAGGTGTTCGCACCGTCCAATCACTGATTCATATGTTTCCTATGTGAAATATCGATCTTTGATTGGTTATCGCTCACTCGTCGACGGTGTTCGAAGACTACAGGGTTGGTTTAGTCGCTTAAAATTAAAGTCCCCCACTGTAAATCAGTTTTGTTACTGAGTGGGTAGACTCTAAATGTGAATTTATTTTAATTTTATTTCTTACTAACGGCGACGTTGCATCAGTTCCAGGCCACCTCGACGACCTCCTACAGAGCACACCGCCGGACATCAACACGGAACGCGCGTTCAACTGCTTCATGAGTAAACACGAGCCGTTCTGTTCGCTCTGTTCGGCTTGCGCAACGTACAAGGTGAGCCAGCTCGTTGTGTACTATACTAGACTATAGCATGATATTGTTTGAGATTTCGTCTTATGTACGAAAATAACGTGCAAAAAAACAATGAGTTAGATACAACTTTTTACTTTTTAGCATTCATTTTCTCCAAATTTAGCATCTTGTATCATCTACTTTTTCTTTTCATCATACCTTGAATATGAGGGACAACACTACAGTAAACCCTCGGTAAAACGAACCCGGTTAGTGCGAATTCTCAGATAATACGAATAGTAAGCAAGATCCAGCCCGCGTAAATAGGACACTCAATGTTAAATAAAACGGTTATAACGAATTTTGCATAATACGTAATACGGACTAATTATTTATCCCCTGGGTGGTACTAATGCATAATGTTCGTTGTTTAATACGAACTAATAATTTTGAAACCGCACAAAGAAAATAATGTGTCCGAGAGTTCAACTCGCAGAGTAGGCGCAGGTATCAAGATTTTTGTCCGCCGAGCATACGTCGTCGCAGGCAGCTACTTGTTTTGTTGCTGCTTGGTTTTCCCTACCCCCTCCACCGCCCGCAGGCGCGATCGGATGCGCGCGCAAGCCCTTACAGCTGTTGAGGGGCGTGGCTTGCTCACTGCAACGTGCCTTCTTAGTCCGCCTACTATGCGCGCACAAAACATCATACCCGCGCGCTACTATCCATTGGAAAACATTGATTGTTTGTAGACACGTTTATTTTGGCTGGTACTATTGAATTTCGACGTTTTTGCGATATTGCGAATTTTTATATTACAAACTGATGATTTTTGGGTCCCTTGATGTTCGTATTAACGAGGGTTTACTGTACTACTGTACACTACTACATGCTAGATATTATACTACATTGCTAGCTTTGAAAACACTTGCACTTATTCAGATCGAGTGGTACAAAAATAAATAACAAATTATATTTGGTTTATCAACAAACAATTCATCAGTTATTTATTTTATTTGTTTTACTTATAAAAATCTATGGATAGGCCTACACAAAATTTACTAGGCTTACAAAAATAATTGTGTTTTTTAGGCAAAAGCTGAATGAAGTAATAATTATACTTAATTTGACCAGTAAGTCTTTTTTAACTTTTTTTCACTTTTTAAGAACTCTCTTTTAACAAAATTCTGGATTTAACAAAGTAATTTTGATTCATCGCAAACAAAAATACACGGGTATTGGTTCTGTTTCAACAAAGTTCTTTTTTTAACTAACTATACATCAGGGCCCGGATTCACAAGATTCCTTAACTTAGGCCTGGCCTAACTTTAGGACTACTACGTCATTGGCTGATACGGACCTGCACATACCCTCGACTCGACGTCGCTAAGAAACCCTAGTAAATAATAAACATTTGAGACCAAAATTAGGCCCAGTCTGAGTTGGTCTTATCTTTCTTCAAAGATGGTGGCAATGCGTCTATGACTTCGAAGTGTGAACATAAATAAATATCGTTTACTTACCTTGACATACACATTTCTCTGTTTTTAAGATGTGGAGGTATTAGAAAACAAAACACTAAACTTTAAAACACCGCCTTGCAATATTTTAAGTTCACTGTGATTCCCACGAAAGTAGCCATCACTTGGGCCGTGTAGTAGGCCTACCATGGATTTATAATAGCACATCCGGTACAGCAGGACTTAGGACCGGTCCTAAGTTAAGACCTCTTGTTATTCCGGCCCCTGCTCCTTTCAAGTTTGTTAGAAGTGGGCTGGACTGTACTTTAATATTTTAGTGCTGAGTTAATGTCATTACTTGTCAAAGGTATTTTTACTGGTTTTCAATACTGATTGATGTTGTGTTGTTTGTCCCCAGGGCTGTGATAGAAGAGCGGTGACCTCCAACTGGAAGTACACGCTGCCAACGAGCAAGCCAGACACTAGTCCCGTCTGGCTGGCCCCCCACTGTTTCTCCCGCTATACAAACACCAAGGTCAGTACACCATTTCCATTTTTCCAGCAAAATTTTGAATTTTTCCTCTTTGTTTCGTTGTAGCTGTTTTATAAATAATTGGTACCTTACACTGTTGCCAAGGAAAAAATGTTGTTGTTACCTACCTATACAACAAGCTATGAAAAAATCAGAATTTAATCTTCCATAGAGTTTAAATTTTTATAACAATGACGAAGATGTTGGCCCAAGAAATGGAGTAGCACGCCGCTCCCCTCAACCTGACTGTAAAGTTGAATTTGAGGCCAAGATGTATATATATATATTATATACTGTATTTATTTTTGAAGTGAAAATGGAAAAATAATGTCAAATAATAATAATAATAATTGATGAAATCCGACATTGACGCCCTGCCAAATAACCTGAGCGGGCCAGAGAAGGAAGCACATATTTATTGGATAGCTAGGAAGAAAAATGATTGAAAAATCAAACTTTCGGCATAAGATAAAAAAAAAAAAATTGATGTGCTAAGCTTGGCAGGCTTGTACTAATTTCATTTATGCCCAAGTATTGGTGGCAACACCCCCAACGGACCATTGCCTAGGAAAGTAGAAAATTGATTGATGCAAAAAAGGTGGAGGGAAGACAAGAAACTAGGGAGAGAACTTGTGGAGAGTGCGGAAGCCATTGAAGTAGAGATTGCTAGGGCAAGATAGAGAAGAAAGGGGGGAAGCGTCAGGCAAGGCTTAGGTAGACCCGAGGCCCAAGTGAACGGTGGGAACCTCCCACCCCTACCCGACTTCATAGTCGGAAACGGGGGGTGCTTACGGAAACCTCTCGAGTTGAAGAGATCGGATGGATCTGGTCACGTGATGGATTTGATCAGATTCCCTGGATCTCATGTCTGTTTCCGAACGAAAAGTTGTAGTTGTTTATCAATCTAAATATAATTATAAATCGTGCTTCCGAAATTAATCTTATTTAATTTACTTTCTACATGATATACATCAAAATGTTCTTGAATGTCTTCAAATAATTCTTTCATCCCACAAATCCCACATTGTGCGTCGTCCATGATGGCAATACAGCCTATAGTTTATAGGCGTTAATTTTGAAAAGGTGGTGAAACAGGCTGTGGTGCAAGATCCAACCCAACAGATCCTTCTTTTAGCAGGATCACTAAGATCGGATCGGATCACTTGATCGGATGGATCCGTGAAGGTTTTCGAAAAGAGGTACTTGCTATCTTGTATGTTTCCGAACGAACAGATCCGTTCGGTTCAACCAGATCAGGGTTTCCGTAAGCACCCGGGGACAGATGTCGAAACGATCTGAAACGTGTCGTATTTGTTCACAGGCTGAGGCTCCGAACAAGTTCTCCAACACTCTGCTGACGTGCTACGGCTGTCAGGTGTGTGTGCACGCCGGCTGCTACGGAGTCACAATGCTGCCGTTCAATAGGGAGGAGTGGAGGTGCGACAAGTGCCGAGCAGGCATGTACCATGCGGTGAGTCGGTCACATTCAGTTATAAATATGGCGCCTCCCCCTTTACAGGGCAGGCATGTACCATGCGGTGAGTCTTATCAGTCAATACACTTTCGTACACACGCAACTATATAGTGCCGGGCAGGCATGTACCATGCGGTGAGTCCTATCAGTCAACACACTCTCGTACACATGCAACTATATAGTGCCGGGCGGGCATGTACCATGCGGTGAGTCGGTCACATTCAGTTAGACATATGGCGCCTTCCCCTTTACAGGGCGGGCATGTACCATGCGGTGAGTCGGTCACATTCAGTTAGACATATGGCACCTCCCCCTCCGCATGTACCATGCGGTGAGTCTTATCAGTCAACACACTCTCGTACACATGCAACTATATAGTGCCGGGCAGGCATGTACCATGCGGTGAGTCGGTCACATTCAGTTATAAATATGGCACCTCCCCCTCCGCATGTACCATGCGGTGAGTCGGTCACATTCAGTTATAAATATGGCACCTCCCCCTCCGCATGTACCATGCGGTGAGTCGGTCACATTCAGTTATAAATATGGCACCTCCCCCTCCGCATGTACCATGCGGTGAGTCGGTCACATTCAGTTATAAATATGGCACCTCCCCCTCCGCATGTACCATGCGGTGAGTCGGTCACATTCAGTTGCAAATATGGCACCTCCCCCTCCGCATGTACCATGCGGTGAGTAGGTCACATTCAGTTGCAAATATGGCACCTCCCCCTCCGCATGTACCATGCGGTGAGTCGGTCACATTCAGTTATAAATATGGCACCTCCCCCTCCGCATGTACCATGCGGTGAGTCGGTCACATTCAGTTATAAATATGGCACCTCCCCCTCCGCATGTACCATGCGGTGAGTCGGTCACATTCAGTCACAAATATGGCACCTCCCCCTCCGCATGTACCATGCGGTGAGTCGGTCACATTGAGTCACAAATATGGCGCCTTCCCCTTTACAGGGCAGGCATGTACCAGAGTCGGTCACATTCAGTCACAAATATAGCGCCTTCCCCTTTACAGGGCGGGCACGTACCAGAGACGATTACATTCAGTCACAAATATGGCGCCTTCCCCTTTACAGGGTGGGCATGTACCAGAGTCGGTCACATTCAGTCACAAATATGGCGCCTTCCCCTTTACAGGGCGGGCACGTACCAGAGACGATTACATTCAGTCACAAATATGGCGCCTTCCCCTTTACAGGGGGGGCATGTACCAGAGTCGATTACATTCAGTCACAATTATGGCGCCTTCCCCTTTACAGGGCGGGCATGTACCAGAGTCGATTACATTCAGTCACAAATATGGCGCCTTCCCCTTTACAGGGCAGGCATGTACCATGCGGCGGTTCTTTAGACGTCACTTTAATTGTTGATCATTGCTATTTGGGCAACCAACTATTTATAGGCAACCTAAGACTACCTTACATATACTTTCGTCATAGGCAAGGCCAGTAGCCAACCAGCGAACCGCCCGAGACAATAGCGCGGAAATACCGATCGCTGATGGCTATGAATACCTCGCCTGTGACGAAAGCATGTGTAAGGTTGTCTTGGGTTGCCTATAGATGACTACGAAGCATTGAGACACGGCCTTAGAATCGAGTATTAATGGTTTTACTGTTGTTGTTGTGCCCTCAGTCTTGCTGCCTGTGTAACCTGAGGGGTGGAGCGTTGAAGCGGACGACGGACGCTCGATGGGCCCACCTGATGTGCTCGCTGCTGCTGCCTGGTGTCTCGTTCAAGGACTCTGTCTGCAAGGAGCCCATCAACGCTCTCGCCGTCAAGAACATCAACAAGGGCATCGTAAGTACTATTCTCATGTATTTATACTAGTAAGGTCCAGTCTCACAATGTCCCAATAACTAATTATTCGTCGAATAGCTTGTTTTCTCCATGGCAACAACCAATCAAAACCCTTGAAATCCTCCAAATAGCTTAATTGCTACAAATGTAATTTAATGTAATGTACTCTATATATTAGCTTAACAGCTATTTTGGCATCCTCCATACACTTTTTTTTTTCTTCACCATCCACTCCCTACATTTAATTTTAGGCCTAAACAAACCAACACTAATTTCCTCAATTTCTATTGGTATAGAGATAAAACAACTTTCTTATTAGGAGATTGACCGGCCCTAATAATAATATATAGTAATAATAATAATAATAATAATAATATGTAAACACCGGCTTTGACCGATTCGATCACAATATTGTGAAAAAAAATGCGATTATCGATATGAATTTTTGTATCGTAACGCATCCTTAGTTTACAGTGTAATCTCTCAAGTACTAGTTAATTTGTATACATTTTCTTTGTGTTGTACATTTTTCTCGGTAACCTTACGACTTTCAACTCTATTTGACGGCACATTCCGATCTTTAAAAAGTTTTTAAACAAATTGTGTGTAATCAACTCTCTTGAAAAAATATTAATCAGTTTCCGGTATGACAAATGTCACAAATGATTGAAAAATCAAACTTTCGGCATAGAAAAAAAAAAAGTTTCCGGTAATTTTTCCTATCGAATTCTCCCGCCAGACCGGCAGTTGGTAACACGCGTACCTGCGTTTGTCCCCAGGAGTGCGTTTACTGCGGCAGCCGCATGGGCGCTTGCGTGCAGTGTTACCACCCGTCCTGCAAGGCGTGGTTCCATCCGACATGCGGACTAGCGTCGGGCGTTCAGCTCGAGGTTCGATCCTGGTCCAGCGACAAGAGGTTCAACGTGCTCTGTCACGAGCACGCTCACAGGCACGACAAGGTAATATATAATATATATATTTTTATATCTGCTCCCTGTGTCCAACAATGAAGTCGGGTAGGGGATAGGAAATTAATCCTATCATATTCTGGCACCTAGGTACATCGAAGCCGGCTGGCCATGCCTGACGCTTCCCTCATGTTAACTTCCTCCGGCTCCTCCTCTTCACTTTCTTATATATATATAAAAAAAATTCCTGCCAGCTGCAATCCAGGAGAGCTACAAAGATGGGAGTTGGCCCACCAGTGGATAACTAAATCTTGCACTCCATCCAACTTAAACATCCGGTGAAGAGGAACCTTGTCCCTAGAGGCCAAGTCTTGAAACTCACGTTTCAACTCACCACCCGTTTCAAGTCGCAAATTCCCGCAAGCCGCAAGAAAAACAGCAAAACGGTAGTCTTGAGACAAATTTGGGAAACGGACGGTGACTTAACTCGCAAGTTTTTTTACTTTTCAAACCACGAGCTATAACGTTGCTAGTTGTCAGTTATTTGCGACTTGAGATGGAAGATGTTGCAATAATAAATGCGATTGCCGATCTTGAAGAGGCCGAAATAGCAGAAAACAACATACAAGAACGTTTCCGCACTGTTATTAATTCATTTAATGCGTTATCTGACACAAAATTTACTAAATATTTCAGGCTCCAATCATGAAACATAGGCCTACTCGGATACTTACATGGCCTAGCTAGGCCTAGGCCTACGCCTAGATCCTACATAGAAAGTGTGTGTGTGTGAGGCACCCCAATCATGAAACATAGGCCTACTCGGATCCTTGCATGGCCTAGCTAGGCCTAGGCCTACGCCTAGATCCTAAATAGAAAATATGTGTGTGGGAGGCACTCCAATCATGAAACATAGGCCTACTCGGATCCTTTCATGGCCTAGCTAGGCCTAGGCCTACGCCTAGATCCTACATAGAAAGTGTGTGTGTGTGAGGCACTCCAATCATGAAACATAGGCCTACTCGGATCCTTTCATGGCCTAGCTAGGCCTAGGCCTACGCCTAGATCCTACATAGAAAGTGTGTGTGTGTGAGGCACTCCAATCATGAAACATAGGCCTACTCGGATCCTTGCATGGCCTAGCTAGGCCTAGGCCTACGCCTAGATCCTACATAGAAAGTGTGAATGTGTGAGGCACTCCAATCATGAAACATAGGCCTACTCGGATCCTTGCATGGCCTAGCTAGGCCTAGGCCTACGCCTAGATCCTACATAGAAAATGTGCTTTCCCTAGGGCTATCTTCTACGTGAAATATTCTCCCCATAATATAGAGATCCAAAAGGCTTAAAGCCCTAGACATGCCCTAGACCTAACATTTCATACTAACTTCTCTCCCGAGGAGGAGGTTAGAGGTTAGAGAACAATTTGTACACGCACGGCAATGACAGCGAGAGCGACGACAACAAACCTAGTCGTCACGCCTCGACTATCGATGGATCGAAAGATGCAAGTTGTAACGCGCTTTGTCATCGGTCATTTATTGAGTTGTTGTGGGCGGAGGTTGATAACGCAAAAAATCAGTAACCCGCAAAGTTTGGATCTCGCAAGCGACTTCAGGCGCAAGCCTGATTTCAAGACTACGATAGTAGTAGAAGTCAAGTCGCATGCGGTTTGGAAACAGTGAGTTGATTCGCATTGCAACTTGATTCGCAAGGTTTCAAGACTTGGCCTCCAGCTTCCCCAACCATCTTCCTAGCCATCCCAACCCCTTCTTTCTGCTCTTTAAATTAAAGTCCCCCACTGCAAATCAGTTTCATTACTGAGTGGGTAGACTCTAAATATGTATTCATTTATTTATTTTTATTTACTCGTTGCCGCAGGTGTGTCGCGTGACGGTGGGCCAGCAAGTCTACGTCCAGCACCACAATCACCGGTACTGTCCGGCCACCGTAGTCAACATCATGGAGAAGATGTTCTACATCGTCTCGTTCGAAGACAACACCTTCTCGGACCACCTCTATCCGGAGCACGTCACGGTACGTTCCCAGCACGCACTCGAGACAGCTGCTAAATTCACACCTGTTATTATTATTAATTATTATTATTTATTTTATTTTCTATTTATGTATTTTTTTTATTTATTTATTTATTTATTTATTTATTTATTTACTTATTTATTTATTTATTTATTTATTTATTTATTTATTTATTTATTTATTTATTTATTTATTTATTTATTTATTTATTTTTTATTTATTTATGGCCAGCCGGCTTCGATGTACCTAGGGGCCAGAATATGATGGGATTAAGTTCCTATCCCCTACCCGACTTCATTGTTGGACACAGGGAGCAGATATATAAAAAAAATTTATCTATCTATTTATTTATTTATTTATTTATTTATTTATTTATTTATTTATTTATTTATTTATTTATTTATTTATTTATTTATTTATTTATTTATTTATTTATTTACTTATTTATTTATTTATTTATTTATGAGCCGTCTTTCTACACTTTTTCATCCACACACCCAAGTGGTGGCAAGTTTTAGAGGTTGTCACAATTTCTAAAAGATAAATCTAATAAAAACTACATCCAGGTGTGTACAAACTAAATTTGTTTTAAAAATTGGGGTAAATTCATATTTTGTATCAATTATTAATTTATTATGCAACCACAAAAAGTTTCATAGTAATTGTCATAAAAGATTAAAAGGTACATCTGAAATTGAATCATAAACAGTATCGTCTCTATTCCTTAACACATACTTAAAATAACCTGAGTCGTCAATCCTGTCCATCTTTAGTATTACAGAACTCAGGCAACGAGTAGTTTTTATTGATATTCCTCGTTATTTGTTTAAAACTTTAACAGTTGCTAAACATCTGTCAAATTTAATAGCCTCTTACACACCTCTACATGGTTAAACGTTTAACCTTCCCATCCCTAGCTCATTTTGTGTAATAGTAGCCTATTCATTTCTACTTATCTCGTTGTTTACTCTAATATTACATGATGGTAATTTAGCAATGGGGGTGGATAGGAAGGAAACCAACAGCTTACCTTGTTGCTGACGACCTTCGGAGTTGGTAGTCACATATAAAGACTAAACGCACATATAAATAGAGTCTCCTCTCCACCTTCGTCGGGTGAACAAGGCGACGTCAAGCCAAAACAGTATCGACGTTACTGTTTAGTCTTTATATGTGTCTACCAACTCCGAACGTTGTCAGCAACAAGGTAAGCTGTTGGTTTTCTTTTTATCCACCCCCATTGCTAAATATCCAAAGCAGTCGGGCACTCTAAACACATTCACATTACGCGATTTAGAGGTCCGTGTATTTCGCGAATAACGTTAACACCGAAATATATAGGAATCATTTTATTTCACAAAATGAGCATGAATTGATCGATTTTAAACAGGAAAATGTCAAAATTGAATCACGCCAAACACCGAAATTCGTATAAATCGGTGAATAACACCAAAATTGATATTATTCGTGTTTTTAATGACGAAAAAGATGAAAAATCAGAGATGTTTAATTATAAGCCCATTTTTTCCTTTTTTTTGCCGGTATAGACAATCTGGAAAAAGTAGAGTGTCTCAAGTAACACTGTATAAATGCACATTAAAACTTCTTGTAGATAAAGCACCCACGTGTAAGTTGTAAATGAAACGCGACATGCGTGAAAATGTAGGGAATAGGGATAAAACCGTCAAAATACAGCTTTTCTTGAATAACACCGAAATTTGTTAATTCAAAAACGAAATTTACTGTAAAATAAAACCGTTTTCACGGACCCCTAACGATGGTAAGTAACGTGTGTACTGTTCTGGTTGCAGAGTGTGTCCAACCCGAGCGACGGCCCGCCAGCGCTCGGCTCCTGCGTCGAGATAACGTGGACGGACGGCCGCAAGTACACGGGTCACTTCCAGGGCACCAAGAACAAAGTGTTGTACGTGGTGGACTTTACCGACCCGAACCTCTCGCAGCTGATTGTCAGGCAGGAGGACATTCGAGACGCGTCCGAGTTCACGCTACACGGCCCCACCTAGACGTTGCCATAACAGCGTTGCCACGCTTCACGGTCCCACCTAGACGTTGCCGTAACAGCGTTGCCACGCTTCACGGTCCCACCTAGACGTTGCCGTAACAGCATTGCCACGCTTCACAGACCTACCTAGATGACGGAGCTGTGTTGCCATAACAGCGTTGCCACGCTACACGGACCCATCTAGACGACGGAGCTGTGTTGCCATAGCAGCGTTGCCACGCTACACGGACCCACCTAGACGTTGCCATGACAGCGTTGCCACGCTTCACAGACCTTATCTAGACGACGGAGCTGTGTGGCCATAACAGCGTTGCCACGCTTCACGGACCCACCTAGACGACGGAGCTGTGTCGCCATAACAGCGTTGCCACGCTACACGGAGCTGTGTTGCCATAGCAGCGTCACCACGCTTCACGGACCCACCTAGACGACGGAGCCGTGTTGCCATGACAGCGTTGCCACGCTTCACGGACCCACCTAGACGACGGAGCCGTGTTGCCATGACAGCGTTGCCACGCTTCACGGACCCACCTAGACGACGGAGCCGTGTTGCCATGACAGCGTTGCCACGCTTCACGGACCCACCTAGACGACGGAGCCGTGTTGCCATGACAGCGTTGCCACGCTTCTCGGACTCGTCCCACCCGATCGTCAGACTTTCGTGCGCGTACAGTGAACAGAAATCCTACCGTACCACCGACGTTAAGTGGTTTCCAATAGGTTGTGGACACGAAGCAATGCGGCACTGGTCGACGAGAAAGAGTTGCGACGGCTCTATTCTACGAACGCGCTCTTCGAAGGCCGTCGACTCTGGTAGCGTCGGTAGAGTTGTACCCGTGTAGCGGGCGAGTTTCGTCGCAACGTTCCTTGTTGCGATAGAGATTTATCGTCTAGATTGTGTTTGGGACGAGGCGAGAAGAGACCGACACCTCACCTGTTATTCATGTTGTAAGTGGTTTACTCACACATCACACACCTCTGCGGAGTGGCGTACGGACAGTCTTAAAGAGAAACGCTCGCGCGACGAGTAGAAAGCTTTCAGTCTCCACGCGCGTCTCCCCAAACGCAATCGAGTGCCAACACAACCCGTACACGTTAAAATTCACGAGAATCTTGCCGAATCTCGGTTTTCCTAGACGGTTTCTAGTGACGCCGTTTGTCGCACCTCTATTTTTGTCAGAGGGGCGTCTCGGGTGACTGGCTCACGAGTTCTATGTAACTCGTTTGTCGTTAATTGAACGTGTACGTAACAATCGCGACTAGGGGTGTGAACGAGTGTGGTAGAAACCCACCTGGAGTCAAGTTCAAATGAAATTCACAAAATAATGTGTATATTGCCGCGTTTACTGAGCCGCTTGATATAGACACAACTGCGAAGCAGAAGATGTCGGAAGCAGGATTAGGATGGCTCTGTGCAAGACGGTATGGCAGGTACTGTAGTAATGGCCCACCTATTATTTGTAGACCTATTTAGCTGCAACAAAGAACAAAGTGTATATTATTGTACAATACCTACCTATATATAAAGATTTGAGAACTTTATTTTAGTCGTCACTTAAAACAAAATTATTCATACCAACGTGCACGATTACTTGGTGATTCTGCGACACGAGAAATTTATCGCGTAATGATCGACCAATGAGAGCCTTCTATTGTATTATGGATTATGACGGGTGCACCGCAATCACAGATCATAAATAAGTACAACGCATGTTTTGCCGGCTGAAAACCGAGAGAGAATTATTAAGTGGCATTTGTTGTGATTTTCACACAGTACAAAACTATTTTGAGTTTAGAATACAGAGCATGGTAGCAGTTTCTTGCTAGTCTCGTTTGCTGAAATGAATTGCAATATGTTCTGAAATTAACTTAAAAGAAGGAACACAAAGTCAAATTGCACTGTGTGGTGTTTGGACTATTGTTTGCTTCATCTTTTGATCATAATACAATTTTAATGGTCTATGTATGTATGTATTATTATTATGTATTATTATGGTCCCATTTTTATTTTATTTTTTGCACATGAATATATAATATATAGTGTTGGGCCTTTTAATAATTTATGTACATAAATTACAGAATGGGCGTCTCAGGTCAAAGCTGAAGTAGGTTGCAGCACCTGTCCTGAAAGGTCCAACTTTGTAACTCATTCCATTTTAAATATTGTCGTTAGTCAACTGTCTAACTGTCAAACGACAATATGTTTGTTTTGTATCCATAACAAAGGTATTCTCTGTCAAAAACGTTATAAAACACTACTACAATGGATGATTTATACTTAAAAGTATTAGAGCTGTACCGATACCACATTTTTGCCGATTCCGATTCCGATGCCGATTCCAATTTTCTGCCGATTCCGATTCCACCGATACCGATTCTTTAATACAAACTATTATTGCAAGTTATTTATTTTATTTTTATATTAGGTCTAGTAAATTAAATTAATTTGGATGCTACATATCTTAGACAAGCACATCTGTACCACGCTAAAATCAACATGGCTGCCCAATCGACTTGTCGATTTCAGCAAGTCGCTTCGTGATTGGTGCACACGCATAGTGACTTCGACTCTCGATAATCGATATATTTGAATGGAAATGGAAATTTTCGGGCGCTTCATTCAAAAGAATCGGTATCGGTAATATTGGGCCAAGAATCGGAATCGGCCGATTCTACCGATACCATGAAGAATCGCCGATTCTCAAGACTCGGTATCGGAATCGGTACAGCTCTAAAAAGTATTAAATATAAAGGACTTGAATGTTTGAATTGAGAAAACGAGGTGCAAAGATCTAGTTGGACCTTTCAGTACTGCTAGCGCTGCGAGCGGCGGAAAGTCACGTCTGAGACGCCCATTGGACGTGCTTAGAGGGAGATACAGTGAAACCACGGCATTATTTTATACGACTGATTTATGAGATAAAAAAATGTCTTGTTATCTACTAGGGATGTCATAGGGTAGGAAAATTCGGATCCGGTTCCAGACCTTCCAAGAACCGGGTTACCCGAATCCTGAAAGCCTAAATTATGTCATCTTATCTTGGCTACACCCCTCCCACCCCCCCCCCCCCACCCCCCCCCACCCGAAACCACGCGGTTGAAGGTCGTTCTCTGCCCGTGCCAGCTGCCGGTCGCTGTGTGGGTTGGGCTCTGTTAGGCCGCTGCGCGCGGGAATGGCGAGAGGGGGTTGGGGGAGGGGAGTGTATTTATGGCATCATAGAACTCGCCCGCAGTAATGACAGCGCGTACTAACCAGCGACCAGCTGGCCACGCCCACAAGCAGGAATTCACTGTAGCTTCAAAGAAAGTAGTCGCAGAAATATCGTCGCGTATTTTCTTTTTTTTTTTACAAATAATACTAGGTACCCGATAAGGATCCGAATCCTAAAAATGGATCCGGGTAACCCGGGTACCCGGGTACCCTATGACATCCCTATTATCTACCCACTAAGTTGTCACAAATGACTCGTTTATGAAGATTTCTTCGAGGTAGCCGTACAGTTTCGGCATCGGTTGAGGCAGCTGCTTTGAAAGTGAAGATAAACTTTAAGCAACACAATCAAAATGTGTCTGAAGGAATTTTACTCGACGAAACGTTTGGGAAATCGTAACCACGAGCCCGTGAACAAATGTAGCGCCGGACAATTGATTGGTTGATATGATTTTTTTTTTACATTTTTTTTTTAATTTGGACATTACGAGTTACAATGTGTATAGTCTGGCTTTAGAGGAGCACGTTACCTTTCTTACGCACCCACCCGAATCTTCAGAAGTATTATTCCGTTCTAATGATCTCAACGTCAAGCTCCGCCAACGAGAGTTCGGAAACAAAGAAGCACACTAAGAGTTTTCGTGAATGCAAGTCTCTTAGTTCTGCCATCTGTATATGCTACAGTAATGCAGTTTTTAAAAACACAATTTTGTCTTTACAAAATATGTTATTCTTTGTAAATGTATATTTTTTTAAACTTTAGATCACTCAAGTTGTGTAATTTGCATCTAATAACTATTTATGAAGGTTTCACAATTTATTATATATGTTTTTGTACATACATATAGGTTTTAGTTGTTAACCATATTTTCAGTTTATTGTAGAGGATTCATTTCCCTATGTTGAAGAAATGCTTTCATTCATAAATCTTACTACATAGTTATAAGCTACGTTGTGGAGTTGACAAAAACATTTTGACGTGGATTTTCTTGTGTATTAATAGAATACAAATAGAACACTATACTTTGTTGATGACTTGAAATAATTTTAAAACATTTGCTCTTATCAGCCATATGGTCAACACAATCGAAGGTCTGTCAGATTTAGGTACTACTATATACTATTCAATTGGTTGAACACAATATTATGTAAATAGTAATGTATATTAACATTAGTTTAAAAATAGTAAAATATTATAATTATTATATAGTTGATCGATTTATTCAGTGCTTTTTAATGAACTAAGTGATTTCTAGTTGATGTGAGCTGAGATGAAATGTTTGATGAATACTTGAGGCTTGTACAAGAGCAATACGTACCTATGTGTTACGCATTCATCTACATGAAATCTTCTATTTTCTATTTGGATATAGAAACGTCAATACTGAATAGGTATCGTAACGAGATAACCTCGTCAATGTGCATTTGTATTTATGATCAAATGAAACTACCCAGTCAAAGTCTTGAAGGGTAGATATTTCACAAATTTTAATTTTACCTAGGTGAGAATGTCGACGAGAGTGTTTGTTATATTAACTATTGAAATGTAGGACTCCCACTGAAGTCCATAGAATAATACTAATAATAAAAGAAAAATTAAAACATATGTTGTTATTAATTATTGAGTAGTTGTGCTAACCTTAGAAATCATGTGTGGTGGGGGTAAAGTTGATAGGGAACCCAGCAGGTTACCTGGTTGGTGACTGCAGGGGTCTTGTAGATAAATATATATGTACATATATGTACATATGTACCTTTCCCCTCACTAGAACATGTTAATTTGTGTTCCTAGTCCAACTTATCCTAGCCATTTAGGCCTCTTCTAATCATGCAAACTATATATATATATATATACATATCTTGACCCCGTTTCCAACATTAATTATCGGGTAGGGGGGAGTAGCGAAGTACCTATGTCTTGGGCTAATGTCTTCGTTGCCGGCTAGCCAGGCCTGACACAACCACCTCCTCAACCTCTTCCTTGATCACTTCTTCTGTTACCAGAGGGCTGTTTAGTAGTTCTCTCCATCTCTCACGGTTTTCCCATAGTCTTTCTGCTTCAACTTTGTTCCATGATCTCCCTCTATTCTCCACACTGTCTTTGATTTGATTCATCCACTTGTCTCTTGGTCTGCCTACTTTCTTCTTATGCCCTTCTTCTTGTTGATATTTAGAGAAAAAGTTAAAGCGCAAACAAAAACAACGTGGATACTGTTTCGGCCAAACGGGGCCTTGGTGCCGAGAGTCGGTTACCTCTCTGAGTCAGTCACCTCTCAGTGACCGAGGCCCTGTTTGGCCGAAACCGTGTCGACGATGTTTTTGTTTGCGTTTTAACTTCTTCTTTCTATGTATTTATTATCTACAAGACCCCTGGACCTGGATTCATAAAAGTGAAGTTGTCTTAAGTTAGGCAAATCCTAGCTAGATAAATCAAGATAAATTGTCTCTGGTTAATACTACACATCCACAAATAAAATCTTATTAGTTAAGTTGTTGATATTTAACTATATTTTATTTTCATGACATTGCTGAATGACATTAGGCCTACAGGATTTATCTCTTAGATTTGCCTAAACTAGGATGTCTTAGCACTTGGGCACCTTTGTGAATCTGGGCCCAGCAGTCATCAACCAGGTAAGCTTTTGGGTTCCCTATCAACTTTACCCCCACCAAGCACATCTAGCCGTTTGGCTTCTCCTACCACACACCTTCTAAAACACGACTAAACTTATATAGAGTCGAGATGTTTTTAGCTTGACATGGTTTGAGCTCCAACCCCTCACCATGTGACCCATCTGTGAACAACCGCCCAGTATAAGAAACATGACGGAGCAAAAAAACGCCAGCATTAGCATTCTGCTACGTGTGGCCTGTAGGGCGATTCTGTATGGGTGACGATAAGTTTATCAGTTTTTCACCGGTTTTGGTCATTACTGAAGGCGAATGCAAGGTGGTGATTGGCTCATCGCCTTCTTGTAACGACCGAAACTGGTGATACACTTATCGTCGTCCATTCAAAATCGCCCTGGAGATGGCGAACTAGACACAAACTATAGAAGTTACAGGTTATCCTTTCTTATGCTCTGTGCACTATCAATATAATTAATCATGAATGTGCGTGGTCATGCATGCTTGTGTTTTAGATTTTTTTTAAACATCAGAAATGTGTTTCGATTGTGGATTCTACAAGGATGGTATGAATACGTTTCTTGATTGGTCGGAAGAAAAATTGACTATAAAAATGATTCAGAATACAACAAACACAAAATAAAGAGTATGAGGCACTTATAACCATGTCATTGTGTGCCCTATAGACCCAGCTAATTAATTAACAAACAAACAAAACCAAAATTAACTGAAATTTAAACATGCCGCGCTTCGCGCGAACTAAACTGACATCCGGGCGGAAAAGACGCTGTGATTGGTCATTGGGCTTGGGACGGAAGCAGTTTTCTACCAGTTGTTCGGCAATCGGCATCTTTCGTTTAAGTGTGGTTGGATTGCAAGTATTTTGTAAGTATATCATACAATTCTTGCTATTCTTGCAATTTACTATTAGTTAATGGTAAATAACTTAATTCGCTATAGGACAGCGGTTTTTCTTCGTATATTTCGACAAGGGTTTAGATGTAATATGGTTAGCTTGGTCTTGGGAAATTCTAACCTCTATTCTGTCATCATGTCTGTTTTCTTCTTTTCAAGGTTCCACAGCAAGTAATGATGGATGTCCGCCCGAATCATACGATATACATCAACAATCTTAATGAAAAGATTAAGAAAGAAGGTATGGTGTATATTGTATTATGATTTAGTAGGCCTAGGGGCCTAGGCCTAGGGCCTAGGCTAGGCGTGTTGTAGAGCCCTAACCTATCTGTAGCCTGTAGGCCTAGGCCTAGGCCCTAGTGCGTCTCAAACTAGGCCTATGAGACTCGCCTCACTATGGGGTTTAAAGTGGCCTCACGAACCAAATGAAATTGAAGAGCTTACTAATTGTAGCCTAGTTGGTACCCATATTCTGCACCAAGAGAATAACCAGGCAACTCGAAAGTTCTCCAGGCTGCACTTTGGGAGTAGGCCTAGGCCTAGGCCTAGACTTAACACAGTTGCACTGCCCCTATTTGTCAGCTTCTTTGTCGATTATTTGGAATGCCTAGCTGGCTACCCTGTCTAGAGAATAGGCCTAGGCCTAGTCCTACCTTTGGTAATGGGGTTCGACCTATTAAAATTTCTCCTAGCTTAGCCCCACACTATACGGCGAGAAGGGTGCTAAGAAGGGCGAATAGATGGGTGGAAATAGAGATGGGGGATAATAGGAAGAGGAGGGAGTATGAGAGCGTAACAGAACTGGTCAGGGAGCTAGGCTGGGAGACACTTGCGGACAGAAGACGAAGGGACCGGCTGGGTAAAATGTACAGGATAGTAAGGAAACATGAGGGGTGGGGGGAGTTAAGTAGGGCGGTCGACAGAGCTAGCTACATGGGAAGGGGGGATCATCAGTGGAAGGTAGAAAGAAAGTTATGGAGGATGGATGTGGGTAAGTTCTCCTTCCTGGGAAGGACGACCGTTGAGTGGAACCAGTTAGATGGGGAGGTGGTGGGGTTAGGGAAGATTAAGGCTTTTGCCGACAGGCTGAGGCCTAAACCCGAACCCAGGTTGAAGGAAAAGGAAAATGGTGATGGTCATGATGGGGAAGGAGAAAGGATGGAAGCAAGGGGGGTGATGGATGAGAGGGAAGCAAGGAAAACCGAGAAGAATGAAACGACAAAGACTGATGGAGGATGGGAGGATGATGCGAAGGATGGGAAAGGAGTAATGAAGGAAGCGGAGAGACTCTTGCCCCCGACGTACGGCCAACCGTGAGAGGATAAGCAACAACAACAACAACCCAAAGGCCTAAGTTATGTTTGCTTGTCTATTTACAGAACTGAAAAAATCGCTGTATGCAATTTTTTCACAATTCGGCCAGATTTTGGACATCGTGGCCATGAAAACATTACGAATGCGCGGCCAAGCGTTTGTGATCTTCAAAGAAATCAACAGTTCTACAAATGCACTGCGTTCAATGCAAGGCTTCCCCTTCTACGACAAACCAATGGTAAGTATTGAAAATATCAAAAAGTCCTTGGATAACGTATATATTAAAAACGTGTTGACAAATATGGAACATCTTCTTTCGAACACCCAGAGTTTGAACTTATGCCATTCTCTGCCTAGGCTAGTTGCCCAATAAAGGTTTGCCACATATTTCCTTCTTGCTATATTTTGCCCTCCATTAGATCCCTTTCTGCTGTCAGGGAGACACATGTTGCAAGATGTTCTGCATCCTGGTCTTGTTCATAACATAAAACATGGAACATAAAAGGGGAAAAAATTTAAATAAAAGCATGTAATAGATCGTCATGATTTCTTGGTGGGTAGCTTAATCATTCAATAAAATTTTAAAATAAATTGTATTCCATAATAAATCATCGTAAATAGTGGCAAAACCACTAAATGGGCAACACTGTATGGCTTGGTGCAATCAATCAATCCTATCTACAAGTCGTGTGCCACATTACAGCGGATCCAGTACTGCAAGACGGACTCGGACACGATCGCCAAGATGAAGGGGACGTTCTCGGAGCGGCCAAAGAAGCCGAAGCGTCCGGCTCCGGTCCCCGTCCCCGAGGAATCTGCAGCGGACGCAAAGCGGTCGAAGAAGAAGGCGGCCAAGGAGCAGGCGAGACTCAATCCTGGCGTTCCGGCTCCCGTCGGCTACGGCCAGCCGCTGCCCGTACAAGGTAGCGTACTGTTTCGTGCTTAACTCCGTGTTCTGTTTACTACCTACATAGCTGCGGCCCGGCCCGTACAAGGTAGCGTACTGTTTCGTGCTTAACTACGTGTTCTGTTTACTACCTACATAGCCGCTGCCCGTACAAGGTACTAGGGATGTCATAGGGTAGGAAAATTCGGATCCGGTTCCAGACCTTCCAAGAACCGGGTTACCCGAATCCTGAGAACCTAAATTATGTCATCTAATCTTGGTTACACCCCCCCCCCCCCCCCCGACGGTTGAAGGTCGTTCTCTGCCCGTGTCAGCTGCCGACCGCTGTGTGGGTTGGGCTCTGTGCGATCGCTGCGCGCGGGAAGGGAGAGGGGGGCGGGGGGAGGGGAGTGTATATGGCCTCACAGAACTCGCCCGCAGTAATGACAGCGCGTACTAACCAGCGACCAGCTGGCCACGCCCACAAGCAGGAATTCACTGTAGCTTCAAGGAAAGTAGTCGCAAAAATATCGTCGCGTATTTTTTTTTTTTTATTTATTTTTTTTTACAAATAATACTACCCGATAAGGAACCGAATCCTAAAAATGGATTCGGGTAATTTCTGGATCCAGGTAACCCGGGTACCCTATGACATCCCATCAAGGTACTGTACTGTTTCATGCTGCAACTCAATGTTCTGTTTAGTAGCCTACCTACATAGCCGCTGCCCGTGCAACGTAGCGTACTGTTTCATGCTGCAACTCGAGTGTTCTCTTTAGTACCTACATAGCTTCTGCCCTTGCAAGGTAGTGTACTGTTTCGTGGCCTAACAAGTGTTTGTTGATTTATTTGTCTTGTTTCATGTACAATTTCACAAATTGTATAAAAACTTCTTTTTTATTAAGATTAAGGTCCGTATGTATAGTTCAGACTCGAGTCTTCCTCAACTCAGCCTCTCCCAACCCAATCACGGAACGGCATTGCTCATGTGGACGGCTCTGTGATTGGTGGCTAGGTGAGGTTGAGGAGAGGCCGAGTTGTAAATAGAGGGCTTGAGTGGGAACTATGCATTCGAGCCTTGGTGTTAGCGTACTAGGTGGCGTGCCCAAAGCTGTTACCGTTTGGTGTGTAGAGCAGGTTAGTGGATAGCATGCGAAAATCAAATTGGAACACGCCCTAAGAATTTCCATGTGTGGTGAATGAATGTCCGTGTCCGGCTCAGATGCATCCACCCCAAAAAACAGCGGCATGTGTTGCTTTCTCATTTGCCTGGATCAAGTTGTCTTGGCTGCAGCAACCCCCCATCACCGGACATCACGGTGAAGAACCATAACCACCGTGATCAGGACATGGACTTACAGCTATCAGGGGTAGGCCTAGTTATTTGTGGTACCAGTAATAATTAATGGCAATACAGGTATTTGTTCATGTTACCAGAAAATTTTCCATTTAAATGTTAATACTGCTCATGTTATTATTTAAATTTACCACAATAATTTCATAATCATTAGTTTATAACCAAGCCTAAGTTTTATATTTTACATCTACTTTTTTATTTCAGGTTGCAAATTCATTACTATATATATATGTAGGCCTATGGGTCTAATGGTCCGATTTTTGCATCAATCGTCCAGTTCAAATTACTACGGTATATAAATATATAATAAATGGAAGTTTCAGTGACAGGTGGTAAAAAGATCTGGGTAGGTTTGGATTTGTTGAGAGAACAGTTATGGAATGGAATGAGTTACCCGAGGAGGTTGTTGAGTGTGAATCAGTAAGGGAATTTAGAAATATAATGAAGGATATGAAGTGTTGGGGGGGGAGGTTTTGACAGGTTGCCACCGGGCATCTATGGGCCGCAATTTGCAGCCTTTAAGTGTTTAAACTGAACTTAAAACTAAACATAAATAACGGCATCGTTTGTCTGTTTGTAGGCAACCCGTTGCTGTCTGCGGCCGTGCCGGAGCAACCGCCCAATCAGATCCTGTTCTTGACGAACCTTCCCGACGAGACCAACGAGATGATGTTGTCCATGTTGTTCAACCAGTGAGTACACGTTGCGTTTACACACCTACGTTGCGTTTACACAAGAGGTCTTAACTTAGGACAGGTCCTAAGTCCTGCTGTACCGTATGTGCTATTATAAATCCATGGTAGGCCTACTACACGGCCCAATTGATAGCTACTTTCGTGGAAATCACAGTGAACTAAAAATATTGCAAGGCAGTGTTTTAAAGTTTAGTGTTTTGTTTTCTAATACCTCCACAATCTAAAAACAGAGAAATGTGTATGGCAAGGTAAGAAAACAATATTTATTTATGTTCACACTTCGAAGTCATAGAGGTAGGCCTATTGCCACCATCTTTGAAGAAAGATAAGATCAACTCAGACTGGGCCTAAATTTTTGTCTCAAGTGTTTGTTATTTACGTGGGTTTCTTAGCGACGTTGAGTTGAGGGTATGTGCAGGTCAGTATCAGCCAATGGCGTAGTGGTCCTAAAGTTAGGCCAGGCCTAACTTTAGGACCACTAGATTATGGCAAGCCATTGGCTGATACTGACCTGCACATACCCTCGACTCAACGTCGCTAAGAAACCCACGTAAATAACAAACACTTGAGACCAAAATTTAGGCCCTGTCTGAGTTGATTATCTTTCATCACAGATGGTGGCAATGTGCCCATGACTTTAAAGTGTGAACATAGATAGATATCGTTTACTTACCTTGACATACGCATTTGTCTGTTTTAAAAACGTGGAAGTATGAGGAAACAAAACACTAAACTTTAAAACACCGCTTTGCAATATTTTAAGTTCACTGTGATTTCCACAAAAGTAGCTGTCAATTGGGCTGTGTAGTAGGCCTAACATGGATTTATAAGCTGGATTTATATAAGCTGTTGGATCCTTTCCTCACTTAATATACCATTCCAGCCGATTGGCACCTACTTTCATAACCTAGTGTTATTATTAAATTATCATCATCATCATCATCATATATGGGCCGTATCATATTCATAAGAAGTATTTACGAGCGTGTTTCCTTCCTTCCAGGTTCCCAGGCTTCAAGGAGGTCCGACTGGTTCCGAACCGTCACGACATCGCGTTCGTGGAGTTTGAGAACGAACTTCAGTCGGGCGCGGCGAAAGACGCGCTTCAGGGTTTCAAGATAACACCGTCGCACTCCATGAAGATCTCGTTTGCCAAGAAATAAACTCGTCTTCACTCTTCCGTCTTTTTTACAATTCAATTCATTACCCGTTAGTCCGTGCGACGGAAAATACAAGTGTTCATTTCTTTCTCGTATTAGGCTACTATTAATTACTATTACCATGTACATGTAAATCATAATGGGAAAAATAAATGTGATTGCCATTCATTTCGTTGATCTATATAGCGCATTGCACTCTAGCCTATTGGGTCATAAGTCAGAAATGGCAAGTTTATAGTTTTACGAATGTTTGATCATTTCCGCGGAAAAATTGTTTCCTATCACTGAAATACAGGGGCCGGATTCACAAGAGGTCTTAACTTAGGACAGGTCCTAAGTCCTGCTGTACCGTATGTGCTATTATAAATCCATGTTAGGCCTACTACACAGCCCAATTGATAGCTACTTTCATGGAAATCTCAGCAGACTAAAAATATTGCAAGGCGGTGTTTTAAAGTTTCGTGTTTTGTTTTCTAATAGGTACCTCCACATTCTAAAAACAGAAATGTGTATGTCAAGGTAAGTAAACGATATTTATTTATGTACACACTTCGAAGTCATAGAGGTATTGCCACCATCTTTGAAGAAAGATAAGACCAACTCAGACGGCCTAAATTTTGGTCTCAAGTGTTTGTTATTTACTAGGGTTTCTTAACGACGTCGAGTCGAGGCTATGTGTAGGTCCGTATCAGCCAATGGCGTAGTGGTCCTAAAGTTAGGCCAGGCCTAAGTTAAGACTTTTTGTGAATCCGGGCCTAGTAGTAGCCTGCAGTGGAATGTTGATTAAATACGTTTCTCAAGGGATTGAATGTAAAAAAAAAAGTAGAAGTACAAATCGTGTGGGGGGATCACCCCATTGCCCCCCCACCCCCACGATTGTTGACCAAAGGTTCATAATGATTAGATTGAACCATCTACAACACATAGATAGGGGTAGTACCTGTTTCCCTCTACTTTCCATTCCTAATTATTTGAATGAATATTGAATGAATCTAGTCATTTTAAGGGTTCTTGGTGAAGAGAATTTCACACGATTTTTCTTTCGCCTCCAGTGGCTGGGGCTCTGCCCCATACCCTGTTCTTTACAGCATCAACACTACAATGTTCCAATCACTGGCAAAACCACTAATGCACCGTCGTCACTAATGCACACGCAGCTGAGCTGAGCTGATGAGCTTAGCTGACAGCTGAGTGAGTTGATTAAACTGAAAATGGTCGTGCATGAGTTGGGAAATGAGTTAACCTGATGAGTAAAAAATTACTCTCACGGGTATCTCTAATTGGTGCAATTAGTGGCAGGATTCAAGAAGACACCAGGTCTTCTTCAGAAGCACCTGTCTTCTTCTTGAATCATGTTGCTAATTCTTTGCAATATAATATGTACTGTACATGATATGATGGGCAGTTGGGCATATTGCATGTATGCTACAAGCTGTTGTAAACTTTGATTAATATGCTGAGTCTTTTTGTTCTCTGGGCTGGCCCAGCCCTAGAACACAATTGATAAATTTGTGTCTACTTTTCCTCAATTTCGAATTCTCTTAGTTCATGTTTTGGCCATTACACGTCCAAAATAAGCTACGTGACAAGATTGGCAAAACACCTTCCGGACGTTTTGTAGTCTGGTTACAACGACATATAAACTATTCTTTATTATTTATTTTATTATTTACTACCCATTTATGTTTATACGTTCGCGCGTCACCATTTGGTAGGGTTGCCATAAGTTGTGGTGGTAAAAAGAGGACATTTTAATAAAGCGTGGTATACTCGGGGATTGATGCATATAGGGGGTCAGGGAGTTGTGAAACCCATAATAGGTGTACAGGCTGATGTAGATAAGCTTGTAGTGGGCTAGTAAGGGAAATGTGTTTTCGTAGCCTGAGATGATCGCAGCTCGCAGTGAAACCCATAATAGGTGTACAGGCTGATGTAGATAAGCTTGTAGTGGGCTAGTGAGAGAAATGTGTTTTCGTAGCCTGAGGTGATCCCAGCTCACAGTGAACCCCATAATAGGTGTACAGGCTGATGTAGATAAGCTTGTAGTGGGCCAGTGAGAGAAATGTGTTTTCGTAGCCTGAGGTGATTCCAGCTCGTAGTGAAACACTTAATAAGTGTAAAGACTGATGTAAATAAGCTTGTAGTGGGCTAGTGAGAGAAATGTGTTTTCGTAGCCTGAGGTGATCCCAGCTCGCAGTGAAACCCATGATAGGTGTAAAGACTGATGTAGATAAGCTTGTAGTGGGCCAGTGAGAGAAATGTGTTTTCGTGGCCTGAGGTAATCGCAGCTCGCAGTGAAACACATAATAGGTGTAAAGGCTGGTGTAGATAAGCTTGATCCTACAATCCGTTATCTGTGCTTTTTTATACATTCTAAGAATCGTTTTTGTAGGATGGTGAATATGACACCTGCATTTTTCGTGAAAAAGACGCGATCCGGCTGAAGTGAAACCAAAAACCCGGACAGTTCATGCTTTTATTAAAAAGCCGCCCGGACGCATGAAGAGCATACGAAAAAGAGGACATGTCCGGGTTTAACCGGACAAGTAGCAACCCTACCATTTGGTTTTCGCAAAACGATTTTGAATTTGAATTTTGGAACATCACGTGAACACAAGCAGGTGTTTCCTTTCGAGTCACCAACTACCTCATAGGTAGCAGCACCATACAAGTTAACTAACTCCATCACTAATAACCACCACTAAAACACCACTTTCTCCATATTAATAATTAATAAATAGAAATAAATGAATATTGAATTAAAATAATACCGCTTAATGTATATCGTCCGTAATTAAAAAAATGGTCAGCTGAAGAATTTCCAGGAACTTGGGATACAACAACAATTCATCTAGTTCAATTTATTCTCGATAGAGGATGTTGGCGAGTGAAATTCTAATTTTAGAATTTAGTGCCTGTCGAAGAGTGTTGGTGGAAGGTTGTGTGTTCGGTTCATTTTTAAAACAAACACACTTCAATAAAAAAGTTATATTTTTACCAGAGATCCAGTTGAGGTACTTTTACTGGCTTCTTTTAAGTCGACCTCACACTCAAAATGCCGGTCTTTCATACTAAAACCATAGAAAGTATTTTGGAGCCTGTCGCTCAGCAGGTAAGTTGTTCTTTTTTTTCTGTTTCCACCAAAAATAGTACATTTTCTTGGAATAAAACCCAGAAAAGCCCAGATTTTAAAGATGGGCTTGGATGTAACTAGGCTGGCCTAGGCCCTAGCATTTTGCTAATATGCCTAGCTAGGCCTAGTTCTAGGCCTAGCCTAGGCTGAATTAGCGTAATGAATGAATGTGACGTCTTTCATGGGTTTACAGGACATTGCGGTTTATTTGGCCACATCCTTCACATAATGTCAGTCACGCAAATAGTTCATTTTAATTGTAATTTCGCTGATTAAAACATAATAGCGACATTTGACGCCAAAGTAAACACGGGGTGGGCGTGGTCATCGGCGTGTTTTGACAAATCATGTTGGCGTAAACAAGTCACGTGACTCCACCTTATCGTCACTAATTGATGACGTCACAGTGGGGCCGTCTTTCCAAATGCCATATTTAGCCATGAGTGGACAAGACGAAAGTCAAAGTTACACTATGCGGCTGACGAGGAAAAATGTCATTGTATGGAAGTGGGCGTAATGGGCGTAACTGTGCCATGCGGACTACGGAATTCGTGTTGTTTGCAACAGCCGTCATATTATGTCCTAGTTAAATGTGTCTTAACTTGACCATACCCACATGCAATTCTGCTGTCATTTAGAAAATATGATTGAAGGCGTAACTGGAGTGCATGTTTTGCACATACAGGCTACTTTGTGAGCACAGCGATGTTATTAAATAATTGCCATGTCCTTTAAACCCTTTTCTCTATTAAAGTCACAGAACGTTCACCCAAGTAGACTAGGCCTAGGCATTCTACTTGCAGGAAGGTAATCGAGTGTTGATAGGCTACTAGGAAGAGAAAGGTTTTGTCTGTACTGAAGATAAAGATAAAGATAAAGATATTTATTCTTCAAGACACAACTTACATGTCTAATCTCTAAGGAGATGTGCGAAGAGTGGATAGGCTACAATGCCTATACTAAAAGTAACAATAAAATACTATATTCACATTTACAACAAATGTAGAAAAATAAATAGATAGGGCCTAGGCCTAAATTCTAAACCACTAAAATCTAAAATCAAAAAACTACGCATACTTAGTGCATAACAGCTGCTCAGTCGATATAGGTATACAGCAAACACTTTTAAGGGAAGGGACGTGCACAGGTAAAGGAAGTACCTAGGCCTACCCTACATACCCCCGTCATGCTAGGAACAATCAATTATTTATTAGAACTACCTTAAAGCTACCAAAGATTATTTTGTTTGGCGGCTGTACTTGCCTTTATTCCCATTCTGAGCTTCCAGGCTATTTAACTAAATTACATTCCCTAGGTTATTGTGTCACTGCAAGAACGTATTGTCTATGGAGTTTTTTAATGTTTTCTACATATATATGTAGAAAACATTAAAAAACTCCATAGACAATAGATGCAATATATATTGCATCTCCCATTATTACCAACAATCAGTAAAGCTAAGCAAGACTTCCCAGTCACTGCGTGGCACAATATTTTAATGTACCTCGCTATAACCAATTATTTGTAACCCCTATACTTTAGAAGTCAAAACTTAGACCTAATAATAGCAATCATATTTGACAGTTTGCCATGGAACTGGAATTAACTGATTAGTCAAGCCCAAAACAAGCCATAAATCTAGCCCCACCTCCACTGAAAGGGGTCATAAATCTGTCGGATCATACCGTGACCCACGACAGTTAAATTGGATGGAGAAAATATTCTTGTGAAGACATATGCATAGTCTAGTTAAATTAATTTATGGTAGGCCTACTGCCATCTTTTATTCTCTAGAATAGAGGACTAGTTCTAATTAACTGACTGGACGAAGGTATAAGATATTTATGTGAACGGTGACTTTGAAGCCATCATGAGCAAGCACATAATAAATAGTATAAATGTCACCCACTGAAAATCAGTTCTTGCAACTGGGTGGGAGACTATACAAATTTATTTATTTTATTCCTGACCATGAATTTGAACCAAAACAAAATAAACAAATAATACATGCCTTTCTCTTTTAAATATGTAACCAAAAGCGCTATATTAAATAAAATAAAATAAATAAATAAATGTCCTTAAATAAGATTTAATTCGTGTTAATAGCACCGGCTCTTGTATTGGTTGCTCATATGACAATCATACCATTCCATTCCAGGCCTAAAAAAGAGAATATTGCATGCCCATTCCATAACAGTAGTAGATGTACCAATACAATTGCACACTTGTATTTAGGAAATTTATTTGTGTTTATGTTGTAATGTGTATTACATCGATCATTGGTCGCTTCAACAGGTGTCGCGACTGGTCATTCTCCATGAAGAGGCTGAAGATGGCAACGCCATGCCCGATTTGGAGCGGCCCGTCATGGCAGTCAGCAGAGCGGTTGCCAACCTTGTCAAGGTAATAATAATACATGTATTTAATAGAACAGCTAAACTTGTGTTACAAGTACAACATTGTGGCTGATCTACTGTCCAGTACACACGATTTCTGTCGTTCAAAATTGCTTTGAAATGCTTAAATTTTGTCAAGTAGTAAACCGGAACATGTCATCTTTCTCTTTGAAATGCTTAAAATTTGTCAAAAATTAAACCTAAACGTGTCATCTTTTCGATTGTCGACGATTTTTGTTTTATCGTCGTGCATCCCTAGTCGCTGGTTGTAATCGCTTGGCTTTATCCTCGGAAGGTCGCCTCGTTCTGCTCGTTTGTCATGCAGACTGTGTTATGTCTTATCTACAATAACTACACAATATTTCAGGATGAATATGGATATTTATTTGAACGCTTTTAATAACACGTAAAGAACCTACCATGTTTGAAATTGGACACCCGACTCCCGCGTCAAGTCATGGCTATCTGGATATTTAAACAGTATGACCAACTTCAGAACTAAACTAAACTACTTATGAAAGCTAGGCTACAACAACCACAACAGCAACAGCTGTGTTAATGTAAGGTTATGTAGGGTATATGTGACAGACTGTGCCGTGTTTTGCAGGTTGGTCGCGAGACAATCAATAGCAGTGATGACGTTATTCTAAAACAAGACATGCCGTCCGCCCTGGTGCGCGTCGAGGGAGCTTCCAAGTATCTGGAGGAGGCTTCGGGGATGCTGAAGGTCGACCCTTACAGCGGACCTGCCAGGTGAGTCCGACTGTTCGGTACTTACAAAGGTCCGTTCGTTTGCCCTGTGATCATTACTCCAGGAGTACACCTGTACTTCAAAAACCTTCACCTGTTCCAAACGGCTAGCCACCAATACAACACTCGAGGAACCTCCGAATTACAGCACAAATATTGCAAGCTGGGCTTGGCTTATCATGGGATTCTACAGTCAGGTTGTAGACTCTACAACAAGCTTCCAGACGAGATCAAAGACTCCCCAGATACGAATATTCAAACGCAAAATAACCATGTTTCTGAAAACGAAGCAATATTATGAATTATGATGTAGCCCAGTTCACCGGTCAAGGAACCAAGCTATGAGTCATACAATGACTTCTAGACCTATACGACCTTATAATGTAATATTTAACCCACCTTGACAATGTACATACAATCTTGTATTGTGGTTATACAGCTAAGAAATGAAATGAAATGAAACTGTGGACAAAAACGCCAGGTTTTTGTTCAGGGGTGTTTACTGGGAGTTACGTTGCTTTGTCCCGTGGTAACTTACTTCAACTGTGATGGGAGTAACGTTTTTACAGTCTGGTTCTCGAGTAGGAATAGGAACAACCTAAATAGTCAAGACTGTGACAAATCCATTTTTTTGTCCAAGTGGGGGAAACTGTGATTTCTACTCCAATTTCCGTTAAAATTACGTACGACTTGAGTACTCCTGTCATAGTAAGTTTGTATTGTATTGTATTTTATTTCTTCCAATTGATACATACATTCTATACATAAAGGAGGCGTCAATTAGCTAATTTGTACGTATAAGATTGAGCTTATAACTAAATCTTAATGTTAGCATAATTTATGATTTTAATCTTAATCTAACTTAAGTATTTATGTTATTGAGTAATAATAACTTTACTAATACTAACTAATAACCATATTTGAACTTGAAATGAATGATGAATTGAATTTGAATTTGAACAATATCCACCAATGATTAAGGACAGACCTACATCAATTGTGTTGCAATCATGGCCGCTGTGACGTCACGTGAGAAGTACAAATTCTCATGTTCTGAATTCCAGGAAGAAGTTGATAGAGGGCTCCCGCGGCATCCTGCAGGGAACTTCCGCGCTGCTCCTCTGTTTCGACGAGTCGGAAGTGCGAAAGATCATCCGGGAGTGCAAACGGGTGCTAGATTACCTGGCCGTAGCGGAGGTCATTGAAACTATGGAAGATTTAGTACAATTTTTAAAGGACCTTAGCCCGTGCTTGAGTAAGGTAAGTGGTCATTGGAGACGTCAGTCATTGATTGGTTGTTTTTTAAGGGCGAAGGATAGTCTCTACGTCAAAAACCGCAGAAAATGTTCATTATTAAATTATATCTCAAGATTGTAACAAGAAATCGAAAATCTAAATCAGCAGCGCACTGTGCTTTGGTAAGCCCTACAGACTTAATAAAATATTATAACCAAAACCATTAGAGTAGTATTTTGATTATAATTCGATAAATAGTACTAATAAAATCAATTATTTATAAAAAACATACTGATCATAATATAACTCACGACTTAGAGCATTCAATGTGTAGGGCTTACTAAACTACAGTGCGCTGTTGATTCAGATTTTCGATTTCAAAGCCCATTCTTGTGACATAATTTAAAAATGAAAATTTGGTGCGGTTTTTGACGTAGAGGTATCCTTCCCTGTTAATGTGAGTGGCTATATCACTTTATTTGACCTCAATTTGACAAGACCGTAGGTCCACTTTGATTGAATGCCCACTGCAAATAACCATTTGCAATATTTTGTTATAAATTAAACTTGAATTCTTAATTTTTGTGTGCGAAAAATAACTTTCTCTGTTTTGGGCTCGAAATATATTTTTTTTTTATATTTTTCCTGTTTTCTTTTTAATTCGGAGCTAAGTAGAATCGTTGTCTACGTATTATAATGAACAGTGTTCCCAATAAAATGAGCAAATTACCTTTTGCTGAAATGTATGAGTAGGCCTATACCCATCTAGTTTTGTTGCTGCCAACATAAATAATTAATAACTAAAATCAGTTGGCGGCTTTACTTCTCGCCTCACCAGTGAGGCCGCTATTATAGACCCTGTAGTGAAGTTTATTTAACTTGAATGTGTCTCGACGCAGGTTTCCCGAGAGGTGGGCGGTAGGGAGAAGGAATTGACGCACCAGGTGCATCGCGAGATTCTCGTTCGATGTCTGGAGCAGGTGAAGACTTTGGCACCCATCCTGATCTGCAGCATGAAGATATTCATACACATCATCTCACAAGGTAGGCTACTTCTCAATAACCCTACTTTACTACTGTAGAACACACAGACAAAACAACTAAAATATTTGATTATGCCAATCGGTTGGAATAGTAGAATCTAGGGATAGGATCCAACAGCTTACCTCAGTGTAAGAATACGAATTTGAGAGTCGAACGTACACATTGAAGACATCATACAAAAATAATGAGACGTTTTCGACTTGAGGTCTTGCTCACTCAAGAGGAAGGAAGAATCTTCGTCTTGAGTGAGGAAGACCTTTGAGTATAGGGCTTTAGTGTTCTCTTAAATCCAATTTTTGAAATTTTGTAAATTTTCTAGAATTCAAATTGGTGTTTTAGGCTCCCTTGCTATTTGAATTAAAGGGGAATGACTATTATTATTGGTGTTTTCAGACATATTTGCTACTCAACAACTAGATCATATGACTTCGGGGGGTGATCACTCAGTAAAAAGAGACAAGTGTGAGGACAAATTAAATTTTATTAAATTAAATTGGTTGAGGGGAAGGAAAGGGCAATAGGAGAACCTCATTTCGTTGCCTCTTACGACTAGCAGAGCCACATTGGACCAAACTCTAAGTTCCAGACCCAGACATGTTAGTACAGTAATCCCCCTTTTATTCAAATTTCAAGTGACCCTAAACACTCCAATTTGAATTATTACATTTTGAATTAAAAGAACTTAAACACTTATAGCACCATACCTAAATCTTCTGCTGGGACTCCATCAGTAGTTTGAATTAACGAGAAACTACTGTAATTAGATGAGCGATAGCGAATCTCTCCATACAACTCGATCGACGCTTTGTCTGATCATCTGTTCGTGTGTGTGTGCGCCAAATTTTGTTCGTCGCGCACACGTCAAACGGCTTGACGGATTTGGCTAAAATTTTCGGTCAACACCCGTGACCACTAAACTAGATGCTGTTAACATAATCAGCAAAATTCGTCAAGATGCCAACCTACAAAAAATTATTTACTGAAAAAAATACCCAATTAACATAATCAGCAAAATTCGTCAAGATGCCAACCTACAAAAAATTAATTACTGAAAAAAATACCCAATTTTGTTCGTCGCGCACAGGCCAAACAGCTTAACCGATTTGGCTGAACTTTTTGGTCAACACCCGTGACCACTAAACTAGATGCTGTTAACATAATCAGACAAATCCGTCAAGATGTCAACCTACAAAAAATTAATTAGTGATAAGTGAATTATATGATATGCAAAAGATTTGTTTGATTTATTGAAAACTAAATTGCTCATCTGGCAACGCGGAGCATTTTGATATTGATATTGATATCTTTTATTGGCATCTTTGATTGTAATGCATAGCATTGATGTAATGCATTCCTAGTTGTGACTGATTGTATACTCGTCGTACAACATTTTCGCCTTTTCGGTAATGCTTCCGTCACGGGTGGGTGAGCGGCAGCCAACCAGCGACCGTGGCTAATTCAAATACCTGCTCGGGTTGGCCGAGACCGTAAACACGTCATTGATTGATGACTAAGGCATTACCGAGGTTGTTTTACGAGACCTATATACTCGCCGTACAAGATCTTCGGTAATGCTTCCGTCACGGGTGGGTGAGCGGCAGCCAACCAGCGACCGTGGCTAATTCAGATACCTGCTCGGGTTGGCCCAGACCGTAAACACGTCATTGATTGATGACGAAAGCATTACCGAAGTTGTTTTAAGAGACCTGTACGAGGGTGCGGCACTGGTTGCAGGCGGCAAGGGGGTGGAGGAGGCGGCAGAGAACCGCAACTACCTGTCGCAGCGGATGACGGACGAGATCAACGAGATAATCCGCGTCCTCCAGCTGACGACCTACGACGAGGACGAGTGGGACGCTGACAATCTGACGCTGATGAAGCGCGCCCAGAACGCCATTGAGGGGAAGCTGCAGGCCGCGCACGACTGGCTGGAGGTATTGTCGGATTTTATACAAACGCAATGAATTTTGCGCATATTTTATTTTGTTATTATTTTCAATAAAAATGATTATCAATTAATTAATCATTATTATTATTAGTATTATTATTATTATTATTATTATTATTATTATTATTATTATTATTATTATTATTATTATTATTATTATTATTATTATTATTATTATAATTATTATTATTATTATTATTATTATTATTATTAGATTATTATTAGGGATGAACTAGGGTTGCCAACTCTCCCGTATTTTCCGGGAAATCCCGTTTTCCACTGTGATTTCCCGCTTCCCGTTTCAACTCTACACGGGAATCAGTTTTCCCGTATTTTCACAATTTGTTTTAAAACACGAATTTCCTAAGCTTCCGTCTACTAACAACAGTTCACAGTTGTCAGCATTTGAGCATTTTGAACTTAAAGTCTAATGATGAGACAATTATTTCATTATTAATGGAACATAAAATGGTAAGGCAATAGAAACAGATCACCGATCTGAGTTACAAGTTGTTGGTATTTATTCTCAATTTCGTGTCAAAAATTTTATAATTGTTTAAAACGGGATATAAAGCTTCTACATGATGCAAAATATCTTGATAAAATGTAGAAGGTAACCAGCTTAATAGATACATATTAATTCCGTTTACCCACCCAAATTAAACATAAATTGAATGAGAAAATTACACCTGCAAAGTTAATATTAAATCCCTAAACTCATTTTCTGGGACCTAACGTCTATTATAGGAAAACATTTTTTTGCGCCTGCGGCGATTTGGCCTTCGGCAACTGGGACATCGCCGTCCTCATTCCCTCTACATTTCACATCAATTTTAAAATTCCCGTATTTTCATATTCAATAGTTGGCAACCCTAGGATGAACATCGATAAAATAAAAACTATCGATAATCGAAAAGATGACTGCATTATCGATCGATAATATCGAACGATAATAAATTTACAAAATTGAAGTAATCTTTTACAGTTTCAGTGATATATCGCCTAATCGAGCACATAAGGATATGGCAATTCATTACTTGGACACATCTGACGTGACACTAGTAGTAGTAGTAGTAGTAGATCGTTTTATTTCCTTATTGACTATTACATTTTGTTACAGACAGGCAGGCAGTTTTTTTTTTTTTTTTTTTTTTTTTTTACATACATACATACAAGTAATAAATGTCAGTCTTGACCCTAGAAGGGTATATGGAAAGCCTATGTTTAAGAACATCAGTTCTAAGAATAATGGTGATATAATACTATTGTTAACCTACTATGTATTACTATTTATTATATGTACTGTGTTTAGACAATATCACTGTTTGTTATAAGTTTAGTGGTAACATAATATAATTACTATCAATGCATCATTATTGTGCAATATACCAATATGATAAACAATTATAGTAGGTACTAATACATAATAGTAAGGTATGATTCAATACATAAATAGGACTATATATAAATCAGTCAACAACAATAATAATAGTAATAGTAATAATAATAATAACAATAATAATAATAATAATAATAATAATAGTAATAATAATCATGATAATAATAATAATAATAATAATAATAATAATAATAATAATAATAATAATAATAATGGTATTAATAATGCACAGTGGTATTACAGAAATAGATTTTACATAATACATAAATAATATGATTAAATATGTTCATTTTTTTTTAGTTTTTTAGTTTACCCTAGAACGTGTCTGAAAAGAATTCTTCGAGCGAGTAGTACGCCTTCTTCTTTAGCATCTTCTTTAATTTAAAGCGAAATGTGTCTGTATTTTTAATGTTGATTAGATCTGGTGGTAACTTATTAAAAATTTTGTAATTAATGTGCATCGAGTTATTTTGTGAAAATTTAGTCTTGTACCGAGTTGTGTGGATTTTGTCGGCTTGTCGTGTGTTATGAGAGTGGATTTGGTTGTTGGGGGTTGGTATATTGGAACCAGTTTGTTTTTTTACAAGGGTTGTTGCTTCGAGAATGTATAAACTGTAAAAAGTCAAAATGTTATGTTTAATGAAGAATTCTTTACAGTGCGGTTTGGGCTCATTTTTTGGTGATCTAAGGCCACACATTGCTCTTAAGGCATTTTTTTGTATTATAAAGATATGCTTTGTGTCTGGTGACAATCCCCAGAATGCAACACCATATCGTATTTGGGATTCAAAATTGGAAAAATAAACTAGTTTTGCTGTCTGTAAGTTTGAGTGTGCCTTAACTGATCTTATTGCAAAGCAGGCAGAGTTAAGTTTTGGTATTAAGCTATTGCAGTGCCTTGACCAGTTAAGGTTTTCATCTAATATTATTCCAAGGAAGTTTGTATGACTAGAAGGAGAAAAGGAAGAGTTGTTAGTTGAATTTTTTATCTCTTTGACTCTGTTAATGATTTTACTTTTGCGTTTGGAGTGAAACTGTAAGAATTTAGTTTTGTCTGCATTAGAAATTAGTTTGTTATTTTTGAACCAATTATAAGTGCACTGCTGAGAGTAATCACATATGAGGCCGAGGCCTAGTATTTTGGTAGTAACTTTGAGTATTTCAATACTAGAAAGGTCCGAGAAGAACGAAATAATGCTTTACGAACCCGCTTTTTTAGAAATCAGACCATTCGATAATATTTGTATTATCGATTATCGAAATTTTATTGCATATCGAATATCGAACGATAATATCGATTATCGTGTGCATCCCTAATTATTATCATTATTCATTATTATTATTATTATTATTATTGTTGTTATTTCCTTCCTTCTCTTCTCTCATTTGCACCATTGGGCTCTTCTTGTGCCAAGACATTATTATTATTATTATTATTATTATTATTATTATTATTATTATTATTATTATTATTATTATTATTATTATTCTTATATCCAACTAAATGATGTTGGAATAAAGAGTAGCTATATATTTTATATTATTATCTATTAATTAATGTGAATGTGTTAGATTGCCTCACGGCTAGGTAATTGAGCCAGGGGAGAAGGACAGGAAGGGACCAACAGCTTACCTTGTAGAAGTTACGGCCTTTGGAGTCGATTGGAAACTCAAAGATATATACACAAAACGTCGAGACAGTTTTGGCCTGACGTGGCCTTGATCACCCGACGAATCGTCGTGTGTTCGTTCTGTCTATTAAATGGTCGTTGTTGCATACTCTCTATTAGGGCCTGGTATAACCGAGTCTTGTCTCCCTCAGGATCCGCTGGCTCTGCGAGGAGGCGTCGGCGAGAAGTCCGTCCGCCAGATCCTCGAACACGCCCAGAAGGTGTCCGAGCGATGCCTGCCGGGCGACTGCGAGGCGATCGGGAAGCTGTGTTCCAACATCACTGCCATGACCGATACGCTCTGCGAGCTGAGGCAGGACGGCAAGGGGGCCACTCCGCAGGTATTGGATCGCTAATATACTAGTCCATACCTGCCAACTTTCCCGATTTAGGCGGGAAATGCCCGATTTTTAACCTTATTTTCCGATTTCCCGATTTGGCACAGAATTTGTACGATTTTCACGAATTTTCAAGTATTTTACTGTAAATAGATCAATTTTCGTATTTTCGGACCTAAAAGTTGGAATTTTTTCGAAGCTTGACCGCCAATATCTTGATGCCCAGTGTGCAGTGAGTTCAAACTCTGCCCACTCACGTAATTTTTCTCCAAAACCAGTCCTGGTAGGGCCTTCATGCACTGTTATTGCTATTTTTCATTGTTTATAACTATTTTTTGTCTTTCTTTTTGTCTTTGATGAATTGCGTTTTTGCAAAAGGCCCGCCAATACCATAAAAGCTATGTTTCTTTTTTTATAAATCTCCCTATTTTCAGTTTTGATAAGTTGGCAGGTATGCTAGTCCCAATAATCCCCTCCCATTAGTCCCAACGAAAGTATTCGCATTCCGATTGTCTACTGCCCCTTTCAACCGCATCATTTGAAAGAAAATCAACTGATACCTGGTGATAATACCATGGTTCGGGTTAGTCGAGTGCACAGGCGGTTTGGCCACACCCACTTTTACAGGTTACCAATGGAAGGTTTTAAATTATCCCTAATGGACCTGTTTAGACTAGATGGTAGGAATTAGTGAAGTAGAAAATTAAGTTGTCACCTTGGACTCTTTGACTTGGGGTTTCACAACCAAATGTTTCCACCGCTTCCTATCTTCCCACCATCGTACTTCCTCTACTTGCTCCCAGTTCTCTCGTCTCGTCTGTAGGTCTTCAGCAATCTTTTCCTTCCATCTCTTCCTTGGTCTTCTCCGTCTTCTTCTTCCTTCGATCTATTTTTCATATATTCTCCTGGGCATCCTCTCTTCCGTCATCGTTTCATGTGTCCAAACCATCTCAGCCTTGTCCCTCCCATTCTGTCCCCTAGCTTCTCCACACCAAGCATTTCTCTAATGTTTGTATTTCTAATCCTGTCTCTTCTTGTCTTTCCCACCGTGCTCCTCAGGAATCTCATCTCTGCCGCCTGTATTTGACTTTCTTCTCTATCCCCCATATTCCAGGTTTCTGCCGCATATGTGAGGATCGGTATGAAATAGGTCTTGTACAATGTCGTCTTGACCTGTACCTGTAATAACATTGTACCTGTAATAACATTGACTACGTATATCACGCAAGTTTAACGCGCTTGGGATGAAGGCGCCTTGCTTTCAATCGGTAGCCGAGTGAGGAATCTGCTCCGTATATCACGTCAATCTGAAGCACCCTTAAATCTACACTGGCTGCGAATTCAGCCAATCACAACACAGACCGTGCATCGCGGAGCCGCTTTGACGTGTATGTCACTTAAATCAAAGTGATTTCTAACCTCCAACTCGCTTGCCCAAGCGAGTTGGATCGCCGCCGCCTTGAGGTAAATTCGACGTGTATACCACACTCTGCAACCGATTGGAACCAAGGCGCCTTAAACTTGCGTGATATACGTAGTCATCGATGATGTACGTAAATGGGAACAAGCCCAGTAGTAATTAACGCAACGTTGTGTCGGCAGGCGGAGAGTCTGTCTCGCAGCATCCAGTCGAAGCTCGGCGAGCTGATCCAACTGGTGTCCAACGCGATCGTCCGCGTGGACAAGTCCGGCTTGCAACAGCCGGCGCACACGGTCTCCGGGCGACTGGAGCAGGCGCGCAAGTGGCTGGCCAATCCCGAGAGAGACGACCGCGGCCTGGGAAGACGCGCCATACAGCTGATAGTCAGCGAGGGGAACAAGGTGAGTACGTGTACGCAGGGCGGACAATAATTACCACTCGTACGAGATTTATGGTTGGCGAGTTTCTTTATTGCAACTATTTTGAAAAGTTTTTTGTTGCTAATAATTTTTACTTAAAACAGGCAGTTATTTATTATTTTATTACTATATATTATAGGCTTATTCTTATAATTCATTTCAGTTTTAGTCAATTTGTAACATGGATATAATGTAAAACAATTAAATCTAATTTTGTAAACTAATGTGATGCATTTTTTTATGATTTCATGTAAAATAAAAAGCCACTCAAACTATTGATCAAAATTCACGTCTGTATTCCTTTGATATAGGCCTAGGACTAGTATTTTTCCTGGTTCATGTTTATTTTTGTGTAGATAGATATTTCTGCACATTTCACGTGATCCTAATACGTACGTAACAAAGTTTTACGCACATAACAATAGGCGATTGCGAGTCGGCCACGTTTGTCTCGTTGTCGCCTTTGAAGGTGGCTATTTTAGTCTCAAGGTCACGCCTACCGTCTCGTGCCAACAGATTTGTCACGTGTCGGCTCGTTTCTTGGCATCGTGACAGAACTCTTGAAATCCGTGTCTGTAGTAAAAAAAAACGACACAGGGCTTTGACTACATTAATTCAATATAGCCTAGAGAGTGAAATGTCTACAAGAAACTGATCTATAAACAAAGTTATAAGGAAGTGATGTATTTCAGTTCATGTTCAGTTCGTAACGAGATTTACATCGGAGTAAATGTTTGTATAATGCACAATTACAATTACAAGCACAGTTAACAGTTCAATGTAAACAGTTTTAGGAGACAGGAACATTTGACAGTGAGTAATAAATAGTGGGTAGATGATTCATACAATACTTATTTTACACACGTGCTTTCGGGGGCACTGACATTTTGACGGCGTACCGTAAGGGGATCGCAATCTGTACTAAATTGTAAGTTTTCAGAGGTAGGCCACTAGTAGGCCTACTATGTATATTCAAGGTATACAAAAAGATACATTGGTTCCCTCCTTAATTCAAAGTTCAAGATGCCTTAAAATTGCCAATTTGAATTGTAGTGGCCCAACCTTCTTTAGGTTGAATTGTGGCCTAATATATTAACTTGAATTAACTGAGTTTGAATTAAAAATGAATTTTACTTACTGATCACAATTTGAATTTGATAATTCCTAGTATTAGTACCAGTGCATGTCATAATTAATTATATAAGTACATTATTTTATTTATTTTTGATGTTTTTAATACATGATTTTAAATGTGATTTTCATGCCATTACATTTTTAAAGGATAATCGAAAGGTATGTGCTTAGCAAATCTCTTTGTTGTAGGATACTAAGTTGACATTTGTAGTTCCTCTTGCTTGTGTGGGTGTTTGAATTCAGAATTCTTTCATTTGAAGTTAGTTACCTAAATGTTCTTTCAGTCAATGTAGCTAAGCTCATTTATGCTCTTAACTTTCTAAGGTTTATCCAATTTACTAAACAAACAAAAACCATCTAATTGAACTTTGATATTATATGTATAACATGCCAGCAGATAGTAGGCCTAATACAATACAATACAATACAATACAATACAATACAAACCTACTTAAAATTAATTTTCTAAACGTTGGAATAGTATTCTGTAGGCCTTGGCCTATGTTTCCTTAAGTTGTCATTTTAAATGGGTAATGCATTGTAAACCTTAGAAAATTGTGTAAACTAATTTGATTTCTACCGGTAGGCCGCCTAGCGGAGGCTCGTCGAACTCGCAAGTTAGGCCTAGGTTGTCGCAGTCCGGTCAACAATATGATATTCAAATGGGAGAAATGTTAAGGATCACATATAAAGTGATCTGTCAAAATAAGCTTGGCCTAAAACGGCATATCATTGCAGTATTTTAAGACTGTATTCATTACATTCGATCAAAATGTCTCATTTACGTGTTTTAAGCATTAGTTTACATGAGCTACAGCGTACATTTACTTATAAATGCTGTTTTTGTAGTGGGCGACAAAATGGTGGTTTTGGTTCCCTTGCGACGACCTAACTTGCGAGTTCGACGAGCCTCCGCCAGACGGAGATCAAGTAGACCTTGGATTCTGTAACTGTAATTATTCTGTAACTTTTGTATATTTTAGACATACCTCTTTGTAAATTTTCAAATGTTTAATTTGTTATTTGGCTCTGTATTTTGCCATGACTGACTGACAAATTTCCTGTACACCCGAAAGGGTAAATAATTTTAATTATTACGGAAATAAAACTTACTTTACTTTTTCTTTACTTGATATGTGAGTGGAGAGTTGTTCAGTGTGTCGTACTGTCTTAGGTTGGCGAGGGTCTCTCAGGGGTGCACAAGGCTGAAATGCTGGGACTCTGCAACGAGGTGGAGATGTTATCCAGACAGCTCGGAGACCTCTGTCAGCGGGGCCAGGGTAACAGCCCACAGGCGCAGGAGATTGCCAGGTAGGACAAACAACCTGAAACTACTCTCGGATTCAAAAAGATCTCGCGATTCCGAAAACTATCAGTCCATCAATAAAAAATGTGCAATTCAATTACAATTACAAATCAAAGCATTAGAGCTTAGGGGGAAGGATAGGATGGAACCAACAGCTTACCTTGTAGTAGTTGCGGCCTTCGGAGTCGATAGAACACAAAAAAGATATAAACAAAACGTCGAGACAGTTTCGGCCTGACGTGGCCTTGATCACCCGACGAAGGTGGAGGAAAGACTGCTGTTTTGGCATCCTTCCCCCCAAGCTCAAACCTAGCCGTTAGGCACACATTCACATTACAAATCAAAGCATTAACAATTATTTGATTACATACTTTAAAATATCCATAAGGTTGTCGTTTGATGAAATCTGTTTCGTTAACTATCAAAAACCACACTTTTTAGGTTTGTTGTATCACATAACTCTATGTAGAAGATAAAGTAATCAGACAATTTTTTGCTAGCATTTCATTTCTTGCTTGCTAAACGCTAGGTTTTCTGAATTACGTAGCATTTCAATAGTAATTATCGAATGTCTGACAAAACAAATGAAAGAATCATCAATCAACAAGAGAAATCGAGCATATTTTTCCGACCTCGAAAGATCGGTGTCTCCAACCCGACGTAAAACGAACTGTAGACAAAGAGTAACGAGTATGCTAGACTGAGGCAGAGGAACGCTCTCGTGTGTTCTCCAGGGCTCTCTCTCAGAAGCTGTACGAGCTGAAGGAACGCATCCAGAACGCCGTCGTAAGTCGCGTCGTAGAAGACTTCATAGACATCAGTACGCCGCTCAAGCAGTTCACAGACTCCGTCCACGTGCCTGAAGGTGAGTACACCGTGGGAGATGGTGTGTTAACTATGCGTATCATTTAACATTTGAAAAGTGAGCTAATTTTTTATTTTTTTATTTTAATATTGAGAATGTGTGTCAAGACAAAAATTGGGAAAATATGTTTTTTTTTCTTTCCCACATTCATGTTTAAAGGATTTAAGGGCTCTCCCCTTTAATTCCTCCCCCTCTCCCATAATTTTGGGTCTGTTTAGTGTTTATCCTTATAGAAATATTATTGATATCAACATAATTGGGAAAATATGTTTTTTTTATTATTACATTTGTGTTTAAAGGATTTAAGGGCCCTCCCTAATTATTATAAGCACATATTTCTTGGATAGCCAGGAAGAAAAATAAAAATGATTGCAAAATCAAACTTTTGGCATAGGAAAAAAAAACAAAAAACAAAACAACATATTTGTATTATTAGCCGAACATTATTTATAACAAGATCATATTTTAGTCCCTGAGTGTTCTTACACAGCTGTTACACTGTAAATGGGATGGAACTTATTTGTGTTATTGTTATATGACCTAGTTGTCGAGTAGGCTGTTGGCTGTACATCTTACAACTATAAATATGTTAATAATAATATAATGCTAGTGTTCCAATAACAATATCAGAGATAACGGTATTGCTCAAGAGATGGGAGGTCTAACAGTAGCGCGGTCTGTTGTCAGGCACCCCCGGACGCGAACAGAACTTCTCCGACCGAGCCCATCAACTCCAGCAGTTCTCTAACCGGGCAGCCAAGACTGCTCGGATGGTGGCAGCGGGAGGTAGCGGGGGTAACAAGAAGCTAGCGGAGAGTCTGCTCAACGCTGCCTCGCAGGTAACGTTATTTATGTATTTATTTATTTATTTATTTATTTATTTATTTATTTATTTATTTATCTATTTATTTATTTATTTATTTATTTATTTATTTATTTATTTATTTATTTATTTATTTATTTATTTATTTATTTATTTATTTATTTATTTATTTATTTATTTATTTATTTATTTATTTATTTATTTATTTATTTATTTATGTATTTATTTATTTATTTATATATTTATTTATTTATTTAATGTCTATCCTATTCAGTTATAATAACTGATTTACAAAGGAGGACCTTAAATAAAACTAGGCTATGCAAACAATTAATAATAATGAAATCATAAATAACGATAACAACAAAAACAAAACAAACTACTGTACTATAAAAATAAAAATCATCTCGCTACCCAACGTGTACGTGTACTTGCAAACGGGAGGCTACGTAACAAATAAGTTTTTAAAAATGTAAATAGGGCCATCAGATGTTTGAAGTAGACCTATGTAGGCATATTCAGTGCAAAATTCCCTGTGAGATAAGTTTAGAAACAAAACTCTTGCAATTTGTCCTGGGCTAAGTGTCTTTTTTGTCCATTTTAGGACCATTCGACCAGTTTTATTTTCGCTAATTTGCTGCTAAAAATTATTTCCCTTATATAGCAAAATTGGGACTAATAATAATTTGTAGGGTAAGTGTATGAAAATCAAAAAAGTACATTTTTCTTGTGTAAGACCCATTTTAACCAGTTCCGTGGTCATGACGAGATATTCCGTCACGCCGGTTATATACCAGTAGCGCCTTGGACGTAATATCTCGTCATAAGTATTTCGAAATCGCTCCCACAGTGGCCGTGACGAGTCTCGCTTTAAAATTTTCCCGCACTCTCTGCAAAGAAGTTAGTTCAATCTTTTTCCACTAGATAGAACTAGATGTATTGAAATGCTGTCAGCAACACGTGTTTGTAGAGAAGGAGGTCTTACGACCGACCGCGCGCAAGTAGCGTGGGGAAATAGGTCGCCACTATGCGCACGGCAAGCGCGAGGGAAAGTCGCCACTGAACTGGTTAAAAACAGAATTTTCCATATAATAAAATTTAACGCTTTAACATCAGCAAAGAACCGGCAACGTGCAAATTGTGTGGCTCTGAAGTACAAGACAGGGCACATCTTTTTAGATGTGCTGCCCTCAAGGTTTTTATTGACTCCCTGCCCAATGATATGAGCAGGCCAGAAAAGGAAGCAGTTTTTTATTGGATAGTAAGACAAAAGAATGGCTGAAAGAGGCACAAGAAGGGAAAAAAAAAAATCCAAAAAGTGATTTTTTTTTTTGTTGAAAACCTGCAAAATGCTTAATTTCAAACAATTAATGTAAGTGATTGTTGTCCCCCCGCCAGGTGGAGAGCCTGACGCCGCAGCTGGTGAGCGCCGGCCGTATCCGCATGAACTACACGGGCAGCAAGGCGGCGGAGGAGCATTTCGATAACCTCGTTGCGCAGTACGCCGAGAGCATCCAGCGGGCCAGGGCGCTCTGCGACGAGGCAACACCGTCGGCCGACTTCATTCGCGTCTCGGGTACGCTTGGCTCACTTTTTACCTCAAATAGAGTGGTCTCCCTCTCATTCAACCCTTTTGCTTTTTTTCCTTTTTTCCTATGCCAAAAGTTTGATTTTTCAATCATTTTTCTTCCTAGCTATCTAATAAATATGTGCTTCCTTCTCTGGCCCGCTCAGGTTATTTGGCCTGTAAAATATACAGTAAAATACATCTCAAAATTAGCAGGTTATTGACGTTATTGACGTCAGGTTATTGACGCCCTGTCAATGTCAGATTTAAGTACGCTGCTCTACGTAGAGCAATTTTAGTCGAAGTAGGAAAATGGCCATTGGTTGCGATATTCGACCTAAGTCAATCGATCACTCAGAAAAGACAACAACAACCCCATTGGCGGGGCTAAAATGGGACAAAATAAATATCTATTTTACCCCCCAAAACATTTTTTTACATAACTCCTGTTGATTTGGTAAGATTAATCCAAAATATAAAAATACATTAGGTAAATAAAAAAAATCACTTGATTGTGTTCAAACCAACTTTTTAAAGCTACAAAGTGTTGAAAATTGTCCCATTTTAGCCCCGAATCACCGTACTTTTCCCAAACAAGTTTAACTAGGAATAGGCCTAACATATTTTATGCTTATAACTTCTCAAGCAGTTTAATGTTTTTTGGTTGTCTGCACGATTCCCCTCAATATACAAACGCAAGAATGGTGGCATAATTTTAGTCACTTTAAAAATTAAAGTCCCCCACTGCAAATCAGTTTAGTTACTGAGTGGGTAGACTCTAGATGGGAATTTATGTATTTATTAATTTATTTATTTATTTATTTATTTATTTATTTATTTATTTATTTATTTATTTATTTATTTATTTATTTATTTATTTATTTATGTATTTATTTATTTATTTATTTATTTATTTATTTATTTATTTATTAATTAATTAATTAATTAATTTATTTATTTATTAGATGAGCAATAGCGAATCTCTCCATACAACTCAATCGGTGCTTTGTCTGTTCGTCTGTCTGTCTGTGCGCCAAATTTTGTTCGTCGCGCACAGGTCAAACGGCTTGACGGATTTGGCTGAAATTTTTCGGTCAACACCCGTGACCACTAAACTCGATGCTGTTAACATAATCAGACAAATCCGTCAAGATGCCAACCTACAAAAAATTAATTACTGAAAAAAATACCCAAAATTGTTAAAATCGCTCATCTGTAAACGCGGAGCGTTTTCCTAGTTTATTTATAATCTGACGTTGTTTGCGTGTGCGCAGAGGAGCAGATCCAGAAGCACACGCTGCTGTGCGAGGACGCCATACGCAAGAACCAGCCGCAGAAGATGGTGGACAATACGTCGAGCATCGCCCGTCTCGCCAACCGGGTCCTGATGGTCGCCAAACAGGAGAGCGACAACTCAGAGGAGCCGGAGTTCATCCAGCGCGTCAACTACGCCTCGGACAATCTACAGTCGAGTGAGTAGAGCCGAGATCAATAACGCCGAAATTCGTATTCGAGTTTGTAATGCCGAAAAACAAAAAGTTAGATTTTTTTATTACATCATAAATATTTCTATTTTTTTTGGCAGGTGTAGCCACGTGATACTGTGTTTTCAATAATAATAATTATAATAATTTTCGTAGGAATACCCGTTCTAGGGTGCACACCAGCTTTATACCTGATGTGCCCCTCTTCAGGTGACTAACTAGGTGTTTAGGGTGTTTGGATAGTTGGGAAGGGATGTCCGAGGGCTGGTAGTATGACTCAATCCCAGCATTCGCTTTTACGACTGAGGAAAACCTCGGAAAAACCTTCAGTCAGGACTGCGGGTGGCCGGAATCGAACCGGCGACCTCCCGAATTAGAGTCTCGCGTCTTACCGCTGAGCCACCTCTATCGGTTGTGTTTTCAATGATTCAATTTTAGTCCTAATTTTAAAAAATGGAAGTAGCCCGAGTGTCTCAAGCCTCAAAAAACTCTTCGTAGATAGAGCACCCAATAAGTCGCGAGTGAAAAGCTACGCATGGAAAAATATAGGAAATATGGATAAAATCGTCTAAATACAACTTTTCCTGAATAGACTCGAAATTTGTTAATTCAAAAAATAATTGGGCTGACGTTATGTGACCTAGCTGTGGAGTAGGTCTCATCTCTATTTTCCAGAGGCCCACACTACTGAGCTCTTACCGTTTTCAACAAGCTTCCCAGAAAAATAATCACCTCTCCGTCCATTCCCTCATTCAAAGCCAATCTGAAATCTTTTCTTATCTCTAAGTCCTTCTATTCTCTCCACGAATTCCTTTCGGCCCAACACAATGTGATCTAGATGGTTAATCACATTCATCGATTTATAATATGTATCTCCTATGTCTCTATTTAATCTGCTCATAATATGTATATTAAGTTTATGTATATTAAGTATGTATATTATAAGATTGACGATGCCTATATTTGTACCATGTATTAATCGACAGGCAAATAAATAAAATAAAATAAAGCAACGTCTCTGTTCGCAGGTGTGACCCCCATGGTGCAGGACGCTAAGTCGGTGGCGATGAACACGCAAGACCACCACGCCATCTCCCGCTGGAAGGACTCCAACAGAGCGGTGAGTCATCTTCACTTACCTTTTAACGGTTAAATGCCCCCCCCTCCAAAAAAAAAAAAAAAAAAAAACGGTTAGAAATTCAGATTTCAAAACCTTAGGCTATTGTTTGACATTGAGAATTGTATTTTATGTTATTTTATCACTCGGATACAGAAGGCAGATCTTTAAAGTAGTCTCAACACTTTATAAATGAATCAGTGATCCCTTCTCACTACCTCACCAAGCTGCAAAAAGAACACTTGAAAACACTTTCACCTGTTGATACTTTAAGATGAGTGAGGGTAATTTACACTCCATGTCGGATAGGATTTGAAGAAATTATACCCCCCCCCCTCCTCTGCAGATGCTCATCCATTGAAAACATTTTGAATCAAACAAATACACTACAACTTAAAGGATTAAACAGATGTCAAAAATACAATTTTTCTGATATTTCTAGTTCTTTATTTTAAACTTGACTAACAGTTGCTTACTCTGTGACAAATTTAAAAGGCCTCTTACCCATCTACTACATACAGTACATGTTTAAATGTTAAACCTTCCTTTTTATTTTTGTATGTATTACTAAAAGCCTAGGTTTATTATTATTATGTTTATGTAATTAATAGGTACTATTAATGATAGTATACAGTAGTATAAATAAATATGATAAATAACAATGTATTACTCTGTTGTTTTGTATTCGTTTTTGTATCTGTGTTACCATAAATTGTTAAAGCCACTTTAAAGAGCGAAAGCGCATGCTGGTTAATGAAGAACATACATACATACATACATACATACATCATACATACATACATACATACATACATCCCTACCTAGTATAAAAATCAGATTACTCATACTGAAAAGTGCTTCCACCACTGTACGCACGAGAGCCTAGAAAGCGTACTTATTAAACACGTCCGTTGTCTGTTGTCCAGCTGCTGTCCGCGGTAGGTCAGGTACGCCAGGCGGTGACCACAGACTTCCCACCGCCACCCGACATGAACAACCTACACATAAACGGTAAGACGCATGCCCGCCTCACTCACCGCCAACGTTTTGATACTTCTGTGTTCCGAGAGATATATCTCCAAACTAGGGATGTCATAGGGTAGGAAAATTCGGATCCGGTTCCAGACCTTCCAGGAACCGGGTTACCCGAATCCTGAAAGCCTAAATTATGTTATCATATCTTGGTTACACCCCCCCCACCCCCCCCCCCCGAAACCACGCGGTTGAAGGTCGTTCTCTGCCCGTGTCAGTTGCCGGCCGCTGTGTGGGTTGGGCTCTGTGCGGCCGCTGCGCCCGGGAAAGGCGTATATGGCATCACAAAACTCCCCCGCAGTAATGACAGCGCGTACTACCAGCAACCAGCTGGCCACGCCCACAAGCAGGAATTCACTGTAGCTTCAAGGAAAGTAGTCGCAGAAATATCGTCGCGTATAGATATTACTAACCGATTAACATTCGAATCCTAAAAATGGATTCGGGTAGTTTCTGGATCCGGGTAACCCGGGTACCCTATGACATCCCTAGTATTTAATGAGTTTAGGATATTAGTCAATGTTTTCGTTTTGTTATAATTGGTAAAACTTAAGCGATAGCTGCTCGTATGAAATCGTAATTAATACGAGACGCATCGCCAGGGTGTGGATTCACAGAGGCCCAAAGTTAGGTCCGTCCTGCAGCTGGGCCAGAAACCAACTTTGCAGCTCTTGTGAAGCCAGGCGCAACTGTGCAGTTCGGTGATGACTGAATTTGAATTCCTTTTTATTTTTCATTGTACCTACATGATATTTTATACTTTTGGAATGAACCAAATTATACATCTAGTCATCCATATTTTGTATTTTTTAATTTGTATTTTTTTCTTTTCAGTTCTCGATACAGTAGCGTAATTTATTTTATTGTAACTCTTTACTTCATTCGAATTCTGGGCCTCTTTGGAGGAAACTTGGCCCATTCGTGTCAAATACCTTATTATTAGTATTAACCTAGTGATTCAGACAGGAAACGGCGAGTTTTTATTGGCGACTCATTTTTGGTGGCGATCCTAGCGGTGAGGATCTAATCTGAGTCGTTCGAACCTGAAAGAGTCGATAAAGATGTTTTTTTACAGAGAAAACAAAAGTATCTTTATCAACTCTTAAGTTTAACTAGATTCGTGTTGCCCTGTTTTCATGGTGCCGCGTTTATAATGCTAAATTGTCAAAGTTTCCAGTCTTAACTGTAGGTTCCTTTCCTATTATTAAGGTATTTGTTTGTACTGGTTTTTTTCTTTAGTCACATTGTTTTTTCCACAAATGAAATCTTTTAATTTTTAACTTGAAATTTGATTTGATATTCAAACTTTAACTGTTTATTTCCAGATGCCCAGTTTAAAATCTATTTTGTTTCAGTTGTTAACTAATTTGAAATGTAGGCCTATATGGCTATACTGTATTTTCACCATAATTATGAAAACAATAGGCTAACCCACTATCTCTCGTAACATAACTTTTGTAAATACATTATTCACTGTGTCTCGTGGAATGTTTTGTGTTGAATGTCTTCTACTCTTTCTCGTTTGTTTACTTGTTATTATTTTCTGTGTAGATGCAGACTTTGGTGACATATTTAATGTGGATTTTAACGCCATATTTAACCGAGGTATTTTCTACATTTAACACACGGCCTTGCCTGTCCGACTTTTCTTCCGTCTGTTTAACTCGCAATATATAACCTTTTGGTCTGCTATTGTACTAACATAAAAAATAACTTTTACACGTTAAAGTTATTAAGTAAAGTTATTAAGTAGGCCTAGCATATAGTTTTAATTAACATTAAAACCACATGAAAGCAACGGTTTTTATAAATAGATACCATCCAGACTTTGATACACAAAATTGAAAAAGTGTTTAAAAATAAACTTGATGTGGTTTTGTTACATGAAGAAAAAAAACGAGTACTTTACTCAGTATGGTTGTTATTTTGAAGTACTAATCATCGTGGGATTACTAATGATTAAATTGTAAACAAAATAGCAATCATAACAATTAAAATATTTGAAACATTTTAGTTTCAGTGTTTTATTCATACGAAGCCTAATCTTGTTTATGTACTCGTTTTTACTGTTCGGTCCTGAAGTATGTACAGTGTACACTATTTAAAGTTTAAAAACCGTTAATTTTGTGTGGTTTTAAAATAATTAGAGCTACTCTCCCCTATTAATGCCTGTCTTTAAGATTTTGATATCTAGTCAGGCCTACCACGTGTGTTTTGGTTTCTGAGACTACCCCTACGTCAATTACGCATGAACACATGAAAACATGCTTGGCTATTGCTTTGAAATGTAAGAATCAAAGCCATTTCCCCATCTGAATTTTGTGTACCTTTCATTGTGAATTTGGAAAGTGATCGCCATGCGACCAGGATCGATCAACATGTGATAACGGAACCGTGTCCGCACGGTTTAAACAATTGACAATAAGATGGTCAAAGTCAATGGTACACTTTTTAAAACAAGGCCTAGATTTAATTTAATTTCCCTTAAATTTATATTTTTAACTTTTGAAAAGTGTCACAAAGTTATCAAAATTGTATAAATTGTGTTGTTTGTGACTGTGGTTATTGTTCTATTTTATTTTATTATTTTCCCTGTTTTGATGTTTGGTTTCATCACATTTATTTTGAATCTCTGAAACAAAACCAGCTTCAAAACTTGCTAGTACGCATAATTTATTTTACTCAAAGCTGTTGTTGCCTGAATGTAAATCTGCTTCACATTTTAAAAATATTAATATTTTAGAATCTCTTGCCCCTATATATACTAAGTACTACCATTTTAAAAATATTTCAGAATCTCTCGTCCATATGACTAAGTACTAAGTACAGTAGTATACACAGGCCTACTATGATATCAATGCATTGCTTACTATTGTTACCTACTTGCCGGCCTAACATGCTGATTAATGCATCAACATTTCTCTTCTTTCGTTGTTGTTCAATAAGCAAACTAGTTTAAGAGTGTTCAATGCAAGTACATAGTTGAGAGAAACCAATTTATTGCCTTGGCTCCAAATTGGATGATCACAAGGATCCAGAGCCCGAATTCACAAGTCTTATTTTGGTCTTACCTCTAAGACCGGCCAAACTTTGAACATCTTTTAAAACCAGGCCCAGATTTTATTTTTTATTTTTTTTTTTAAATTTTATTACATTCAGTACAAGTAGTTATACATAGGTATGGACATTACATACAAAACAATAAATAAGGAACTGAAAAACCCACAAAAGCTGAGCTCGTGCGTGGGAGGGAGGTTTATAAAATTACTGTGTATGGCGGTATGGAGTTGTGTTACTGTTAGGTAATAGAAAATCTACTTTAATCGATGTGAGATGAAATTATGGGCATTGTAGTACACATAAGTATACTTTGACATAGTTTGTATTAAATAAAGAAAATTACTAATTTATATTTAGCATTTAAGGTAGATCAGTTATTTACTTAAGTAACAGTCACATGAAGAAGTTACTAATTCGTGGTGAGAACAAGGACATAATGAAAATTCCAATAATATGATTTGAAATCTGTTCTAAGATATTTTCCTGGTTTTATAAGAGGTTCAAAGTTAGGTCGATCTTAGAGATAAGACCAAAAAAGACTTAGGACCTTTTGTGAATCCGGGCCCTGCACATAAAATTATTAGAAATATACACAACAGATAAAAAATAATTTTAAACTATTATTGCAAAGTGTTGTTACATAGTAGGTGGTTGTGTAAAGTATTAAAAACAAATTTCAGTACAAAACAATAATTGTTGAAAAAATAATGTTTACCTATTTCACTGCAATGAATACTCTTGACGTTTGCGCTTTGCATTTTGCCGAAACCATTTAACGACCGGTCACGCTAACGTTTCCAGTCTCGTTTGAGTCGTTTCTTTTCTTTTCCGCTTGTGTTGGCGACGTGTACATATAACGCTCTCGCTCATATTGGTGATGGGAAATTTCAGATGAACCTGTACAGAAGAAATATCAACCGCCTCAGTACAATTACTTCACGGAGAAAGGTAGCCGGCCATTGAACTTAACCTCTTTGTGTCGTACGTATGTACGTGCATGCGTTAGTTGGTTGGAGTTGTGTTTATACGATCGATATGATGATGATATATTATACACATAGACATTGCTGGGCTATAGGCCCACGCGAATGTGTTTACGACTATGTAATATATCGCAGTGTGCTGTTGGAGATCGACGTTTCGGAATTACAGGGACCCTTTACAACTCTTTATGTCTCTTTTAAGTGGGCTCCCTATCTTATTTTCTTATATTTATGCTTAGTTTAGTAATTTTGTTTTTGCACTTATTAAAAAAAAAAAAAAAAAAATGTCTGGTAGGTTTATTTATTGGAAATTAATTAAAAATACTGTGAAGTTAAATTACTAAAGCATACCTACATACCTACATGGTTACAAATATTTTGTAATATGTAATTACAAATTAAAAAAACGACAATCTTTCAAGATTCACAATTTTGTATTGAGAGTCAAATCCTGAATTTGTATTACTGTACTTGTCTGTACAGTGTACAATGTACATGTATATACATTTCTTCTTTGAAACTAAAAGCACTGTACATATTTCTAGTAACGTCCCTGTATTTCCGAGGCCTGTATATAGTTATACATATAGTACCGCATTCCGCTGTGTACATAGCATAAGTGTTTTTTTTACATCTAGATGTTGTTCTTACTTTTGTCTTTTATTTTTCCCCCGGAATGTAGTTGGCCAAAGTATGCGAGGGCAACCTTCCCCTGGTGGAACACTTTCCCCAACGTTTGGGGGACAAAAACCCCAGACCACACGGTCGGTCAGCCCCCTGCCAAAGTGGGCTAGAGGTGTGTTTTAATGTTGACAAGCCATCTACTGTTATTCTTTAGTGATCGATTAGACAATATACGGGTATCAAAGAAAAATTAAGAAAAATAAACCATGAATAAACATATAAAAATTACAAAATATAAACAATAAGTGAATTTACAGCTCACTTGAATTCATTTTAGTATAGGGATACAACAAAGTATTTAGATAATTGAATCTTTGAACGGAGGAAAAGAAACGGAAAATATTTACTTTTAATAGGTACGTATGGAATTAGAAAAAAATTCAAATTCAAAAAATTAATATTTGTATTTGAATTGAGAACAGTGATCTAGTTCTAGTTTAGATGGAAATAGTGCTTCGATTCAAAGTCTGTATTCACTCATTCTGTATGCTCACATATTTTTTTCCTTTTCTCGAATGTTTTGAACAAAGGTGGGTGGCCAAGCTAGGTTTCACTTATTTTTATTTATTATATTTATTTTTAATTCATACATAGATACAATACTATCATTACTTGTGATAGAAACCATGTGTTCTATAAGTGAATATGTTACAATTTGTATTGTATCAACTTCTTTCTTTTTATATCAAGAACCAATCATTACTAAATATATACCAGGATGAATCTTTCTGATTTTATATATTAACTTCAATCTTCTTAAAAAAAATCTGGATTTTTCTAATACGATTTAACTATCTTAATCTTTTATAAGTTTAGACTTCTTTATTTCGTCATCACTATTAACCACATTACTGTTTTCTTCAGGCGGCGACAACCCAGACTTATTATACCAGGAATTGTCGTCCGAAGACGACGTTATTGACCGAGGTATAGCCAGACGCTCGACGTGGGTTTACGTAGATCGGTTAGAGGCTTAGCGATAGTGCATCGTGGTCGCACCCTTTCGTGGTCGCACATCTCCCCCCCCCCCCCCCCACGGAAACACACTGTCCCGAGCATGTCACGATCGTTTGCTCATTGTCGCACTTTGAGGCTGTGCGTCGACCTACCCTCCGGAAACGCCAATCGGCCGGTTAAGAGCGAAGGATACCTCTACATCTAAAACCGCAGAAAATTTTAACTTTTTAAAAAGTGAAGAGGAGGAGCCAGAGGGAGTTAACATGAGGGAAGCGTCAGGCATGGCCAGCCGGCTTCGATCTACCTAGGGGACAGAATATGATGGATTAATTTCCTATTCCCTACCCGACTTCATTGTTGGACACAGGGAGCAGATATAAAAAAAAATTACATATCATTATCAAGATTGAAGCACAAAATCGGAAATCTGGGTAATCATAACGCTGTGGTTTGGTAAGCCCTACAGACTGAATGATAAATGTATTTAACATTGTAATCAGTATGACTGTGATTTTGATTTCATTATGTAGTAATTTAATGTAATAAAAATCACAGTCATACTGATTATAATGTTAAACAAGACCGCTCCGCTGCCTTGAGCCGCTGCTGGCTGTCACGTTTGGGCAGGTCACTTCTTGGAAAACTCGACTTTTTTGGAAATTGTCACTTTTTTTTTTTTTTTTTTTTGTGTCACTTTTTGGAAAACTTTTCAGTTGGAAAAAAGAAAAAAAAATTTGAAAAAAAAAGTCGAAAAAAAATGTCGAAAAATTTTAAAGTGATGGAAAAATTTTCGAGCTTTTCTATGTACATTTCACGTCAAAGTGTCGTAGATACTTATGTAAAGAAAGAAACTTAAAAGTTGTGTGATTCTGAAAAATGAAAAAAAAAAATCATGTTGAAAAATTTCTAAGTGTTTGAAAAATTTTCAAGTAGCCCACTTTTTGGAAAACTTGAAAAAAGTTGAAAAAATGAAAAAATTAAAATTTTGGTAAAAAATTATTTTCATGTTGAAATTTTTAAGTGATGGAAAAATTTTCGAGTTTTTCTATGTACATGTCACGGTAATTGGTCGTAGATACTTATGTAAAGAAGAAACTTGAAAATTGTGTGATTCTAAAAAAAGAAAAAAAAATTTCATGTTTCAAAATTTCTAAGTGTTTGAAAAATTTTCAAGTACCCCATTTTTTGGAAAACTTGAAAAAACTTGAAAAAATGAGAAAATTAAAATTTTGGTAAAAAATTATTTTCATGTTGAAATATTTTAAAGTGTTAGAAAATTTTTCGAGTTCTACAATCCGCACGTTCAAAAGCTTCCCGGTACGTCCCGGTAAGTGTGTCGTCAATAAAATGCACATGTACAGAAAGGTAAAGAAACGCACTTTTCGATGATACCAAAATGGGCTGTTCGATTTCATAACGGGACATACCAGGGACGTTCAAAGCTGAAATTTAAGTAATCAAAATTACACAATTTCCCATAACCACACAAAAATGTCAGAGACGGTACATGCCAGGTACGTCCGGGTACGTTCAAACAATAGTCAATAGCCACGAGACTCCCCCATTTTGGGTAAAAAAATTTGAAAAAATTCCAACTTGCTTTTTTAAGACATTGAAAATTCCCATAGACAAATTCTGGCAAAAACACGGCACGGATGAAATCCGTTAAAGCACCGTAACTCCGACATTCGTAAAGTCTAATTTTTGAAAGTAACGTGTTTCGACAGACAAATGTCCAATTATTAATAATAAACACAACAATGTATTTGATGGTATTTTAAACACACTTTTAATATACAAAAACAAAACATTTTGTATGCGTGGTTTTAGATCGCCGTGGAAAGTGCTTTGCGCGAACGTCTGTCATTCGGTAATAGGGTGATTTTTTTAATATGTTTTTTCATGCCCCTGTACGGGCAAGCTTTGAGCATCGGCCTAAAGAAAAAAAACCCATTTGGAAAGTACCAACTTGCCGCAAAAAAATCACGACCGAAGCCGTGTCATAAAAATGGAAAAGTGCCCATAACTAAGCATCCGGGACGAAATTCAAAAATTTGACCGACTATAATCTTCGTTTTGTAAATTCCTTTAAGATGAAAAAAACGAGAAAGTGAACAAACCAAAAATGTGGGAGAAAATCTGTACCGTCACTTTTGAAAAACGGACGGTACCAAATGTTCACAATTTGATTGGCGAAAGTTCCGGGACGATTCGAAAACATTTCAAAACCCAGTTACCCAAAGGGTAAGCGCCGGTAACAAAACAAACCAGAATGTTATATCTCGTTTTGTTTGACGGGCAGAGCCGTTTGAATGTGACACATTAAATTGGTACCAAATCCGTCAAATCGAGACGTCGAACATTGTTCGTGTTTGGGTGCCCGTAACTTTTGAACGGGACACTTTTTACGAAAACCTTTCATGACAAAAAGATGCTCCATTCAATTGACTTTCGACCTAAAGCGTCGACAAAAACCCCCAAAAAACATTACTATTTTTTACAATTTTTCCCGCACTACGACAGCGCCAAATACGCACACTTTGCGACATTAAACTCGTCGGGGTTGGAAAAGGGGTGGACTTTTAAATTTAAAAAAAATACCCACTTGTAGAGAAAGAGATGATGGTGAAGACTGTAGCGACAGATGTGGGAAAATGTTGCCGTGCGTGGGCGTGCCGAGGGTGCGGGGCGTCACGGAGAGGCGGCGCGAGCTCGAGAGCGGGGACTACCACCTTATGGAATAAAATATAGATACATTTATCATTCAGCCTGTAGGGCTTATCAAACCACAGCGCTATGATTACTCACATGTTCGATTTTGTGTTTCAATCTTGAGATATAATTAAAAAATGAAAGTTTTCTGCGGTTTTTGACGTAGAGGTATCCTTCGCTCGTAAAATTGTTTTGAAATGCTTTCAAAATTGTCAAAATGTAAATCGACATATGTCGTCCCCTAGAGGATTCTATGTTCTTTGTTATGAATGTTTCTATGTACCAATAAATAAATGTACTTTCAAATTAACTCGTTTAACTGTTGCAATGGGTTGTTGCAACACACCTTACGCAATGAAATAAGTAAATTTGAAAAACGAAACAGAAATATTTTTTGGAACAGACTAAACATTCGTGGAGAGCATTAAATTTAAGGTTGCCCATCGATGTTAAATTACAACATCGACATCGAAATCAAAATATCGATGTCACATCGCGATGTCGGAAATTTTTCGACATCGACATCAAACGTGAAATAATCGACATCGGGAAAAAAGTTCCTTGAACAATGTAAAAACTAAAAGAAAACTATCAAAACCGCAAAACCTTCTGGTAAGTTGATGTTGTGTTGTAACATTGTCGACGAGCGGAGTACCGATTTTGTTTTTATTATACTTATTTTGTGTAAAAAACGATTCGATTTATGAAAAAAAGAATCGATGTCGGAAATATGCATCGACATCGATTATTAATCAATTAATCGATGTCGATGGGCAACCTTAATTAAATTCTCTACGGAATGACTTATTTTGGTGGTTTACTTTTCGACAACTTTCAAGTGTTTTAAAACAATTTTAGAGGACAGAAATTGGAAAATCCACAGGTTAGGTCGACATACAGTGTTAAACACAACGCATGAGGTTTTGAATGTTTAGATAAACACCGTTAGTTGGAAGCATGTCCTCTGCCGTATTGTATCTCCGAGCATGTTGTCGTGTCTTACTGTACATAGTAACAGTTGTCTGCTGTCTCGTGTCTCCAATTGGACTTCTCGGCATGTTGTATAAGGAATGTCTTGTCGTGTCGTACTGTACATAGTTGGCCTACGTTCTGGGGCATCACAGCATGTTGTAAAAAAATGTTCTGGTCGTGTCGTACTGTACATAGTAGACCTACGTTCTGGGGCATCCTAGCATGTCATCTGTCGTGTCTCCAATTGTTTTACCAGACTTCTCGGCATGTTTTCAAGGAATGTCTTGTCGTGTTTCACTGTACGACCGAGCATGTTGTAAAATGTTGTTGGTATGAGACTCACTTGTCCGTGTAAATGTTTATCAGCCCCAACGTAAGTATTTGCGCAAACGTTTAGGAAAATAGCCGTTTTTTTCCCCCGTCCCTAACAATTGTACAGTAGTTGCGTGCCTACATCACCACGGCAGTCGCTTTCATTGTTGGGTGCTTGATGTCTGCACAACCTCATAAAACCTTCAAATTTATAGACCCTTGTATGTATTATATCTGCTGTTTTTTCCATTCTTAATACTGTTTGTAGTTCCATGTGTAATTAAAACTCAAGACTAACTATCATATGTACCATATGATGCATATGAAGAAATATGTACTATATTAATTTTGTAAAGTAGTTTCCCAATATCAGTGTAAGACTTGTGATTTTAATTTAATCCATCCAAATCCAAATTAATTTGATCCATTGGACCATTTGTAATTAAAACTCAAGACTATAGTTATCATATATGTACCATATATGTTGTATATGTATTATATATATGTACCACATTTTGTAAAGTAGTTTCCCAATATCAGTGTAAGACTTGTGATTTTAATTTAAGTGATTAATTGTGATGTGTTCTCGATTGTACGTACTAGCTTCAAAGCTATGCCGTGCAGTGGTTATGTGAAGTATGTTTCGTACTCGGCATGACATACCCTCGACTGTTGTGTGTTGTTTTGGTGCATGGTACAGCCGTAACTGGTTAACCGACGGTGTCTGGTCGATGGTTGCATGTTGTATAGTTCGGTTACGGTTGGATTATATTTATACGTATGGTCTCTGCAGCATAAAACTACGTGTTGCGAGTTAAGAGCGTTTGGTAGTAGTTTTGATGTTTGGTAGTTAACTTAGACTAATTATTATAAATATTTACCAATTTGTACAGGAACACCACATCTACGTATGTAAACACATTTGTGACAAACCTGTTCAAAAATAATATACACACATTTTGAATTAAGCAAATAAATTACTTTCGACGGAAATTTTCGACAAGGTACAGTACGAGAACCCGTTAAAAAATGTGTATATTTTTTTGAACAGGTTTGTGACGAATGTACCAACTACAACCATACGTAGATATGACATTCCTGTACTAGTAGGCAAATATTTATAATAATCCTATTTAAGAGTAATTATTGGACGACCAATACATCTGTAAAACTAGCCAAATTCTTAGGGTACAACAAAATTAAAGGGAAACTTGCAAATAATCGATTTTGAGATCTTTTCCTCAAACTCGAAAAAAAATGGCCTTTTGAAAAAAAAATTCAAAATGGTGATATATCACCACTTTAGTGTTGTGAGTATGCAATCGTTGTTCTACGCTGCAGACACGTTTCTATTGGACTGTTCTCTGCTTGAAAACTAACGTAACGTTATTTAGTTTGGAATGTACTAACGTATTCATTTCAGACGGAAATAATTTCGTGCATTTTGATTTTGCGGGGTTTGCAACCTCTTTTCCCCCGGGCCACATCTCCAGTTGGTTTTTACTGTGGCAGGTTGGTAATGGTATATTATGGTAGTGTGATGTTAGTATTTTTGTGGATGCCTATTGTATTTTTGTATGTTTGGTTTGTATTTCATGTCTTTGCTGCAGGTTATGATTATTATGATGACGGTAAGTAGTGGGTACAGTTTGCGGTAATCGTTGGTGCATGAATACGTAGTGAAAATAGTGCAATTTAGTATTTTGATATTTTATAGAAATTATACTTGCCATTTTTTATTACCTAGTATTTTTTAAAATAAACAATACAATCAGTGACAAAGCTAAAAACATTTTGTATTGCAGAAGAGAAAAAACAATGCTCATTTAGTAGTCTTTTTTAAATCTTTAGTAGTTTAAATCATAAATAAATCTCGGAGTGTCAGTAAATAAAAGAAGAATGGTGAATTACTAATTGATATGTCATATTATATTGTATTATACAGTAGACCCTAGTAATATATTATATAGATACAACTTTTTAGCATTAATTTTCTCTAAATAAATTTTTCATTCTGTAGCATCAGTTTTTTACTTTTCATCAAAACCTTGAATTATGATCGTGTTTCCTGCACTTGTAACGGAAAATTGTGCGTAGACATTTAAAATCAGTTCACTTGTAGAATGTAATTTTTAACTAAAACTCAATTTGAATGGGAACACCATATTTTTTCTAAAATTACCATTTTGTAACGTTTTCAATAATACATGTTCTTTCACCGATTTGGCATCTAAAACCTAAAAGTAAAACGCTTAAATAAACGTATCTCTGGTGATATACGTATTAGAAAAATTTGAATACCGTGTAAAAGAAATATGTACAGGAATCCCCCTTTAATTCAAATTTCAAGGGACCCTACAAACTTCTATTTAAATTACAAAATTTTGAATTAAAAGAACTTTAACACTTTTAGCACCATACCCAAAACTTCTGCTGGGACTGGGACTCCATCAATAGTTTGAATTATACATAAATTTGAATTAACCGAGTTTGAATTAACGAGGGACTACTGTAGAATGTCCTCTTTTGTAAATCAGTTTTATAACCGAATAGGATAGACATAAAATTAATAAATGTGTTTTGAATGTACCGGTTATGATGGTGTTTTTTTTTTTTTTTTTTTTTATTTTATTTATTCTCAAAGTTTTAAATACAGCATTTAAAAATTGTTCCTACAGACTACGCCCCTCCGAGACCGCCCCTTCCCGGGGGTGAGCTGGCGCCCCCAAGGCCCCCGCCCCCAGAGACGGACGATGAGGACGATCTCTTCATGCACGCTCCGCAGCCCAACCAGCCAATCATGGTCAGTGTTGTCCCCATGAAGCACTCTAGCCACTGTTCAATATAACGTCTTCTTCATCTTGTGACTTAAATGGGTCATTTAAGAGCGAAGGGTACCTCTACGTCCAAACCACAAATTTTTAATTTTTTTATTTTATCCCAAGAATGCTAAAAAAAATTAAAAAATTTAAAAAATTTAAAAATTAAAAAAAAAAAAAAAATTCAAATTCAAATTTTGAAAATTAAAAAAAATTTAAAAATTAAAATTTTTTTAAAATTTTCAAAATTTCCAAAATTTATAAATTTCCAAAATATAAAAAATAAAAATGCTTTATAATAACAACGAATGCGTTGTGTTGCAGATGGCGGCGCACGGGCTCCACCAGGAGGTGCGCCAGTGGTCGTCCAAGGACAACGACATCATCGCGGCTGCCAAGAAGATGGCCAAGTTAATGGCCGAGCTGTCCAGGCTGGTGCGGGGGGAGGGGGGCAGCAAGCGACAGCTCATCGCCTGCGCCAAGGCCATCGCCGAGTCCAGCGACGAGGTGGCGCGCCTCGCCAAGCAGCTCGCCAGGGACTGCACGGACAAGCGGATGAGGACGGTGGGTCTTTGGACACGCAGCGGAATGGGCTTTTTTGTCTTTCATTTTCTGCCAATTTTTTTTTGTAGTAATAAAATTAGTTTTTATCTTCTTTTAGTCGACAATTTTTTTTTTTTTAAATATATTTATTTTTTAATTTTTTTAAATATAAATTTTTTAAATTTATAAAATTATTAGATTGATCAATAGATCTTTACTTCTTTCTCAAGTACATAACGGTAATGCAGACGAATGGTATACAGTAGTAGGCCTAACACTATTGCTTACCGTATCACGAGACAAGAAAATAATGAGATTCACGATATAACATCTCATTCTTTGACACAATTTATTTTGTTCTAATTTATAAAATTATTAGATTGATTGATAGATCGATACCGGTAGATCTTTATTTCTTTCTGAAATACATGTACAGTAATACAGACGAACAAATAGGATGTTTATTATTTGTTCATTTTTTTACATTGGTATACATTCATTTTTAAGTTAGATCTATACATATCAGAATCATTTGAACAAATAATATACTGTGCCACGAAGATAGGCCTATACAGTAGTAGGCCTAGCACTATTGCTTACCGTACCACACGAGACAAGAAAATAATGAGATTCACGATATAACATCTCATTCTTTGACCCAATTTATTTTGTTTTAATTTATACAAAAAAATATTGGCACAACAGTTCTCCCCACTTGTGGGTGCCTGTTCTGTATGAAACACGTCACGTGAAAAGCCGTAGTACTGTGTCGTGTCGTCATGAGTTGAGTTGAGTCAATTGTCAATGTCAACAGAATCTCCTCCAAGTGTGCGAGCGGATCCCGACGATCGGGACGCAGCTCAAGATACTCTCGACCGTCAAGGCCACCATGCTCGGCGCTCAAGGTAAGACAACGGTCTCAAGGTCGTTTCGGTTCATTCCCGGGTCGTTTGGGGTTCGTTCACGGTATTCCCGGTCCGGAGCTTAACTTTGGGATTTGATCTAACTAACTACCCTCATTAATTCACACACTTGGTGTTGCCAACTTACTAACCATTTTTAAATATTACAGATTTCACTACTAAATTAGTTGTACAGGTCAAGGTCGTTTGGATTCATTCCCGGTATTCCCGGGTTGTTTGGGGTTCATTCACGGTATTCCCAGTCCGGAGCTTAACTTTGGGATTTGATCTAACTAACTACCCTCATTAATTCACACACTTGGTGTTGCCAACTTAGGCTACTAACCATTTTTAAATATTACAGATTTCACTAATAAATTAGTTGTACAGGTGTTAAATGTTTTATCAGCATTTCATTGAACATGTGCCTCATAGGATTCGTAATATATTACTGACGTTTCCATTAGTCGAGGTTTATCTCTCACGTTTTTTGAGCTCTGACGGCCGCAGTCTCGTGAGGACGTTAACAAACTTTCAATATGTCTCTTCGTAATATCTGTGTCACCCATGTGTTAGGGATGTCATAGGGTAGGAAAATTCGGATCCGGTTCCAGACCTTCCATGAACCAGGTTACCCGAATCCTGAAAGCCTAAATTATGTTATCTTATCTTGGTTACCCCCCCCCCCCTTCCCGAAACCACGCGGTTGAAGGCCGTTCTCTGCCCGTGTCAGCTGTCGACCGCTGTGTGGGTTGGGCTCTGTGCGGCCGCTGCGCGCGGGAATGGCAAGAGGGGGGTGGGGGGAGTGTGTATATGGCCTCACAGAACGCGCCCGCAGTAATCCAACACGCCACGCCCACAAACAGGAATTCACTGTAGCTTCAAAGAAAGTAGTCGCAGAAATATCGTCGCGTAATTTTTTTTTTTTTTACAAATATTACTAGGTACCCGATTAAGGTTCCTAAAAATGGATTCGGGTAATTTCTGGATCTGGGTACCCTATGACATTCTTACCATGTATATTATTATGCAAGTAATTTAGCCTTTGTCTAATGAAAGTGATGCTAGTGTAGCTTCTGCAATACAGTCCTTGTATGTATACATAATAAGTAAGCAGGTTGTAATTTGTACATTATAACTATTTCCAGTGTTAATAAATAATGCTTAAGTATGTATATATTGCTAGAAGTTATGTTATATTTATATATTGTAACTAGAAGTACTCCATACTGCTAGGTAGCTTACTGGCTAGGTTAATTTAAAACCACGTTAGAACCTCCTAGGTTCAGCATTGAAAAAAGTCAACACAGGTGTTGCGTGTTTTGTGCAGTTTGTTTTTTATATTATTAAGTACGCGTTCTACAAATGTATTGGTCGTCAATAAATTTCATCGAAATTTGAAATGTGTTGTAAATAAGCATAAATAGAAAACACAAAATAGGAGAAACAAGAAATCCAACCCTAGGGTATCAAATTAATATTGTAAAATAAAAAATAATCTATCAATGTATAATTTAGTTCACCTATGAATGTGTGTCTAATACTTAATTGTTTAATTCATTAACACAAAAATGTACATAATACTGTACATATAAGTTAGGTATTACAAAGATATAATCTAACCGCTTGCTTTTAAAGAGGGGCCACAGAAGGTTTTTTCTACAATTACTGATTGTTGATTGATAAACTAGATCGTTACGTTGTTGCACTTTAATTCAGAAGCAAGTGTTTGGATCGTATCTCAATCCATCCAACTGATTCAGTGTTAGTGGTGTCAAGAATAGAGCCGGCCGGATTTTGGCGGATTTGGAGTTCGACGCTAAAGAAAAAATAACTTCTGATCCTGTACGAAAACGTTTTGTTTGTGCATTTTGGTTTAAACATATTCTTCAACGGCATTATTCTGAAATTTTACCTTTTTTTATTAGATTACATTTAAATTTATGCTCTTAATGTGAGCAACTTGCACATAAATCTTACTTGAATTAAACTAATTCTTCTGTTTCATCTCTCTGTCAAAAATTTTGTTTATTTCCTGGATACTGTAAAATAATTTAAATATTTAACTAATTATTAATTTGTCTTCTTAATTTAATTTAATGTAGTATATTATTAATTAGTAGATTATATGCAAGTTGGGGGTAAGAATATAGGGAACCCAACGGCTTACCTGGTTGGTGACTGCAGGGGTCTCGTAGATAAAATTAGAGCTTACATATAAAAGAATTCAGACAGAAAACATCAAAACTGTTTTGGCCAAAACTGTTTCGGCCAAACAGGGCCTTGTTCACTCGACGAGTGCAGAGGGATGACTAACCTAGGTAGTTATAAAAACACTCTAGTTTACTGGAAAATATGTAATAAAAAACACTGTAGGACTTGGGCCTACACAGTTAAAAAAAATTTCGATGTTGTTCAACATTACGTCACGCAATATTTCGACAGCTGCTCTGCTGTCATCGATCGTGCCTGATGATGACAGCAGAGCAGCTGTCATCATCAGGCGTCACGTACGTACGTCACGCAATATTTCGACAGCTGCTCTGCTGTCATCGATCGTGCCTGATGATGACAGCAGAGCAGCTGTCATCATCAGGCACGATCGATGACAGCAGAGCAGCTGTCGAAATATTGCGTGACGTGATGTTGAACAACGTCGAACAAATTTTAACTGTGTAAGTCCTACAGTGTTTTTTATAACCTAGGTAGATTAAACATGAAATCAACGTGAAACTCGGCGTAAGGCTCGAATTCCAAAGGCCGGCCAAAGTCCGCACGTCTCTGCCACCATGTCATGTCTCTGTCTGTACCTATATACTAATCCCAACGAAAGTATTCGCTTACCGATCTCAGGTCATTGTCTACTGCCCCTTTCAACCGCAAAAATTGAAAGAAAATCAACAGATACCTGGCGTTCTTTCACACATTCGTAAATGCACGGTTCGGCTTAGCCAAGTGCACAGGCGGTTTGGCCACACCCACCGTTACAGGTTTACAGGTTTTAGGTGGCTCGTTGGTCCAGTGGTTAGCATCCCTGCTTCCAATGCAGAAGGTCCCGGGTTCAAATCCCGCTTCAGGCAGAAGTTTTTTAACTTCTAATGTGAATTCAATTCCATTACTTAGGAAAAAATAAACGGTGACTTTGGAGCCGTCCTAACAACGAAGCATTCAATAAATTCAAAGTTGTTCTGAATCGGCCTTGTTGATTCTGGCATTTGTCCGCAGGTGTTCGCACTGTCCAATCACTGATTCATATGTTTCGTATTTGAAATATCGATCTTTGATTGGTTATCGCTCACTCGTCGATGGTGTTCGGAGCCAACAGGGTTGGTTTATTCACTTTAAATTAAAGTCCCCCACTGCAAATCAGTTTAGTTACTGAGTGGGTAGACTCTAAATGTGAATTTATTTTATTTTTATTTATTTAGCAAAGTAGAAAATAAAGTTGTCACCTTGGACTCGGCTGTGTCGTAAGCATCGGAATACTTTCGTTGGGGCAACTAACTCTACAAGGGCTGTACATTACTGCTTTACTTCTAACAGCCGGCACGCTCCCGATCACTGCGCTTCTCAACGCGGGGGAGTTTCAAACTCTTGGTGGTAATCTTATCCATTGTATTGAATTAAACAACTCGCATGTAACGCTGCATCCGCTCGCTCGAACAACCAGTAAGTGCATGACCGCTACTACTAACCAACACCAACTAATGGCATGAGAGACCCGTTTCCTTTCAGTACCGCTTGTTCGTAGGTAAGTTTTACCCACTATCCCTGCATTTTGAGATGTACAGACATACATTATTATATTAAAAAATACATTACATAATGCGCACATTCAATTGCCTGGGAGATCATAACTGTTTAAATTAATGAAATTCTTTGAAAACTTATTCAGGGCAATAAATACAATTTTATTCTGTGTGTATATTTATTTATGTATTTATTTATTTATTTATTTATTTATTTATTTATTTATTTATTTATTTATTTATTTATTTATTTATTTATTTATTTATTTATTTATTTATTTATTTATTTATTTATATTTATTTATTTAATTATTTATTTATTTATTTATTTATTTATTTATTTATTTATTTATTTATTTATTTATTTATTTATTTATTTATTTATTTATTTATTTATTTATTTATTTATTTATTTATTTATTTATTTATTTATTTATTTATTTATTTATTTGTTTGTTTATTTATTCTCATCTGTTAGGTACTTGTGTACAGGATATGCAATAATTACACATTGTACAGAAACATACAAAAAGACTTATGACCTCACTCAAATGATTATGTACACACATAATATCATATTAAAAATTAATATACAAAATCTCTCTAAAAAAAAAAAAAAAAGTGCCACATTACAAATACAGTTAGTAACCACACCACACCAGTTAATTATTGTATCAGTATAGATAACAATTGATTTACTGAAGTAAATCCTTACTTGTATAACTCTCAAGCTTTATTTGTCCTCGTAAATGTGATTATTTTTACCTCTAGTTTAAATTTATCAAATTTGTATATTGCTTTGCTAGTAAATAACAGAGCTGTTGCTCTGCCTATGAGTTTCCATTGTGCATTTACATTTGTCACATTAATCTACGAATGTGTAAAGTATAATCTGACTATGTGTAATGTGTATACTGTTTAATAATATATAAATAAAACCTGTACCCGTGAATTTGCACGTGGCAGCCGATGACTTGACTTACGATCAATAGCGAGAATTCAACATTACATTATGAATGAATTGAACCCAAATGTGAGTGTGTGTTTTTCTTTCATTGTCAATCTACCGAAAGATGTAAAAGGTCAACGAACCACATCGGCTAAGAATTTTTCTGTAAAAAATCTCAGAGAAACCTTTTTCATTGTGACAATTATTAATGAGTCACAATTATTTATCCTTAATTGCTAATTTCCAAATGTTTATGCATGGCAATACTCAACAAGCCTGAACTCGCTGCTACTATTTCTAGCTGTCATGTTTTGATCCCGTCTCTGTTTTGACTGTTGGTTGGTATGCATGAATAATGATCACAGTACCTATTCCATTAACTGTGAGTCGAACAGACTGGTAACTTACCGACCGTGCATTACTTACGTAACCATCGTAGTTGTAACGTAGGCCTAACGTATTGTGTGACATTCTCTCTCTATGACCGTACTTTATTTGTTTTGCTACTGGGATCTGCAGATAGCATGATAGGCAACAGTAAGTATGCATTAGATTTAGCGAGTGCCTTGGTTTCACGTAAAGAGACTGTCTTATCTTCGTAAATGTTTTGTTTTTGGTATATTGATCGATATAGAGATCGGATCAGAACTATACGCATGACGGCAGGGCTCGAATTTAACACTCGCCTGGGGCGAGTAAATTGTTACTCGGGCGAGCCAAGTTTTCGATTCACTCGCCCGATGATCGACTTTTGTTAAACAAACATAAATCCTTAAAAAATGCTACACCTCATTACCATAAGCTACAACATACAGAAGTTGTTCTTGATAACAATAATTCTTCCCGATAATTTCATCAACTTGGTCAAAACAGTGTTCTTCAACTTGACAAGTTATAAAGTGTGATCTTGATACAAATTAGAAGATAAGAAAATGATAGGACTAGTGTTTTTATTTTCGGACTAGTGAATTAGAACCCCAACTCGCCCGATGGGCGAGTGCTAAATAATTTAAAATTCGAGACCAGCATGACGGCCATCTTGTGATATGTTTGAGTATGTTGCCGTGGAGAAAGAGTTTAGGCACGCAATGTCACGCACGGAATCTGTAAAAGATTGCTTCGTGTTTGTAAATGTATTATTATAGATCGATAATGCAGTCATCGTTTCGATTAAAGATCATTTTCATTTCATCGTTGTGCGGGACTACTCGTGTTTCCCAACCATTTCAGCTCAGATTCCATTTAGTGCAAAGTGACATTTCCAAAATCGGCTCACTGAAGCCGCGGTTATCCGATCGAGCCGAATTATTATCGGACTTGATATGACGTGCGGGTTATTACCAAGGTTAGACAGTCCCTTGAACTACGTAACGTTTAACTGGCAGTTCGTGTTGGCCCGAGTAGGCAACGTAGGCAGGAATGTATTTTGGGATGACGGCTATGTAAGTTTCCTAGGCTACGTTGGTATGCTAGTGCTACCAACGTGGCCAGCGCATCCGAGAATGCACTTTGATCGTAGACATTAGAAGAGTGATATATGTGTGTGTGTGACTGCTTAGTTTAATAGTTTAGGTATTTAGTTTTAAGATTGTTTTAAATGAGTGGTGTTTTTATTAAAGAAGGTGATTTTTTTTTTGTGAAATGGCCGATATTGGAATTTCAAGCCGTATTCTTGGGACGAATATTAATAGTAACTAATGACTAAGTAACAATTATGTTCTATGGTTAGTTGCAGTTATAATTGAAGTTATTTATTAAAATAACTAAATGGGTAGGTTGTACAGTATTACTGTGGCCAATGCTACAGTTTAATTTATGTATGTCATAAATCCGTACATTTACATTCCTGGGTGGATTGAGTGCTAATGTATGTTTATTTATTTTAAAGGAGCAAACAAACAAATATCCTCAAGCTTACATTGTCTGATTAGTCATCCCACACCGTTTAAATATACTAAATACATACTACTAAATATGGAAAATACTAGTACTAAACATACTAATACGTTTACTAAATATATGAAATTTTCCTTTTGTAAATAAAACTTCTAATCTAATTTACTAAAAAGATTTGAACTGGCTATTATACTAACATGCCCTAATTAAAGTTAATTTCATAACAACAAAAAGAAGTATAAGATATGTTAACTTAGTTAAGTAAAAAGAACTATGCTATTTAATTCTAGGGCTAGGCTATGTAATAATTACTTAGTAGTAGTAGTAGATCGTTTTATTTCCTTATTGACTATTACATTTTGTTACAGACAGGCAGGCAGTTTTTTTTTTTTTTTTTTTTTTTTTTTTCATACATACATACATACATACAAGTAATAAATGTCAGTCTTGACCCTAGAAGGGTATATGGAAAGCCTATGTTTAAGAACATCAGTTCTAAGAATAATGGTGATATAATACTATTGTTAACCTACTATGTATTACTATTTATATGTACTGTGTTTAGACAATATCACTGTTTGTTATAAGTTTAGTGGTAACATAATATAATTACTATCAATGCATCATTATTGTGCAATATACCAATATGATAAACAATTATAGTAGGTACTAATACATAATAGTAAGGTATGATTCAATACATAAATAGGACTATATATAAATCAGTCAACAACAATAATAATAGTAATAATAATAATAACAATAATAATAATAATAATAATAATAATAATAATAATAGTAATAATAATCATGATAATAATAATAATAATAATAATAATAATAATAATAATAATGGTATTAATAATGCACAATGGTATTACAGAAATAGATTTTACATAATACATAAATAATATGATTAAATATGTTCATTTTTTTTTTTTTTTTTTTTTAACTGAGAACGTAAATAAACATGTTTCAGTGAGGGAAAAGGTACAAAAGGACGACAGCTTACCTGAGAAAGTAGATAGGTCGCATTGAGAAACATATAGAGATGAGTAGACTAACAGATAAATATTCTGAGACGTTTCAGCAAACTAGTGGTCTTGATCATTCAGTTTGAGTAGAAGAACAAGATAAATAATTAGTTATTCTACTCACGCTGAGTGATCAAGACCACTAGTTGGCCGAAACGTCTCGGAATATTCATTTTTTGTCTACTCATCTTTACGTTTCTCAATGCGACCTATCTACTCTCAGGTAAGTCGTCCTGTATTTTTTCCCTCGCTGAAACATGTTTATTCATGTTAATTCTTATTCAAACTGTGTAACACTTAACTACGTATACACAAAAAGGTAAGCCTATAAACATACACATAGTAACCTATAAAGTGTACAGACAATTTATTTATTTATTGAATGTCTATCCTATTCAGTTAAAAAAAACTGATTTACAAAGGAGGACCTTAAATAAAACCAGGCTATGCAAACAATTAATAATAATGAAATCATAAATAACAATAACAACAAAACCAAAACAAACTACTGTACTCTATGTAAAAAAAAAAACAAGAACAAGAAAAAATAATTGAGAAACGAAATAAAAAATCAAATCAAGTGGAAATGCAACATTAAATAATAAAAATAGAAGTATGTAATACTAATGTGTTTGTAATACTTGTGTGTAACGCAGGCACGGAGGAGGACCAGGAAGCCACAGACATGTTGGTCGGTAACGCTCAGAACCTGATGCAGTCGGTCAAGGAGACGGTCCGAGCTGCCGAGTCTGCGAGCATCAAGATGAGAACCGATGCCGGTGTGAGGTTGCGATGGGTCAGGAGGCAGCCCTGGTACCAGTACTAAGCGCAGCCCTGGTACCAGTACTAAGCGCAGCCCTAGTATCGGTACTAAGCGCAGCCCTGGTATCGGTACTAGAACGCTCCGGCATATTCGAGGCGGAAACCTAGTTTATAGCTTAATAAAGAGCTAAGCTATGCTTATAGCTCATTTATAGCTAAGATATGATGCATGTTATCATCAGTGCCGTATTTAGGCCTAGGCAGCAAGTTATGTTCTCCAAAGGTTGTAAACACTACATGTATTTTCTAAAATACCATTAGTTTAAAATTGTTATATATATGTTTTGGAGGGGGGCAGGAGGCGGGGACACCAGAAGTTCATTGCCTAGTACCTAAATATGGCTCTGGTTATCATAAGTGTTAAGACAAAATCAACACTTTAATTTTTTTTTTCTTGAAAATTAATTTTTTTTTAAGATTTAAATTTTGTTTTAAGAATAACGTAGAACATCTTGATGCAGAGTAATCAACCAAAAACGATTGTGTAAAACAAAATGTGAAATTTTGAAATAATGTTTTTTTTTTTTTGGATGCCGTAAAGACGTGCTTTTCCACCTCGAAAAGTCAAATCGAATAGACCCGAGTATTATTACGATACGAGTCATTTTTATTTCTTGCCAGCCTTGGAGTGGGCTATTTGTTTGGCAACGGTACAAAACGGAAGGGTTTTCATTTGACTACATAACAAAGAACTAGAGTACACAACTGTTTGGAAACTTCCACGGACAACAAACTATGCGACGAGGTTTCCCGCTCAATTCAAAACCTAACGGAAATTTACACTCGTCTTTTTGGTCGTTGTTTGTCGGGTTTGTTTTCGTGTTAAACGAAGGTGCTGTCAATTGTTTTTATTTTTTTTATTTCTACTTGGCTCATTCGTAAATATAGACACTTACATTACGTTTACATAGATATACATTATGTACTTTTATTATATTATGCATGTTATATTTATTTTAAAACTTTTTATTCTTTACTTATTTTTATTTGGGTTGCCATTGAAGGTGAAAATAATTTGTAAAATACCTTATTTAATAATTAATGTAAATCCACTTTATTTAAAATTACTAATATATGTTTGAAGTAAATTTAAAAATTAACATTGAGTGGGATTATTGGTTACTTTACTTATCAATTCAGCGATGTGGTTTTGTAATTAAAGAAAGAACATTTTCCATTTGAAGTTCTTTCAGATTTCAGATTTCTTGTCTTGTGTTGCTAATAACGTAACCAGTTGTATTGTTACAGGGGGCAACGTTTGTACATTGATTTGGACTGGGATGTATAATATCTTTTATTTAGTACCAGTACAGTATTATCAATAATATACATAATTCAATAAATAAAAATTATCCCTATCGCCCAGTATTGAACGCGGTGGTGTCAGTTAGCTCACACGGTAGTCCGTGATATGGCCCGCCCGCAGTCCAATCCCAGTCAGTCACTTCCACGCGCTTTCGATCGGCTCGCCTTGACGTAATATTACTGGTAACGTTAATCGTTCATCTATATTAGCGTTACATAACTTTGTGGCAACCCGTTTTTGATTCATCAAACGTTCTTACTTTGAAGTTTAAAATCCACCGATAATAAATAATAAATACGTACCATGATGTACTTTCTTGCTAGTATTGCTTTGCTGGCTGGTAACGAAGGTTTCGGCCCAAGTAAATGGAGTAACGTGCTTCTACCCACAACTCAATCCGATCGGGGCTTGAGATGTATATCCTTGCTCGTGTTAGCGCTTATTTTAGCATTGATGTGTTTTCAAACTAATATTTTCTGACACTTCGTTGCAAACTACCAGGACTCGAATCGGAGGGTTCTATGGTACCATAAATTTAGTATATCCTACAACATCGAAAAATATTGTACGGCTTACGTTGATTGATCCTAAGTGTTTTTTTTAAAACTCAATTATGAATTATTTAATGACACCGTATCGTATATTAAAATTGACTTCGAAGATTTATGTAAGAACTTGCTAGAATAACTGAGGCTTTGATCGCCAAATTGATTTTTTGTGGAATTTAATTTAATGTGGTTTATTTAAACGGAATAAGAAGACAGATTTATAGTATTATGTAGGTAGGTAATCATGAAAAGAGTTTGATTCAGATTAAAATACGGCTCATTTCGGTCGACGGTAATGGCTGTCTGTAGTTTCTATTGAATTTAAGCTAACTAAGCTTGGGCTCGACAATTTAGTTCGCTGTCTGGAAATTCGGTTGTTCGTATGCGCCAACTTTGCGTTTGGGATGACATAATTTGCACACTTTTTTATTCATTGTATTGTATTGCTAAGGAATGTAATACTAACAGGAATCCCGTCTGTTATTCCTACCTAAATGGCAATGTTTCGCCGATGATAATTTTAAAACGTGAATGTCGTCGCATTTATTGATGAGTGACGGTGCGGCGTACGCTAGGGAAAACATAGATTTTCAAAAGCTCCTGTAAAAAACAACAGACATTTAATAAATAATGGTACATAAACTGAAAATGCACGTTATCTCTTTTAGCGCAACCTCACAAATATAAAACGTAAAGCCCGATTTTTATGAAAAGTTAAACAAAAAAGGTAGTGCTATGCTTATATATATTTTGTATGTATAATAAACTAGCTTAATGCGACGTTTCCACACCCAATAATAGTCTACGTATTAAAGCAACCTCACGGTTGAATTTTTTATTTTTTAAAATTAATTTCTTGACGGTTTCTTCGAAGTTCTTCCGCTTTAGTAGAAATGTCTGCCACCTCTTGAAAAGCATAGCTCATTCTTATCTGAATCGTACTCGAGACACTTGCGTGTAACCACGTATATTGGAAGCTATTAACTACGTTTGTAGACCACATAACTAAATGGTACTAACTATTATAGTAAAATAAACACCAATTTTTTTTGTACATTTACCTTTAACATGGGAGTTTTTGATCTGTATTTTACATGAAAGTATATAGTGTATTTTATTGGAATAATGTGTATTTAAGATGGAAATATCTTCCATAGAGAAGGAAAATATAGTATTGTATGAGGTTGATGTTTTCGAAGTACATACGGGAACCTGAATCTAATCTACAGATAACCTTAGTTTACGTACGGTGGTTTCTTGAAAATTATTGTTGAAATCATAATCTGAATAGCTGAGAATTGGGCATTCATTACATTAACGAAAGATATAATTTCTTAAATTGTGTTGATATCGTACGCACCTATTTTCAAAACGTGAACTATCAAGTGTTTTACAACTTAAATTCCCTTAAATTTTACATTTTTTTCTATGGATGTTAATGTTGTACCGATGTCAAACTTGACAATTGGTGACGAATGTCCACATTTGATCTGCAGTGTATTTTCCTTCTCCCTATGGAAGATATTGTCGATAAATATGATGTATTTATTTAACTGACAAGTTTAATTGTGTTCAATATTCTATAATTAATTAACATAGCTTTAAATGGTGTTGTGTTCATGATGTATTGTTAAAATGATACTATACTGTTATATATTATTTGTTTGTACCAAAAGCAATATGATTTAGTCGTACATCTGCGTCTGTAGTACGCTTACATTGAGCTGTAACCGATCGGATTATACACTGTTCCGTGCGCTGTTAGCTCGGATTCCACAAGAAGACCCACGGTGAAACGTAAGACGTTGTGCCGCTGGCTGCTACAATGCCAGCTAAAACTGTACTTGTATACTAATCTGCAACACATTTTGCAATGCTTGTTCGTGTAGAGATCCTTGAAAGTAGTTTTATTTTTACTTCCCGATTATTCCGCGTATTTGCAAAAAATAATACTCCAATTTTCACTTACAAAAACATTGTTTTTAATTTTGTTTTTTGTATAATTTAAAAACAACCAACTTTGTATGTCTGTATTTGTTACATTTTTATTTTTTATATGTAGAGACGCTAGCTAGCTATAAAAACGACAAGTGTTTTGTGCTGATAGTTTAGGCTTGATAAAATGTATGACAGGGTATGTTCTGTTAATGGGTAGCCTTGTTTGAGACAAAATAATATACCGTTAACATTTCACCTCTTCGCTGACTACATTTTTTTTTTTTTATATCTGCACCCTGTGTCCAACAATGAAGTCGGGTAGGGGATAGGAAATTAATCCCATCATATTCTGGCCCCTAGGTACATCGAAGCCGGCCGGCCATGCCTGACTACGTATGAAATATTATTACTTTACGTTTATATTGTATCAGGCCTAATAAAATGAATCATCTGTGCATTTACGTAATTACGGATTAGGTTCGATTTTTTGTGGGGCCTTAGTTCAGAATTAGTTATTGTCCGCACTCGACGAAAAGATTATCGTTTTTTTAATCACTGTTGACGATTTTCACGGATCTCTACAAATAGGGCACGAGCTTATTAGTCATCAATAGTATGTGTAACAAGACCGCCGATACTGAATTATTCATCAAATTATCCATTATTATTAGTTATATTGAAACAATCAAACCATGTATACATTTTTTTTATATATTACACCTTCAGGATGAACGCATGACGTAGTTTGCATAGACAATGTAAATAATAAACGAAAACAGAACTGCTTTCCTAAGCTTACAAAATATGCTAGCTACATAGATAGAATGCACAAAGTTATAATAAATTGTCCGTAGTGATATATTTTTCTAAGCTATGGCTGTAAATCTTAGTTCCAACTAAGCTGATCCTATATTATCGTGCAATAATAATTCAAAACTCCCGGAGATTCTACGAACTGATTGCGTCTTGTGAAGCGACCTATCCCGTGGGACACAAAAATTGGCCTTCGAATCTATAAAAAATAAAAAAACTATACGATACAAAACGATATATTGATTGACTTGAAAAACAAACGATTGTGAAATTTTCTATACACGAAAGACATCTCCGTAGTTGGCGTTTGTTAAGGATTTCATTTGTGTCGCTTGTCGGTTTTAAAACGGTGCTTGTATTTTGTAATATGGTATCGGCGACCAATTTTTACTATCCTAATTCCACATGGTAAATAAAATGTACTGTATTTTAAATGCCTAAAATTGCCTATCTACCCTAAACGAAGACTGGATAATATTTACTAAACTATTTAATTTTCTTTAACTTGGCAGTTATGGTAACAACTGTACATTTTAATGAGTCCTACTATGGAGTATGGTAGATACCCAAATATATGTTGACAGTTTTAAGATTTTTTTCCCATTAACCACACAAATTTAGGTATTTTATTTTATAGGTTAAAAAATCAGATGCACTGTGCACTGGATCAAATGATACATTTTCAAACAAGTTGCCTGTTCAACTGTCAAGTTCAATAAAGTTGATGGTTTAGTTAACTATATACATGAACAGATAAATTTACAAGGTATTATGCTAAAAACATGATCTTATGATGGGGATAGAAATACTAATAGTTTAATGAAGATTCAAATTAGAGTTAAACTAACAAATCTTGTGCCAATTATGTAGTTTATAGTATGTTAGTAAATATATGTTTGCTGTTTAATAACAATGTTGTTTTAGTTGTGTTTCACCCAAATCCTTTTCTCCCACACGTTTAGTTTCTATTAAGGGGAAACGGTAGTCTCTCTATAAAACCTGCACAAAATTAACGTTTATTTTATTATTACCTTGGGAATGCTTCACAATATTAACAAGTGGGTTTCATAAGAACTAAAAGCACTGGATTCTAAAAGCTTCAAATATTTTCATTGCCGGGTAATGAGTAATTAATTGTATATTAATTTACATTACAGTAATCCCCCTTTAATTCCAATTTCAAGGGACCCTAAAAACTCCAATTTGAATTATAAAATTTTGAATTAAAAGAACTTTAACACTTTTAGCACCATACCTAAATCTTCTGCTGGGACTCCATCAATAGTTTGAATTATACATAATTTTGAATTAACCGCGTTTGAATTAACGAGGGACTACTGCACCAATAATAACTGGAATGATTAAAATAAATGTTTTTTTTTTAATGTATTTTTAACCTGTTACGAAACCACAATGTGCACATTGATCACTTTTGTTAATATTGCGAAGCATTCTAAAGATATTAATAAAAACTGTTAATTTTGTGTGGTTTTCAATTTTCATAGTAAGAGTACCTTTGGCTTTAACAATTGCAGCCATCACACCATCGTCACCATCGCTGGTACCTTATGGGGCAGCGTAATAGTTTTCTATCGCCGCTGAGAGCATTGGGAGCACTAGTGCCATTTTCGTTCATCAAGAATCTACGCCTTGAGTCTTGACCTTACGCCTTACAACTGATAGTGAATGGCACTTGACCGGCTAATCGGCATTTAAAAAGTTGGTGAAACTGGTCCCTAAAGATGAAGTGCTAATTACAAAATAGTAACTGAGAGATACGGTGAGTATTTTATCAACATATCAACAAGTGCGTGGTTTTCAGACTTGGGTAAATTACTTATTAGTGGTAGTGAAATTATATTACTCAGCCAAAATGTTACTTTTAAAACCAAAAATATACATACTGTATAGGTAATTACTCAAACGAATTACTTGTTTTTATTTCATGTTTTCATAGGAATTTGAAGTAGGGAAGGAAATTTAAATAAGGTCTTTTAAAAGTCATATTGTGAGTGAGGTAATTAAACCTCTATTTTTAGGTGCACTCATTTATTTATCGGTACTTGAGAAGTTGAAAAGCGCGCGAGTTTCCCATAATCCCTTAATCATTATCCCATAATCCCTTATGCCTAGCTAGCTAGCTTCTATCCAGTAATGCGATATTGTAAAGATAAATATAAATGAACAAAATATTAAACATATACGTGTTCAATTAATTATTATCACACGATTAAAAATGATACGATTAAGATTGATCATTATATTAGTCTATATGTTTTTGTTGCGTTATGTATACCTATTTCCGACCAAAGTGACATCGCCCGGCTAGCTCAGTCGGTAGAGCACGAGACTCTTAATCTCGGGGTCGTGGGTTCGAGCCCCACGTTGGGCGCATTTTTTTTTCACTTTTTAATGTCTAAAATTTTACATTTCTATTCCACCCATGTCAACATTTTTATTATCACCCGCATAATGAGAAACCTATTCCGTACACAACAGAACTGAATTCGAATTTTTTTTCAGCTTGGTCCGTGGAAGCAAGTGGTGTTTACGCGCTACCTCTTTCATCAGACCGTGTGGCCTAATGGATAAGGCGTCGGACTTCGAATCCGAAGATTGCAGGTTCGAGTCCTGTCACGGTCGAAACTTTTTTGCTCTTCTTATTTCGTGTTATTCGATTCACGTTAACTTTCTCTTAGTCATTATTTTATTTTCGTTACTCTGATCAGTAGTGTTCCGTGTTAAATGTTGCGTAACGTGACCTCATTTCGCAGGTACTAAAGCGCGCCATTTTTAAATTATAGAATTTTACGTATGCATTATCATTTCATCAGAATGCTAGACTTGTACTGCGTACGCCTTAATTACGTACATTATTTTATAAATACGATTGAAATTTGTGCACGTTTAAGGATTTCAATACAAAAAAACATCAAACGATCTCTTTTCGTCATAGTTGAATTTGGAATAGTTTTTAACTGTATTAGTGCCACCTAATAAATAATCCTTTGTGTTTAACTCTGCTTCCAATGCAGAAGTTCTATGGTTCGATTTCCGGAGTAAGCCGAGGTTTTTTAATTTTGGTAATCTACTTATTGTAAAAGTGTAAAGATAACAGTATAGTACGCAAGCGCCGAAACGGTGACTTTAGAAGCGCCCTAGCAACGAAGCTATGCCATAGCAATAATTGGACATAGCCATAGCAACGGAATTATATGTTGTAACCATGTTGTAACAGAGTGGGTAGTAGACAAAATACAAATGTATTTATAAAATCCAGGCGTTCGATAGCTCTTGGTAGAGATGGAAAAATGTTTTGTTTGCCAATATTTGGTTTTATTGAGAGGTGGCTCAGCGATAAGACGCAAACTCAATTTGAGAGGCCATCGGTTCGATACCCACTACCAGTAAATCTGACGGAAGGATATCCGAGGTTTCTCTCAGTCACAATGCGAATGCTGGGATTGAGGGATATTATCAGCCCTCCGATATTCCTTCGAAAATAATTATTTAATTAATGCTATATTGTGGGTCTTCACTGGCTAAATTAAAAAGATAGAAAATCAGTCTTCCGTAACTCTATTCTTCCATGCGCATAGGCTACTAAATTTTTGTTTTCCTACCAAAATAACTAATTGCGTATGCTTCTGTAGAGTGCATCTTATACATTTTAATTTTGCTTATTTTCATTTCAGAGTTTAGACGAGATTTTGAGTATAGACATGGGGGAAACCTCGGAAAAACGCACAGATATTATCACTTTAAAACTCTATATTTTGATACATATCCTCATTCACTCAATGAGTTTTAACTTTACATCCAGCATGATACTGTACTGATAATAATTTCACTTGTTGTAGTGCAGTGTGACTGATTTGGCTGTTTTGATATTTCTGCCTGAACTCGTGTTTCCCGCGCAAATAAGTTAATTCTCCACCGCCATCTTGTTCAGAGAATGGAGTTTTAAATCAAGAAGGCCTATGCTCACAGCTGCTGGTCATTTTCACAAATTGGGTTGTGCTGTCAAAGCTTTGACAACGTTGAAGAAATTCTGTTGTTCTGAAAGGTAAAACATGATATTCCTGTTACTTATGCATGAAAAACATTACTTACAACTGAACTAGATGCGTTTGTGTGCCTGCCAATAAAATAACGGGCCCCTGCGTCAAAGAATTGTTAATTTTTAGGCATGTTTTCTATAACATAACCTACAAATTCCTTACTCTGGCTATCTTTACTCATATGTAGGCCTAGGCCTCCCGAGGCGTAGGGCCTAGCCTATGTTCTTACAGCGATCAGAGTAAAAGTTTGCTTACCAGTTTTAGTACTATGAGATCTGCTTTCCTGGCAAATTATAAGTTTTCAAGCAAACATTTAGCCTATATTCATTGATTAATTATATTGTTCTTTGATGTTTCAGTTTGAACGCTAAGTCTCAACCATGGGTGAGCGCAAGGGACAAAACCACTACTACCCTCCGGATTACGATCCGTCGAAGGGTGGACTCAACAAGTTTCTCGGAACGCATGCCTTGCGCGAGAGGGCTCGCAAGCTCCATCTCGGTATTCTCATCATCCGGTTCGAGATGCCGTACAACATCTGGTGCGACGGCTGCGGCAATCACATCGGAATGGGCGTGAGGTAAGATGCGATTTGTAATTCAACCGTATGCTGATGGAAATCTGAACGAATTAAATCTAACTAACAAATTTAGCTTGTAAACGTGTTATGAATTTATGTAGTGCATTATAGCCTGTTTGTCTTACTCTTGATAAATACGCTTTGTTTTAAAATTGTACTTGTCCCTTATAGATACAACGCAGAGAAAACAAAGGTTGGGATGTATTATTCGACGCCCGTTTACCAATTCCGAATGAAATGCCACCTGTGTGATAACCATTTTGAAATCAAGACTGACCCAGGGGTAAGCTGTGTACTTAACTATTCATTGCATTTAAAATTATTATGATCCATCCCTTTAAGATTAATTTTAAGTCTACTGGTTTCCATGCAAAACTGTCCAACAGAAGTAGGGCTAGCCTAAATTTCCACCGTGTGTGATTTTTTTTTAAATATAAAACTTGTCTAATTGAGTGCTTTCGCAACTTTCAAAGTTGTTTCCAATTGGCTGGTTGCACTGCAATTTTGTAATAACCAAGATTCAAGACTATCAAGACTCTCCTAAGCGCGGGATAACGATTGCTATTTCGATAACAAGAGTCTTGTTATCCTCACAGAATCTCAGCACTGATGAGTTAAGAAGATAATTGGATAGGCGACATAATATCACAAAATCTGTAAAAGATTGCTTTGCATGTGAACTTGTAAATTTATTAACTTATCGATTATTGATTGGTCCTATTTATATTTGACCGTTGTGCTGCATCGTTGTTAACGTAGCGGGTAGCCTACTTACCTGTTAACGTAGAACCTGGACTACCTGATAGTGAGCATATTTGATTGTTGTTAACGTAGCCTACTTACCTATTGACGTAGAACCTGGACTACCTGATAGTGAGCATATTTGACCGTTGTTAACGTACAGCCTACTTACCTGTAACGTAGAACCTGGACTACCTGATAGTGAGCATATTTGACCGTTGTTAACGTAGCCTACTTACCTGTTGACGTAGAACCTGGACTACCTGATAGTGAGCATATTTGACTGTTGTGCTGCATCGTTGTTAACGTAGCCTACTTACCTGTTAACGTAGAACCTGGACTACCTGATAGTGAGCATATTTGACCGTTGTTAACGTAGCCTACTTACCTGTTGACGTAGAACCTGGACTACCTGATAGTGAGCATATTTGACCGTTGTTAATGTTGACGTAGAACCTGGACTACCTGATAGTGAGCATATTTGACCGTTGTTAATGTTGACGTAGAACCTGGACTACCTGATAGTGAGCGGAGCCCGACGGCAGGAGAACCGCTGGGACCCGACTCAGAACGGCCAGATCGTGCCCGACGACAAGGTCGTGCAGAAGCGTCTGTTTGACGACGCCATGTTCAAGCTGGAGCACGGCGAGCGCGACAGGGACCACGCCAAGACGGTCGCGCCAGCGCTCAGTAGGCTGGCGACGCTGCGCGAAGAGCAGTGGCGCGACGACTACACGGCCAACTGTGTCCTCAGGGCCAAGTTCAGGGTACGTTTATATATTATAGTAGGGATGACATCGGGTAGCGCGGGTACCCGGCTCTAAATATTACCCGGAGCCGTTTTTTGGGTCCGGATAACTGTTTAGTCCGTTTCTAGGCTAAATAAGCCGACTTGCATTCGTTATTGTTTGTTCTTTGTTTAACATTCTGGTGAACATTCTGGCTAATACTTGTTCTATTTCTATTTATTTTCCTTAAAATATCATGTTTTATGTACGTGCTTCAGTTGTGTATTGATAAATGTTTTTTTACTCGACGTGAATACTGCAGGCGTATTTCGAGGGGCTTTTCGAGTGGGCGAAGTGCATATCATTCGTCCCTCGTCTTTGCACCCTGCGCACTTCACAAGGCCTAGCGACGACCTTCAAATCAAGCCTACACATCGAAAAATACGTTTTCAGAATCCGGGCACCCGGGTAATATGAGAACTGGAACCGGTTCCGAATTTTATTACCCGATGTCATCCCTATATTATAGTAATATATTATATTATATAACAGGATAAGGAATGACGACATAAGAAACCAACTTGGCGTAAGGAATTTATTGGAGCGTATTGGAGAGAGAGGACTGATATGGTTCGGACATGTCAAGAGGATGGAAAGAGAAAGATTGCCGAGAAGAATGCTAGAACTGGAGATTCCAGGTAGAAGAACGAGAGGAAGACCACGACAAAGATGGCACGACAAAGTGAGGAAGGATGTGGAAATGCGAGGAGGGGACTGGAATGTAGTTGAGGGGGAAGAGTGGTGGCAGGATGGAAGAAGATGGAGAGGCTTATCTTCAATGCCGACCCAACGCAGAGTTGGACGTGGCAACAGATGATGATGATGATGATGATGATGATGATGATGATGATGATGATGATTATATCACTATAAGTACTCTCTTTATTCCAACATCATTTAGTTAGGTGAAGGGGTGTTTCCACCATTGATCTTGGTCATCCCAGGAATCAGTACAGTATCGGCATGCCAAGCTGGACACATCATCTTCTGGAAATTCATTCTCATTTGTAAATGTCTTTCTCTTGCCTTTCCACCAACTCTCTCTATTTTTTCCCATCTTCCTTCCTACCATCTTTCTCTATCCTCTACCATTGGCCACTCTTCTCTCTCCTCCACATCTGCTTGTACCTGTAATAACTTATTTAATAGCTAGATTAACTTTGTATGTTGTGTAATTTGGTATACTGTATAACATTGCATATTTGTATATTATTTGTATATTGTTTGTATTGTAATGTTCATTTAGATTTGATAGTGGGAAAACACCTGTTTGGAAAGGGGTTCTGCTCTAATTTTTTCCACCAGCAATGTGTTTAAGAGTATCAGTTAGCTTTTAGCTCTGTGGGTAGACTAGGCCTTACGGTTAAAATCTGTTCTATTTATTATTTATAAAAAAATAATTTTGCAGGTACTGTAGCTCCTTTACTTATACTCGGTAAAAGGGAAAGAATGATTTAACCTATACTCATGTCATGTTTAATTGATTTGGAGTGAAAAGCTGGTTTAGTAATTATTCAAATTTAAATGTGGCAGCCCACTCCCAAACAGGATATCTATATCCTTTCCCAAACTTATTATTTGGCCCTGCATTTATTAGATAAAGTCTCGAATTATACACGAAGCAAATAAAACGAACGGGTGTTTGTTCCCTTGCAGACGAAGCGTCGAGAATTGAAAGCCAAGGAAGAAAAGGACAAGGCCCTCTTGGTAAAGTCCAGTTTGGATATAAAACTTCTTCCGGAAACCGAAGAGGACAGAAAGATGGCAGCACTCTTGTCTTTAGCGCCATCTAAAAGTAAGTCTGCGTCGGTACTGTGTGTAGTTCCTATATTCTTGCTAGAGATTTAGTTTTGAGCTGTTTGTTGAAATATTGAGTGAGCCATTGCTAGCTGACGTGCAACAACTAACTTCTCTTAATTTTGCAGGTGTCAACGAGCGAAAATACCAAACTCGTGAAGACATAATTAGCCGACCGGCTCTGCCCAGTTGTTCGGGAAACTCCACGACGTTCATGGGCGTTCGCGCTGCAAAGCACCTCGAGAAAAACATCACAAAGAACTGTTTGGGTATCCTGACAAAATCGAAAACAATTTCAAAAAATAAAAAGTTAAAATTTCCGATAGAGGCTTTTAGCGGCAACAAAGAGGCAGATAATTGCGCTGTAAGTGTCAACGGCGAAGTCGTTAACGGTTCGGAAAAAACGCCGGATTGTTTTAGTTCCGTTATTAGTAGGTCTAGCCCAAATAATAGTTCTGTATGTCCAGAAACACTGGAAGATTGCCCCTCCACAGACGTCGAGAAAGAAAAAACGTCGGAAGATTGCCCCTCCACGGATGTTGAGCAAGAAAAAACAGATTCTTCGGTGATTAGTTCTAAAAACACGTCGTTAGTGTCCGGTGATTACGACTTTTCTAGTTCTGATGAAGGCGTGTGATGCCGTATTATCTTCATCCATGTACACTATTAATTCAAAGACCTATCTCTGTAACATTTGTTTTGATTGATAGCAATAATACCAATTAGAAATATTAAGATTCTCGTACCTTACATTTACTGTATGTGGCGTAACTGTGAAGATGTGCTTCTGTGATAGAAAAGTAACCTACTATTTCAAATTTTCCAAAATTAATTTTACCATAATTAATTTTGGTCTCTACAAAAGTTTTTTTCTGTAGTTATGGTCGTGTAACTGATCATCGTGTAACTAATTATTTAGACCTACATGTATTAATTCCGATTATTTAGGGGGAAGACATCAGAAATTTGTAAAATATCAGTTAAAACAACGTGAAAGAAAATAGCCTCGGAAGGTTGAACAATCTATGCTACGTTATCGTGGCTACAGTTCTTTCCCATTGGTTTATCATATATCATGCTTCCATCATATTTTGTGAGTCAGTTTTAAAAGTTGATTACTGAATGAGAGGCAGATAGTACTTTAATATGTTTATTTTTGTTATCTTGTGTTCTGGACTTCATTTATGTGTATTACCAGTGGTGTTAACACAAATAAAAACTGTTACTACAACAATGGCTTTTTCTAGACTGTAATGTGTAACAAGTAGCACGTAGTGTTTTCTCATACAAAATTAGGGCACTAGCAACACTGAAAGACAACAATGAAACAAATGAATTGAATCGATGGACAAACAACAAGCTGTCAAAAAATAATTTCTTCTGATTTTGGAAAACAAAACAAAAAACAAACAAATACACATACAAGACTTTCACTTAGTCCTTGTCTATCATTAAAAGTTTTCAATGGTGAGCAGTTACTATTGCTACACTTGTTTTTATTTCTATGGTTGCAATTTTATTATTTTGACAGCTGATTGTTTGTCCATCAGTTCAATTCATTTGTTCCATTGTTGTCTTTTGGTGTTGCTTGTGCCCTTGTGACATCGCGCAATCATTTTTGTAGACCAACAATCAGTCGCTAGACATCTCCGTTATTGTATCGTTCTTTGCTTGGTGCGTATTCAATGCTTGTCTGCAACAAATCAGAACACATGGGTCTTTTTATAATTGTAATTAACTCTATTGAAAGTGTTTTTGCTATTTAGACCCCACTTCTCTGGTTTATAACTTGCCCAAGGACTTCTAGTCCTACCTTATCATGGTGGGCAGGTTTGCGAGCTTTGGTGATGCCAAGAGTTATGCTGGCGGAAGCGTATGCTTCTGGTAGGACCACCCTAGCCGGACAGGTCGAGGTGGAGAAGCCATACGAAAGGCAGTCCTCTCTTTTCCTCACGTTACGTACTACTTGTCCCTTTCCTCCAAACACCCCTCCACGTCATACGACATAACTGGTTTATAGGTCAAATAGTACTAGTCTAGTATGTTCAAATGACAAAGTGACCTATGAAAATGGCACATCTCTAACAGCTTTACTGGGGCCAGTGTCAATTTCCTGAATGTTCCCAATATCCTTCGAGAGTATTTGAAAATACAAAAAATAAAATGTTTAATATTTTAAATACGTACCTTTCTAGTTATAATAATACCCGTACATAGAATGTATGGATAAAAAAATTAACGCAAGTTTGAATGTCGCGGCAATCGGCTGTCAGCGCTGTTAGTTACCACATTCGCTACCAGAGTGCAAAACTGTAAGAAAGTTTACGGTTTAGCCAACAAAAGCATATTTTAAGGTAACTTCTAATTTATTTATGAACAGTATTTATAATCAATTTAAATTCAATTATGGAATTCAGACTGTTAGTTAACGTAAAGAAACAAAAATGTGTTCCACTTTATGAATGCATCTACGATCAATTGATCTTTCCAGAAGTTTCGAGGCACTGCGAGTAGTTGGACAGCCTGTATCTCACCTTCTGTGCGCTGCAGCTGCACCTCTAGTTTGACAGCTGCTGCCTTTGGTTGCTGCTTTGAAGTGAAATCGAGAGCACGTAAATTCCGTGTCACTAGTTTGTTGGCCACGTAATTATATTTCTCGATGACTACGCCGGCTGCAGTGACAGAATATGTCATACGTGTACCAAAGTACGTACATTATCATCTTCATTTGTTCAGAATATGTTTTTCATTTCTTCTTCAACTATTTTTCCTTAGGCCTAGGCCTAGGCCCTAGGCAAGGCTAGAGGGGTAGGCCTAGGCTAGGCTAGTAAGCCCTGGCCCAAGGCGTAGGCCTAGTCTTTGGGCTTGAGTATAAGTTGATATGTAGGGCCTTAGACTTGACGTCTGCGCCCTTGCGCCCTTGCGCCCTTGGCAGGTCACTAGGAAAGCCTAGGTCTAGGTCTAGGCCTAGGCCTTGGCCTGTTTTGTAGGCCTAGGCCTAGGTCCTAGGCCTGCAATCAGATTAGGCCCTAGGCCTACAATTAGATTAGGCCTCGGCCTAGGTATCTATGCCTCTGCCTTGCCAGCAGCTTTTTCTCAGGGGCTCAATGGTCAATTTGTAATAGGCCTAGGCCTAGCCTAGACCTAGGCCTCGTCCCACAATCAACAGGTTAGCCTAGCTCTTAGCTTTCATTGATTTGGACACTGATCGATTAAGGCTGATGGAAGTGAAGTAAAGATTTGTACGGTACCTCACTTTGCTTTTTTTTTCTCTAGAAATCAGAAGAAAAAGTATCAGGTGATGAGATTCAACTCGTCACTTAACATTGACTTTCAAAAATGGACACAGGTGAAGATGGAACGTGAAAATAACATGAGGGAGTTCAAGGGACCCGATGAAGAACAGCCAAAGTAAGAGTCCGCAGTCTATAACGTAGTACATAACATATTTTGACTATAACCTACTCAAACAATTAGTTGTTAACATTTATTTTTGTTCGTGTTCCCATGATTCCCGTTAAGACGCACTTTGAGTAGTGATTGCGTAGTACGTGCAGCCGGTATCGCCATATGTGTGGTCGTGTTGTAGGCTTATTCAAGTATGTCATCAGATACGGAGCCGGAAGCGAGTTTGGGCGCGACGCTCGCGAGGAAGCCCGACGGAAGAAGTTTGGGATCGTCAGTCGCAAGTACAAGCCCGACGACCAGCCTTGGCTGATGAAGGTCAAGCAGGCCGGCAAGAACTCCTCGTAAGTATTGCCATAGCTGTGTATGTAGGCTAACCTATTCTCAAGACCTGCAAAGTGTGTTGAGGTGTAGGAATGTGCCTTTTTACTAACAGCTTACCTTTGTGAGAGGTGATGAATTTGAGAGTTAAAAGAAGGCCTACCTACACATTGAAGACAAAATACAAAAAAATTGGGATGTTTAGATACGAGGTCTTGATGACTCAAGAGGAAGATGGCTCCTGACTCTTTGGGTGATCAAGACTTCGTGTAGAGATTGGGAGGAAGGTGGCTACCTCAATGTGTATGCCTACTTTTAACTCTCAAATTCGTCATCTTACACGTAAGTAAGCTGGTAGACCCTAGATCCCTTTTAGACTATTAGCATTAAAAAGTAATAAATTTAACATTGCGTAAATAAATATTTTTGTAAAAAAAAAAAGATACGAGTTTGTGTCACGCTCCAATTGTGAATGGCGTAGGTACAAAGGTGTCCGCGAGGGGGGCATAGCGGAGAACGCCGCGTACTACGTGTTCACTCATGCGCCTGACGGAGCGATTGACGCGTACCCGCTGCAAGAGTGGTACAACTTCCAGCCCATCCATCGTTATAAGGCGCTCTCGGCTGAGGAGGCAGAGGAGGAGTTCGGCAGGTACGTCTAGATGTTTATTTATTTATTTATTTACCTTTTTATTAATGTCCATCAATGTTGATCATCTGTTCCTTATCATCATCACCATCATCATCATCTGTTGCCACGTCCAACTCTGCGTTGGGTCGGCATTGAAGATAAGCCTCTCTATCTTCTTCTATCCTGCCACCATTCTTTCCCCTGAACTACATTCCAGTCCCCTCCTCCCATTTCCACATCCTTCCTCACTTTGTCGTGCCATCTTTTGTCATGGTCTTCCTCTCGTTCTTGCACCTGGAATCTCTAGTTCTAGCATTCTCCTCCTGTTCCTTATAATATAAGTAATTAATTACATATAACGAACATAATAATATTTTCAAGACCTAATTGGTTATCAAGTTGTCCTTGTCTCCCCACTTTGTTAATAATACTTCATATCGTCATCGTCAACAGACGCAACAAGTTGATGAACTACTTCTCGCTGATGACGAGGAAGCGCTGCAGAGGGAAAGACGACGATGCGGAATTAGACGACCCCGACGAAGCGAAACTGAAGAAGGGAGGAATCAAGAAAAAGGGTAAATTAAATTTTATTTCTAGTTATTTATTTTATTCACACACATTTTTACAGAGTAGAAATGATGTAGGTACCTCTACAGAGAGACTTGTGTGAACAGTCGTATAGGCTAGATCGGTAGTTAAACAGTTATTATGAAACCAAGAGACTGGGAAAATTTTAAATTAAGACACCGTACGAACAGTAACCAGCATCATAGCATAAAAGACACATAATGGCCTTCGTTGTCGGATCTTGTTTATGATGATGTTGGATCGTGTTAATTAAGATGTCGACTTGTGTTTCTTATGTCATATCGTTGATTAACGATGTCGGATCTTGTTTATGACAATGTCAGATCTTGTTTATGACGATGTCGGATCTTGTCTATGACGATGTCGGATCTTGTTTTCTGCAGAGTTGAAGATCTCCGACATGGACGACTGGGTCAACTCGAGCGACGAGGACGAAACCGAATCGGAGACCGAGGGGAAGGACAAGGAAGAAGCCAAGGAGGAAAAGGACAAGAAGAAGAAGCAAAAGGAAAAGGGTAGGCCTATATACCACAGTGCTAAACTTCAAGATCAAGTATTTGTGGTGAATGCCTTTTACAGAAAATTCCCCAAAAATTATCTAGTTTGATTTTTTTTCAAACTGTGACATTTGTTTCGAGTCCCGTTTGTAAATTTTATGCCCCCGCGAAATTTCACGAGATTTTATTAAAAGACTCGCCATTTTATCATCAGTGTATTGCACAATGGAAAGTGATGACGGCTGTCGTCGATCTAGATTCCTTTTTAACGTCGTGCGGCCTTGTTTACAGATAAGAACAAAACAAAGAAGAAGAAGAAGAAGGATTACGACAGCGAGGCTTTCGAAGAGAGCGACGACGGTGACGAGGAGGGGAGGGAGGTGGACTACATCTCGGACTCTTCCGACAGGTGAGGCGGTCGTCTATTTCAAACTACAACATTTTATGAAAATAAGTAGGCCTATTAAGTGGAAAGACTACCCACTGGCCACTGCCAATATTAAAAACGCTTAAAATGATTGTTTTTCGGTCATATCTCGAGAACGCCACATGACATTGAATAGGCCTAAGTGACAAATAGAACTGGAAACTGTTTTATATGGCTACATAAGTTATAATTGTCGTGGTAAATGAACTTTTAAATTAAGTTATCAAAAGTATGGTCACACTTTCATTACAACAGACGAATAAATGTTTTCCATGTAGGCTATTACTGATTCTCAAAAACTCAAGTAAATATAGGCCTAGCCCACATAATATATTATACAAATATAGGTAACCTTTAAGAAAATGTTAAAAATGTTACGGTTGACGACGGTGTTGTTGAAGGCGTGACAAAAATTACAATATTAGATCCCCAAGTGGCATACTTTTATGAACACATTGTTTTTTAAGTTCCCACAATTAGGTACAAACAAGTATTTCTATTGCAAGAATAAATTTTTTCAAATACAAATATATTAAAGTTTGCTAAAGGAAACGTTGGTCCAGTGATTAGCTTCCAATGCAGAAGGTACCAGGTTCAAATCCCGGTTCAGGCAGTAGTTTTTTAACTTCTATTAAGGACTCAATTCCATTACTTCTTGTCTTAGGAACAAGCAAACGGTGACTTGAGAGCCGTCCCAGCAACGAAGCACTCAATAAATTCAAAGTTGTTCTGAATCGGCCCTGTCGATTCCGACGTTTGTCCGCGCGTGTTCGCACCGTCCAGTCACCGATTCTTTTGTTTGGTATTTGAAATGTAGATCTTTGTTCGGTTATCGCTCGCTCGTCGACGGTGTTCGGAGCCTACAGGGTTGGCTCAGTCGCTTCAAATTTAAGTCCCCCACTGAAAATCAATTTTGTTCCTTAGTGCAGGGTTGCCACCAAGTCAATTTTTTTATCCTTGAAAGAAACTAAAAAAGTCCTGAGAAATCCTTGAAAACAGTTATTTTCAGCATTAGCATATTATAACTGCGAAGGAATGTTACAAATTTTCAGGTTTCACGCCTAAATATGTTATGCCAGCCTGATTTTCGAGAATCTAGTCAACATTACGTGCAGAAACGCATAAGAATCGGAATTTTCTTCGAATATATTTTAACATTTTACTTTTACTCACCCTAACCACCACTTGCGGGAAATGTTATGCAGTTACTTATGTTTATTTTTACTAGTACCTGATGTTCTTTTACTGTCTACATTGCTTTTTTAGCTGAATTTTTAAAAATGTATTACTTTAATGTATTTTTTAAAGACAGTAGAAAATCCTAAGATTTTGCCCAAAATCCTGTTATCCTTGAGACACTCTAAAAATCCTGAGAAAAGGATAAAATCCTTGAAAGTGGCAACCCTGATTAGTGGACAGACTCTAAAAAATGTTTTTGAAAAAATGTTTGGTTAGAAATTTTTTATTTTTTTTAAATTTTCGTTCATTTAATGACGTGTTCACGTTGGTGTCTAGCGAGTCCGACCACGAGGGCAAGGCGAACAAGGAGTTGAAGAGCGTCGCTGAGGAGGACGCGCTACGCAAGCTCCTCTCGTCGGGCTCCTCGGACGAGGACGAAGACAACAAGGACAAGGAGAAGGAGGAGAGCGAGAAGGAGGAGGAGAAGACCAAGGAGGGGGGAGGGGGAGGAGGGGGGGGCGGGGGGCGGAGCGGCCGGAGACAAGCCGTCGCCGAACAAGGACGAGTCGGGCGGCGCCAAGAAGATCAAGAAGAAGAAGAAGAAGAGGAAGAAGTCGGACGTGAAGGCGGCCAAGAGGGAGGAGGCGGTGAAGCGCGGTGAGTAGGCCTACACATATAATTACAAATGGGGTACAATGGGGTCCAGTTTTGTTATATACAGTAGTCCCTCGTTAATTCAAACTCGGTTAATTCAAATTTATGTATAATTCAAACTATTGATGGAGTTGCAGCAGAAGATTTGGGTTTGGTGTTAAAAGTTCTTTTAATTCAAAATTTTGTAATTCAAATAGAAGTTTGTAGGGTCCCTTGAAATTTGAATTAAAGGGGGAGGCCTAGCTATAGATTATACTATTATTTAATTGCATATTTCTGACAATGCACAAAGAAACATAGCTTGAGTAAATGTAAACATTTGACCTAGTAAAGCATAGGTATAATAATAATTATCTATTTAACTCATTTTAAACTGTCGAGTTAAGTGGCGGTTGCGCACCCTTGTCTGATAACTGATACAGAGTTAACTGATACTTAGGCGTACAAGCGAAATTAAAATACACGTACCGTAGGCCTAGGCTACTTGAAATTATTTAAGAGAATCTAAGAAAATTATGACACAACAAGAGACTGACGAAGGAGCTAAACCCCCCCCCCCCTCCAAATCTTTTTTGTTCCCCGTTACGATCCCCAGCGATGTGTGACGGTTCCGATTCGGGATAACGATCGATCGATTGAAACACTTTCCAGCGTCGTCGAGCGACTTCAGTTCCGACAGCGCGACAGACTCGGAGAGCGAAGCCAAGCGTAAGTTCAAGAAGGAGGGCGGCAGCAGGAGCTTCAAGGACGCGGTCAGGGAGTCCAAGGACGTCAAGGATCTCAGGGAGAAGGACGCAAAGGATTCCGCGAGGTAAAGCCCGCCCGACGGCCTCGAGTTGTTGTTTCGTTGTGACTGGCGATATGTCGTCCATTATTTATTACGATATCGTGAACAGATGAAGTTTAGCCTATTTCGATGTCGAACCGAAACGTTAAGTCGAAAATCGGAGAATAACAAATGCTAGATGACGATCTCTCATTGTTTCGGTTAAGTGACACATTAATTGACTGTTTTTTTAGGTAAAATAACCACAGACAACCTATTTTTTTTTTTGCCTAATGAAAGTGAAAATTAGATCTACCTGCAAAGCGTTCATTGAATCTAGAGTCATTTGTTTAGGGAAGGAATTATCAATAGGAGCCAACAGCTTACCTATAGAAGTTCTGGTAGCAACATGTGTTTTTCTAAAAGCAAACCATTCGATAAAATATTTTTATTATCGATAGAGGTACCTAGCTGAAAGTAGCATTTTTGTATATAGCCTATATAGATGCTCCAAAGTGCTATTTTTCAACTGAAACTAAGGTTTTTTTATTACCCTATTTTATTGTATTTAACATAGCCTAGTATTTATACTTTGTTTATGATAAACTTGATAATAATTTTAATAGTACATAGTTTCTTCTTCTTAAATGCCCACATTTGGCTATTAGGCCTATGCCATCATGCTGGATCTGGTCAACCAGTAGAGACACACTTAAACATAATAAGGTATATAAAGTGAGGAAAGGATCCAACAGCTTACCTTCATGTAGTTAGATGACGGATTTGCGAGTTTGAAGTACATACACATAAAAGACATAATACAAAATATAACGTCTCGTTATATTTTGTATTGTGTCTTTTATGTGTACTTCAAACTCGCAAATCCGTCATCTTACTACATTGTCACACTGACCCTAGCCCAAGTTTCGGGTAGACATTAATTATTTAATATTTCTAGCTCAGTTTATCGGCCGCACTTACCTTCGTTGTCTTGTCTCCGGTTTAACGAAGACTGTGGATGATCGAAGAAGGTATACCTCCTTTGAATTCCCAGCCTTCGTCCGCAGCCCAAGCACGGCTGTGTTCACGTCACTTCACCAACAAGCTCTGATGATTTCTCTTTGTTATTTTCAAAACCTAAACCAATAATTCCCGGACACAGGCTGACCTGCCCCTGTCACCCCGAGGCTAGCAACACACTGATTTGTTTTCTTATTTTTACATAGCAACTCAAACCAACAATTCCATTTCGAACAAAACTGAATTCATTTATCCCAACACATAACCTTGCCTTCTCAACTTCCATTCAAAGCTTCAATTATAAGCCTTCTTTATACGCATGACTTTTCCATCGATGTTACAACATGAAGGTAAGCTGTTGGATCCTTTCCTCACTTTATATACCATTCCAGCCGATTGGCACCTACTTTCATAACTTAAACATAATAACCTTTTTTTAAAAATGTGTGAAAACTTCGTTCAGTAAAGCTTGCGAACAGCTGATCGGCTGTTATTGTGGTTCAAGGTCAACACCTCCCCTATCCTTTTGAATGTCTTGAACTAAAAGCCACGGATTCATCCAAGGATTCATACTGACGGTCAAACTGGTTTTAGGGTTTTTTCATGTACTTACGTACGCCATATTGCCATATTTAACGTCATTCACATGTCAAAACGATGTATTTTAAAAATGGAAGCTAACTATCAGAAAACATACTATTTGTAAAAAAAAACACTGGAACTTACAGATAAGTAATCAAATCATGTGTGTGTACTACGTACATAATCAATCTCGCAAAGGAATAGACAAAAAAGTGAGTAGAACAGCCGATTAGCTGTTCGCAAGAAATACCCTTTTTTTTTTTTTTATCATATGCCCACATTTGGCTTAATCAGGCCATCATGTAAGATCTGGTCAACCAGTAGAGACAGGCCTCCTTTTCTTCTCTCTTCAAGCCGTTATGTCTTGTCTTTTAATGCTATTGTATTTAACATCGAATACCGCGAACGGTAACACGTATCGGTTGTGGTGTGCATGAGTGCGTTCCGAATAAGGTTGCCCATCGATGTTAATTTACAACATCGACATCGAAATCAAAACATCGATGTCACATCGCGCAGTCGGAAATTTTTCGACATCGACATCAAACCTGAAATAATCGCGACATCGGAATTATCAATAGGAGCCAACAGCTTACCTATAGAAGTTCTGGTAGCAACATGTGTTTTTCTAAAAGCAAACCATTCGATAAAATATTTTTATTATCGATAGAGGTACCTAGCTGAAAGTAGCATTTTTGTATATAGCCTATATAGATGCTCCAAAGTGCTATTTTTCAACTGAAACTAAGGTTTTTTTATTACCCTATTTTATTGTATTTAACATAGCCTAGTATTTATACTTTGTTTATGATAAACTTGATAATAATTTTAATAGTACATAGTTTCTTCTTCTTAAATGCCCACATTTGGCTATTAGGCCTATGCCATCATGCTGGATCTGGTCAACCAGTAGAGACACACTTAAACATAATAAGGTATATAAAGTGAGGAAAGGATCCAACAGCTTACCTTCATGTAGTTAGATGACGGATTTGCGAGTTTGAAGTACATACACATAAAAGACATAATACAAAATATAACGTCTCGTTATATTTTGTATTGTGTCTTTTATGTGTACTTCAAACTCGCAAATCCGTCATCTTACTACATTGTCACACTGACCCTAGCCCAAGTTTCGGGTAGACATTAATTATTTAATATTTCTAGCTCAGTTTATCGGCCGCACTTACCTTCGTTGTCTTGTCTCCGGTTTAACGAAGACTGTGGATGATCGAAGAAGGTATACCTCCTTTGAATTCCCAGCCTTCGTCCGCAGCCCAAGCACGGCTGTGTTCACGTCACTTCACCAACAAGCTCTGATGATTTCTCTTTGTTATTTTCAAAACCTAAACCAATAATTCCCGGACACAGGCTGACCTGCCCCTGTCACCCCGAGGCTAGCAACACACTGATTTGTTTTCTTATTTTTACATAGCAACTCAAACCAACAATTCCATTTCGAACAAAACTGAATTCATTTATCCCAACACATAACCTTGCCTTCTCAACTTCCATTCAAAGCTTCAATTATAAGCCTTCTTTATACGCATGACTTTTCCATCGATGTTACAACATGAAGGTAAGCTGTTGGATCCTTTCCTCACTTTATATACCATTCCAGCCGATTGGCACCTACTTTCATAACTTAAACATAATAACCTTTTTTTAAAAATGTGTGAAAACTTCGTTCAGTAAAGCTTGCGAACAGCTGATCGGCTGTTATTGTGGTTCAAGGTCAACACCTCCCCTATCCTTTTGAATGTCTTGAACTAAAAGCCACGGATTCATCCAAGGATTCATACTGACGGTCAAACTGGTTTTAGGGTTTTTTCATGTACTTACGTACGCCATATTGCCATATTTAACGTCATTCACATGTCAAAACGATGTATTTTAAAAATGGAAGCTAACTATCAGAAAACATACTATTTGTAAAAAAAAACACTGGAACTTACAGATAAGTAATCAAATCATGTGTGTGTACTACGTACATAATCAATCTCGCAAAGGAATAGACAAAAAAGTGAGTAGAACAGCCGATTAGCTGTTCGCAAGAAATACCCTTTTTTTTTTTTTTATCATATGCCCACATTTGGCTTAATCAGGCCATCATGTAAGATCTGGTCAACCAGTAGAGACAGGCCTCCTTTTCTTCTCTCTTCAAGCCGTTATGTCTTGTCTTTTAATGCTATTGTATTTAACATCGAATACCGCGAACGGTAACACGTATCGGTTGTGGTGTGCATGAGTGCGTTCCGAATAAGGTTGCCCATCGATGTTAATTTACAACATCGACATCGAAATCAAAACATCGATGTCACATCGCGCAGTCGGAAATTTTTCGACATCGACATCAAACCTGAAATAATCGCGACATCGGAAAAAAAGTTCCTTGAACAATGTAAAAACTAAAAAGAAAAACTAACAAAATCGTTTCTTGTTTACAAAACCTTCTGGTAAGTTGATATTGTGCTGTAACCTTGTCGACGAGTGGAGTACAGACTGTTTTATTATTATTATTATTTTGTGTAAAAAACGATTCGATTTATGAAAGAAAAAATCGATGTCGGAAATTTGCATCGACATCGATTATTAATCGATTTTTATTTATTTATTTATTTATTTATTTATTTATTTATTTATTTATTTATTTATTTATTTATTTATTTATTTATTTATTTATTTACTTATTTATTTATTTATTTATTTATTAATGTCTATCCTATTCAGTTATAAAAACTGATAAACTGATGGGCAACCTTAGTTCCTAACAAACGTGGCGTCACGCCTCTATCTCTGTTTCCAGCGGCGGCAGCTCCCGGTCGGGCACCCCCACCAAGGAGGTGAGCGATAACAAGCGCAAGATGTCGTCAACGCCCGAGCCGCTACTCGGCAAGAAGATGCGCCTCGACAACTTTGCGTCGGCGCCGTACAGCTCTAGTCCAACCATCAACAGGTAATATACGCTGCCTTGTTACATTCAATGATATGTATTAGGGATTAATTAAAGCGGAAACATATTAGTACAGGTAAAACGTTATAAGAACCTAGTAATTAGACTGTACACTGTTCCTTGTCACAACATAAAGTTAAAAGCAGAATATTTTGAACCCTGATCAGAGCTCTTCAACAGGCAAAACCACACTGACACACTTCAGTGGGGTTTTGCCTGTTGAAGAGCTTTGATCAGGGTTCGAAATATTGCGTTTTTATGTTGTGACAAGGAACAGTGTACAGTCTAATTACTAGGTTCTTATAATGTACATATTAGGGATGTCATAGGGTAGGAAAATTCGGATCCAGTTCAGACCTTCCAGGAATTGGGTTACCCGAATCCTAAAGGCCTAATGTGTTTGTTGTACAGATTTTGACCATTACAATACTCGACTGATGTTTTTCAGACTTCCGAGTCATACTGTATGCTTGTTAAATAAATTAAATAAATAAGTTATGTTATCTTATCTCAGTACCCCCCCCCCCCCAAAACCACGCAATTGAAGGCCGTTCTCTGCCCGTGTCAACTGTCGGCCGCAGTTGACACGGGCAGAGAACGGCTGTGTGGGTCGGGCTCTGTGCGGCCGCTGCACGCGAGAAGGGTTGGGGGGGGTAGTGTAGATGGCATCCCATAACTCGCCCGCAGTAATGACAGTGTGTGTACTAATCAGCCGGCCGCTCGCCACGCCCACAAGCAGGAATTCACTGTAGCTTCAAGGAAAGTAGCCGCAGAAATATCGTCGCGTTTTTTTAAATTTTTTTTATACCCGATTAAGATTTGAATCCTAAAAATGGATTCGGGTAACCCGAGTGCCCAGGGCAGGCCGAGTACTCGGGTTCAGTATCATAAAACGAAGAGGTAAATATTAAAAATCAAAAGTCTTTTGTTCCGTGGCTCTAATTGTATTGTATGAATAGAAATATGTAATGTAGCGTATAATTCAGTGTGTCCCCTTGCGTTGCGCAGTGAGTCCGGCATAACAGAGGACGCTGTGAGGCGCTACCTGATGCGTAAGCCCATGACGACCACCGAGCTACTGCAGAAGTTCAAGTCGAAGAAGACGGGACTCAATTCCGATCAGCTGGTCAACATCATGACCCAGATACTGAAGCGCATCAATCCCGTCAAGCAGACCATCAAGGGAAAGATGTACCTCTCCATCAAACACTGAAGGTAGGCGGAACATAAGCAGTCCTTGCAAATTTTAAATAAAAAAAAAATCGACAAAATATATATCCATACACTTTTTTGGTCATTTTTAAAGATATATGTGTATCTCTGGCTCCTGTTTCCAACTTAAGTTAGGTCAGGGGGTGGCTATAGCCACCAGGATTCTAGGGCACTTCAAGAGCTCCTAACACCGGCTTGCCAGGCCTGTCATGTCCTCTTCAAATTCACTCTCTTTTCTTCCCACCAGCTCGCGCCATTCACTTCTGTCTTCCCACAGTCTTTTGCTTGTACTTCTTACCAACTTCCACCTCTATTTTCTACATCATTTCTTATTTGATCTTGCCACCTCTCTCTCGGTCTACCAACTCTTCTTTTAACTTGGTCTCCACTTTCAAATTCTGTCTTTGGGATTCTGTTCTCTCTCATTCTTCTGACATGTTCATACCACCTCAACCTTTCTCGTCCTATTTTATATAACAACTTCTCAACTGTAACTTTAGATAATTTTAATAATTTTCTAAATTTGAAATTTGGTTTCCCAGTCCACTTCTGATAATGTGTTTTGAAAAAATGTCTTTGTAACAATTTCCATTTTCCTACCTCTCTAGGGTGTTAGTTACCGTAGTTAGTTCCTACGACAAACACTGGCCTAATTCTGTTTCCTTTGTCGATTCTTTCAGATTCACGTCCAAACGTCCGCGTAGGCTATCCTAAGGTGAACAATCCACGCGTGCACATGTCGAAATGTGTATTATACATCCAGTAGTTGTTATTGAATTGACTATTTTACCGGTAACCAAGTCTGACACAAATGGGACTGATTTTGATTTGATGACCGAAGTCAAGACACGGCAATGCTCTGCGTGCAGGCCTATGAATTTTTCACTTAAAAAAAAATACTTGATCATCATTTCTTGTTATTTAAAAATATACTATATTTACTCATATATACTCATTTACTCAGATGCTCCTGAAAAATGAGAGTGCAGAGATTATGTAGTTAACTTATTTGCAAGAAACACCATGCACGCACTTCTCAAAGATATCGCTAAATTAAGAAAAATCGTGGTGTAGCCATTATTAGCAAGGGCAATCTATAAAACTAAAGGAGTAAATGTAGTATTATTACGAAACGACCTTACATCCTACGTTGTTATTGATGGTAGACATAGGAAAGTTGTTGTTTATTTAACGGTAGTTAGTTATTTAAAAATTTGTCGCGGTTTGGAAGAACGAAATCATCATTAGTAGCCGGCGATCAAGAATCCAAAGCTAGGAACATCAGACTGAACCAAGATTTTATTCAAAATGAATATCGATTCTAAAATAAATACAAAAATAAATTCACATTTTGAGTCTACCCACTCAGTAATGAAACTGATTTTCAGTGGGGGACTTTAATTTAAAGCGACTAAACCGACCCTGCAGGCTCCGAACACCATCGACGAGTGATTTTATTATGGTAGTCCTAATATACTCGTTTTTAAATGCACGATGCAAATCGAAGATTGCCCTGGAAATTTTTAATTTTTCCAATTGTGAAGGTGGTGTTTTCAATTTTTTAACTTAAATTACAAAGTGACATGGACCTGTATTAATATGTATTCAATGCGGCAATGTTCGAAGAATTGTACTGTAATAGTTAATGAATTGTAATTAAGAATTGTAATAAAATAATGAAATGTCTTCCTCTGAAGAATATCCATCCCTATATCACAATTCCCAAAAATATCATAATGGAAAAAAAAAATCACCGCTTTTGTGAATAACAAAACGAAAATTGCCATTTACTTTTACCAAAAATACCTGCCTGTCTATTAGATCCAATTATTAAATAAAAGCATGTTTTATGTACCGGTAGTGAGATTTGGGTCTTGTTTAGTAACCTTACCTGGTGGTGGGCCAAGCTCTGTCAATCCCCTAGCAGAGGTTCGGTAAAGCTCAAAGTTAAGTCTTCTCATGGGCACGAAAATCGTCGTTCTCGTGCCCACTACAAAAACTGGTACTTATCACTTAAAAATACTAATTTATTATGTAAAATTCGATTTAAAAGTACTCCACTTTAAAATGTGGACAGAATACCAGTGGAATTAAATTATCTCAATTTGACGTAATGCTGTTTTAAGCCAGAATTGGTTTTACAGATCAATTCATTTGTTTTGCATGGTTTGACAAGTTAGGGGATTTATGGAACTTGGCGCTTGGCATGCTGCGTCTCAGGTCAAAGCTGAAGTAGGTTGCAGCACTGGTCCTGAAAGGCCCAACTTTGTAATTCATTCCATGTTAAATATTGTCGTAAGTCAACTGTCAAACGACAATATGTTTGTTTTGTATCTATAACAAAAGTATTCTCTGTCGAAAACCTTGTAAAACATTACTACAATGGATGATTTGTATTTAAAAGTATTAAATATAAACGACTTGAATGTTTGAATTGAGAAAACGAGGTGCAAAGATCGAGTTTTACCTTTCAGTACTGCTAGCGCTGCGAGCGGCAGAAAGTCGCGCCTGAGACGCCCATTAAAAAACTTTGACCGCTCATCCAGCTGGCTGTGATTTTTGTTACAACACCATATTATTTCTGTTCAACAATGGCATTGTTACAAAACATTTTCAAAGGTTTGTTGTAAAGTTGGCAGTGTGTTTATTGAAAAAATGAAAATAAATAATCCATTTTGTTTATAGTTTTTTCTTCAGTTTATGGCTTTAGTTTCAGTTTCAGTCTCAGCTGATACTTGAAATCAGTCAAATCACTGATTTAAAACGGACTATTAAGAAGGTAAGTCAGAATAGGGTAACTGTTCCATGCTTATACGGTAACTTTAAACGGTGTTTTCAACCTGAAAACGATTACTGGCGAGGGCCTGGTTATATCCCATGTTTTAGGTTCTGAAATATGTAATACAAAAAATATTTTAATATGTATATGTAAATATGTATGTAAATATGTATGTAATAGTAAGAACGATTTCACGGGACATTGTTTTGTGCTGATTTCTTCAGTTTCCGGAAGCGATGGAGGTTGCATTGGCTTCTTTGCAGGGTGACAACCTTACAAAGTTAGTTACATCTTAGTTCTCCTGAAGTTTTGTAGAAACCCTTTTCTATTAGGCCTAAGTAATTTCTCAATTTTCTTTTAAACGTGATCAGTTTGTACCACTTATTATTTCATTGGGCAAGTACTTGAACAGCATCTTTCCTGCATGCACAGGGGCTTTGTCAGTAATCTTCAACTTAGTTGCTGTCATGATTGTTTAGGTTGGCCCTGTTCCGTGTATTGTGCTGATGGGTATCGGAGTTTTTCAGAAAACTATCATGGTCCTGTTCACGCACATGGTTGCATAAACGTACTCAGAAAGAACAGTAAGGATTTCTAGTGATTTAAAACGTTCTTTAGATGGTTGCGTTGGTTTAAGGTTTAATATATACCGTATTGCCCTCTTTTGAAGCCTGAACATTTTTAGTGTTTAAGGTTGGGTCTGGTTTGAGTGATTTTTCCTAGCTGCCTCCTGACATCCTTCCTTCGTTTATCTGGACTAGTTTCAAGGACTGGCCTACTTCTCGCGCAGAATGTCGGCGGTGATCCAGGAGGTAATTAGTGGGGTCGCGAAGGTCGTGGAGGAGTCTAGTAGCACTCGCTTGACGTCGTCTACTGAGGTGAGTAATGGCCGCCATTTTCAATCAATTTCTCGCATGGTCGCATTTAATTACGTTCGTTTACCGTTACGTTAACCAGTGGCGTAACTAAGGAGGGGGGAAGGTTAGGTTAGTTACTACATCGAGTCTGGTATTTTAATGATAGAATAATGATCATTAATTTGATGATAGTGCTAGGAACAAGTGTGTACCTACCTATCGTGTACATTTCAACCAAAATAAATATCATTCGGCTCAAACATTGTAGAAACTATTGTAAACGGTAATGTAATATAAACAAGTGGGTAATGCTTCGAGTTTTATTCTTTGACTCTAAAAAGCACGAAATATTTATAATAGTAATTGGAAAAAAATTTCGCCTTTGGCGAGAAGGTCTCTACGACGGCTGGGGCTTTGTCCCAGACCCCTTGCTGTTCCCACACTTCATTTTCCCCTTTTAACCCCTACCGAAGTAATTCCTAGTATGTCACTGACGTTAACGCCTCGAAAATAATGAAACAATGCTAAATATCATTCTTGGGGGATCACACTACTATTACATTAAACTTGTGCATTCATCATAAACAACTTTTTAGGCCACTTCTTAACGTGCGAATAAGTTTCAATCTTTTACTCAGTTTAACTAATATACCGTAGTTTTAATTATTTGGTGGTTACCTCCATTTCAGATCTGAGCATGATTCTAGATCTAGCTTTCTAAATAAGAACGATTCCAATATCAGAAAGCTAGATCTAGAATTTGTTTGCCCTTGTACACTTAGGTCCTGTCTTACAATGTCCCAATAACTACTTATTCGTCGAATAGCGTGTTTTCTCCATGGCAACGACCAATCAAAACTCTTGAAATCCTCCAAATAGCTTAATTACTCCAAATAACTTTCTTATTGGGAGATTGTAAGACCGGCCCTTAGTGACATATATAATTGAGTAAACTCGTTGATTAAGACCACTAGTTAGACCCCAGATTCGTCCCATCATTATTTTTTATTTCCCCCCCATTTTTCATTTTATTTCTCCTCGTCTTTCCACGTACTCGTGTCGCGACCTTCAATTAATATTATTTATTACACCTTCAAATCGTATCAAGACTACGTGGAACGCCGTGCTCCACATTTACCGCCCCGTAATTTTTTGTTTGTTAAATTTTCGTCCCGTTTTTCATTTTCGTTTGTCTCGGCTTTTCGTCGTTTGGCGCGACCGGTCAGACGGACGACTCGGACGTGTCGGACCATCTGTCGTCCGAGTCGTGCGAGAGTCTCAACAGTGCCAAGTTCAACGACGGCGTTCGCACCATTGATATGGTGTTGGTCTACAAGGACGACGGTGACCCGATCGGGGCGGAAAAACGCTCCGCCTTCGAGGCTAACCTCCGCTTCGACGGGCTGCAGATAGAGAAGGCCGAGGGCACCAAGAACGACAGCCACCTGGTCTTCGTCAAGGTCATTCGTATTCGTATTTATTTATTTCGTACATACAAACTTGGAACGATATGCAGACGCTCTGTGAAACGTAGTTGTTGGGGAGGGGGTGAGGGGCTGGCGCTATACGATGCCTCGGGGCTTGGACTACCTGCCAAGAGCCGGACGTGAGCAAGGGTAGCAAATGAGAGGAGGGGAGGGGGGGATTTATCTGTATTTATTTTCATTTAATTTCTTAGCTGTATAACCGCAATACAAGATTGTATGTACATTGCCAAGATGGGTTAAATATTACATCATAAGGTCGTATAGGCCTTGAATTATTTATTTATTTCGTCGAGATTCTGTATGGGCGATGATGAATTTATCAGTATTTATTTTCATTTCATTTAATTTCTTAGCTGTATAACCACAATACAAGATTGTATGTACATTGTCAAGATAGGTTAAATATTACATTATAAGGTCGTATAGGCCTTGAATTATTTATTTATTTCGTCGAGATTCTGTATGGGCGATGATGAATTTATCAGTACATTTATTTTCATTTCATTTAATTTCTTAGCTGTATAACCACAATACAAGATTGTATGTACATTGTCAAGATGGGTTAAATATAACATCATAAGGTTGTATAGGCCTTGAATTATTTATTTATTTCGTCCGGCAGCGCGATTCTGTATGGGCGATGATGAATTTATCAGTATTTATTTTCATTTCATTTAATTTCTTAGCTGTATAACCACAATACAAGATTGTATGTACATTGTCAAAATGGGTTAAATATTACATAATAAGGTCGTACAGGCCTTGAATCATTTATTTATTTCGTCCAGCGGGGCGATTCTGTATGGGCGACGATAAATTTATCTGCGGTTTTGGTCGTTACTGAAGGCGAATGCAAGGTCATCGCCTTCTTCTAACAACTGAAACTGATGATAAACGTATCGTCACCCATTCGGAATCGGGGCGCTGGAGACATAGTATAGGTACATATAGGAATCATCGAGTATTTATATTCCGTCATTTAGTTGGGTAAAGGGATTCAAGATAGGCCTATTAAAGTGAAGTACTTTGTAGGGTTTTATCCTCAGTTAATACATCATTGTGATACAATACAAATTAAATGAAATTCATATATTATCCATAATTAATTATAATAGCCTTGTTTACAAGAATTCCTGCACATCTTACAATTAATTCATAAGTATTATTAAAGTAGATAGTCCGTTGACGAGATTTTCGTAACTTGTTTTAAGATTTAAGCATAAAGTTGAACATTGCCCAACTTTATGACTATAAATAACCCTTTGTGTGAACGCCGGTACGTGTTTCCTACGATCAAACTTAACGAATAAGCATTAACAGGGAAGGATACCTCTACGTCAAAAACCGCGCACAATGTTCATTTTAAATTATATCACTAAAATGGGCTTCAAAATTGAAAATCTGAATCAACAGCACACTGTGGTTTGGTAAGCCCTACATACTGAATACTCTAAGTTGTGACTTATATTATAATCAGTGTTTTTTTATAAATAATCAATTCTTTTACTAATTATCGAATTACAATCAAAATACTACACTAATGTTTATAATATTGTATTCAGTCTGTAGGGCTTACCAAAGCACAGTGTGCTGCTGATTTAGATTTTCGATTTCTTGTTGCAATCTTGAGATATAATTTAAAAATGAACATTTTCGGCGGTTTTTGACGTAGAGACTACCCTTCGCTCTTAAAACTTAAATCTTATGTCTTAAAAATCTGTGTGAACCAGCCATTAACCATAAACCTTAAATCTTATGTCTTAAAAATCTTTGTGGACTAGCTTTTAACCACAAACCTTAAATCTTATGTCTTAAAAATCTGTGTAAACCAGCCTTTAACCAAACCTTAAATCTTATGTCTTAAAAATCTGTGTGGACCAGCCTCTAACCATAAACCTTAAATCTTAAAAATCTGTGTGGACCAGCCTTTAAATAAATCAATATGTTGTTGCGGCGGTGCAGATTCACGCAGGGAATCACGTTCTGGCACAATATGCCGACATCCACGACACGAAGGTCACCTTCTCGGAGATAGAGGAGAGTAAAGCCGACTATCCCAAGCTGCTGGGGATGATGTCCACCTCTCCGGGCTTTCGGACAATACGGGCGACGTTCCGGGAGGAAGACATCGAAGGTAGGTCCATCACCGGAGTTAAGAGCGAAGGGTAGGTAGTCTCTACGTCACAAAACCGTAGAAAATTTTCATTATTTAATTACATCTAATCGAAAATCTAAATCAACAGCGCACTGTGTTTTTGTAAGCCCTACAGGCTGAATGAAATATTATAACCATTAGAGCAATAAAATAACATTGCTTCTACTAGTAGTAAGTAGGATTAGTTTTTAAATATAAATTGTCTATTTTTTTATCAATTAAATATTAAAGACTAAACTTTTAACAGGGCAACCACGAACCAGGATTCTTTACTTATGTGGTTGCCTTGATTTAATTCGATAATTAGTAATAAAATTAATTACATATAAAAAAAAAATTGATTACAATGTAAGACACAACTTAAGAGTATTCAGTATGTAGCGAGCTTACTAAACCACAGTGCGATTGATTCAAATTTTCGATTTCGAAGCCCATTCTTGTGAAATAATTTATAAACTCAAATTTTGTGTGGTTTTTGACGTAGAGGTATCCTTCCCTGTTAAGGTCGAGGAAAATAATTCAGCAGCAGCCGGGGTTTTGTAAACACCAACAGTGAACATATCTCTACGAAAATGCAACAAGAGAGCCTCCATGCGAGGCGCATGCCAGACTTTCACGACCATCAAATCCAACGCTTATTGTTGTTGTTATTTTAAACAAGTTCCGTCAAAGCTAAGATTATTTTTTCCGACATGGGGATAAACGCTGGCCCAACCCAAATATTACTATACCCTTTTCTCGGTTTTATGTCTGTCACTTGATAATATTTAAGTTTTAACATATTAGATGTGTTGTTAATTAAGTTGTATAGTCTACACATAGTTCATAGTTCATTTCTTACTTGTATAATTTAGACCTACTTGACAATTCTTATACTTTTAGTTTTGTATCATAAAAGTCTACCATAGGCGTGCGCACGGCCCAGGCCTATTCGGCCCAGGCCGGACCTAAGGTGTCAACTTGGCTGTCGGGCCGCGCTGGACTCCAATTTTTTTAGATCCGGCCTGGACCGAGAGCAGTTTCACTTTAAACTTAACTTTAAATTAGTCTTTAAATTAAAATTCACTGTCAGTAGTGCGTTTTTACGCAAAGACACACTTCACCCGGGGCTGCGCAAATAATTTATAATTTATCTTTTATTTAAATGAAACGGAACATAGCTCAAGATCCTATAACAGCGGAAACCGTCCCGTCTTAAAATCGCGTTTTAGGCCATAAAAGTTAGTGCATCAACCGAAAAATGTTTCGCCTACGGCGAAATTGCCTCCGGCAGCTGGGGCTTTGCCCCAGACCCCAGCTGTACCACGCCACCTTGTGCCGGGTCTAATGTTAGACGCTGCGCACGCCTATGAAGTCTACTAGATGCTAATAAAAACAAACAAACAAATACAAACTGGCAACGTCTGCCGGCCACCCTTGGATAATTGTGAGAGGTCCGAGCAAAGCAGTTGCTCGCACAAAGAAACAACTTCCCCAGTTCCGTAGACTTGTAGTTATTTGCGTTCTGTTTTCGCAGGCAAGATAGCGAACGAGGGCAGCGTGTTCACCAACTGTGAACGCAGCTCGATGGTCTACTCTATGCTGCGCAGAACTCGTTACGGCGAAGAAGTCAACGCTGTCGGCATACCCAGGTTTGTTCCGTCTAATAAAACAATTCCATAGGAACCATAAACAAATCCTTTAATAATAATAATAATAATAATAATAATAATAATAATAATAATAATAATAATAATAATAATAATAATATCGTTGGTCCAAAGGTGAGCATCCCTGCTTCCAATGCAGAAGGTCCCGGGTTCAAATCTCGCTTCAGGCAGAAGTTTTTTAACTTCTAATGTGGATTCAATTCCATTAACTTCTTGGCTTAGGAATAAGTAAACGTTGACTTTGGAGCCGTCCTAGCAACGAAGCACTCAATAAATTCAAAGTTGTTCTGAATCGGCCTTGTTGATTCTGGCATTTGTCCGCAGGTGTTCGCACTGTCCAATCACTGATTCATATGTTTCGTATCTGAAATATCGATCTTTGATTGGTTATCGCTCACTTGTCGATGGTGTTCGGAGCCTACAGGGTTGGTTTAGTCGCTTTAAATTAAAGTCCCCCACTGAAAATCAGTTTAGTTACTGAGTGGGTAGACTCTAAATGTGAATTTATTTTATTTTATTTTAATAATAATAATAATAATAATAATAATAATAATATGATGGGATTAATTTCCTATCCCCTACCCGACTTCATTGTTGGACACAGGGAGCAGATATAAAAAAAAAAAAAAAAAAAAAAATAATAGTTATGTATATTTCCTCGCGTTTAGACTGCTGACTGAACGCGTCTACGTGGATGCGTTCCCCCTGCACGACGGCAAGTACGACGTGGCTCCGCCTCCCGAGCTGACTCCCAACGACCGACGCATCCTCTACACGGACTGGGCTCGGCCGCTCGCGTTCTACCGCAAGCAGCCCATCGACCTCATCAACAAGTACTTTGGCGACGAGGTACGTATCGCATTCTACGCTATAGGGCTTGATCCAAGCTACAGTGGAGTTCGGCGGGAGTTTACACCAACCTTTTAGGTAGTTTTCTTGGTACACCCCTAGAGCAAAGTCCAGTCGAGCAATTATCTCCATTCAAACTCGAGCAAATGACGAGGAATTCAGATGTCTGAATACACTCATCACATTCTTCAAGGCAATGAGGTCCGATCGTTCTAGGAAAACAAGAAATCCCGGGGTAGCTTATCTTTCAACGTATTCTATGGGTGTCCAAAACGGGGGGAAAATGGTGTGGCCATGGTGTAAACTCCCGCGGAACTCTACTGTAGTTCAACAATCACATAGGCACAGCGCTGGCGTCTAGGTGGCGGTACAAACATTGAAAGATGGCGTAGGAATGTTTACGTTTGATCGAGGTGACAGCATATTTCAAATAATCTCCCTACCCCAATTCTGCCTGAGGCGTATGTTTATAATATTTACCTAAGCTTATAGGTCACAGGAATTAATTTGAAGTGGTTGGGTAGCATAGAAATCTTGAAACATTAGAAGATATTTAGCAGCTGTCACTTGTCAGACTGCAATGTTTGTACCGTCCCCCGTGCTGCGATCTCGTGAGTAAATAGGAACAAGCCTTATTTGTCAAGGTCAACTTGATCTCCGCCTAGGGGAGGCTCGTCTAACTCCCAAGTTAGGTCGTCGCAGTCCGTTCCACAATGTTAAACATCACTTGTTATTCAAATGCGAGAAATGTGAAAGAAAACAAATGAAGTGAACTGTCAAATAAAATTACCTTCCAAAAGGGAAAAATAGTCATATTTTAACACCTTCAATCATTATATTCTATGGAAATGTGTCTTTTACGTGTTTTAAGTATTGTATTACATAATCTACAAAGTATATTTAATTGTTATAACAGTTTTTTTAGTGGGATACAAAATGGCGATTTTGGTTCCCTTGCGACGACCTAACTTGGGAGTTCGACGAGTCTCCGCTAGGCGGAGATCAAGTAGACCTTGGGTATTTGTAGACTATTTATTTGCGTAATGTCGACCCGGCACACGATGCGATGTGCTCAGGGCATGTTACAAGTCACTTCTTATCAGATAACTAACCTAAGAAGTATCAAATAGGTAACTAAATAGCCACCTAACTTTTATCTCAGGTAGCGTGCCCACTCTGCTCCCTGTTCCTCAGTTTTCCTTAGTTCTTGCCTCCATCACCACCCACGACAGCAACTGCATCATGTAAATTCGCCCTATAGTTTTAAGTTAAGTTTAGTTTTTCTACTCACGCTGTCTCAAAGCGACCTATCTACTTTCTCAGGTAAGCTGTCGTCCTTCTGTACCTTTTCCCTCACTAGAACTCAGCCATTTTTTTTTTCAGCCACAACCAGAAGGTAGAAATCGTATTGGAAAAAAATCTTAAAAATCTGTATTGAATAGAAAGCGTTGTCTGTCAAGTAGGAGTGGATTTTTGTAATTTGCTTATTAGAATCTTCTACGTCATGGATCAGTTTAGGTAGAAAGTTATAGAAAGTAATTCAAGCGACATGAGAGCCATTGTTCTATTGCAACGGGTAACACAAAACTTTTGCTTTTGCCTGGTGTTATAGTGGTGGTGTGTATTGCTGTTTAGGCCCGGTGCTCATTTTTGTTTAACTTTTTAAACACATTTTCATACACATTTCAAACACAAACTGAACTGAACTGAACATATGGGAGACCGTATGAACGGTAGAGTGCGCTGTGAGCGATGACGTTCAGTTTGCCTATTATATCTAGCCCAGCTTCAGTTAAGTGCGCCAAATCATATAGGGCTATGCCTAGTATATTATTTACAGTAATTTTTATTATTGACAAACTTAAGCACTTAAAACTTAATTATTAATGAGTGTTATATAATTAAAATTAAAATCAGCCGAATAATCCAAAAAACAAGTGAAACCTAGTACAATGGTTGATGGAATAACAGTCTACCACACTCTTTGCGCACAGGTAAGGTTAAGCCGTCCCACAGCCATCTGTATTTACACGACATCATAATTGTATGCGTCAAGTGAGGTGCATACTGACATTTGTGTGAACAGGAACGCTCACAGCGCTGCTGTCATACGGTCTCCCATACACGGAGCAGTAAGTATGCGTATCGTCAATTCAGCAGCTGTCGTATTGAGTAGGTGGCGCTATACTTTGCGTGGATGGGCTGCTACACCGCGATGCTGGTTCCCGCGACTGCAATGGGGGTGTTCGTAATGATCGTTGGCATCGGCTTCGCGGCTTCCGACCAGGACGAGACTAGTCGGGAGATATGCAGGTAGGCCCAGGTTGAATCGATTCATAGGCTCTTTTAGCTTTAGTTCTAGCTTAGTTAGTAGTTGTTAGTTTGTATTGTGTTTGTGTACTTCGCACACTTAGATGTATGTACGTTATGTATGTATTTTTATTTTCACAATTTAACCGTCCTGCCTCCTACAGCACAATTAACATAAAAAGTGCCTACGCACAAATCCCTTGGGATTTTGTAGGCTTCCTACTGTTTTCTTGTCTGTATTTAACTATTTATGTCTGTAAACTTATTACCATCAACAGTACGAATAAAATACATCTGAATCTGAAAATCCCTAAGATTCGACCTACCGCTTCCCGTCTTTGTCGCCGGGAAGCGGGTAGGCCCACGTTGAACTGTAAGATTCGGGTTCCTGAGGGGGGTGTAAGTGATCCTCATTCGTCACAGCTTTTAAGTATCAACAAGATTCAAGACTTCAAGTATTTTCAAGTGTCTTCTTTGCAGCTGTGAGGGAGTAAAATGGATCATTAATGAAGTGTTAGGGCTACTAAATAAGAATTTCAAACAGGTTTTTTTCGTCTGGGGGGGGGGGGGATTAACCGTTTAAACACGATTAATTTATGGGTTTAACCATTTAGGGAAAATACTAGCTGGGTTTTCCCATCTCTAGACTTACTGTTGTGGGAATGTCGGTTGTTTCAGTTCCGACATGGTGTTGTGCCCCCGCTGCGGCATGTCTTACTGTCAGGAGTATATGTCGGTTGTTTCAGTTCCGACATGGTGTTGTGCCCCCGCTACTGTCAGGAGTATATGTCGGTTGTTTCAGTTCCGACATGATGTTGTGCCCTTGCTGCGGCATGTCGTACTGTCAGGAGTATATGTCGGTTGTTTCAGTTCCGACATGATGTTGTGCCCTTGCTGCGGCATGTCTTACTGTCAGGAGTATATGTCCGTTATTTCAGTTCTGACATGGTGTTGTGCCCCCGCTGCGGCATGTCGTACTGTCAGGAGTATATGTCGGTTGTTTCAGTTCCGACATGGTGTTGTGCCCCCGCTACTGTCAGGAGTATATGTCGGTTGTTTCAGTTCCGACATGATGTTGTGCCCTTGCTGCGGCATGTCTTACTGTCAGGAGTATATGTCGGTTATTTCAGTTCCGACATGGTGTTGTGCCCCCGCTGCGGCATGTCTTACTGCCAGGAGTATATGTCGGTTGTTTCAGTTCCGACATGGTGTTGTGCCCCCGCTACTGTCAGGAGTATATGTCGGTTGTTTCAGTTCCGACATGGTGTTGTGCCCCCGCTGCGGCATGTCTTACTGTCAGGAGTATATGTCGGTTGTTTCAGTTCCGACATGGTGTTGTGCCCCCGCTGCGGCATGTCTTACTGTCGGGAGTATATGTCGGTTGTTTCAGTTCCGACATGGTGTTGTGCCCCCGCTACTGTCAGGAGTATATGTCGGTTGTTTCAGTTCCGACATGGTGTTGTGCCCGCGCTGCGGCATGTCTTACTGTCAGGAGTATATGTCGGTTGTTTCAGTTCCGACATGGTGTTGTGCCCGCGCTGCGGCATGTCTTACTGTAAGGAGTATATGTCGGTTGTTTCAGTTCCGACATGGTGTTGTGCCCGCGCTGCGGCATGTCTTACTGTCAGGAGTATATGTCGGTTGTTTCAGTTCCGACATGGTGTTGTGCCCCTGCTACTCTCAGGAGTATATGTCGGTTGTTTCAGTTCCGACATGGTGTTGTGCCCCTGCTACTCTCAGGAGTATATGTTGGTTGTTTCAGTTCCGACATGGTGTTGTGCCCGCGCTGCGGCATGTCTTACTGTCAGGAGTATATGTCGGTTGTTTCAGTTCCGACATGATGTTGTGCCCCCGCTGCGGCATGTCTTACTGTCAGGAGTATATGTCGGTTGTTTCAGTTCCGACATGGTGTTGTGCCCGCGCTGCGGCATGTCTTACTGTCAGGAGTATGTGTCGGTTGTTTCAGTTCTGACATGGTGTTGTGCCCTCGCTGCGGCATGTTGTACTGTCAGGAGTATATGTCGGTTGTTTCAGTTCCGACATGGTGTTGTGCCCGCGCTGCGGCATGTCGTACTGTCAGGAGTATATGTCGGTTGTTTCAGTTCCGACATGGTGTTGTGCCCCCGCTACTGTCAGGAGTATATGTCGGTTGTTTCAGTTCCGACATGGTGTTGTGCCCTCGCTGCGGCATGTCTTACTGTCAGGAGTATATGTCGGTTGTTTCAGTTCCGACATGGTGTTGTTCCCCCGCTGCGGCATGTCTTACTGTCAGGAGTATATGTCGGTTGTTTCAGTTCCGACATGGTGTTGTGCCCTCGCTGCGGCATGTCTTACTGTCAGGAGTATATGTCGGTTGTTTCAGTTCCGACATGGTGTTGTGCCCTCGCTGCGGCATGTCTTACTGTCAGGAGTATATGTCGGTTGTTTCAGTTCCGACATGGTGTTGTGCCCCCGCTACTGTCAGGAGTATATGTCGGTTGTTTCAGTTCCGACATGGTGTTGTGCCCCCGCTGCGGCATGTCTTACTGTCAGGAGTATATGTCGGTTGTTTCAGTTCCGACATGGTGTTGTGCCCCCGCTGCGGCATGTCTTACTGTCAGGAGTATATGTCGGTTGTTTCAGTTCCGACATGGTGTTGTGCCCCCGCTGCGGCATGTCTTACTGTCAGGAGTATATGTCGGTTGTTTCAGTTCCGACATGGTGTTGTGCCCCCGCTGCGGCATGTCTTACTGTCAGGAGTATATGTCGGTTGTTTCAGTTCCGACATGGTGTTGTGCCCCCGCTGCGGCATGTCTTACTGTCGGGAGTATATGTCGGTTGTTTCAGTTCCGACATGGTGTTGTGCCCCCGCTGCGGCATGTCTTACTGTCAGGAGTATATGTCGGTTGTTTCAGTTCCGACATGGTGTTGTGCCCCCGCTGCGGCATGTCTTACTGTCGGGAGTATATGTCGGTTGTTTCAGTTCTGACATGGTGTTGTGCCCGCGCTGCGGCATGTCTTACTGTCGGGAGTATATGTCGGTTGTTTCAGTTCCGACATGGTGCTGTGCCCTCGCTGCGGCATGTCTTACTGTCAGGAGTATATGTCGGTTGTTTCAGTTCCGACGTGGTGCTGTGCCCGCGCTGCGGCATGTCGTACTGTCAGGAGTATATGTCGGTTGTTTCAGTTCCGACGTGGTGTTGTGCCCGCGCTGCGGCATGTCTTACTGTCAGGAGTATGTCGCGCTACTGTCGGAGTCTTGCACCGGGTCGCGCTTTGCCTTCCTCATGGACAACTACGCGACCATCGTCAACGCGTTCTGCATGGCCTTCTGGGCGACGGCTTTCGGGGAGGTGTGGAAGCGGCAGCTGGTGAGACTGACCTCGCGATAATTATTAATGAAGCGTTGCCAGATGTATAGTAGACCAGGGTGGATGATTTTTTTGATTTTTATTAAAAAAATCAAAAATCATGATTTTTTTTCATTTAAATCAGATTTTTTCGATTTAAATCGATTTCTTGATTTGAATCAGATTTTTTTGATTTTTTTCGATTTAAATCAGATTTTAATTGATTTAAATCAACAATAAGAAGTGTTTCACAAAAGGGATAATCAACTGGTAAATTGCAATTGCCAACAAACAATACTAATTGACAGGAAATAAACAAATAAATTTTCATTTTTCATATAATATGCGATCATGGTCTTCAAGGGAAATTGAAAATGAGATATATGCCTAGTTATGCTGGTTAGGTTTCTTTGTTGATTTAAATCAATGATTTTTATTAAAAAAACATTTGATTTAAATCTGATTTAAAGCAACGATTTAAATCAATTCCACTCTGTAGTGGACCCAAGATTACTTTACACCTGCTTTCGTCACATCCGGGGCAGTCGTAGCCAACCAGCGAACCGCCCGAGACACACCAGCGCCAATACCGATCGCTGATTGGCTACGAACCAGTCGCCTGTGACGAAAGCATGTGTAAGGTAGTCTTGGGACAACTATACTGTAGAAGGACGCGCACTGCTAAACCGCCCAAACGTGTTGATACGCACTCTATCCTAAAAAGTGTAGGCCTACCTTTTAATTCCTGTAGATTCTCACACTCCTTCTTGTAATTTTTGCTGTACTTTCCAAATTTTCCCGTCTCAAAGCAACATGACGTGATTTATAGGTCGAGTTGCATTCTTCGCGGAAAAATAAAAGTAAAGCTAAAACCAATTACACGGATAAATAGAGCCCAATCGGCGCTAAGAGCGTAACGATAATATTACCCGCCAATAGTTTCAGTCGAGTAGCCCAATCGGCTCTAAACCGCCCAATCTGGTAATCCCGTATTAACGGTGAATCTCGACCCCCCCCCCCCCCCCCCCCCACCCCTGCGAAACACAGGTAGCTAGGTAGAAGTGGTTACGAAACTCAGTAACGAAACTGATTTTCAGTTGGAGGCTCCGAACACCATCGACGAGTGAGCGATAACCAATCAAAGATCGATAGTTCAAATACGAAACATATGAATCAGTGATTGGACAGTGCGAACACCTGCGGACAAATGTCAGAGCAACAAGGGCCAAATCAGAACCACTTTGAATTTATTGAGTGCTTCGTTCTAGGACGGCTCCAAAGTCACCGTTTGCTTATTCCTAAGACAAGAAGTAATGGAACTGAATCCTTAATAGAAGTTAAAAAACTTGTGCCAGAACCGGGATTTGAACCCGCGACCTTCTGCATTGGAAGCAGGGATGCTAACCACTGGACCAACGAGCCACCTCTGTTTGGAAGACCATAGATGTAAATGTTGTTACCAAGATATGTAACTGAATGGAGGTCCGAGGACCTATGCTCGTTCCTCGATGCCCGCCATAATGTATGATTGCCTGTTTGCTTACATTTTAACATGTGTGTTTTTCAATGTGTTATACATCGCCTGGCGTATGTCATTAATATTTATGGCTATAAAAAGAAAGTACGCGAGTATCTGTATACCCATTGGACATAAAGTAGTCTGTTCAACATTGAAAATAATAATTTCTAAATATTCAGTATGGCGATGTTCCGAGAATAATCCACTGTTTAAATCCCAAAAGAGAATCAGTTTTGGTACGTCCAGATAGCAGTGAATTTTAGATAATAGAGGAATGAGGATAATTTTGCAGGGAGATAGACAAACACATATCAAGGACATGTTAGATGTTCTTCAGTGGATGACTGTTGAGCAAAGGTTGGGGCTCAAAGTACTTATTTTTATTCGAAATATTGTTGCTGGAAATTTTAATGTCAACTTTAATGAGTTTTTATGCAAAAACAATGAAGTAGGCCCTACATAATTACAAAACTAGACACGCAAATGATTTCCATCTAAAATTACAGTACAAGACATGTAACCAAAAATCTATTTTTGTAAACGGCATCAAACTTTACAATAGTCTTCCACTTACCACTAAAGTCAATAAAAATGTCAATACGTACAAAGCCGAATGCATCAACTTTCTTAAAAATAAATACCCATATAACTAATATGTAAGTTATTATAAATTTAAATCTCTATCTATTATTATTTTGTTTAAGTGTATTTTTTTTTATTTTCATTCTATGATGTATCTTAATTTGGAATTGTAATTTCGATATTCTACTGTACATTGTATCTATGTAATTAGCAAAAGCTAAAATAAATAAACACTACTACAATATTTATATCTATGGGTAGACGATCCTCCAGTGGCGATGGGACCTGCAAAGCGAAGAGATCGACTACGACCTTCGTCCAGAGTTCTTGGAGAAGGTGAAGACGATGCGTTACAATCCGATACTCAAGAAGATGGTTCCGTACGTACCGTGGTGGTCTCTGTTGCTGAGGATGAGCATCTCAACCGTAGGTCAGACGTAACCTTGGAGACGCACGCCGTCGAGGCGGCCTCACACATAAACGTAACGCTTAAGGTTTAGCGCGTGCTGCACCGGTTTTAAGACATGTTTTTAACACAGGAATTTTACTGTTTTAAGGCGTAATTAAAGTCAAGCAATGTTCAACTTTACGACCAAACCTTTGTTTATTTATTTATTTATTTATTTATTTATTTATTTATTTATTTATTTATTTATTTATTTATTTATTTATTTATTTATTTATTTATTTATTTATTTATTTATTTATTTATTTATTTATTTATTTATTTATTTATTTATTTATTTATTTATTTATTTATTTATTTATTTATTTATTTATTTATTTATTTATTCATTCATTTATTTATTTATTTATTTATTTATTTATTTACTTAATTATTTACTTAATTATTTATTTATTTATTTATTTATATATTTATTTACCTATTTATTTATGTACCTATGTATTTATTTATTTTATTTATTTAATGTAGCCTACCCCTTATGTACTACACGGTTGAGACCTGACCTGTTATGTTTTGTGTGAAGCCGCCTTCAGACAAGAGATGCGCAAAAATGGTGACAGCTCTTTATGTCCCTTGCTAATAACAGTACAAGCTTGTACAGTTATCAACAGACAAACTCCTAGGAGTTTAAAAAACCTGGTAAAATCTATTCATATGCTCAGGTGGTAAAGGTTTCATTAAATCCATATAGCTCGCTCTATATTGAGTTACTTCTCGATTTTCTTCTTAGGCTGTAGGCCTGCATGGTAATTTCTTCAAATTCAGCTTGCGCATAAACCGTTTTGGTCTTTTCTTTGTTCAAAGATGGTGGCAATACGTCTATGACTTCGAACTGTGAATTCAAATAGATCGTTTAGGCCTACTTACCTTGTAATGCACATTTGTCTGTTTTAAAGCTGTACAAGTATTAGGAAACAAAACACTTAACATGAAAAATCCGCCTAGTGATAATTCCAAGTTCTTGGTGGTTTTGAGGAAATAATCTATCAATTGGGCTGTGTAGTAGGCCTACCATGAATTTATAATACCACCTATGGTACACTTAGATGTAGGACCTGCCTTAAGATAAGACCTTTTGTGAATCCGGCTCAAGGAATGATTTGATTTTCATGGAATTAGCGCAGTTGAAAGGGGGCCGTAGATAAGGATGTGAGGTCGGTAGGTATGCAGGGTGCGAATTGACGGTTGGCAGAGGGGGAGATGCCCAAGTATAGTATCTGCGTGGGTAGTAAGAGCTCTGGGGCAAAGCCCCAGCCGCCAGAGCCAAAATTTTTTTGGGAGTATTATTGCCCTCGATATGGCCTTAGAAGCGATCTGAGAGTCTATTGATTTGGTTTATTGCTGTACAAACACTTCGTGGCTAGGATTATGTGTCAAATTTGACGCATTATTTATTAACGTTACTAGATAAAATACTTGATGAGATGAGTATCCAGAGGTTATAGATTTAGCTATCCCTGGCAGGGATACCTTTCATTAGCCTAAAACAGAGCCAGGGATGAAATTACCAGAGGGGGGAAAACCCCCCCATCCCCCCCGTCAATTTGCACCCTGTAGGTATGCAAAGACATACGTCAGGCTAGTAATACATATAGTAGTATTTTGCGTTTAAATAATATCTTGCGTGTGTGTGAGTGTGTGTGTGTGTGCGAGTGCGTGTGTGTGCGCAGAGTACGGTGACTAACTATGCTTCTCTCTTTCTGCGCAGTCGTTGGGTTCATGATGCTGCTGTCTGTTTTCACGTTTATCTTCATTTTAGTGTTCAAATTGATTATTAAGGCTTATATGGAAGAGGAAAAATGGAATGAACATCTCTCCCAGTTGGTAAGTTGATGATACGTAATATCACAGGGTAAGTATCCCTGTAGTGTCTACTAGTCAGTGTTGTTAAAGCTACTTTTTAAAAGTAGCACTGTTACAACTGCAGCTACAGTACTTGATCTTTGACATCTTTGCAAACACCTGCGGACAGATGCCAGAATCAACAAGGCCGATTCAGAACAACTTGAATTTACTGAGTGCTTTGTTGCTAAGACGGCTCCAAAGTCACCGATTACTTATTCCTGAGCCAAGAAGTGATGAATTGAATCCATATTAGAAGTTAAAAAACTTTTGCCTGAAGCGGGATTTGAACCCGGGATTTTCTGCATTGGAAGCAGAGATGCTAACCATTGGACCAACGAGTCACCTAAAGTCGAATGGAGATGCTCGCTCAGTCATCAAAATACCGTTCATTTTGGGTGGTTTATATTGCAAGCTACCTGTTGCCACTAACATTTGAAATCAATCTGTTACAGATAATGATATTATGTGGGCCCCTACTTAGTGTTACGTTAATGGCCATCTTGGGAACGACCTTCCAGCCCCTCGCCTCCATTCTAACAGACCTCGAAATGCCGAGAACTCAATCCGCGTACGAGAAAAGTCGAGCGTTCAAACTGTTTGCGTTCAGTTTTGTTAACTCGTACATTCTACTCATTTACTTGGCGTTTCTAAAGGTAAATGTAGCCGATTCATTAGGGCTGTTAAGTCCGCTATCGAATAGTCATCAACAAGTGCGTCAATTGTTTTTTACGTGAAAAAAAAAAATCAAATTCAATTAAACTTCTCTTCTTCTTTGGAACACCCAGAGTTGGAACTTATGCCATTCTCTGCCTAGTTGCCCAATAAAGGTTTGCCACATATTTCGTTCTTGCTATATTCAATTAAAGCTGAATGGCAGAGAGAAAAATCACAACTAAAATGTATTGTATTTCTTTTATTTGCAGCTGTTTAATTGCGTATCAGATGATTTATGTGTATGTATTTGTCAGTAGATGTATGTAGCCCTAGGCCTACACGCATATGTATGTATGTATGTATGTATGTATGTATGTATGTATGTATGTATGTATGTATGTATGTATGTATGTATGTAAGTATGTATGTATGTATGTATGTATGTATGTATGTATGTATGTATGTATGTATGTATGTATGTATGTATGTATGTTTGTATGTATGTATGTATGTATGTATGTATGTATGTATGTATGTATGTATGTATGTATGTATGTATGTATGTATGTATGTATGTATGTATGTATGTATGTATGTATGTATGTATGTATGTATGTATGTATGTATGTATGTATGTATGTATGTATGTATGTATGTATGTATGTATGTATGTATGTATGTATGTATGTATGTACCGGTATGTATGTATGTATGTATGTATGTATGTATGTATGTATGCATGTATGTATGTATGTACCGGTATGTATGTATGTATGTATGTATGTATGTATGTATGTATGCATGTATGTATGTATGTATGTATGTATGTATGTATGTATGTATGTATGTATGTATGTATGTATGTATGTATGTATGTATGTTTGTATGTATGTATGTATATATGTATTATGTATGTTTGTATGTATGTATGTATGTATGTATGTATGTAAGTATGTATGTATGTATGTATGTATGTATGTATGCATGTATGCATGTATGTATGTATGTACCGGTATGTATGTATGTATGTATGTATGTATGTATGTATGTATGTATGTATGTATGCATGTATGTATGTATGTATGTATGTATGTATGTATGTATGTATGTATGTATGTATGTATGTATGTATGTATGTATGTATGTATGTATGTATGTATGTATGTATGTATGTATGTATGTATGTATGTATGTATGTATGTTTGTATGTATGTATGTATGTATATATGTATTATGTATGTTTGTATGTATGTATGTATGTATGTATGTATGTAAGTATGTATGTATTATGTATTAATGTATGTATCTATGTATGTATGTATGTATGTATGTATGTATGTATGTATGTATGTATGTATGTATGTATGTATGTAGGGCCTATGTATGTATGTATGCATGTTTGTATGTATGTATGTATGTATGTATGTATATGTATGTACCGTATGTATGTATGTATGTATGTATGTATGTATGTATGTATGTATGTATGTAGGGCCTATGTATGTATGTATGTATCGAATATGGCACCGAAATTTTCCCTGCAGCCGCCGCCTCCCAGGCCCGTCTCATCGACAGAGTCCAAAATCAAGCCCTCCGACTCATCACCGGTGCAGTGAAAACCACCCCTATAGACGCCATGGAATGGTACAGCCAAATCGAGCCTTTGCAGCTGCGTAGAGAACAGCGCGCTATCCAGCTGCATGAAAAATTGGCACGCCTCGACCCTGACAAATGGCTCAACTACCCAACCTCAAGAGTAATGGCTCACACCAACTTCGCTGAAGCGGTCACTAAGCTGAAAGAAAAAGTCTGCCCCGAGCTCCTGGTTGCGGTACGCCAACCATTTGACGTCCCACTGCCGGCCTCTCTTCCAGATAGATCCAATCAGCTTATACCAGGAATAAAAATAGATGGCATTGAGAAAAAGGAAGGTCTCGACAAGAAAGAGCTGAAAGCGCTAACTGAGGTACACTTGAAAAAGTATTTTCCTCTGAAAGAGTGGGTGCACATTTTCACGGATGGCTCCTACGACTCAGCCACACACAGAACCGGCTACAGCATCTACTGCACTTTCTTCGAGGAAGCCACTCCGATGGGCGTCGGCACAACATACTTCGATGCGGAGGTTGCAGCCATCGCCAGAGCGGCTCAAAAAATTGCAGAGGTGCCAGCCTTCCCACTCAACAAGACAAAATTTGTTATCCTTAGCGACAGCGCTTCAGCAATCCAATTTGTCTCTCAAGCAGTGAACCTCCACCCCCAATCGCTGCTCTTCAAAAACTCCCTTGCCAGTCTCCGTCAGCAGAGTAAAGAACTAGAAATTCAATGGATCCCTAGCCACTGCCAGATCCTGGGCAACGAAAAAGCTGATTTCTTGGCCAAAAAAGCTACGAAAGCTGCTCCTCCACAAGTTGCGGCTACGTCCTTCAGAGGTGCTAAAATCAAGATCAAGACAGCCATCAAAAAGGCGTACAAAAGCACATATGAAGAGGCCTTACGAGCCAAAAGCTGGTGGGCAGAGATCAACAGAGGACCTGATAAAAATTGGTCCAGAAAGACGGCCACCGCCCAGTTCCGGCTGGCAACAGGCCATGACGTCCTGCAGCATCACCTGAGCCGCTTTAACATCAGCAAAGAACCGGCAACGTGTAAATTGTGCAGCTCCGATGTACAAGACAGGGCACATCTTTTTAGATGTGCTGCCCTCAAGGTTTTTATCGACTCCCTGCCCAATGATATGAGCAGGCCAGAAAAGGAAGCAGTTTTATATTGGATAGTAAGACAAAAGAATGGCTGAAAAAGCCATCTTGGCACAAGAAGGAAAAAAAAAAAAAAATGTATGTATGTATGCATGTTTGTATGTATGTATGTATGTATGTATGTATGTATATGTATGTACCGTATGTATGTATGTATGTATGTATGTATGTATGTATGTATGTATGTATGTATGTATGTATGTATGTATGTATGTATGTATGTATGTATGTATGTATGTATGTATGTATGTAGGGCCTATGTATGTATGTATGCATGTTTGTATATATGTATTATGTATTTTTTATTTATTTGTTTAATGTTTATCCTATTCAGTTACAAAACTGATTGATCCTGATGTATGCTCGTGTCTCCAGGGAAAGTTTTACACCTATCCCGGCGACCCTAGGCAGCGAGCGCTCAACGGCATTCTAGACCTGGGCAACGCACAATGCGACCCTTCCGGATGCATATTAGAGGTGGTCATTCAGCTGTTCGTTACTCTCATCATGAAGCAGGGTTTCGCCAACATTACGGAGATGCTCAAGCCGCAGGTCTGTCACCACAATTTTTATTTTTGTTTTATTGAAGTAACGCTAAATGGAAATTGATACATGACTCCTGTAGGGCCTTAATTGAAGCTCGTCAATAAGATATAATGAAAGTATTACAAACTGAGTTAAAGTGCATCACAACCACAATAATGTATTTATTAAATTGTTATGCGCACAGTAATCGATTTCGTCGTTCGATATTCGACGTTCCCTAAAACGTTAAAGTTGAGAAACTGTAAGAATGACGGCCCCCTCCATATCCCCTCCACAGCTACCCGACCCCCCTCAACTCCCTGTCAACCTGACAAAATGAAATACGTAACTGAAAATCAGTTTGTTTCAGTTGTTCAGTTTGTTGTTACATGGAGTTGAGGGGGGTCGGGTAGCAGTGAAGGGGATAAGGAGGTGGCCATCATTATTACAGTTTCTCAACTATAGTAATCGTCAGTGGATGATAAAAATATATTGTATTGTCTTTTTTTTTAAAGTTTACTTAATTCTGTGTATTTCTTGGCCCTTGATCTTACTTGGACATTGTTTGTCGTGTGTTATTTTCGAATACGCTCGCATGTTTTTATAAACTCCATTAGTTGGATAAAGTCTAGATGTGGGCACCCCCCGACGGAACATAGAAAGGTGGAAACGCCATATTTATTTATTTAGTATCTATTTTTATATTCAATGATATGGGCAGGTCAGAAAAAGTTTTATATTGGATAGCAAGAACGAAGAATGGCTGAGGAAGCCTCTGCGTAGGAAAACAATAAACACATTTTTTTTTGTTCTTTTGTATTTAACTTCTTATTAATTTATGTTACTTAATTATTTTTATTTATGCTATTTATTAAAAATTAAAAGTGTTACATTCTTTTAAATTAAAATATTGACAATTTAGTGTAGACCTATTAGAATTTTTTACTTTTTTTCCAATTTATTTTATTTTGATTTATTAATTAAGGTAATTTATTTAATTATTTATTCTTTCATTCATTCATTTATTCATTCATTCATTCATTCATTCATTTTTTTTTTTTATATTTATTTATTTATTTATTTATCTATCTATTTATTTGTTTGTTTATTTACTAACATATTTATTTATTATTTATGTATTTATTTATTTATTTATTTATTTATTTATTTATTTACTATTTATTATTTATTTATTTATTTATTTATTTATTTATTTATTTATTTATTTATTTATTTATTTATTTATTTATTTATTTATTTATTTATTTATTTATTTATTGATTTATTTATTTATTTATTTATTTATTTATTTATTTATTTATTTATTTATTTGTTTATTTATTTATTTATTTATTTATTTATTAATTTAATTATTTGTTTATTTATTAATTAATTCATTCATTCATTCATGCATTTATTTGTTTGTTTATTTACTTCTTTCTCCCCCCCCGGCCGCCAGATCTTCATATGGTGGCGCCAGTGGAAGTGGCGCCGCAACAACCCGGTGTGGCAAAGCACCGGCCGGGTGCCGCGCTGGGAGGAAGAATACCAGCTTCGTCCGGTCACCATCTTCACTCTCTCGTACGAGGTGCAGGAGATGGTCATACAGTACGGCTTCACGATACTCTTCGTTGCCGTGTTCCCGCTCGCTCCGTTGTTTGCGCTGCTGAGCAACGTGGCTGAGATACGCGTCGACGCCAGCAAGATGCTCGTACAGGTAACTCGGAAGATAGAGTGCGCTGCTAAGCAACGTGGCTGAGATACGCGATATGATGGTGTTCGAAGCCTACAGGGTTGGTTTAGTCGCTTTAAATTAAAGTCCCCCACTGCAAATCAGTCTTGTTACTGAGTGGATAGACTCTAAATATGAATTTATTTATTTATTTATTTACGCGTCGACGCCAGCAAGGAGCTCGTACAGGTAACTAACTCGGAAGATAAGCTAAAGTGGAATCAGCGTTGGGAAACATAGTAGATGAATGGAGCCTCGATCTGTTGTTCTCTCTCAGCTCTTTCCACCCCACTAAAACGGCATCTAGAAAACATCGACCTTCACCATTGTAACATTTCAGTAACTCTCGTATTTCGACTACTTTCGTAGGCGAATGTTTTCGAGATTTCTGTAAACCTTTTTATGGTTGCTTTTAGTCATTCATTCATTCAATCGCAATGCAAGTGATTCGTGTGCTGATTTAATTTGACGGGATTACTGCAACTTAAAAAAAAATTGTACTGTCATCATTAAATTAAATAAATAAATAAATTCACATTTAGTCTACCCACTCTGTAACGAAACTGATTTTCATTTGGAGGCTTCGAACACCATCGACGAGTGAGCGCTAACCAATCAAAGATCGATATTTCAAATAGGAAACATACGAATCAGTGATTGGACAGTGCAAACATCTGCGGACACATGGCAGAATCAACAATGCCGATTCAGAACACTTTGAATTTATTGAGTGCTTCGTCGCTAGGACGGCTCCAAAGTCACCGTTTACTTATTCCTAAGCCAAGAAGTAGTGAAACTGAATTCTTGTTAGAAGCTAAAAAACTTTTGCCTGAACTGGGATTTGAACCCGGAACCTTCTGCATTGGAAACACCGGAAAATACTCCTTTCTGGCTAGGGCCAAAAGAGAGTGGAATGCACTCCCAAAAGGAGTTATGGTGACTAAAAAAGTGTAATGCTTTTATTAATGTAAATTGTTTTAGTATGTTTATAATGTATTATATTATAATACCTATTAAGTTAAGTAATACTAATCTAATCTAATCTTAAGTATATATTATTCTAAATAGACCACACCAGCCACCGATTGTGTTCAAATGTATTTGCTATGCATTACAATCAAAGATGTCAATAAAGATGTCATATCATATGATATGACGACAAAGATGGCACGACAAAGTGAGGAAGGATGTGGAAATGCGAGGAGGGGACTGGAAAGTAGTTGAGGGGGAAGAGTGGTGGCAGGATAGAAGAAGATGGAGAGGCTTATCTTCAATGCCGACCCAATGCAGAGTTGGACGATGATGATGATGATTTATTTATTTATTTATTTATTCAGGATTTGAATCAGCTATACAGCCATTTTACATTAAACCTTCAAATGAATAACATCATAATTTTTTTTTTTTTAAACAAAACAATCAATACATGCATACAGGTGAGAATCGCATCGGCCGGCGCATCCTCTGCTGGTAACTACTGGTTTACATAAAGGCGAATTGAGGTAAGGAATGATTTTAAGTTGTTGGCAAATATGTCATACAATGAAGATTGGGGAAGAGAATTAAAAGTAGTAGATAGTAGGTATATTTTATTTTTTTTTATTTATTTATTTTTCCTCTTTTTGTACATTACACATTTGCCTTTTTTCTTGTACCTGCGGAAATTACCTGAACCAATAAACATAGGTTTGTGGCGGTTGAGGTTTACATATAGTTTACCCTTTTTTCTAATATACAGTGTACATCGACTAAGATTAATTTTGATTGTAGAATTTAATGCCTTAAAGTAAAACTAAACTAAACTTAATATTACACTTGTTTGTTTTTTTATCTAAAATAAACAAGCCATTTTTTATATTTTATCTATGCCCTTTGGTCTAGAAAAGGGAACAAACAAATTTTAACATTTATCATGTAAGCAGCTATAGGCCTATAAAAGATGTGAATAATTACGAAAGTTAATTTAAAAATTTCGGTATTGCAGATTTCTCTACAATACATTGTTTTAATGTTACCAATATTATGTTTGAGGGCCTTAGTTGGTATGGTATCATTCTCTACGTTTGCGGATCTGTCCGCAGAGTTGCCGCGCGGTGGCCCGCAAGGTCAGCGACCTCGGCGCGTGGGAGGGCCTCATGAAGTTCATGACGTTTGTCGCGGTGCTGACCAACGCTCTGCTCATCGCGTTCACCAGCCACAGCATCCCGTACCTCTACATATCATAGATCATATAATTCTCTACGTCTGTCCGCAGAGTCGCCGCGCGGTGGCCCGTAAGGTCAGCGACCTCGGCGCGTGGGAGGGCCTCATGAAGTTCATGACGTTCGTCGCGGTGCTGACCAAGGCTCTGCTCATCGCGTTCACCAGCCACAGCATCCCGTACCTCTACATATCATATATCATATCATTCTCTACGTCTGTCCTCAGAGTCGTCGCGCGGTCGCCCGTAAGGTTAGCGACCTCGGCGCGTGGGAGGGCCTCATGAAGTTCATGACGTTTGTCGCGGTGCTGACCAACGCTCTCCTCATAGCGTTCACCAGCCACAGCATCCCGTACCTCTACATATCATATATCATATCATTCTCTACGTCTGTCCGCAGAGTCGCCGCGCGGTGGCCCGTAAGGTTAGCGACCTCGGCGCGTGGGAGGGCCTCATGAAGTTCATGACGTTCGTCGCGGTGCTGACCAATGCTCTGCTCATCGCGTTCACCAGCCACAGCATCCCGGAGACTCTGCACATGCTGAGCGACGAGCGAGATAAGCGGGAGTACATACACGAGATGTTCTCCTACTTTCCGGTCGCCGAGCTGACGGAGTTTCGACGGGCGCTCGCGACCGTGCAGGGACACGAGAACGACACCTACTGCAGGTACTTTTTTTTAAAGTTCGTTTGTTTTAATTTAAAAAAAAATCAACTAAAAAAATTTTTTTTTTAAATTATATTATTTGTATTTTATACTTAAAAAAAAATACTTATTTTTTAAAAATTTTGTTTTAAAATTTTTTTATATACATGTGATCAGCCCTGGATCAGTGCTTTCGTAATTGGTACTTTACAAGTGATGCACATAGGACACTTCCCTGTATTTAAACTTGTCGTTATTTAATATATGTATAATATAATATTATTCTTACTTGATTTGCTTCCAACTTATTTAATTAATAATAATTATTTTTTTTTAAATTAATTTTTAGTTAGCCCTAATTGAAATAAATAAATACAATAAATCAGATGAAGTTAATTGTACTGAGAAAGGTGTCCCAGTGGTGAAGGTACCAGGGCCTATGTATTATTTTTTAATTAATTATTATTAATTTTAATTACTTAATTAATTAATTAAAAATTAATTGATATAATATTTTTTATTAATTATATTTAATTACACTAAAGTAAATTATGTTGGAATAAAGAGTAGCGATATATATGTATATATTATTAATTATTCATTTTTAATGAATTATTTAAATAAATAAGTAAAATAAATTAGATGGAGATGATTGTACTGAGAAAGGTGTCCCGGTAGTTGAAGGTACCAGGGCCTACGTATTATTTTTTAATTAGTTTGTATTAATTAATAATTAAGTAATTAATTAAACATTAGTTGTTGTATTATTTTTTATTAATACTTGTTAACACGAGGGAAGCGTCAGGCATGGCCAGCCGGCTTCGATGTACCTAGGGGCCAGAATATGATGGGATTAATTTCCTATCCCCTACCCGACAATTCATTGTTGGACACAGGGAGCAGATATAAAAAAAATTAAAAAATACTTATTAATTATTAATTTTTTATTTATTAATTGAAATAAATAAGTAAAACAAATGAGACGTAGTCTATTGTACTGAGAAAGGTGTGCCGTTGTTTGCAGGTACCAGGGCCTGCGTATGCCGCCATGGGACGACGCCCCCTACACGTTCCGCTACAACCACTGGAAGTACCTGTCGTTCAAACTGGGCCTCGTTGTCTTCTTCGTTTCGATCGTTCTGGCCGTGACCGCGATCTTCTCGTACCTCTTCCCAGACATACCCTGGGTGAGTACTCTTCTTCTTCTTCTTCTTCTTCTTCTTCTTCTTCTTAATTAAATGCCCACGTTTGGCTATTTGCCATCTTGTGGGATCTGGTCAACCAGTAGATACACGCTTTTTTTTCCTCCCTCTTCATGCCGCTATTTATATATATATATGTTAAGTTTCAAATTCTCACGGCTATATGTCAAATAATTGTGTTTTAGGGTATTATCACGTGAGTTGTATGATGAGGGTTCTGACTTACCCCCTCCATCCCGACGTTTCGATGTAATATACATCCTCTTCAGGGGTTCCACCGAGTCTACTTCCTCCCGCTCGGCCGGTAAGAGGATGTATGATATTACATCGAAACGTCGGGATGGAGGGGGTAAGTCAGAACCCTCATCATACAACTCACGTGATAATACCCCAAAACACAATTATTTGATATATATATATATATATATATATTATAAAGTGTATACTTAGAGAGGCCAAAAGGCTGGGTTAATTGGAACTCAGAACAAGATAAAACATGTTCTAGTGAGGGGAAAGGTACAGAAGGACGACAGCTTACCTGATACAGTAGATAGGCCGCTTAGAGAAACATATAGATGAGAAGACAAATAAACTGAGACGTTCTTCTACTCACGCTGAGTGATCAAGACCACTAGTTGGCCGAAACATCTCAGTTTATTTGTCTTCTCATCTAATATGTTTCTCTAAGCGGCCTATCTACTTTCTCAGGTAAGCTGTCGTCCTTCTGTACCTTTCCCCCTCACTAGAACATGTTTTATCTTGTTCTGAGCTCCAATATTATATAGCCTATATTATATATATATAGAAAACATTTTTACGGTGAAACCAATCCAACGTTTATTTATGTAAAATAATTGTCAACGTTTCGACGACTGTAGAGCTACCCAGTGATGTTTCGCTGTGGCAGTGATTTTGATTTTGTATGCAAGTGTTTTTGGTTGTTGTGGTTTTTTATTTGTTTTTGTATGTCTTGAAAAGGACGACTCTACAGTCGTCGAAACGTTGACAATTATTTTATGTAAATAAATGTTGGATTGGTTTCACCGTAAAAATGTTTTCATACTATACATTTTGCAACCAACAAAAACTAAAAAATAAAAAAATCATATATATATATAAATAATTTTAACTCAGAACAAGATAAACAAGTTCTAGTGAGGGAAAAGGTACAGAAGGACGACAGCTTACCTGAGAAAGTAGATAGGTCACTTTGAGAAACAAATAGACGAGAAGACAAATAAACTGAGACGTTTCGGCCAACTCATAGTCTTGATCACTCAGTGTGAGTAGAAAAACGAAACTATATATGTTTCTCAAAGCAACCTATCTTCTTTCTCAGGTAAGCTGTCGTCCTTCTGTACCTTTCCCCTCACTGGAACATGTTTTATCTTGTTCTGAGTTCCAATTAACTCAGCCACTTTGGCCTCTCCAAGTATGCACTATATATATAAAATAGTGTAGTATTACTATAAGTACTTCTGTACTATATGTACTTATACTGTATATAATATAGGCCTAAACTATATAAGTACTGTAACGCTTTTAAAATCGCATTCACTCACCAAAATGAGAATGACGATACAAATCATGCATATTTTCATACTATATATTTATTATTTGATTGACAATTTTCTTGTACACCCAAAAGGGTAATATACGGTAATGTATGTAATTCCTTTTATTATTGTAATTTATTTGTATTATTATTAATATAATGGAATAAAATTATGGAATAATATTATGGAAATATAACAAACTTACATACATATATTTACTTTGTCAATAACGTTTACCTTCAGCGTATAAAATATATAAAATAAAATAATATATAATAAATAAAATAAATAGTATAATAATAAAATTTAAAAAAAAAATAAATAAATAACCTTCAAAGTCACTTCCACGTTTAAGCGTTAAAATGTCCCGTCGCTAATCGTCGTCGCTTCTCTCTCGTTGTTTCAGATCGTGAAGGAGCAGATGCTGTTCGAGAAGGACGAGGCGATCAAGGCGAAGAAGAACCAACAGCGCGAACGCGAATCCCTCTCGAAGTCTCCGCCCCCAAAGCCGCCCCCAAAGTCGGCCCCGAAGACGTCGAGCATCGTATCCGAGAGGCGGGCGACCCCGTACTTCTCTGACGAGTGGGGCCTCCTGCTCTCGCAGAGTATCGCCATGGGGATGGACTCGACAGAGAGACTGAGAGCTTCCAAAGAATACGCGCAGGCGGCGAACAACGAGAGTCAGAGTTCGGAACTCTCGAAACGCGCAGACGATCCGGAAAGCCCGAACGAACCGAGCTCGGAATCTTCGGTAGCGTCCGAGTCGAACGTCGACGAGAACGCGGAGCTGCAGAACGCCCGAAGTAGACCGGACGACTCGGAAAGAGTCCCGCGGTCTCTTTCCGTGCCGAGCGAACGCGACGCGCCCAAGACGCAAGAACACCCCCGACACAACGAAGACGAACCATCGTCCTCCGGTTCGCTAAACCGTGCGGAGGCCAGCGAACCGGACGTTACTAAACCGCCGGTGCAACGAAACCCTTCTTCCGGTTCACTACCCCAAGCGAAGGCCAGCAAACCAGACGTTCCTAAACCGCCGGTGCAACGAAACCCTTCTTCCGGTTCACTACCCCAAGCGAGGGCCAGTGAACCGGACGTTACTAAACCGCCGGTGCAACGAAACACTTCTTCCGGTTCACTACCCCAAGCGAAGGCCAGCAAACCAGACGTTCCTAAACCGCCGGTGCAACGAAACCCTTCTTCCGGTTCACTACCCCAAGCGAAAGCCAGCGAACCGGACGTTCCTAAACCGCCGGTGCAACGAAACCCTTCTTCCGGTTTACTACCCCAAGCAAAGGCCAGCGAACCGGATGTTCTTAAATTGCCGCCGCCCAGAACGGGGAACCCAGAGACGGATAATCTCAACTCCCCATCAAGAATCAATCGTCGTAACGCCGTCCACCCGAACCTGACAGGAGAACTAGAACCTCCTCAGCCAAGTAACCCGTTCCTGGCAAGATGGGTATAGTAGACGTTGCCAGTTCGCTCAAGTCGAAAGCGGCTGTTACGCGGGGAAGTTAGACAAGTAAAATGGATAATGCATTGAGATAATACCTCCACACAGGACGTGAGGTTTACTACGGTTCTTTTATATTTCCCCCGCTTTAAAGACCTTTCGCGTTACCGTCATTCGGATAAGACAAAAAGTGAAGAGTGAATAGTTTTTACTCCTCACTTTTTGTCTTCTTCATGAAAAGTTCTTATAATCTTTTCGTTTTGTCTTCTCCGTGTGATGCCGGCGAGAAAAGTCTCTTTAGCTATATTACACGGTATATTTACTAGCAAAAGAGAAACCTTTTATCTTTGCTTTTTGCTTTTTACTTGTCTAACTTCCACATGTAACGGCCGCCGTAGCTACTTGTCGGGAAATTGATGGACTCGAAAGCGTTGCTACGGGTACAAGAGTTTTCATTAAGTTTGTTAACTGTGTATTTAGGCCTACTAGGGTTGATGTCATTTTGATGCCATTCTCGATCAAAGATAATCCAATAGGGCTGTGCGAACAACAGATTTCCATTTCGAGTCGAATACGAATGAAATATTAAGAAATTGTTCGAACTTGGAATATTTCAAGACGCGAATATTTCTAGTTTGAATACTAAATAAAGGTGGATCTTGGACTTACCAACAATTTAGATTAAGGATGAAATGAAAAGACTTAACTAATGAAATCACAATAAGGGCATGAAAATCTAATGACTACGAAAGTTTAGTAGTTTTCAGAGCGAGTGACCGGAAGCTTAGAAGTGTTTTTATTTACTACAGTATTTAGGCTTCAGTACCGTACTTTGGATTTCCACTACACGCTCGAATGGTTTTAAATACTTTGAGTTTCGAGTATCAATAATATGATTTTGAATCGAGTTCGAATCGATTTCGAGTACTCGCACAGCCCTATAATCCAAAATATTATTAAATTATTAATTGGTGTTTGGATATACTATTATCAAATAATCAGTAGAATATGGCGAACGCTACCAGCAGGTGACCTCGCTATGTGATGATAGTTGCTGCTCTCGTTGTATTAAGTCGGAGGGAGAGTCTCATTCCAAAGCCCGCAACAAAGTAACATTTTTAAATTACATTTTGAGAGCGTTACACAATATTTGAAAAGTGAAAAATGTTGGGAATTTAGTTTTGTGAGAACTAAAAACTTTTTTTTTTTTCTTCTTCTCTTATGCCCGCAATTGGTCTATTCGGCCATCATGCGTTGTCGTGCTAACCAATAGAGACAGGACTCCCTCTGTACATTTGCAATTATTAATATTGCCTTTATAAAGGCATGTTCTGTCTCTATTTGCTCCGTTGGGCATGTTGACGGCAGTCATTTAGCGTTATCCACCCGGCACTGGGATTATTTATAACTGGGTTAACAAAATTTAAATGCTGCAACCATCATGGTTGTCATTAGGGAAGCCAACTAAAGAAATAGTAGGATTATTTTAAATGTTTACCTACTAAATATTTACCTAATATTTACCTACATTCCTGTAGAAGTAGCTTAATATTTATAATAATCCTACCATCAGTTTAAGAGTAAAAACTAGAAACACTACTGCCAAATCTCTTGGCAGAAAAGTTATGAATTATATACTGTACTATTATTAATGATCGATTACGAATTACACTAATTGATTGTCGGCGCCAACCCTAGTACCTATCGTAATCGAATAACTTACCACACAATGTACTGTACTAATGTTATGTAATATATCCTTAGGATAGTTGTTTGCTTTAGAAATATAGTTTTTGTACATTGTGTTATGTATTTGTATTATGTAATTTACTAATTTGTCATAATAATATAATTAAGCGAGCGTCTCCATTAGAAGTTCTGTTTTTTTTTCTGTTTTTGTTTTGTTTTTATGTCTGTCGATAGCAGTCGAACGGAAAGTCCGATCAACATGAAATTTGGCCCATCCAAGAGCCTCAATGTGGATTGAAGGTGTATAGTTTTGTACAAAATTGTTTGAAAAGTTACAAAGTCACAAACAAATTGTTTTGGCAAAAATTAGCTTTCTATGGCTACTAGCTACACCAAAAGACAAAAAACAACAACAAGCTGTCAAAAAATAATTTCTTCTGATTTTGGAAAACAAAAAAACAAACGAATACACATACAAAACGGCAAGTCGCAATTACTCCGCTAGGAGTAAATCCACTAGACCTTGACAAAACAGTAGCGAACCGTGTTGAAAACATGACGACGCAAAATCTTAGCAACGCACATTGCAGTGCATTCAATATGTCGAAATATATAATATATAATAGCTACAGCAATTAGAAAAATTTTGCAATGTGCCTTCTATTGTTGTTCATTGTTGTTTTTATTAACTTTCAGAACTTTTCGCCAGGAAGTTCGTAGTTATGTACGGGCGCTCGCTTATAAACGCGTCACGCAAGAGCGTTTTTCGTGTTTAAGAAAACTATAAAGCCATTCTTTATTAAATTTTCCAATGCTAAAATTATTCAACATTAAAAGGTGCGAGGTCTGTCAATGTGGGACTACATCCAGAAAATGCAAAATAAATTACATTTACATAATATATTTTGTTGATAGCACAGGGAATATTACACACACACACACATAGAGCGCACACTTATTTATTTATTTATTTATTTATTTATTTATTTATTTATTTATTTATTTATTTATTTATTTATTTATTTATTTATTTATTTATTTATTTATTTATTTATTTATTTATTTATTTATTTAATGTATATCCTATTCAGTTATAGAAACTGATTTACAAAGGAGGACCTTAAATAAAACTAAGCTATGCAAACAATTAATAGTAATGAAATCATAAATAACAATAACAACAAAAACAAAACAAACTACTGAACTATATAAAATATAATCAAGAACAAGAAAAAATAATTGGGAAATGAAATAAAATCAAATGAAGTGGAAATTCATCAAATTAAAAAATAAAAATAGAAGTATGCAAATAAGAAAGAACATAAAGAAACAAAAAAAATGTGGGAAAAAATAAATATACCGGTACATATATATATATATATAAATAAGTATATATACAAAAGTGAAAAAGAAGAAAGAAAAAGAAGAACGAAAATAAAAAAGAAAAAAGAAAGAAGAAAAAAAGAAAAAACTGATTCGTTAACGATATTTTACTCAAATTATTCTATCTGTGATTATTCTACCTGTGTACACAAATATTGATGGATTGAGGAACTGATGGTGTATTCGGTTCAGAGATGAACAGAAGATCACAATCTGATACAAATTTTCTAAAATAAAAAGATTCATCTGTTTCTCTACAGTCTATATAGCCTTCTAAAATGTTCAAAATGTATGCATCCCCAAATTGGCTAATAACGCGACAAATGATAGGCCTAGATCACATCCAGAAAATGCTAAATAAATGAAATTTACATAAGAGGCCTATATTTTGATAACATAGAGGGTTGTTCCTTCAAATGTTTTAATCAAGTGATTCTTTTACTGATTGTGAGCTCAAATATAAATGGATTTACGAACTGATTGTCTCTCTGGATTCACTAAGTCCCCAAGAATATGATCAGATGATCAAAATCTACACCTTGTCTTTTTAAAATCGCATTTGATCGATTTTAATCACGTCATCGCGAAACGGTAAAGTGTTTTTGGCAGAAACGTACCGTTTGTCTGTAAAAAAAAAAAAAAAAAAAAAAAATTCAACTCAATTCTTCTTCTGGTAATTGTAACTCCAAATAATGACGGATTTACGAACTGATGGTCACTCTGGATTCAAAAAGTATCCAAGAATAAGATCTGATTATAAAAACTCCACAAATTGAGATATAAATGATATAAATGTGTGAATATGGTGGGAAAAAAAATTGGCAGTAATGGGTTTCGAACCCTAGACCTCAAGTATTCGAAGCCTTGGCGTTACTGAGTACGCTATGCCAAACGATGGAAATAGTGTTGCTTAGACTGGTAGATAACACACTGGTCTGAAAGTAGGTATGCATGTATGAATCGAATTGTATCTCGATTCATTCTTATTGTAATTGTAACACCAAACATAGATGGATTTACGAACTGTGGGTCTCATTGAATTCCAAAAATATCCAAGTATACGATCTGATGATAAAAACTTTAGAAATTGAAAAAAAAATTGAAGTCGTTTTTTTTTCAAGGTCCAAAAAATGAGTTTCAACACATGGTCTTTTAAAAATATCATTTGATAGATCTTCATCACATGATCGCGAGAAAGGAAATCTATTGAGGAAACAACGAGCCGTTTGACCGTTAAAAAATAAACCTTGTCCATGCACGTTGTATTATTGATATAAATATGTGAATATGGTGTACAAAAAAGTGGGTATAACGGGTCTCGAACCCCAGACCTCAAGTACTCGAAGCGACGACGTTCTGCGTACGCGTTGCCACACGATGGAAGACGTACTGCATACACTGGTACGTAAACACACTGGTTTTAATGTATGGCGAATATAGCTTGTTGTATTCAGATAGTTCGTCATCACGCCAACATTAAAACATGTTTCCTCGACTAACCGTTAATGCAAGACAAGCATTAGCGTACGTTTCATGTTTAGAATAAGAATGTCCAATGAAGAAACTCTAATCATTATTTCCTTAACCCTTTAACAAGAGACGCTACGCGTCGTCAAAGACGTGCTCAAATACACTCTGTTTTTTAGAATTATATTCTTTACGGCTTTATTGTTTATTTAGGCGATCTTTTAATTAAAGCCCGAGGTAGATCTAAACATTGTCTACTTTGAAAAAAATCATCGCCTCGCTACGTTTGTTGTGAACGACGTTAGGCGTCGCCGAAATTTCAAAGATTTTCTTGTCAAGTTCCACTTTCAGTACCGATTGTGGATGAACGGTGGTACCTATTTAGTCGTAGCGTTGAACTTAAGGTCAGTAAGAATCATTGGTGACGTAGTATGAGCGTCGGTTTGTACAGGTCGTGGTGAGGCGACGCCAACTTCAAGTAACCAAAATAGTTGATTTTTTGAGGTTTTTATTTTTTTACGGGTAAACGGTTTGAGATAGAATTTTTTGGTTGCCAATTCCTTCCTATTCATTGCTCTCTTGATATGATTCGTATTTTTAAAAAAATAATAAAAAAACAAAAATTTCAAATTTCTCCGATTGTGCTCTTCTGAGACAAAATCTGAAATTTTGGGCGCCTGTATCTCTGTAAGTATGACCCCCAGCATATTTTCGTTTTCAGAATGTCAAGATAATAACCGCAAAAAAAAATAAAAAAAATACAGAAACAAATTTGGACCCCCCGTATGGTAGCTACGAGCGCTAGAAAAAAAAAATTCCCCTTAGTAAACCCTTCTCAACTTTGCTCGTCTGAATATGGAAGAAAAACAGTCTGCCAGTTACGGGTATCGAACCCCGGACCGCGAAAACACTAGTCGACGCCGCTACCGCGTACGCCACACCACTCGATGGAAGTTGGGTCGCTTAGACTGGTGGATAACACACGGCTCTCCATGTTACCAAATATATATGGATTTACAAACAGAAGGTCTCATTGGATTTAAAAAATATCCAAGAATACGATCCGATGATAAAAACTCCCGCGAATTGAGTTATAAACGACATAAATGTGTGAATATGATTGAAAAAAAAATTGGGGGTAATGGGTTGCGAACTCAAGACCTCAAGTATTCGAAGCGACGTCGGTACTGACTACGCTACGCCTCACGGTGAAAATTTCTTTGCTTAGACTGGAATATAACACACTGGTCTCAATGTATGGCATAGCTTGTTGTATTCAGATAGTTTGTCATCACGCCAACATTAAAACATGTTTCCTTGACTAACCGTTAATGCAAGACAAGCATTAGCATGTTTCATGTTTAGAATAAGAATGTCCAATGAAGAAACTCTAATCATTATTTCCTTAACCCTTTAACAAGAGACGCTACGCGTCGTCAAAGACGTGCTCAAATACACTCTGTTTTTTAGAATTATATTCTTTACGGCTTTATTGTTTATTTAAGCGATCTTTTAATTAAAGCCCGAGGTAGATCTAAACATTGTCTACTTTGAAAAAAATCATCGCCTCGCTACGTTTGTTGTGAACGACGTTAGGCGTCGCCGAAATTTTAAAGATTTTCTTGTCAAGTTCCACTTTCGGTACCGATTGTGGATGAACGGTGGTACCTATTTAGTCGTAGCGTCGAACTTAAGGTCAGTAAGAATCATTGGTGACGTAGTATGAGCGTCGGTAGCGTCGGTTTGTACAGGTCGTGGTGAGGCGACGCCAACTTCAGGTAACCAAAATAGTTGATTTTTTGAGGTTTTTATTTTTTTACGGGTAAACGGTTTGAGATAGAATTTTTTGGTTGCCAATTCCTTCCTATTCATTGCTCTCTTGTCATGATTCGTATTTTTAAAAAAATAAAAAAAAACAAAAATTTCAAATTTCTCCGATTGTGCTCTTCTGAGACAAAATCTGAAATTTTGGGCGCCTGTATCTCTGTAAGTATGACCCCCAGCATATTTTCGTTTTCAGAATGTCTAGATAATTAACGCAAAAAAAATAAAAAAAATACAGAAAAAAATTTGGACCCCCCGTATGGTAGCTACGAGCGCTAGAAAAAAAAATTTCCCCTTAGTAAACCCTTCTCAACTTTGCTCGTCTGAATATGGAAGAAAAAAAGTCTGCCAGTTACGGGTATCGAACCCCGGACCGCGAAAACACTAGTCGACGCCGCTACCGCGTACGCCACACCACTCGATGGAAGTTGGGTCGCTTAGACTGGTATAGATAACACACGGCTCTCAATGTACCTATGCATGTTACCAAATATATATGGATTTACAAACAGAGGGTCTCATTGGATTTAAAAAATATCCAAGAATACGATCCGATGATAAAAACTCCCGCGAATTGAGTTATAAACGACATAAATGTGTGAATATGATTGAAAAAAAAATTGGGAGTAATGGGTTGCGAACTCAAGACCTCAAGTATTCGAAGCGACGTCGGTACTGACTACGCTACGCCTCACGGTGAAAATTTCTTTGCTTAGACTGGAATATAACACACTGGTCTCAATGTATGGCATAGCTTGTTGTATTCAGATAGTTTGTCATCACGCCAACATTAAAACATGTTTCCTTGACTAACCGTTAATGCAAGACAAGCATTAGCATGTTTCATGTTTAGAATAAGAATGTCCAATGAAGAAACTCTAATCATTATTTCCTTAACCCTTTAACAAAAGACGCTACGCGTCGTCAAAGACGTGCTCAAATACACTCTGCTTTTTAGAATTATATTCTTTACGGCTTTATTGTTTATTTAAGCGATCTTTTAATTAAAGCCCGAGGTAGATCTAAACATTGTCTACTTTGAAAAAAATCATCGCCTCGCTACGTTTGTTGTGAACGACGTTAGGCGTCGCCGAAATTTCAAAGATTTTCTTGTCAAGTTCCACTTTCGGTACCGATTGTGGATGAACGGTGGTACCTATTTAGTCGTAGCGTCGAACTTAAGGTCAGTAAGAATCATTGGTGACGTAGTATGAGCGTCGGTAGCGTCGGTTTGTACAGGTCATGGTCAGGCGACGCCAACTTCAGGTAACCAAAATAGTTGATTTTTTGAGGTTTTTATTTTTTTACGGGTAAACGGTTTGAGATAGAATTTTTTGGTTGCCAATTCCTTCCTATTCATTGCTCTCTTGATATGATTCGTATTTTATAAAAAAAAAAAAAAAAAAAAATTTCATATTTCTCCGATTGTGCTCTTCTGAGACAAAATCTGAAATTTTGGGCGCCTGTATCTCTGTAAGTATGACCCTGTAAGTATGACCCCCAGCATTTTTTCGTTTTCAGAATGTCTAGATAATTAACGCAAAAAAAATAAAAAAAATACAGAAAAAAATTTGGACCCCCCGTATGGTAGCTACGAGCGCTAGAAAAAAAAATTTCCCCTTAGTAAACCCTTCTCAACTTTGCTCGTCTGAATATGGAAGAAAAAAAGTCTGCCAGTTACGGGTATCGAACCCCGGACCGCGAAAACACTAGTCGACGCCGCTACCGCGTACGCCACACCACTCGATGGAAGTTGGGTCGCTTAGACTGGTATAGATAACACACGGCTCTCAATGTACCTATGCATGTTACCAAATATATATGGATTTACAAACAGAGGGTCTCATTGGATTTAAAAAATATCCAAGAATACGATCCGATGATAAAAGCTCCCGCGAATTGAGTTATAAACGACATAAATGTGTGAATATGATTGAAAAAAAAATTGGGGGTAATGGGTTGCGAACTCAAGACCTCAAGTATTCGAAGCGACGTCGGTAGGCCTACTGACTACGCTACGCCTCACGGTGAAAATTTCTTTGCTTAGACTGGAATATAACACACTGGTCTCAATGTATGGCATAGCTTGTTGTATTCAGATAGTTTGTCATCACGCCAACATTAAAACATGTTTCCTTGACTAACCGTTAATGCAAGACAAGCATTAGCATGTTTCATGTTTAGAATAAGAATGTCCAATGAAGAAACTCTAATCATTATTTCCTTAACCCTTTAACAAGAGACGCTACGCGTCGTCAAAGACGTGCTCAAATACACTCTGTTTTTTAGAATTATATTCTTTACGGCTTTATTGTTTATTTAGGCGATCTTTTAATTAAAGCCCGAGGTAGATCTAAACAGTGTCTACTTTGAAAAAAATCATCGCCTCGGTACGTTTGTTGTGAACGACGTTAGGCGTCGCCGAAATTTCAAAGATTTTCTTGTCAAGTTCCACTTTCGGTACCGATTGTGGATGAACGGTGGTACCTATTTAGTCGTAGCGTCGAACTTAAGGTCAGTAAGAATCATTGGTGACGTAGTATGAGCGTCGGTAGCGTCGAATTGTACAGGTCGTGGTGAGGCGACGCCAACTTCAGGTAACCAAAATAGTTGATTTTTTGAGGTTTTTATTTTTTTACGGGTAAACGAATTGAGAACGAATTTTTTGGTTGCCAATTCCTTCCTATTCATTGCTCTCTTGATATGATTCGTATTTTTAAAAAAATTAAAAAAAACAAAAATTTCAAATTTCTCCGATTGTGCTTTTCTGAGACAAAATCTGAAATTTTGGGCGCCTGTATCTCTGTAAGTATGACCCCCAGCATTTTTTCGTTTTCAGAATGTCTAGATAATTAACGCAAAAAAAATAAAAAAAATACAGAAACAAATTTGGACCCCCCGTATGGTAGCTACGAGCGCTAGAAAAAAAAATTTCCCCTTAGTAAACCCTTCTCAACTTTGCTCGTCTGAATATGGAAGAAAAAAAGTCTGCCAGTTACGGGTATCGAACCCCGGACCGCGAAAACACTAGTCGACGCCGCTACCGTGTACGCCACACCACTCGATGGAAGTTGGGTCGCTTAGACTGGTATAGATAACACACGGCTCTCAATGTACCTATGCATGTTACCAAATATATATGGATTTACAAACAGAGGGTCTCATTGGATTTAAAAAATATCCAAGAATACGATCCGATGATAAAAACTCCCGTGAATTGAGTTATAAACGACATAAATGTGTGAATATGATTGAAAAAAAAATTGGGGGTAATGGGTTGCGAACCCAAGACCTCAAGTGTTCGAAGCGACGTCGGTACTGACTACGCTACGCCTCACGGTGAAAATTTCATTGCTTAGACTGGAATATAACACACTGGTCTCAATGTATGGCATAGCTTGTTGTATTCAGATAGTTTGTCATCACGCCAACATTAAAACGTGTTTCCTTGACTAACCGTTTATGCAAGACAAGCATTAGCATGTTTCATGTTTAGAATAAGAATGTTCAATGAAGAAACTCTAATCATTATTTCCTTAACCGTTTAACAAGAGACGCTTTGCGTCGTCAAAGACGTGCTCAAATACACTCTGTTTTTTAGAATTATATTCTTTACGGCTTTATTGTTTATTTAGGCGATCTTTTAATTAAAGCCCGAGGTAGATCTAAACATTGTCTACTTTGAAAAAAATCATCGCCTCGCTTCGTTTGTTGTGAACGACGTTAGGCGTCGCCGAAATTTCAAAGATTTTCTTGTCAAGTTCCACTTTCGGTACCGATTGTGGATGAACGGTGGTACCTATTTAGTCGTAGCGTCGAACTTAAGGTCAGTAAGAATCATTGGTGACGTAGTATGAGCGTCGGTAGCGTCGAATTGTACAGGTCGTGGTGAGGCGACGCCAACTTCAGGTAACCAAAATAGTTGATTTTTTGAGGTTTTTATTTTTTTACGGGTAAACGGTTTGAGATAGAATTTTTTTGTTGCCAATTCCTTCCTATTCATTGCTCTCTTGATATGATTCGTATTTTTAAAAAAATAAAAAAAAACAAAAATTTCAAATTTCTCCGATTGTGCTTTTCTGAGACAAAATCTGAAATTTTGGGCGCCTGTATCTCTGTAAGTATGACCCCCAGCATATTTTCGTTTTCAGAATGTCTAGACAATTAACGCAAAAAAAATAAAAAAAAATACAGAAAAAAATTTGGACCCCCCGTATGGTAGCTACGAGCGCTAGAAAAAAAAATTCCCCCTTAGTAAACCCTTCTCAACTTTGCTCGTCTGAATATGGAAGAAAAAAAGTCTGCCAGTTACGGGTATCGAACCCCGGACCGCGAAAACTCTAGTCGACGCCGCTACCGCGTACGCCACACCACTCGATGGAAGTTGGGTCGCTTAGACTGGTATAGATAACACACGGCTCTCAATGTACCTATGCATGTTACCAAATATATATGGATTTACAAACAGAGGGTCTCATTGGATTTAAAAAATATCCAAGAATACGATCCGATGATAAAAGCTCCCGCGAATTGAGTTATAAACGACATAAATGTGTGAATATGATTGAAAAAAAAATTGGGGGTAATGGGTTGCGAACTCAAGACCTCAAGTATTCGAAGCGACGTCGGTAGGCCTACTGACTACGCTACGCCTCACGATGAAAATTTCTTTGCTTAGACTGGAATATAACACACTGGTCTCAATGTATGGCATAGCTTGTTGTATTCAGATAGTTTGTCATCACGCCAACATTAAAAAATGTTTCCTTGACTAACCGTTAATGCAAGACAAGCATTAGCATGTTTCATGTTTAGAATAAGAATGTCCAATGAAGAAACTTTAATCATTATTTCCTTAACCCTTTAACAAGAGACGCTACGCGTCGTCAAAGACGTGCTCAAATACACTCTGTTTTTTAGAATTATATTCTTTACGGCTTTATTGTTTATTTAGGCGATCTTTTAATTAAAGCCCGAGGTAGATCTAAACAGTGTCTACTTTGAAAAAAATCATCGCCTCGGTACGTTTGTTGTGAACGACGTTAGGCGTCGCCGAAATTTCAAAGATTTTCTTGTCAAGTTCCACTTTCGGTGCCGATTGTGGATGAACGGTGGTACCTATTTAGTCGTAGCGTGGAACTTAAGGTCAGTAAGAATCATTGGTGACGTAGTATGAGCGTCGGTAGCGTCGGTTTGTACAGGTCGTGGTGAGGCGACGCCAACTTCAGGTAACCAAAATAGTTGATTTTTTGAGGTTTTTATTTTTTTACGGGTAAACGGTTTGAGATAGAATTTTTTGGTTGCCAATTCCTTCCTATTCATTGCTCTTTTGATATGATTCGTATTTTTAAAAAAATAAAAAAAAACAAAAATTTCAAATTTCTCCGATTGTGCTCTTCTGAGACAAAATCTGAAATTTTGGGCGCCTGTATCTCTGTAAGTATGACCCCCAGCATATTTTCGTTTTCAGAATGTCTAGATAATTAACGCAAAAAAAATAAAAAAAATACAGAAACAAATTTGGACCCCCCGTATGGTAGCTACGAGCGCTAGGAAAAAAAATTTCCCCTTAGTAAACCCTTCTCAACTTTGCTCGTCTGAATATGGAAGAAAAAAAGTCTGCCAATTACGGGTATCGAACCCCGGACCGCGAAAACACTAGTCGACGCCGCTACCGCGTACGCCACACCACTCGATGGAAGTTGGATCGCTTAGACTGGTATAGATAACACACGGCTCTCAATGTACCTATGCATGTTACCAAATATATATGGATTTACAAACAGAGGGTCTCATTGGATTTAAAAAATATCCAAGAATACGATCCGATGATAAAAACTCATGCGAATTGAGTTATAAACGACATTAATGTGTGAATATGGTGGAAAAAAAAAATTGAGTGTCATGGGTTCCGAACCCTAGACCTCAGGTATTCGAAGCGACGGCGTTACTGCCTACGCTACGCCTCACGATGAATGCAGGGTTGCTTACACTGGTACATTTCATACTGGTTTCAATGTAGGTATGCATGTATGAATCGCATTGTATCTCGATTCATTCTTATTGTAATTGTAACACCAAACATTGATGGATTTACGAACTGAGGGTCTCATTGGATTCCAAAAGTATCCAAGAATACGATCTGATGATAAAAACTCTGAAAATTGAAAAAGAATTGGCACTCGTTTTTTTGTCCAAGTCCAAAAATTGAGTTTCTACACATGATCTTTTTAAAATCGCATTTGATAGATCTTGACCCCGTGATCGCGAAACTGTAAGCAGTTTTTGGCGGAAACCAACCGTTTGTCTGTAAAAAAATAATCAATATTCTACTCGATTCTTCTTATTGTAATTGTAACTCCAAATATAGATGGATTTACGAACTGATGGTCTCACAGGATGCAAAAAGTATCAAAGAATGCGATCTGATCATAAAAACTGCAAAATTGGCAAAAAACGTTTCTAGGCCGTTTTTCAACCAAGGCTATACCCTTCTCAAAAATCCAAAATCCACACTTTGTCTTTTTCTGATCGCATTCGATAGATCTTTACCAGGTGATAGCGAATCAGAAAACCGTTTTTTGCGGAAACGCACAGTTTGGCTATAAAAAAATAATCTTTATTCAACTCGCTACCTTCTTATTGTAATTGTAGGTCCAAATATAGATGGATTTACGAACTGAGGGTCTCATTGGATTCCAAAAATATCCAAGAATACGATCTGATGATAAAAACATTGAAAATTGAAACAAAAATATCGAAGTCGAATCATGAATCATCGCCTCGCTATAATATGTTTCTTGTGAACGACGTCAGGCCGCAGCAGTCGGGGCCGGGAGCGCTTCAGTCGGTCTCCGGCCGTCCTCGAAGTAGGATGCATGTCGCTCGTCTACGTGTTTTTACACACGTAAACTGCCGTCAGCGATGCGGTGGCTAATACCAGAACTAACCGCGGCGCTCACGCACGCTTCCTAAAACTCCACACTTTTCTTTTTAAAATCTATTTTGACCCCGTGAATGCAAAACTGTAAACGGTTTTTTGCAGAAACAAACCGTTCGCATTTAAAAAAATAATTAATATTCTACTCGATTTATTCCTTTTGTAATTGTAACTTTAAATATGGATGGATTTATGAACTTAGGGTCTCTCTGGATTTACTAAGTCGCCAAGATTATGATCTGATTTTATAAAAACTCTTAAAATATTAAAAAGATACATTTTTAATAGTTTTGCAACTGTCAGGGTCTCAACTAGGCCTTAGTCCCTTCTTAAAGTTTCAAAATTGCAACAGAAGTCTGAATCACAATGCTCGCATTTATCACTGTTTTAGTTGATACCACACTATACCTTACTCGAACCGGCGTCCATTGGTTCTATGTGGCTCGGACATTCACAGATGGGTCGAGGATAAGGCAGGTGACGTTAGGTTTCCACCAAGAAAGCAGTCAATTTTGTAACGTATAAATACAGAGTTTTATTTGAAATGGACAATTTCATAAATTACAATTACAGATACTTTTTTTTACACATTGAAGATACATATTTGTAAAATTGTGTACCTAGACATGGTAGGTACTCAAAACTAATAATATTGATTATTTTACATGTTACATTATTGTAAAAATAAATTAGAACAACACATTGCTCGTGTGTTGTTGGTGGAGTTGTTACCAGAGTACGGCGAGTCCAATATATAAAACATTTCTTGTCGCACCTCATTTCAAAACCCTTGGAAAGCATTCGATGATAATGGACATCAACAGATGTAGGCCTATATCTTTTTGTTGATATTATTATTATTATTATTATTATTATTATTATTATTTATTTCCAGTTGTGGTAAGCTGGTAGGATGATAGGAAAGGGCATTATGCCCAGACACATAGTATCTATCATCCTAACAAAATAATAAATAACAGAAAAGTATACAAAATAGTACAAAATACATACATACAATTACAATGTACTAATCTTGATTACAATAAATTATGTAAATTCATTGTTATGCAACATTGTAATTGAATTTACTTTTATCTTTGAGTGTAGAACAATCTGACAGTTCTTTTCAATTTGTTGTGGTGGGGTTGGTACGTTAATATATACTACAATACCACTATCATGTAATTAATACACGATTATGGGAGAAACTCAAGCATATGACAACAGTTGGAAATGTTATGTAGGCCTATATTATTAAATGTATCTATCATTACTGCATAACACCATAATTAAACCACCTCTGTTAGCAAAACTGACAGATAGAGATATATTGGATTTCAACCTAGGCCAGGTAAGAATTTATTTTAAATCCTGCCACTAGGCCTACATCACATATATATATCATTCCATTATTAAGTATAATTTCCATTTCCTTGATCCCACCAATGATTTTGAAATGCGGTGTTACGCCTAGTGAATGGTTATGTGTGTACGGTATGTATGCGTTTATAAAAAAACATCATTCGCAACTTACACATACACAAGAAGAATAGTAGTAGGTAGCTGCACATAAAAATATAGTATTATTTAATTTGGTTTCAAAACCATTCCTTATAGTTTGATTGGATCGAACCAAGATGGAAACGGGTGGTTGCAATGTGTCAAAGTCGAGCTACGAGCGTGAAGATCAACCGAGCTCGAAACTGGTGGACATTGTGACCACGATAGTATGACCACGATAGTGTGACCACGACATACGCTCGCCCGTTTACAACTCGGCCGAGATCGTCGATGTGACCAATTATTTTCAGCACTGTTATCAGAACGAGCTGAAAATGGAACCCACAACTTCAACCTGGGCAGTTAGGTAAATCGTAAACTACCGGGTATTAGTTAATGGTAGAGCACATTTGATCTGTTTCATGGAAATTATACACCTCAACACATCATAAGAAGACTTTGTCATGTACTAACTAAAAATAAATAACATGATAGAGAGAGTACTGTAGTTCATTTTCTGTTAGTTATGATGTACTAGTGTGTACATGGTATAACGCTTCATTTGGACATACTTGCTTTACAACAATAACACAAATGAAATGAATCGATGGACAAACAACAAGCTGTCAAACAATAAAATATTCTGATTTTGAAAACAAATCTTCAAAACAAACAAGAAACATACAAAACTTTCACAACTTGGTTGCCCATCAATCATTAAACGTTTTCACTGGTGAGCAGTTACTATCGCCATACCTCGTTTTCTTCATAATGTTGCAATTTTATTATTTTGACAGCTCGTTGTTTGTCTATCAGTTCGATTCGTTTGTTACATTGTTGTAGTTCGGCTGTGACGTCAGTTGCAAGTTCCCTATAGTATACCAATAGTGTGTATTCACATAATGCCCATGGAGGTCATACCGGAGGCCACAATGGTATGTGATTGGTATTAGTTCATTGTTATAATCTTTCAGATGGCCATTGGTTGAAATTCGACTGTTTTCGAAATTTGGTTTGCTCTTACTTGTGAAAGCAAGATAAATAAACACTCATTTGTCTTGATTACACTTTTAATCATTTACAACGACATCTAATAATCGTTTTCGTAAACTTGATAATAGGTCTACGTGGTAAAATTCCTATGTTTTGGGTACAAGCGTATTCTTGCCTTCTATTGACAGCTCAAATATCAACATACATTTTGGCCTCTAAAATGTCCGGTGTGGCGTCATGTGAATACTCCCTAAAGCACGTTCCGAGAGCAGCATTACAGATATTCTTGGGTACTTGATAAGTAGTAGTTCTATTGCTAACTCAAGTACGGTAAGTGTAGGTCTCAACTCTCAACTCAACAAAAGGAACGAGATTGCCAAACTAAATACATATGAATGATTCTTTGCTACGTACGAACGAACATAACTCTCAAACGCCGACCTTGAATTGATCTAGGTTCCACAATAATTTACACCGGATTTGAATTTCACATCGCAACACATACAGTACCTATTTTACAATAAAATACTAGTATATTTTAACATACATTATTACAAAACACTTTCACAAAATAGAATCGACACTAAGACTTAGACTTACTATAAACATAATGTACAATATTTGTCTTCACTTGCTTCAACACTACATGAAAAAGCAGAATATAGTAGTAGTAGTAGTATGGTCTTGCCAAACTGGTTGAAAACAAATTTTATATGTACATGAAAGTTTGTCAATGGAGGTCAGAACGAAGAACCGAATACAGGTTTTGATAATAAAATTTCAGTATTAAATTCTTCCTCTTTCTCTCTTAAAAAATCTATTTAAAGCAAATTGCAGCATATTGAAAACTAATGAAATGTACCAAATTCTTGACAACATCAATATGTAATATGATTTTAGTACAGTGAAACTTCTTTATAACGAACTCTTAGGGGTCAGATTATTATTTGGTTATAAAGAACATTTCTTTATAAAGAAAGATGCTACCGTTACATGCATAAAAACCTTATGGAACCTGAAAAACAGTTTGTTATATAGATCATTTTGTTATAAAGACGTTTGATACAAAGAAGTTTAACTGTATCTGTAATGGGAATGAGTTTGGGTCTAAGAAGTTCAAACCGGTTCCTCCCAATTCGGTCCCCCGGTTCGCTCTAGAACTGGTTTCCGGGTACTTACCCGAAGTCATCCCCAATCTGTGTCAATATTCGTCGTTCCACACAATTTACAACTTGCATCACCTTTTAAAATATATATCTATATAATAGAAACATTTAAAAACACTTTAAGGTGTGCCTAGTACCGTCCAGCAATAATTGTCCAACAGGACGAAAAACCCAACCATTTGTTTCGTTCAGTAGTTTATTATTGACTTGTTACGAACTGTCCGAGCTTTGGTGTTATGAATCCACTCCCTCGACCTTAAAGCAGATCATCTCACAGAGATTAATTCGATTTATTGATTCCACAATTGCAGCCTATGACCGAGGATCTACTGGTGCAAATTAATTTAATGGTGGATGATGAATGATGATGATGATGATGATGATGATGATATGATAAAAATGATGAAGAAGATAAAGGGTGGAGAGAAAACCTGGTACTGATATATTAGCCTATTAATCACCAAATGTACTAAAAGAACCATCAGCTTTAAACCCATCCATAAAAAAAAGGTGTAACTTTGACCTAGTCATATAGGCCTACAAGTAAGCCTAATTGCTGATATAATTTATTAGAAACTAGATGTTTGAGACTGATCAATAAAGTATTGCTACTGATGATTGATATGTGCAATTATTGCTAGGGGATAATAACGATTGGTGCCGACTTTTTACGGTATTAGTGTGTATGTAAACGGTGACTTTGGGCTGTCATAGCAACAAAGAAAAAAATAACAAATAATAAACATTAATAAAATTAATGATAAGATGTCTCACACTGAAAATCAGTTCCTATAACCTAGTGGATACTGGGTAGACGATAATATTCACGTGATAAATAAATAGCTTTCTCGTCAAAAATGGTTGGGTTTCCCATCGTGGCTCAAATCGTCTTTCAAACACTGGCAAATATAAGTTTGACAACTCCATCAATCCATCTGAATTACACTCTGAACTATTTCATCAATGCCCATTACAAAGAAACACATGGCAACTTACATTCTGAACAACATTGCGTAGAACAGCGTGGATCGAATTTCACTACAGACAGAGTACCCGGTGCGGATTGCAATGCACAATAAATCAGACGTCACGACGATCCCAGTGTGCAAAATAAACAATCTAAACGAAGCTGCCGCTAAATGTCGTTCATTACCCGCTACCGGAATAGTACAACGCTACTTTAGATCCCTCCTCTAGTCCGTATTGATGCACTTTCCGTTCACAACGGTTTCACTATTAAAAACAGTAATAACACGCAATCAAACTTTGTTACCCTAACGTAAGGGTGTGGAGTTGTTTTCCGTGGAAGAGATTTTACATAAATACAAAAACACTTATGTATAAAAGACCAGAGACCGACCATTGATCAGATTCTGTAGCGACGCACAGTTCTCGAAAGAAACAATAATATAGAAAAACTCTCGTCGATGACTAAGGTTGGAATTCATAGTCGGCCCCTACACCTATAGTGGAGTTCCGCGGGAGTTTACACCAACCTTTTAGGTAGTTTTTTTAGTACAGCTCTAGAGCAAAGTCCAGTCGAGCAATTATCTCCATTTAAACTCGAGCAAAGGACGAGAAATTCAGACGACTGAATACACTCATCACATTCTTCAAGGCGATGAGGTCCGATCTTTCTAGGAAAACAAGAAATCCTGGGGTAGCTTATCTTTCAACGTATCTATGGGTGTACAAAACGGGGGGGAAATGGTGTGGCCATGGTGTAAACTCCCGCAGAACTCTACTGTAGGGGCGGGCACCCATTGTTGCTATGGATTTGTTTCGTTGATGAGAAATAACACGCAAACAACTGTTACCTTGGTAACAATGGGCACCCTTAGGTGTAGTCGGCCCGACTACGAATTCCAACCTAAAGATTTTCACTCGTAAAAAAAAAAAAAAAAAAAAACGAAAAACACTTCGCGTCGTAGAAAAAGTCACCCGCCGCGGACGGAGAGTTAAATATTCGATATCTTCGTCTCCACGTTGTTTCCGCCTCCCTTGTTGTACGGCGGCGGTAGTCTGACGACGAGCTGCGCCGGTTGCGGCACGTTGTGACCTACCGGAACGCCGTGCCTATTCAGCGAGCCGGTGTTCGCGCCCGTAACCTGCGGCTTACCGAACGAGCTCATGTTGGGCGAATTCTGCGCCGAATTGGCGTGATGGTAGATCACCATCGGATTGTGACCGTTAAAGTTCGTGGCGGGGTTCGCCCCCTTGAAGTGCGGAGCGTTCTGACCGGCGAAACAACCCGGTTGTTGTTGGTGGTGTAGCGGAGTGCACTGATTGCTTCCGCCTTGTCGTTGGTGGTTGTTCAACTGCGACGTCGTCTTCGGGCAGTTGTTGGCCGACAGCTGCGTAGAGCCGGTCTTGTTCGAGGGGCCGGTGCTCGACTTCTGCGAGCCAGAGTACGAACTGTTGCAGTTCATAAGCGAGCCGGAATTCCACGCCGTCGAGTTCTCGGGTGAGTAGTTGTTGGGATAGATCGGCGACAACGAGAACCTGCGAACAACGAACACGAGAACTTCAAGGTGATGTATTTAGGGATGAGAAGTAAAGTTAAATCTCTTTATAATTTTGTACAAGTGTTTATGAAATGTTAAACTTAGGCGAATAGTTGTTGGGATAGATCGGCGACAGCGAGAACCTGAAACAATGGACAAACACGAGAACTTCAAGGTGGTGTATTTGAGGGATGAAAACTAGTTTGCCGGTGTTGTAAAGTAAAATCTCTCTACAATGTTGTATAGGTCTCTCACAGCAAGAAGTAAGATAGTATGAGGATCGTCCACACTTAGTTTCCAACTTAAAAAGCGCGAATCACTAAAGTTTTACCCGATTATCTAGTACAATTAAGTTGCGGTAAGTTTTTTGACGGTAAAGTAGGCCTACAAGAAAACGTGCAAGCAGGTTTCCGTCAAAAAACTTAACACAACCAAACTGTACTAGATAATCGGGAAAAACGTTGGTGATTCACACTTGTTAAGTTGGAAAGTAAATGTGGGCGGTCCTGACTCCCCTAAAACTATCTTACTTCTTGGTGTGAGAGACCTTTACAAATGTTAATGATATGTTAACCTTGTAAAGGGAAAAACTTCACATACCGGTACAGTACTTAGTTTGCCTTGAATTCAAATTGCAAGGGACCCTGAAATCCCAATGTGAGTGACATATACAAAATTTGGAATTAAAAGAACAGCAACATTAATTTAATATCCAAATAAATGAATAAATAAATAAATAAATAAATAAATAAATAAATAAATAAATAAATAAATAAATAAATAAATAAATCAATAAATAAATAAATAAATAAATCAAAAAATAAATAACAAAATAAATTAATAAATAAATAAATCAATAAATCAATAAATAAATGAATAAATAAATAAATAAATAAATAAATAAATAAATAAATAAATAAATAAATAAATAAATAAATAAATAAATAAATAAATAAATAAATAAATAAATAAATAAATAAATGAATAAATAAACAAACAAATGAATGAATGAATGAATGAATGAATGAATGAATACTAAGTATTAACCAACAGCTCGCACTCATAACTCTAAGGCCCGAATGCATAGTTCACACTCAAGCCCTCCTCAACTCAGCCTTACCTAGCGACCAATCACAGAGCCGTCCACATGGCAATGCCGCTCCGTGATTGGTGGTTGGGCGAGGCTGAGGAGAGGCTGAGTTGAGGAAGGCTTGAGTCTGAACTATGCATTCGGGCCTTAGACGCGATGTTTCAAGAATTCGCACGCTACAGTCTCACCGTGGCGCCTACGCCTACTTCTTGGGCAGTGTTGCCATTTACTCACCACGACCGCAGTCTCTGGTTGATCTCGGGGAACTGCGGCCTCCGGCTCGGCACCTCGTGCCAACACTCTATCATCAACGTGTACAGCCGAGACGGACAGTCCTCAGGACACGGGAGCAGCTGTCGGCTGCGTATCATGTCTATTACCTCCTGGTTCGAGTAGCCGTAGTAGGGCTGCGGACAGAGAGATAGATAGATAGATACATGTCTTTATGTTCAGGCGTGATTAAGGCCAGTAGACCATTTTAAAAATGATCCAGGTATCTATTCTTGTTCCTCGCACGGCCGCCTAAATCGTTACAAAAACCAACGTAGAACAATCAAACATGAGCTGTCAAATGTTATATCAAGGTTCATTGATGGACACAAGATCTTCATCTATTAACCTTGATTTCACATTTTTAATTGTTGCGTATTGTTGTTCTTGAAGATTTAGAGGACCGTGAGGAGAAACAAGAACGGAGCCCTAGATCATTTTTAAAATGGTCTGTTGGACCCTCTCTTACATCCAACCTAACTACTGTATTACTAAGTAGAAATACAAATTAACAAATTAATTAAGTACAAATTGATAGAAATTGATTACAAACAAATATGATAATCTTAAAACTTTTAACTTATACACTAACAGAAACCTACGTCTCATTCATCCATCCCATTCACTCTTGTTATTTTCCATTGACATTATGAAGGGAAATATGGTCACATTACAACTACTTCTAACTACTAGAGAAAGAGAGAGAGAGCGGCAATAGATAGACAGGTTATTTTATTACATAGCTGAAAACTGATTTCTGGAAAGAACTCTATTGCAGCATAGTACACATACTACATAACATACGAGACAGCCTATTCCACTGAAGCCGTAGTAGGGCTGCGGACAGATAGATAGATTGATTGATTAAGGGCCGATTTCACCAAGATCAACTTTGGCCTAGTTCAGTCGAACGACACTAACACCAACTTTTAACTGCAAAATCCACTGCATGAAGAGTGAAATGTTTTATATTGATAATGTGTTGCTTTAGATGCCGATTTACAGATAGTTTCAGTAATGATGTGAAACAAGATACACATTTAAATCCTATTTGTATGCCATTGCATCCTGTTAATGGCAAATATGAAGGATATTGAAGGAAGATATGTGAGAAATTAAACAGGTAAAAGTAATTATCTTTGTCGAATTGGTAACATTCAGGTTCAAGCTGAACTCGACAAAAGTCAATGCTGGTGAAACCGGCCCTGAGGACTTTATTTTGGGCGGGATTAAGGCCAGTTAAGCCTTTTCGTCCATCTAACCGTTACGTAGATAAATTGCGGTAAAATACATTTAAGACTTAAAACTAAGAACATACATATAAAAATACAATTACAGTTGGAATTGCATTTAAATATCCATAACTAGGCTAAATCAAATTGATAATGCTAAGAAATAGCCATTCATTCATACATTCATTCAAAGGTAAGCAACATTAAGTAAATATTGTATAACTTCATTTATATGGCAAGTCCTCACAGAGAGAGAGTGGCAACAGTTAGACAGGTTATTTTATTACATAGCTTAAAACTGATTTCTGGAAAGAACTTTATAGTACACACATTACATATAAGACAGCCTATTCCTTTGAAGATCTTCATCATCATCTTATCTTCAAAGGAATAGGCTGTCTTGTATGTAATGTGTGTAATATAAAGTTCTTCCACAAACTTCACAGTGGTGAGACTCCGCATATATTTTCGAAAACAAGTTTTTAAGCCTAGGCCTACGCCTTATGACAACTGAAGTCTAGGCCTTCTATGCCAAAAGGACGGTCATATTACTAGGCCTGTAGTTATGTATTCACATTAAAGACAAAATAAGATATTGGCGTAGGCCTAGACTTTACCTTGTAGGCCTAGGCTATGTTTCTTGTGTTTTGAACACGCAAAGTTTTGGATTGACACGGCTTGCTGGGGTAGTAATTTTCCGATTAAATAACTTTATTCATTAGTCTCCAACAGTCCTCTGAAGGAAAATACTTTGAGCGCTTTTTACAAGCAGGATTCTCAAAGATTTCAACTTCGGCGTGCATTTGTTTGTTTTCATTTTATGAACTGTGTTCGGCGATGAAACCTAGCGGAAGATCGGCGAACTTTGTATTCATTTCCGTTGCATTCAGATCCGGCATTTACACCAATGTCACGTGATCGCTACGTCATCTCGTATCTCGATCTGTTGGCTTCAAGTTTGTGACGTCATGCGCCGTCTACCCAAATAGAAGGTCGATGGTGCTGTCTCAGTCTACGTCAAGCTTTTGCACTGCCACTCTATCCCAGTGCCACCTTATCACAGCCTGCTGAATGATGCTGGCCTATATTGGAATATGGTGGTGTGGTGTGGGATCCATATAGGAAGGGGGAGGTCATGGAATTAGAGAAGGTGCAGCGTAGGGCGGCAAGGAAGGTTACAGGACAAGTCAGGAGATGGAGGTATGTGGAAGATAGGTTAGGGAATGTGGTAAGGGCTTATGATAGTGTTACAGCAATGATGGGGGAACTGGGTTGGGAGTCCTTAGAGGAGAGATGGAGGAGTGATAGGATGTGTAATTTATATAGAGCAGCTAGGGGGAAAGGAGGGTGGGGGGAAATCCAGAGCAGGTTACAAGAAGGAGTTTATAGAGGGAGGGGGGATCATAATTGGAAGTTTCAGCGTCGGGTAGTGAGAAGTGATCTGGGTAGGTTTGGTTTTGTTGAGAGAACGGTAAGGGAATGGAATGAGTTACCCGAGGAGGTTGTTGAGAGCGAGTCAGTAAGGGAATTTAGAAATAGATTGACGATAAGGAGGTGATGAGGGAGGGTGGGGAGGGGGGAGGTTTGGATAGGTTGCCACCGGGTAGTTGTGGCCCATTTGCAGCCTTTAAGTCTTTAATCTAATCTAATCTAATCTAATCTAATCTCAGTCTACATCAAGTTTTGCACTGCCACTCTATCCCAGTGCCACGTTATCACAGCCTGCTGGATGAATTAATCACCACCTTCGAGCGAGCGGGTGTACCCACCTGTAAGCCGTAGCTGTAGACCTCCCAGAGAACGACGCCGTAGCTCCAGACGTCCGACTCCGTCGTGAACTTGCCGTAGAGGATTGACTCGGGAGGCATCCATCGCACGGGCAGGAGCGACTTGGACTGTACCCTGGACACACACAACATACAGACGGTGAGATTAGCAGGGCCTAATTTAGTGCGCAGCTGGACACTGTTTACGCAGTTGCAAAAGTCATTTGCGCAGCTACAATTTGTGATTTGCGCAGCTAAGAATTCGTCTTTAAAAGAACTGATAGAAAAAAGAAAAATCGCATCCAGGCTTCCCATTGGTGGATGCCACGGTGAAAACAAGTTTATAAATATAAATATTATAAATATTTTATAATACTGGATCTTAGAGGAGTAAATTTGTCATTTTGACTATTTTTAGTCATTCAACAAAATACTGGCAAATTAAAGTAAGTAAATATTGGCTGAATACAAAATGACGATGATAAGAAATTATTGAAAAATTAAAAGGTTTTTTGGTTCCACAGCTAAGTTTTGTTTAAAATAATTGTCACCAGACTTGGCCTATTGTATATAGGGCCTTTTCATGTACCGGCCCCCTTTTTGTACCGTAGTTGAGTTTACTCTGATTAGACTGAAAAACTACACTTATAAATAACTTATTAAGTTATTACACTTATAACTTAATGAGTACCTATAACCATGATACAAATTGACAGTCTAATTAAACATATGTCTATGGCTATATCAATAAATCAAATCACTTTAGAAAATTCCGAATTTCGAATCAAAGAATTTTCAAAACAAAGAATTTCCGAAACTATTCGTCGAACTATTCGAGAAAGTCGACCACCCACCTGTAATAGTCGGACGAGTAGACGTCTCTCGACAGTCCGAAGTCGGAGATCTTTACGGTGAGGTTCTCTCCGACCAGACAATTCCTGGCCGCGAGGTCTCGGTGTACGTAGTGGTGGCCAGACAGGTATTCCATACCTGCGATACAATACAATACAATACAATACAATACAGTAAGTAAGTCCCAAAGACATGTTTTATAATATGACAGAAAGTCTCTTCAGTTTGTTATTATTGTTTTGAAGTTTTCGTCACTTAGAAGAAAACACATATGAACAGAGAATAGTTATTCTCTGCGTATGAGACAAGGAGGTTTTAATTTAATACACGATTTTCACACCGCTTGTTGCTGTGTGTAAAGGTCTCGCAAAACAACTTCGGTAATGCTTTCGTCATCAATCAATGACGTGTTTACGGTCTCGGCCAACCCGAGCAGGTATCTGAATTAGCCACGGTCGCTGGTTGGCTGCCGCTCACCCACCCGTGACGGAAGCATTACCGAAGATCTTGTGCGGCGAGTATAAGTGTCCGAACCAGTGGTTTTTAACTTTTTTTTCTTACTTTTTCACCCAGCACAATGTAGGCCTACATGTTTTAGTTTTCTTCACATCCTTCACGTTAGGCTGCCTTTAAATATTACCAATTTATGTTGAGAAAGTTAAGAGTTGTTATACTCAGAAATTTCTGTATGTATTGAAGTATTGTAGGTAAACAATATGATTTATCTATATGTTCAATAAAGTATTATCATTATTAAAAAATACAAGACAGTCCTCGGAACACGCCTATTTACTTCGTTTCAAACGACGTTTGGTACAAAATAAAACGAATGTCCAACCGCTAACCGTGTAAAGTACGTACCTGCCGCTATCTGCATGGCCATGTGGAGGAACTCTGGCTGCTCCAAGACGTGCCTGCTACCGTCCTCGGAACACGCCTATCTACTTCGTTTTAAACGACGTTTGGTACAAAGATAAAACGAATGTCCAACCGCTAACCGTGTAAAGTACGTACCTGCCGCTATCTGCATGGCCATGTGGAGGAACTCTGGCTGCTCCAAGACGTGCCTGCTACCGTCCTCGGAACACGCCTATTTACTTCGTTTCAAACGACGTTTGGTACAAAATAAAACGAATGTCCAACCGCTAACCGTGTAAAGTACGTACCTGCCGCTATCTGCATGGCCATGTGGAGGAACTCTGGCTGCTCCAAGACGTGCGTGCTACCGTCCTCGGAACACGCCTATCTACTTCGTTTTAAACGACGTTTGGTACAAAGATAAAACGAATGTCCAACCGCTCCCTGTGTAAAGTACGCACGTACCTGCCGCTATCTGCATGGCCATGTGGAGGAACTCTGGCTGCTCCAAGACGTGCCTGCTACCGTCCTCGGAACACGCCTATCTACTTCGTTTTAAACGACGTTTGGTACAAAGATAAAACGAATGTCCAACCGCTCCCTGTGTAAAGTACGCACGTACCTGCCGCTATCTGCATGGCCATGTGGAGGAACTCTGGCTGCTCCAAGACGTGCCTGCTACCGTCCTCGGAACACGCCTATCTACTTCGTTTTAAACGACGTTTGGTACAAAGATAAAACGAATGTCCAACCGCTCCCCGTGTAAAGTACGCACGTACCTGCCGCTATCTGCATGGCCATGTGGAGGAACTCTGGCTGCTCCAAGACGTGCCTGCTACCGTCCTCGGAACACGCCTATCTACTTCGTTTTAAACGACGTTTGGTACAAAGATAAAACGAATGTCCAACCGCTCCCCGTGTAAAGTACGCACGTACCTGCCGCTATCTGCATGGCCATGTGGAGGAACTCTGGCTGCTCCAAGACGTGCCTGCTACCGTCCTCGGAACACGCCTATCTACTTCGTTTGAAACGACGTTTGGTACAAAAATGAAACAAATGGCCAACCGCTCCCCGTGTCAAGTACGTACGTACCTGCCGCTATTTGCATGGCCATGTGGAGGAACTCTGGCTGCTCCAAGACGTGCCTGCTACCGTCCTCGGAACACGCCTATCTACTTCGTTTTAAACGACGTTTGGTACAAAAATGGAACGAATGTCCAACCGCTAACCGTGTCAAGTACGTACCTGCCGCTATCTGCATGGCCATGTGGAGGAACTCTGGCTGCTCCAAGACGTGCGTGCTGCCGTCCTCAGAACACGCCTATTTACTTCGTTTCAAACGACGTTTGGTACAAAAATGGAACGAATGTCCAACCGCTAACCGTGTAAAGTACGTACCTGCCGCTATCTGCATGGCCATGTGGAGGAACTCTGGCTGCTCTAAGACGTGCGTGCTGCCGTCTTCGGAACACGCCTATCTACTTCGTTTTAAACGACGTTTGGTACAAAAATAAAACGAATGTCCAACCGCTCCCCGTGTAAAGTACGTACCTGCCGCTATCTGCATGGCCATGTGGAGGAACTCTGGCTGCTCCAAGACGTGCGTGCTGCCGTCCTCAGAACACGCCTATTTACTTCGTTTCAAACGACGTTTGGTACAAAAATGGAACGAATGTCCAACCGCTAACCGTGTAAAGTACGTACCTGCCGCTATCTGCATGGCCATGTGGAGGAACTCTGGCTGCTCTAAGACGTGCGTGCTGCCGTCTTCGGAACACGCCTATCTACTTCGTTTTAAACGACGTTTGGTACAAAAATAAAACGAATGTCCAACCGCTCCCCGTGTCAAGTACGTACCTGCCGCTATCTGCATGGCCATGTGGAGGAACTCTGGCTGCTCTAAGACGTGCGTGCTACCGTCCTCGGAACACGCCGACACGTCCGAGCGAGGAGAGTGGCAGATGAGGAACTCGTGTAAGTCACCCTGCGGAAATAAACGAATACATCAAACAATCAAATAAAATCTGTACTTGTTGAGTTAGGGTCAAAAAATTATGGTAAATAAAATTCTCTATTTCATCGAATAAAACTGTTAATTTCGGGCGATAAAAATCGTGAAATTATGATGGATGTCGGTAAATAAAAAGACAACTTTTGGTGAGAACATTGTGTTGTAAAATCGAAAGAGTACTGACTGACTTAGAGGCAAGAATTAATGGTCAATAACGTGTCAAATTTTCGGCGTATAAAATCTTTAATTTGGGTTTATAACGAAGAGGTTAGGGGCAGACATCTTTGAATGGTAAGTGAAGTGAGTGGAGTAACCGTGAAGGTTCTAGCAAAGTATGCTAGGCCGTACTTGAAACAATCAAGCCCACTTATATAACGAACTTGAAGGAAGCTGATTTCTACTTTGTAAGAAAAGAACTTTGTTAAAACCGAACCAATTTGCATGTATTTTTGTTTAAGATGAATCAAAACTACTTTGTTAAATCCAGAATTTTGTTAAAAGAGAGTTCTTTAAAAGTGGGCCCGATTGTATTCTTGATCAACGCTTCTGTAATTTCGAATCAAACGTCGTTTTCTCGCCGCCCCGCTCTCACCTGCGTCATGTATTCGAACAGCATACAGAGCGGCTCGGCCTTCATGACCACGCCGAGCAGACAGACGATGTTCGGATGCTTCAGGTCCGACATCAGTTCCACCTCCCGTCGGAAGTCTGCTCGCGTCTTCGCGGTCGCGTTCTCCTTGAGAGCCTTGATCGCGACGAACATCGGGATCTCACCGGGGAAGCCAGAGTGCACCTCGCCCTTGAACACCTTGCCTGCGCACACAAACAAATACGGTACATTAATTAGATGAGCGATAGCGAATCCCTCCATACAACTCGATCGGCGCTTTGTCTGTTCGTGTGTTCGTTCGTGCGCCAAATTTTGTTCGTCGCGCACAGGTCAAACGGCTTGACGGATTTGGCTGAAATTTTCGGTCAACACCCATGGCCACTAAACTTGATGCTGTTAACATAATCAGCCAAATCCGTCAAGATGCCAACCTAAAAAAAAGTAATTACTGAAAAAAATACCCAATTTTGTTAAAATCGCTCATCGGTCAACCCGGAGCGTTTTCCTAGTAAGTGTAACACAGTAACAAACAAACATACACTGCACATTAACAAGTGTAACACAGTAACTAACAAACCAACACTGCACATTAACAAGTGTAACACAGTAACAAACAAACAAACGCGGCACATTAACAAGTGTAACGAGTAGAAGTGCCAGTACTCCACAACATTCGATAAGACCAAGAGGAGGATCCATTAATTTTTATTTGATTATCAATTATCGATTTTTTTTTTAAAGTCGATTATCACGATCAATAATCGATTTTACTGGCCCGATTATCGATATCGATTCATATCAAATGGCAACCCTACTATAACACACAGTAATCCCCCTTTAATTCAAATTTCAAGGGACCCTAAAAACTCCAATGAATTACAAAATTTTAAATTAAAAGATCTTTAAAACTAGGCACCATACCTAAATCTTCTGCTTGGACTCTATCAATAGTTTGAATTAAACATAATTTTGAATTAACCGAGTTTGAATTAATGAGGGACTACTGTATATATTTTTTAAATGTAGGCCTACATACCGAAGGCACCCTCTCCCAGCTCCTGCAGGAAGCGAACGTTGGACAGCTGGTATTCCCGTGCCCTGATAACTCCGGCCGGTCGCTCCTTCCCGGTGCCGGGGATCAGCGAGCTCATCTCCAGCTGGTTGCGTTCCGATATCAGTGAGCCGCTTTTGCTGCCCTTGCCCGGAGACCCGTTGGCCTTACTGCTCGCCTGGAAACAACCGCCGTAAACAATCAGGAATGTGCTGACGGACATTTACTTATTTATTCATGTATTCATTTATTTACTTATCCTATTCAGTTGTGCTCATGCGCGGTTGCCAGGGGCCCGTCAAAGTTTTTCATAGGCAAAAGTTTTTAACTTCTAATATGGATTCAATTTCATCACTTCTTGGCTTAGGAATAAGTAAATAAATAAATAAATTCTCATTTAGAGTCTACCCACTCAGTAACGAAACTGATTTTCAATGGGTGACTTTAATCTAAAGCGACTAAACCAACCCTGTAGGCTCCGAACACCATCGACGAGTGAGCGATAACTAATCAAAGATCTATAGCCTATTTCAAATACGAAACATATGAATCAGTGATTGGACAGTGCGAACATCTGCGGACAAATGCCAGAATCAACAAGGCCGATTCAGAACACCTTTGAATTTATTGAGTGCTTCGTTGCTAGGACGGCTCCAAAGTCACCGTTTACTTATTGCTAAGCCAAAAAGTGATGGAAATGATAGTAGTGAACTATGATCTATAAAAACGCAGCACGATCTTCTAGGGAAGCATCTCCACCGAATAGGGGTGTTTGAGACGAGTACCTGCAAGCTGTGTGGAAATGGGGAGCAGGATAGGAGCCACCTGTTTGTATGTCCAAAACTGGCAGGTGAACGTGACGCAATACCGAGCGGCATGAAGAGGGTGGAGAATGAAGCGTGTCTCTACTGGTTGACCAGATCCAGCATGATGGCATAATAGCCAAATGTGGGCATTTGACAAGAAGAAGAAGATGAAACACATGAATCAGTGATTGGACAAAGAGTTAAATATTGTGTGAATTTGAAGAGGCGATGTAAGCCTACCTTGTGGAAGTTTGGTATGTGATTGGCCTGGTCCGCCCCTTGCTGGGAGCGCCTACGCCGAGCGCAGCACCAATAGCAGACGAGCACGGTGAGCAGGACGGCCAATATGCCGGAACCTGCCGCTACGTACATCCATCGGTGATCCACTGCAAAGACAGGACAACAACGTTAGGTGGCGGTCTCTCTCGTTGACGTGACTACCAAGATGTGAAACACGAGACAGTTACAAGTTACAGCCACATAAACACTCTTTAATTTTTTTTCTTTTTTTTTTTTTTTAGGTTGGTTTACTACATACTTACCGTATTTACCCGAATATAACACGACCTCGAATTTAAGACGACTCCCCATTTTAAAGAATTTTAAACTGGAGAAAATTATATTCATATTCATATTAATAATCTTAATACGCAAATTTAAGACGACTCCCGATATTTTAACTATACAAATTGAAAATAATTATAGTCTTAGATTCAGGTAAATATGGTCGGCCTATTTAAGATTTTAGGTTTAAGGGTTAACAAAATCACATCAAGCCAAATGCATTATGGCGTTTACACGCTTTATTAAGGTTTAAAATTTAAGGAAGGAAATTTGGAGCCCTCCAAACAATGGGAGGGATGCATCAGCCCTTGAGCACCCACATACTCAGTACCTACCCCTTAGAAGTCTCCATGTAAAAGTTTTTCTCTCATTTATCAGCAACTCTATTTTGTTGATAACCTGTGACTTGTCCACCAGTTCAATTCATTCAGCACAGTTCCGACTAGATACTGGCCATGACTTAGGCCTACTAGCAAAGCACCTGCATAGAATGGGGTTGGCAGAGAGCTCTGTGGGAATGGCATACAGGACAGGCAATATCTATTCCATTTCCATTGCTCGATACTTAAAGAGTACAACGAAGGAATGCCAGGAGGGCTGGACAGGAAGGAGCAGGAGTCTTGTCTCTATTGGTTGGCAAGACGCACGATGACATAAATGTGTCAATGTGGGCATGAGAGATGAAGAAAAGAATTAATTTGTTTCATTGTTGTCTTACTGACTTGCAAGAAAAGCTAATAATGCTTGTTCCTATTTAAGTAATCGATGTTAGTTCCGTTTTTACTCACGAGATCGCAGCACGGGGGACAGTACAAACATTGCAGTCTGACAAGTGACAGCTGCTAAATATCTTCTAATGTTTCAAGATTTCTATGCTACCCAACCACTTCAAATTCATTCCTGTGACAAAGTAGCTAGACCTATAAGCTTAGGTAAATATTATAAACACACGCCTGTCAGAATTGGGGTAGGGAGATTTTTTAAAATATGCTGTCACCTCGATCAAACGTAAACATTCCTACGCCATCTTTCAATGTTTGTACCGCCACCTAGATGCCAGCGCTGCGCATACATGTGATTGTTGAACTAGCCTGGAACAAGCCCATACCTGCCAACTTATCAAAACTGAAAATATGGAGATTTATAAAAAAAGAAGCATAGCCTTTATGGCAGGGTTGGCATGATGTTGCCCGACCCGAAAAAACCTGGTGGGTTTTTTCGGGTAAAACCCACCTGAAAAAACCTGCGGGTTTTAGACCAAAAGTGGGTTTTTTCAAATACTCAACGTAGGCATGCCTAACTGTACAGTTTATAATATTCCTAGCCCCCTTATCAATTCTTTTCTTTTCTTGTAGGTGTGGGTATTTGGTCTACTGTAGTTAGCATTCAATATATCTCATTATTAGCTCAGTACAACGGACTGAAGACTTGAATACGGTTAGGCAGTGATTCTGCTCACTAAATTAATTCTCAACTGTTTGCCTACAAGGCCTGTATTGAAAACTGAACCATTTCAGTCACCCCCCCCCCCCTTTTTTTTAAGAGATAAAGCAACTTAAAACATTCACTATATGTTAAATTATTTTTTACGTTACATGCATTTTGCAAAATAAATATATCTATCATGATTTTTTGGATTACATAAAACCAAAATTTGAGACAAAATAAGTTCTTCCCAGAACAATTTAAAAATATGTTTGTTTTTTAATTTAATACACTTTACATGTTTGTCTCCCAAATGCAAGAAGAACTAGAAATTAATCAAATTTCCTGGACATAAAATTCTCTTGTTTCTAACGCTTTTTGCAAGTATGGATTTTTAAACGTCTAATTAAAGTAGTACTATTCACAATATTGAAGTATAGTCACAATATTGAGACTAAACAAAATCACAATGGTTTTCACTTACAGTTTAAAACATTGGTCAATTAAAAACAAATGTCTTATTTGACTATATAAGTAAACTAAAAAAATTGGTGTCCTCAAGCGAGGACGTGGGGGCTGAGAAAGCTAATAGGTCTATAAACCATCAAGAACTATAGGAATTTATATCAGACAGGGACAGGGTAAGGAAAAGTTGATTTAAAGCAATATTTAATTGCCATTAAATGAAAATATAGAGCATTATACAGTGTTTATTGATTTTTCAATGCTATAGGAATTCCTAGTTATACTGCCCCTAATACATTTGCCCCCATCATACAACAATAAACAAAATACTAAACAACCCCCTGGGCTCATTACCTTAATAAAGAGTGTCGAAAGTTAACCAAATATGATCATTACGGCACTGGTACATCTTACATAATACGAACTGTAACATGGTACATAGTATAAAGTGGTTAGATTATGTGTTTAGGGGGCTTGAACGGCAAAGTTTATTCAAGCAGTAGGCCTATCAGGGCAAAATATTCATAAATCGTAAAAAGAACAAGCTGAGAGCACAACCAGGCATGGATATACTCATTTAACATGTTTTTGTCTAAAACCCGAAAAAACCCGAAAAAGCCCGATAAAACCCGAAAAAAAACGATAAAACCCACTGGGCAGGGTTTTTTCGAAAAAACCCGGGTTTTTGCCAACCCTGCTTTATGGTATTGGCGGGCCTATTGCAAAAACGCAATTCATCAAAGACAAAAAGAAAAAGACAAAAAATAGTTATAAACAGTGAAAAATAGCAATAACAGTGCATGTACCAGGACTGGGTTTGGAGAAAAATTACGTGAGTGGGCAGAGTTTGAACTCACTGCACACTGGGCATCAAGATATTGGCGGTCAAGCTTCGAAAAAATTCCAACTTTTAGGTCCAAAAATATGAAAATTGATCTATTTACAGTAAAATACTTGAAAATTCGTGAAAATCGTACAAATTCTGTGCCAAATCGGGTTAAGGTTAAAAATCGGGCATTTCCCGACTAAATCGGGAAAGTTGGCAGGTATGCAAGCCCTATCAATACAAATTTAGTTTACTGTATTTAGTAACGTGTGTGTACTCACCGCAGTGCGGCACGTCGCAGGGCTCCCTCCGCAGGTGCTGATGCTGGTGGTGGTCGGCGTAACACCACGGCCCCGGTTCCACGCCGCCCGGGTTGCGGCAGTACCGGTGTCCGCCCGCCAGCTCCGGATACTCGGCTACCTTGGTGCGGTGCTGGTCGATCCACGGCAGACACTTGTGGCCGTCCGCAGTCGTCTGCACCGCTCCGCGGTAGTCCGCGCCGTCGCCGCGGTAACACGTGTGGCCTGCGGACAACACGCGCACATTGTATTTATTTATAGCCATTCAGGAAATTTTTTTTTTCTTATGGGGAATAAGAAGAGGAAACTGGATAGGCCAAAGATTGTACTGCGAGGCGAAGAACTAGTAGAGACTAAGGATTTCAAGTATCTTGGGAGCATCATCTCATCTGATGGTAAAATTGACAAGGAGATTGGAAGACGCACGGGGACTGCTGAAAAATTTTTCCAGTTAGTGAGGAAACTGATTTAGAAAAAAGAGATACCAAGGCAATGCAAATTGTTAATATATAAAGCATATTTTGTACCAGTAGGCCTACTCACGTATGGAGCGGTGACCTGGCCAGTTGGGGGGAAAGAAGAAAAAGTAATACAAGCAGCAGAAATGAAGTTCCTAAGGAGTGTGGCAGGAGTGACCAAGATTGATAAGATAAGGAGCTCAAAGATAAGGAAGGAACTTGGAGTGGAGAGTCTAAACTTTAAGCTGGGAAAAGAAAGATTGCGGTGGTTTGGCCACATGAAAAGAATGCGGGAAGACAGGATCCCGAAAATTGAGTTTGAGAAAGAAGCAGGGAAAAAGAAAAGAAAGAGGGGAATACCAAGACTGAGGTGGGAAGAAGTGATAGCAATGGACGTGGAAAGAAGAAATGCAACTTGGGAAGAGGTCAATCAGGAACGATGGTGGGAAGATAGAAAAGTATGGACAGAATTTGTAGAAAGAGCAGAGGAAGAAGAAAGTGAAGAGGAGGAGCCGGAGGAAGTTAACATGAGGGATGGCGTCAGGCATGGCCAGCCGGCTTCTATGTACCTAGGGGCCAGAATATGATGGGATTAATTTCCTATCCCCTACCCGACTTTATTGATGGACACAGGGAGCAGATATATTTTAAAAAAAAAAACTAGTTGTGTGAGAAGAATGGAGAAACATAGAATCCCAAGACAAGCCTTTGAGTTAGTGAATGAGAGAAGAAGAGTGGGAAGACCTAGAGATAGATGGCAGGACCAGGTACAAGTAGATGTGGAAGAGAGAGGAGAGGAGTGGCCAGTGGTAGAGGATAGAGAAAGATGTTGGGAGGACAGGAAGAAGTGGGGAGAGAGTTGGTGGAACGGCAAGAGAAATTCATTCACGAATAGAATGAAGTTGAAGAAAATGATGTGTCGAGCTTGGCATGCCGATACTGATTCCCGGGATGCCCAAGATCAATGGTGGAAACACTCCATTACCCAACTAAATGATGATCATCATAACTTGTTTTAGACATAAGTTTACCTGTAGAAGTTCGGGTAGTTGTCTGAAACTTCTACAGGTAAGCTGTTGGTCCCTATCACTCTTTCCCCAACAAACTTCAAACCAGCCTCTAGGCTCTAGGCCTACATACCTAATTAATTTTTGTTTTATACATAAGTAATGCATGTAGGCCTAAGTAACGTCAAAAAAAAGAAAATAATTCAACAAGGAAGTCTTTTATAAAATGTAGTGCAATCGAAGCAACCTTCTAACCAAGTACTAGTATAATTTTGCATTCTAGATTAATCTCATACAAACTGAGTTCGAAAAAAGTAGGCCGGATTGAAAATGGGCGAGACGTTGAAACAACTGAACTCTGCAAACACGAACGATTACCATTTGTTTTCAAGAAGACACAACAGTCTGATGTTATAGCACTAGCATGTAGGGGGATAGGCAAAATATAATAGGTAGAATGTATAATACACACCACAGCTAAACCTGCTGTGATAAGACCTGACCTCAAGCAACTAAAGACATCTAGTACGTGGTTGGTTACAGAGGGCAAGGTCTACTTGATCTCCGCCTAGCGGAGGCTCGTCAAACTCCCAAGTTAGGTCGTCGCAAGGGAACCAAAATCGCCATTTTGTATCCCACTAAAAAACCTGTTATAATAATTAAATATCCGTTGTAGATCATGTAGGCCTAATACAATTTACTTAAAATACCTAAAAAAGACATTTTGATGGAATACAATGATTGAACTTATAAAATGTGATGATTTTCCTTTTTAGGAGGTAATTCTATTTGACAGATCACTTCATTTGTTTTCTTTAACGTTCCTCCCATTTGAATAACATGTGATTTTTAACATTGTGGAACGGACTGCGATGACCTAAGTTGGGAGTTCGACGAGCCTCCGCCAGGCGAAGATCAAGTAGATCTTGGCGGAGGAAGGTGGTAGATTTACATGCCAGCGAGCGAGTACATAAAGTACTCGTTATTAGGCCTACCTTCGGATACGTCTTTCGGCGTCCTAATTCCCAGGGAGAGACAATCCATGCTGCCTCTACTGCCAACCTTGGGAAGGTCGTTGCATTCGGGAAGCGCCAACTGCAAACCTGGGAACAAAAAACTAATTGAGTTATATAGGCCTAATGAAAACTAAGGTTTAACTTGTAAGTGAAACTACACAACAGTTTTATGTTAAATAGGTGGACATGTATTTTTGAAAACGCTATAAAAGACAAACAAATAAGGTGCCCCCATGCATTACTACCGGGATTTAGTTCAGAATTGAATTCTAACCAATTAACTACTACTGTAGTACCTGTGTACTAACTGTAATTACCTACTAAGTACAGTAGGCCTAGTTACAATTGAACTGATTTTAAATACCTGCACATAATTTTCTATTCGAATTGCAAGTAAACCTCCTAACAATCAAAGTTCTGATGAAAGAAAAATATGGAGTGCACAGATATTTTGACATAGTTTGAAGACTCCTGACTAGCTAGTATGTGACCACCACCCACACCATAACAAATATGACTGATTATAAATATGATATGATTGTGAGTTGTCGCAGGGGTAAAAGGTGGTCACATATAGCTATGGAGGGGAGCGTCAAACTAAGAAAATTTCTGAAGTCTACTACAAAATGATAAATTTAAAATGCTAAACCTCTTGTTAACCACCATTGATACTGTCCTACTACTGCATCTTATTCTATTAACCCACATTTTTCCTCTATTTTTTCTTTTTCTTTATTCGTTCTCTGTGCCTCTTTTACAATAAGTTGTTTCTTACTTTAGATTGATAGCTAGTATTAGTAACCTTAGAATTACTAGTTAGTTAATTAATAAACTAATTAGTTGGTTATTAGTTTAGAATTTTGGTAACTTGTTTAGATTTAGATACACGCAATGTAAAATGGTCTATGGCTGTATTTGTGTTGCTACTAAATAAATAAATAAATAAATAAATAAATAAATAAATAAATGAATGAATGAATGAGTGAATAAATGACTGACTGACTGAATGAATGACTGACTGAATGAATGCATGAATGAATGAATGAATGAATGAATGAATGACTGACTGAATGAATGCATGAATGAATGAATAAATAAATAAACAAATAAATAAATAAATAAATGAATAAATAAAGAAATAAATAATTAAATAAATAAATAAATAAATAAATAAATAAATAAATAAATAAATCAATAAATAAATAAATAAATAAATATGCTAAGTAAACGTAGCCTATCTCTAGTGACGTGACTACATAATGTGCGTAGTTTATCGTACGTACCGATGAGCGGGTGCCGCTTGGCGATGGCGTACTCCATCCGGCACATCTCGTTCTCGAGTATCTCGCAGTCCTCGCGGCAGATCCGCCGAGGCTCGGCCGACGAGTCCGACTGCATATCCTCGTGGCAGATCGGAAACGTGGAGTAGCAGAGACTCGGGGTGGCGAACGGCTTGCAGCTCTTGGAGATGTCTCTGCGGGCCGAGATAGAAACGTTACAGCCGCTTGCGTGCGGCCATGGCACACATTATGGGAGACCGTATGACAGGTAGAGTGCGCTGTGAGCGATGACGTTCAGTTTGCCTATTATATCTAGCCCAACTTCAGTTAAGTGCTCCAAATCTTATATGCCTAGTAGGCCCTATATAATTTACAGTAGGTAATTTTTATTGTTGACATACTTAAGCACTTAAAACTTAATTATTAATGATAATGAGTGTTTTGTAATTAAAACAAAAATCAGTTGAAGAATCAAAAAAACAAGTGAAACCTAGTATAATGGTTGCTGGAATAACAAAGTCTACCACACTCTTCGCATGCGGGTAAGGTTAAGCCGACCCACAGCCATCTGTATTTCCACAACATCATAATTGTATGCGTCAAGTGAGGGGCATACAGACATTTGTGTGAGCAGGAACGCTCACAGCGCTGCTGTCATACGGTCTCCCATAGGTCGGTCTAGTGTTGATGGTTTACTGGGTCATATGACGTTGAAGGAGATTAGAAAAAAACGAAAAAAAGAGAAGGAAAAACAGCTTGTATCAAAGTTCGGCTTCCATGCCCTTCATTCTAGAACAGTTTTAGGCGGTTGTAGCCAGTTGTTAAGTTGCGGGGCGCAACTTCTTCCCTAACCCGGGTGCAAGTTGAAACTGGTTGCAAACTTACATGATAGACAGTAGGCCCTAATCCCCCTTCAATTCAAATTTCAAGGGACCCTAAAAACTCCAATTTGAATTACAAAATTTTGAATTAAAAGAACATTAACACTATGCACCATACCTAAATCTTCTGCTGGGACTCCCATCAATAGTTTGAATTATACATAATTTTGAATTAACCGAGTTGAATTAACGAGGGACTACTGTACTGAATTAGAGTCCATATATGACTAAGAAAAGAAAGTTGCTAAGTGAAAAAAAGAAAGTTTTGCCCAATCTTATAATATTTATTGTTCCGCCAAGCATAGTTGCGACAGAGAAACCAAGATGCGCCGCCCTCAAGAAGGACATTGACTCCCTGCTAGGGTTGCCAACTATTGAATATGAAAATACGGTAATTTTAAAATTGATGTGAAATGTAGAGGGAAAGAGGATGGCAATGTCCCAGTTCAAAAGTTCAAAATGCTCAAATGCTGGAAACTGTACATACAAAGACGGAAGGCGGAAGTTTACGAAATGTGTATTTTAAAACAAATTGTGAAAATACGGGAAAACTGATTCCCGTGTGGAGTTGATACGGGAAGCGGGAAATCACAGTGGAAAACGGGATTTCCCGGAAAATACGGGAGAGTTGGCAACCCTACTCCCTGCCCGACTCAATGAGCAGGACAGAGAAGGAGGCAGCCTTATATTGGATAGCAAGAAAGAAGAATAACCGGTTGAAGAGGCCAACTCTGCAAAAAAAAAACAAAAAACGGACTCACGTGGACGAGGCGATGACCATGAACGCCTTCATCAGCTTCTGCTCGAGCCTCGACTGCGTGTTGGGCGCGACGACGTAGACGGTCTTGTTGCCGACGTACCTCGAGCAGACGTCGCCCCGATACGGCTGACAGACCTCGTCGCTCGCGGCGTCGGGCGACGAGTCGAGCGTCACGCTGTTGCCGGACGTGGCGTCGGGAGGCGACGCGCTGCCGCCTGCGCACATAATTAATAATTATTAGATGAACGATAGCAAATCTCTCCATACAACTCGATCCGCGCTTTGTCCGTGTGTGCGCCAAATTTTGTTCGTCGGGCACAGGTCAAACGGCTTGACGGATTTAGCTGAAATTTTAAGTCAACACTCGTGACCACTGAACTAGATGCTGTTAACATAATCAGCCAAGTCCGTCAAGATGCCAACCTACAAAAAGTTAATTAGTGAAAAAAAGTTTTATTTTTTTTAAATTAAAACTTATGGACAGATTTAAATAATTTTGTATATTTATGTCCACACTAACAAGGTCGACACCGGATACAAGTTTTGGAATTAAACTTTAACTGCCATTTTGTAAAAAATATTTAGTTTTCTAATTACAGAAATTCATATTGTTTGATGACATGGAAAAAATCGCTCATCTAGCAACGCTGTATGTGCGATTTCCTAGTTATTAATTGTTTGCATAGCCTAGTTTTGTTCAAGGTCCTCCTTTCAGTCCTTTGTAAATCAGTTTTTACACATAAAATAAATAAATAAATAAATAATTGAATGAATGAATGAATGAATGAATAAATAAATAATGCGCATGGCAGCTATACCGGGTGGCACAATCACACGTGATTGGTAGTTCATTGTTGCAATGTTACAGATGGCGTTTGGTGCAAATTCAACTGTCTTCTACTTTGGTTTGATATTATTACTTGAAAGCAACACAAATATAGCCTAAGCTTTTCGGTCTCGGTTATTCTTTTAATTGTTACAACGACATCCCTAATAATTTTCGTAAACTTCATCGGGGGATACAAGTGCAACAGTTCTCGTGATTTGTGATAAGCATGTTTGTCTTCAATTGACAGATCAAATGTCAACACACCATAACTTCCACAGTAGCCGAATTGTGACGTCACGTGAATACTCCCTATTGAGAAGGCAGTGAGTGCTAGCGAGTGATCAGTGCACACATCAATATACAAACGAACTGTCTCATAAATCACATATCACACTTTGCAAGAAAATCTTGTATTTTCATTTCTAGCTAAAACTGGAGTGTTACGAAAAAATGATCTCTCACACAGTAGCCATAATAGGTCCCACCTAGACACAATCATCCTCTAAGTTACTGTGATGGGGATCGCAAACTTGTCACTCACCTCCGGTTGGCAGATTGAAGCCAGGCGTCCCTGGCATAATGCCCGGGGGCAAACTGTGTCCCGGCTGAAACGTGTGCGGTCCATCTGGAGGCGTCAGTAGAGGGCCGAGCGGACTCGATCCCATGTCCAAACCGTCCGTGTCGCCGACACTGGAAACAACAAGTATCGTGCTCGTTAAATGCACGGCCAACATGACACGATTGCGAACCACGCAACGTCAATGCCCGAACCGAGACCTGGAGGCTAACTTGATACTTGATACTCATACTCTGCGGTGGCGCACCTCGCCAGTGGCAGAGATTTCCCCCTCCCACCCACTTCCGGCCCATAGCCGTGCGTCAAGATTTTTTAACAGGCCTGGTTCCTGTACGTGCGCTCATAACTCGTTGAGATACCGGCATAACTCTATGGCCAATCAGAGGTTATCTCGATTTAGATCCCAATGGCAACAATTGTAGCTAATTGTAATTATAATTTATTTATCATTACACTAGCTTTGTTCGTTTGTCCTGTGATCACTACTCCAGGAGTACGGTATTACGAAAACCCCGTTTTTCTGTCCTGGAGTAAGTGTGATGGGAGTAGCTGCGACAAGTTCTTTTGTCCAGTGGTAACTTACTACAACTGTGATGGGAGTAAGGTTTTTACACCTGCTTCCCGAGTAGGAGTAGGAGGAACAACTGAAACGATCACAAATGTAACAACTCTGTTTTTTTGTCCAAGTGGGAGTAACTGTGATTTCTACTCCCATATCCGTTATAATGACATATTTCCGGATTACTCCTGGCGTAAAGTACTCCTGTTGAGGCAGGACAAACGAACAAACCTATTGTGATGACACAACAAGTTCAGACCATTGTGTGTACAATTACTCAGGCCAAACTTAGCTAGCCTCAGAACTAAGTCAACAATGTTTTCCCACATTGAATACTCCCAATCAATTACATATTAATCAGTTTAGTATGCGTACTGGTGTTAGGGATGCTTCAATAGATCGCATGTCAATTAACATGGGCATCATAACCTACAAACAAACAGGCCTACTTTGTTCCAAGTAGGCTAGTGACGTTCAACATTTGAGCTAACGTAGCAATCGAATTACCTACTTCATTTAACACGGAAACCAAAACGGTCATGCGTAAAACCATGGAGATTAGCATACAGATAATGAACACCGCCCACACACACCCTCCATTTTGGAGGGTTGTAAAAAGAAAAACAAAATACCTTGCTTCGGTAGCATTCCCATCGAAGTAGTCTTCAAGCTCGCTAGCCCTAACCAAAACAATGTGTAAAACAATAAGACCGATAAACCTGCATGTATACGTCATTATTGAAACATATTTTACGCGTAAATGTTTTCAGTAAACATTAACAAACACGCACTGTTTATTTTACACCACACCCCTCACATAGGACCGAAACTGTCACTGACTGAGGCAGCAGCAAGCACACACAATACGCTACATTATCGACTAAAACATTAAAAATAATCGACACTACTAGCGCCATCCTACGGATAATTTTGAAGTGAGTGTCGGAGTCGTAGAGCGCTCTATTTGAATGTGAAGATCGACCACTTACAAAAACGCCTGCGTTCAAACACCCCTGACTTCGTTGTTAAAAATAAAGATAAACATAAATCAGTTTAATGACTTTATCACCGGTATTCTGTAGCTGTATTCCTAGGAAAATAAAGTGCTGGCCTTCATAAAATAGATCACCCCCTCCGTCCCTTCCGCCATCCTGAGTAAATGTAGTATTTACAGTATTGTATGTGAACATGTTCAGCCCAAAATCCCCTAAGCAGTTTTTAAGGTTTCAAATGCTAAATTGGTGAACATATACTTTTGAAAACGCTACCAAAATTAAGATATTTCCATTCCTATTGCATTTTAACCCTTTAAGAAGTTACAATTGAATTTATTTTAAATATCAGAACATAATGATCGAGTAGAAGTTCAAGAAGTCGCCACATATTCAAGGTTTCGGTGAGAATAAAAAATAAACACTACAATCTAAGCTCTAAGCTCACATCTAAGTTTGTCGCATCTAAACTCTGGTGGCGAGGGTGTGAAGATATCTCTGTTCGCATCTAAGCTCTTTGGTGGCGAGGGTGTGAAGATATCTCTGCTCGCATCTAAGCTCTTTGGTGGCGAGGGTATGACGATGTATCTGTTCGCAACTAAGCTCTTTGGTGGCGAGGGTATGACGATATATCTGCTCGCATCTATAAGCTCTTTGGTGGCGAGGGTATGACGATATATTATCTGCTCGCATCTAAGCTCTTTGGTGGCAAAATAACAAAATACTAAAATACTAAAATACGAAATACTAAATTTAAAATAATGAACGCTAAATTTAGAGAAAACGAATGCTTAAAATATACGTATCTCTAGAATTATGACTAAACTAATGCAACGTATACCCGACCGGTGGTGGGGGGGGGGGGGGGGGGGGGGGGGTTGAATCAAAGAGGTCGTTCCTCCCTTCCAACGAGAAACAACGACCCAAACTTATCGATCTATCAATTGCACGTGTTCGCCGATTAATATTAACGAAATTATCGAACCGTGAACTGTTTTTCTCGCCCGCCCGCCCGACAAGAGAAAGGAAGAAAGAAAGAAAGAAAGAAAAAGTTTTCGACGCGTTTGATAAATTAAACGAACCCCCCCCCCCCCCCCCCCCTCCCCCCCCCGACGAATATCTCGAACGACCCTTGTAAAATTTCTGATTGGTTGGAGTTTGATTTTTAATTGATTTCAGTAGGATAATTAATTTTTAGCGGAAGCTTGTCCTGTTGACATCCCAAGGGTTAGTTGGCTACGCATTGAGTTTGGTAATTGGAAAGAAAATTCCAATTAAACGTGAGAAGTTTGTTTTTGGCGATCTTTGACACGTGATTGTGATTGGCTGTCGAGAACACTGGGGGGGGGGGGTGAGGGGGGAATATATATATATATATATATAAAGAAAGGATACATTTTACGGTTAAACCAATCTAAATTTTATTTTTAATGATAAGTCAACGTTTCGACGACTTTAGCGTCGTCTTTTTCAAGACATACAAATATACAAAAACAAATAAATAAAAAACCACAACAACCAAAAAACACTTGCATATAAAAACGAAAACACTGCCACAGCGATACATCACTGGGTAGCTGCTCTAGCAAGCTCCTTGAATTTGCTTCTGGTTATGGGACCCCCCTGAGACACTGCTGGAACTCTTTGTCTCTGAGAATGGTCAGCAACAGGCTGATTGATGGCTGGGAACACCTGCTGGACTTTAAGGTTAGCCACAATCGGTTTCCAAGCCGAAGGTAGTCTTTGAGCGTCATCTCGCTTGTTCAGGTTATGAGGCCGCTTCTCAATCTCAATTGCTTCCCGGATTAACCTCGCTCGAAGATTGTCCACTGAAGCAAGAAGCCGTACCCCGGCAAAGTTAATGTTATGTCCTTCCTTTATTGTATGTTGTGCTAGAGATGACGTTGACTGGCCTTGGTCCACAGCAAGTCGGTGTTCTTGAACTCGCTGCGATAATTTTCTACTTGTTTGACCAATGTAACTGTGATGACAGCCATTACAGGGTATCTCATATACTCCTTTGTTTTCTAAAGGAATCACATCCTTACAAGTTCCCACCATTTCGCCAATTTTCTTCTCGGTATATTAAAAATCGTCCGTATGTTTTCTCGGCGAAGCCGTTGACTGATCAAGTCTGTCGTCCCTTTAATGTATGGCAAATAGGCAGTATACTTGGGTGGTTCTACTGGTTCTACTTGTGACGTCGAGGTGGAAAGAGGTTGTCGATGCCATGCCTTTGTTATTAAACTATTCGTAAACCCGTTAGATGAAAGGGCATGATGTAATATTTTATATTCTGCATCAATATTATCCACATCTGCAATTTTGTGTGATCTATTAGCAAGTGTGTAAGCAACAGACCGGATTTGACTCGGGTGGTGGTGAGAGGTTGCATTCAGATATCTGTTTGTATGAGTAGCTTTTCTAAACACAGTATGGCCAAGACTTCCATCAGGTTTTTTCTGAACAAGTACATCCAAAAAAGGTAATTTACCATCTTCCTCGATTTCCATCGTTAGTTTTATATTTGTGTGTTGGTTGTTTAAATGTTGATGAAATTCATTAAGCCTATCTATTCCATGCTGCCACACTACAAACGTATCATCTATGTATCGCAGCCAGCACAGGGGCTTTAGTAAAGATGACTCCAGGGCTGTTGTTTCAAAATGTTCCATGAACAAATTTGCTACCACTGGTGACAATGGCGACCCCATTGGAGCTCCTTCAATTTGTTTATAGAACTGACCTTTGTATGTAAAATATGTAGTGGCCATGCAATGACGAGACAACGTAATAATATGTGTCGGAACTACCTTCTTGGCTTCAATGATCTCCAATGCCTCTTTAATTGGTACTTTCGTAAAGAGAGAAACAACATCAAAACTCACTAGTAAGTCACCAGGGTTCAACTTAATATCTTTTAGAATCTCTACAAAATGAGTCGAGTTTTTAACATACGACTTAGCTTCTTCTGCTGCAGGTTGCATTAATTTTGAAATGTGTTTAGCAAGGGCTTGTGTGGGTGAGCCAATGGCACTAACTATAGGGCGAAGCGGAACACCTGTTTTATGTATTTTAGGTAAACCATATAGTTTGGGGACTCGTGATGATTTTTCATGAGGAATAATGAATTTTTTCACTTGTTTGTCGATAGGTGTAGACATAATAAGTGACCTAGTTTTCTTTTCAAGATACACAGTTGGATCCTGATCAGTTTTAATGTAAGCTGTATCATCAAGAAGTGCCAGCATTTTTTCATGATATTCGCTACTGTCAAGAACGACCGTCGCATTACCTTTATCTGCTGCTAGAACTAAAATTTAGATTGGTTTAAGCGTAAAATGTATCCTTTCTTTACATATTGCAACCAACAAAGTCTGAGAAATCATATATATATATATATATATATATATATATATATATATATATATATATATATATATATATGAGCGGACAGGCTATATATATATGAGCGGACAGGCTATATATATATATATATATATATATAGCCTGTCCGCTCATAGTAGAAACGAAACGTTTGGAGCTAATGACCAGTGTTTGTCTAATCGACTGTGAAATGAGGTTTAAATGACCAACAGGTAGCGCGCTGTTGTCATTTCATTGCAATTCTTTTTCTTTCAAAGGGTGACATTCTTAAATAAATAAATAAATTCACATTTAGAGTCTACCCACTCAGTAACGAAACTGATTTTCAGTTGGGGACTTTAATTTAAAGCGACTAAACCAACCCTGTAGGCTCCGAACACCATCGACGAGTGAGCGATAACCAATCAAAGATCGATATTTCAAACACGAAACATATGAATCAGTGATTGGACAGTACGAACACCTGCGGACAAATGCCAGAATCAACAAGCCCGCGATTCAGAACAACTTTGAATTTATTGAGTGCTTCGTTGCTGCGTTCGTTCGACTTCCGTTATTATAAAATTGGCAACCCTGTTTTTCTTGTAAATCTTGGTTTACAAGCCGATTCTATGGTTTAATACACAAACATGGGGCATTAGCTCTAAACGTTTCGTTTCTACTATGAGCGGACAGACTTTACCGCGCGGAAGTCTTTTGCAGTTAGGCTATAGGTTCGCACGAAACGAAGCGGAGTATGTATAGTTGAGTGAGTAATATAGGGTAGAGGCCCCACGCCATCGGCAGTTTGTCTACCGCCTTTTACTGCCCAAAATACTTAAGTCGGGTAGTAGAAGTTCGCCAAGCGACGCGATGACGGAGCCTGATTGGTCGCGGCTACTTCACCGAAGATATACGAAGACAGCCGAAAACTCCGTCGTCGCGTCGCTTGGCGAACTTCTACTACCCGACTAAAGTATATTGGGCAGCATAAGACGGTAGCCAAACAGCCGATTGCGTTGCGACTCTACCCTATTCATAGTTCCCACGTGACGTCACAGCGGCCATGATTGCGACTCAATTGACGAGGACCAATCCTAGATCATTGGCAAATACTATTCAAATTTAATAAACAAGCCTAATTTAGAATGTAAAAAGTAAACATAAGTAATACAGATATAAAAAAAAAACACATATCAATGTTATCTCAAAAACAGGCTGAATTTTAAAGAAATAAGAATGTATGTGTTCTACCACAACAGCCTTCAATTGTTTCTCCATGGCAACGTAAAAGTTTGATCACAAATGTGGCCGCCACGCGCACAGATGTGACGTATGAATATGACTCACTCGACGGCAGTATATGTTCAACAATTTCATTTCTTTCAGTTGTGGTTATTGTATTCGTCTGCCGTTGAAGAAGACAAATATGATAAAGTAAACAAACATTGATGATAATATCCTCGAAATTAATATTCAAAACATTCAACGACCACGCCCCCCCCCCCCCTCCACCCCCAACTAAACAAATACATCTGTCTCGTGTAGTGCCATGGTTTCCCGATGGGCAAAGCTTTCCGCTTGGGTTTTCCGGCTGTGAAGCGGAAAACAAACAAGCAACCCGGCTGGAAAACAGATTATTACTTTCCCAATACAGTCGCAGACAAAACTTTCCGCGCGCCGCGCTGCAGGACTGACTGTATCCCTTTCTGACACAGTGATGCCAAATGGAACCATATTTTGGTCATAGCTCGCGTGCCCAATACATTTGGAATTGTGGATCAAAAACGCATTTAAATCGTGTTATATAATTATTTTTCTGGGTAGAAATTGGCCAACATTTACTCGTTCTGGACAGATTTAAGAAATAAAAAGTGTTAAATAATGAATATTGTCTCATGTTTGAGAATTTTCCGGGACATTCAGATCTTAATAACAATGCTAATTTACATGTGAATTTCTAAATTCTTTTTAAATGTAAGTCATAATCTGCTACATAATTGTTGGAGGTTAAAAAATATCAATTCGTGAAACATTTTTGGAAATAATAAAAACTCAAAAAATTTACCGAAAATTTAAAAAATGAAAATAAAATTTTGGAAAAAATTGTAAAAATCTGTAAAAAAAATCAAGAATTTCCTGTGTCTTGTAAAATGTGTTTTAAAGTCAATAACTAATTTGTGTCAGAAAGTGGTATATTTCGTCGCGAGCCCCGCCGAAGTCGGTGCTACACTGACGCTAGACTTGTGATCGAAATATTTTTTTACAACATATTTTTTACGATGAATCCGCTGTTTTATGTACTTTAAAGTGTTCATATCCCGCACCGGGCGCGCTACCTTCGTTAAATAATAGAAGGGTTTGATGCTACGTGTCGTCCCATCCATTGTTACTCAAGGAAATTTGTGATGGAAACTCCTGCCCATGGACTGCTACCTTATCGTGGTGGGCAGGTTTGCGTGCTGTGGTGATTCATAGGCAGGATATGACATTCATAGGCAAGAACACTAAAATCTTTACAGAATGACAAATATTTGTATTTACATTTCACAATTGAAACACGTTTTCAATCAATTTTAACAAACCGAAATCGGATGTTGCAGGCTATAGCCATAGGTGGATATACAGCCTTAAAGAATGTCCGACATATTATTATTTAATAACTCATCATTCATCAAGACAAACAATATAGTTGCTCCAACGAAAGTATTCTGATGCTTACGACACAGCCGAGTCCAAGGTGACAATTTATTTTTCTACTTCGCTAATTCCTTCAATCTAATCTAAACAAGTCCGTTGGGGATAATTTAAGACCTTCCGTTGGTTACCTGTAAAGGTGGGTGTGGCCAAACCGCCTGTGCACTCGACTAAGCCGAACCATGCATTTACAAATGTGTGAACGTATCAGCTGATTTTATTTCAATTGGCGCGGTTGAAAGGGGCAGTAGACAATGACCTGAGATCGGTATGCGAATACTTTCGTTGGGGCTAGTGTAAAATAGTTTATAGATAACATTGACTCACCCGTCTAAAGTGCCCGGGAACTTCGGGAAGATGGGGTTGAAATCTGGTAGTCCGATGTCTGAGTGCGCGTTCACACGTCCTGGAACAACATCAACATCAACATCAACATCAACATCAACATAAACATCAACATCACCATCAACATCAACGTCAACATCAACATCAACATCGACATCAACATTGCCAACATCAACATCCATCAAGATCAACATCAACATTTATTACCAGCACCACCATCAGATCAGCATCAAGATAAATACCATTCTTCACATCACCGTTAAATTAATATAGTGGACCTAAGATTACTTTGCACCTGCTTTAGTCACATCCGGGGCAGTCGTAGCCAACCAGCGGACCGCCCGAGACACACCTGCGCCAATACCGGTCGCTGATTGGCTACGAACCAGTCGCCTGTGACGAAAGCATGTGTAAGGTAGTCTTGAGACAACTATATCAACATGAGTACAGTACAGTACAGTACAGTGTCATGAGTACAAGGCCATTAATAAAGAAAATAGTATCAACAAAGCCAAGACGTTATGTAAACCAGATCTCAACTGGCGACTGAGTGGAAACGCTCTTAGCTTTGGGTCACACGAATTTGAAAGAAGAGGATTTTATTTTGAGCTTATATTTGAATCTCGTCCTTCGCCATCAAGAAAATGACTTCTGTCTGAACTGAAAGGATTTTAGGTTTTCATTTCTCACAACCGGGGCTCCGCCCCAGACCCCATCAAATTGAGAGAACGCCCTCTTGAAAGGAGTTATGCGGCATTCGTGTTGTCGTCACACAGTCACCTCTGATTGGATGGCTCAAGAATCCAATACTGGAAACTCAACCCCGACATTTAAAGGGTTTAAGGTTTTTCGGTTGCTTTAGTTGAGAAACTGTAAGAATGACGACCCCCTCCTTATCCCCACCACTGCAACCCGACCCCCCTCAACTCCATGAAACAACAAACTAAACAACTGAAACAAACTGATTTTCAGTTACGCATTTCATTATGTTAGGTGTCACGGAGTTGAGGGGGATCGGGTAGCAGTGGTGGGGATATGGAGGGGGCCGTCATTCTTACAGTTTCTAAACTATACAACCTGGACTTCGCCCCAAACCCAATTAAAGTGCGAAACCGCCCTAAAGTCATCTCTGCTTGGCTCCAGAAACCAATACCAGAAACTCAGGGCACCCATTGTTGCTATGGATGTTTCGTTGATGGGAAATAACATGCAAACAACTGTTACCTTGGTAACAATGGGCGTCCCTAGGTGTAGGGGCCGACTATGAATTCCAATCTTAAGGTTTTTAGGTTTTGGGCAAGGTCTACTTGATCTCCGCCCAGCGGAGGCTCGTTGTACTCCCAAGTTGCGAGTTCGACGAGCCTCCGCTAGGCGGAGCTCAAGTAGACCTTTTGGTTTTGATTTGCTACAACCGGGACTCCGCCCCACACCCCATCAAACGTGCGAGAACGCCCTCTTATTAAAAGCGAGTTATGCGCCATTCGAGTCGTCATCAAAAACAGTCACCTCTGGCTCCAGAACGTAAACCAATGTCGGAAACTCAACCCCAGCAATGATTCGCGCCCACGTAATTCCCAACTCCAATCCAGCCAATCCACGCCCGCCAAAACTCTGGAACTCAATTTCCTGTTTGGAGTGAGCAAATTTTTTTTCCCACCACCGGTTCTGTTCGGTTCAGACGCAAGCGTACCCATCCATTAAAAACCCAATTACATTCAAGCAAGCAAGCGCGGAAGTGAAGAGTAACTTGTTCCTGCTAATTAGAAATTACTTTCTGTAAGAACCAAGGCCGGGGGAGGGAGTCCCAGAAGTAATTCAATTTTTCACCGTCGTCGTCGTAGGCGCGAGCGCCACTTTACGGTGCCGTCAAATGTTGTTCCTGTCGAGCTCTTTGGAAAACAAAATCGTGTTTCTTGCTTGCTTTTTAACCGATAAACTAATTATTTGTATTAAAATTTCTTGCGCTAGATTGAGTCTTAATAACTTGGGGAGGGGGGGGGGGGGGATTTGGCAGGAGAGGGTGGAGGGCAAGTCTATAGTGTTTTGCAGGTTAACTTGTGGGTGGGGTGGGAGGGCGCACGTGTCTTCTATATTTGAAACAGGACCGTGGTTCCACTAGTGCCAATTTAAAAGAGCACGAGCACTTTAGAGAACTCAAAACTAACATAGATAGCGCTGCTAAGCAACCTCCTTTCAGCGCAATTGATGAATAATAACAATAAAACAACAATGAAAATTGACAGCTAAACCACTCGCTTTAGAAGTTTATTCTCTTGCCACCAGAATGCATCTAGTGTATTTTGAGTAGATGCATTCTGGTGGCAAGAAAATGAACTTCTAAAAAGAGTGGTTTAGCCGTCAATTTTCATTGTTATTAATTATTCATCAAAGGCGCTGAAAGCATGGAGTTGTATCTTATTATAAATCCATGCTGAAAAGAGGTTGCTTAGCAGCGCTATCTATACCTACGTTAGTTTTGAGTCCGATGGTCTCTTTGACTTGATTCGATAAGAGTAGGCTACGTGCCGGTAGTAGCTACCAGACTTCCCGTCCTCCTTGCCTCATCATCATTTACAAATCATCAGGCCATTTAATTTCAATAACATAAATAATAACAGATGCAGATTTATTCATTACAAGTTTGTTTTATGCTCAATAGCCATAAAGACCGACGGTTATTTCGGCGTGGAGAGCGCAGATCCTTTAGCCAATCACAGGCCGAGCTTTGAGTACCGTGCGTGCGGCGTCTCAAGCTGGTAACTGTTCAAACGTTTGACACCTGAACGCTTGATCGCGTGTCTGGTAGGTCTATCATATCATATCGTAGCGTTTGACTTCGCCTCCTAAATAAGACCCTACACAAGTCAGGCGATTCTGACTTTCAGTTCATAAGTAACTTATAGAAGACAGAAATTCGTCTCATAAGTAATCTCGGATAACCTGCTATGAGACGACAGTCGTCAGCAGAGTGCGAATTGACGGGGGGATGGTGGGATTTCCCCTCCTCTGGTAATTTCATCCCTGGCTCTGTTTTACTGAAAGGTATCCCCGCCGGGGATGGCTAAATCCCCACTTCTGGATACCCATCTCATCTCATATCATATCAAGTGACTTTATCTCGTTACGTTCATAAATAATGCGTCAATTATTGTATTTTAATTTGTTGTTTTGTTTTGTTTTTTTTTTTAATTATCGTGTTTTGATTGTGTTTGTTGTGTGTTCTCCTTTGTTGTTTGTAAGTTTAAAACGTGTTCTGATCTAAATAGTGCCTTGTCTTTTAAGATAAGACTGATGGTATTCATAATCTGATCAACATTTTTATAAGTTGTATTTAATTAAACAATTTTCACAACTTGCCATTATCGACGTATAGGAAGAACGACGCTGCTTCATCGGAAAGTTGCGTGATATTGCCACTATGAGCGCTTCATTCGTTTTCACTAGCGCACTCAGTGGCCACACTCGGTGACTATACACACCTTGTAGCGTTGAGTGAGTAATATAGGGTAGACGCCCCAAGCCATCGGCAGTTTGTCTACCGCCTTTTACTGCCCGACATACTTAAGTCGGGTAGTAGAAGTTCGCCAAGCGACGCGATGACGGAGCCTGATTGGTCGGCTACTTCACCGAAGATATACGAAGACAGCCGAAAACTCCGTCATCGCGTCGCTTGGCGAACTTCTACTACCCGACTAAAGTATGTTGGGCAGCATAAAGCGGTAGACAAACTGCCGATTGCGTTGCGACTCTACCCTTTTCATAGTTCCCACGTGACGTCACAGCGGCCATGATTGCGACACAAATGATGAGGACCAATCCTAGATCATTGGCAAATACTATTCAAATACAATAAATAAGCCTAATTTAGAATTTGAAAATTAAACATTAGTAGTAAAAAACTTAAAAATTATGACACATACCAATTTTATTTAAAAAAACACGCTGAATTTTAAAGAACTAAGAATTTCTATGTTGTACCACAACAGCCTTCAATTGTTTCTCCATGGCAACGTCAAAGTTTGATCACAAATGTGGCCGCCACGCGCAAATAAGTGACGTACGTGCAACCTATGAATATTACTCACTCAACGCTTGTAGAATAGAGAGAACACTACGTCATGGACAAGTATACCTCACATAGTTATCAATTTACCCGCATGACGGCGTTACGATCGATCACGTCTAGAATATTAACACTCAGAAAAGAAGTCGAATATCAAAAGTAAAACCTAATATGTCAGGGGTTAGAGAGAGAGGGGGCAGGGGGGGAGGAGGGGTGGGGGTGTGAGATTGCCCAAGGCACTCCATTAACAACGCTCCGCTACTTTCATATTTCACCTTACTCACTAATAAAATATCCTTCCTTCTACTCTCTTTGGCACGCGAATACAATTTCACGAATCATTTTTTATTTCATTTTCCAAAGCTCTTGAAAACGTTCCATTTCCAGAGAGATGTGCATTATTCACTTTCACTCGACGACGAAGGGAGATGCAAATCATTTGAACTCGTCTAATCTAGGATTAAAGAATCATGCTCAGGCAGTCAGTCAGCCGAGGCGAAGAAAGCCAATTTCGAGTTAGGAGGGAAATTACCTAGGAAATGAAGTTTGTGCTGTTTCTGAAGGGGCAAACACAAGATGGTTATGTTGGCGCATCTTAATTCCAATCTGATACGGATAGAAACACAATTTATCAAGGTCCTCTTGATCTCCGCCTAGCAGAGGCTCGTCGAACTCCCAAGTTAGGTTAGCAAGCAAGGGAATCAAAATCGCCATTTTGGGTCCGACTAAAAAAACAAAAAACTGTTATAATAATTAAATATCCGTTGTAGATCATGTAACACAATACTTAAAACACCTAAAAGAGAAATTTTGATAGAATATAATGATTGAAGATTATAAAATATGATGATTTTTCCTTTTTAGGGGGTAATTCTATTTGACAGATCACTTCATTTGTTTTCTTTCACATTTCTCCCTTTTGAATAACATGTGATTTTTAACATTGTGGAACGGACTGCGACGACCTAACTTGGGAGTTCGACGAGCCTCCGCTAGGCGGAGATCAAGAGGACCTTGAAATTCATATAGTCGTTCCAAAGCAACCTTGTGGATGCTGACGTCATAGATGAGTGAGGCATTAGCCAATCAAATGTCAGTATTGGAAAAAGCCAACCGTTGATTGGCTCCCAGTCACTCATTAATGAGGTCAGCATTCACAGGGTTGTTCTGGAACAAATGTGGAAGGGAACCGTATGACAGCAGCGCTGCGAGCATTCCTGTTCACACAAATGTCAGTATGCCCCTCATTTGACGCATACAATAATGATGTCGTGGAAATACAGATGGCTGTGGGACGGCTTAACCTTACCCGCGCGCGAAGAGTGTGGTATAGACTCTGTTATTCCATCAACCATTGTACTAGGTTTCACTTGTTTTTTGGATTCTTCAGCTGTATGTTATTTTAATAACATAACGCTTACTAAGAATTAAGTTTTAAGTGCTTAAGTATGTCATGTCTATAATCAAAATTACTGTAAATAGTGTATTAGGCATATCAGATTTGGAGCACTTAACTGAAGTTGAATAAGATATAATAGGTAAACTGAACGTCATCGCTCACAGCGCCCTCTACCTGTTATACGGTCTCCCATACCGCCCTTGCATGCACGCTGTTGCATAAAAAGCAACAGATTTCAAGGACATGCACCTACCCCATCTGTTCATGTTGACCTTCAGGATGGCGGTGGAGTGTATCTTGTGTGGCCCGGTGCTGACTTCACACTTGTATATATAGCTGCCTTGTCTCTGCATCTAGTTGTACTGTTACAAGGTCATGTACCTACCCCATCTGTTCATGTTGACCTTCAGGATAGCGGTGGAGTGTATCTTGTGTGGCCCGGTGCTGGCTTCACACTTGTATATATAGCTGCCTTGTCTCTGCATCTAGTTGTACTGTTACAAGGTCATGTACCTACCCCATCTGTTCATGTTGACCTTCAGGATAGCGGTGGAGTGTATTTTGTGCGGCCCGGTGCTGGCTTCACACTTATAGAACCCAGTGTCGTGGGTATCCAAGTGACTGATGCGGAGTCTGGACCCCGTGAAGTTTGGGCTGCCAGGCTGGAAAGAGACGCAACATTGTATTATTTTATGACTGAATAAATAAAAATAAATTCACATTTAGAGTCTACCTGCACTCAGTAACGAAACTGATTTGCAGTGGGGGACTTTAATTTAGAGCGACTGCAGGCTCCGAACACCAAAACGCTTTATGTGACGCGTTGATAAGCGAGCGCGTCCATATCTACGAACTTTCTGGCGAAAAGTTTTCAAAGCTAATTGTGGGTTTTCAACAATTAACAACAATACTAGAATGCGCATTTGCAAACATTTTTCTAACTTCCATAGCTATTATACTTCCTGACATTGTTGAATGTCGTGCAAAGTGCGTTGCAAAGATTTTAAGTTCTATTTCATACAGTGTTTTAAACGCGGTCCGCAACCGTTGCTAACAAGTTTTTTTGCGTTTTCTTCCAATCGGTGAACATTTATTTTTGAAAACGCTACCAACTATAAAATATTAATTTCACTAACACATTTGGTGTTCCCGTTCCTATTGAGATCATTTTCAATTGGCAGTACAAGAAACACCCTCATATTAATGAAAGATTTCGATGAAAATAAACATAGATGATAAATTTAGAGAAATGAAGACGAAACTCTATATGTACGACATATGAGTTGTCGACATTGCGATTGATTTCATTATCCTGGATAAGCATTGTAATTATAATTGTAACGAATTCCTACGTAAAAGTAAGAGTACTGGCAAACAAGGGGAAATAATCGAGCCCCCTTTTCAACCAAATCTACTCTCCATTCTACTTTTATGGCACCGTTGAGTGAGTAATATAGGGTAGAGTCGCAACGCAATCGGCAGTTTGTCTACCGCCTTATGCTGCCCAACATACTTTAGTCGGGTAGTAGAAGTTCGCCAAGCGACGCGATGACGGAGTTTTAGGCTGTCTTCGTATATCATCGGTGAAGTACCCGACCAATCAGGTTCCGTCATCGCGTCGCTTGGCGAACTTCTACTACCGGACTAAAGTATGTTGGGCAGCATAAGGCGGTAGACAAACTGCCGATTGCGTTGCGACTCTACCCTATATTACTCACTTAACGATGGCACTCGGCAACTGTTCTTGAAATTTTAAACATCCACCATCTTCTATGTAGATTAAACGCCACTATCGCTACTTCTGTGGCAAAATGGTACCGAAGTTACCCCGTACCCCGTGTGTACTACCGTATCCTGGATGGGGGAGGCTCCCTCCCCTCTCTCCCCCCTCCCTCTCACCTGGGGGTCGTATCTCCTGACCACCACCCTCCCCTTCTCCTCCAGGATGGGCGCCTCGTTCTTGTACCACCGTATCCTGGATGGGGGAGGTTCCCCCTCCCCTCTCCCCCCACCCTCTCACCTGGGGGTCGTATCTCCTGACCACCACCCTCCCCTTCTCCTCCAGAATGGGCGCCTCGTCCTTGTACCACCGTATCCTGAATGCTCCCCCTCATCTCTCCCCCTCCCTCTCACCTGAGGGTCGTATCTCCTGACCACCACCCTCCCCTTCTCCTCCAGGATGGGCGCCTCGTCCTTGTACCACCGTATCCTGGATGCTCCCCCTCCTCTCTCCCCCCTCCCTCTCACCTGGGGGTCGTATCTCCTGACCACCACCCTCCCCTTCTCCTCTAGGATGGGCGCCTCGTTCTTGTACCACCGTATCCTGGATGCTCCCCCTCCCCTCTCCCCCCTCCCTCTCACCTGGGGGTAGTATCTCCTGACCACCACCCTCCCCTTCTCCTCCAGAATGGGCGCCTCGTCCTTGTACCACCGTATCCTGAATGCTCCCCCTCATCTCTCCCCCTCCCTCTCACCTGAGGGTCGTATCTCCTGACCACCACCCTCCCCTTCTCCTCCAGGATGGGCGCCTCGTCCTTGTACCACCGTATCCTGGATGCTCCCCCTCCTCTCTCCCCCCTCCCTCTCACCTGGGGGTCGTATCTCCTGACCACCACCCTCCCCTTCTCCTCCAGGATGGGCGCCTCGTCCTTGTACCACCGTATCCTGGATGCTCCCCCTCCTCTCTCCCCCCTCCCTCTCACCTGGGGGTCGTATCTCCTGACCACCACCCTCCCCTTCTCCTCCAGGATGGGCGCCTCGTCCTTGTACCACCGTATCCTGGATGCTCCCCCTCCTCTCTCCCCCCACCCTCTCACCTGAGGGTCGTATCTCCTGACCACCACCCTCCCCTTCTCCTCCATGATGGGTGCCTCGTTCTTGTACCACCGTATCCTGGATGGGGGAGGCTCCCCCTCCCCTCTTCCCCCTCCCTCTCACCTGGGGGTCGTATCTCCTGACCACCACCCTCCCCTTCTCCTCCATGATGGGCGCCTCGTTGTTGTACCACCGTATCCTGGATGGGGGAGGCTCCCCCTCCCCTCTCCCCCCACCCTCTCACCTGGGGGTCGTATCTCCTGACCACCACCCTCCCCTTCTCCTCCAGGATGGGCGCCTCGTTCTTGTACCACCGTATCCTGGATGGGGGAGGCTCCCCCTCCCCTCTCCCCCCACCCTCTCACCTGGGGGTCGTATCTCCTGACGACCACCCTCCCCTTCTCCTCCAGGATGGGCGCCTCGTTCTTGTACCACCGTATCCTGGATGGGGGAGGCCCCCCCTCCCCTCTCCCCCCACCCTCTCACCTGGGGGTCGTATCTCCTGACCACCACCCTCCCCTTCTCCTCCAGGATGGGCGCCTCGTTCTTGTACCACCGTATCCTGGATGGGGGAGGCCCCCCCTCCCCTCTCCCCCCACCCTCTCACCTGGGGGTCGTATCTCCTGACCACCACCCTCCCCTTCTCCTCCAGGATGGGCGCCTCGTTCTTGTACCACCGTATCCTGGATGAGGGAGGCCCCCCTCCCCTCTCCCCCCTCCCTCTCACCTGGGGGTCGTATCTCCTGACCACCACCCTCCCCTTCTCCTCCAGGATGGGCGCCTCACTTCTGTACCACCGTATCCTGGATGGGGGAGGCTCCCCCTCCCCTCCCCCCCCACCCTCTCACCTGGGGGTCGTATCTCCTGACCACCACCCTCCCCTTCTCCTCCAGGATGGGCGCCTCGTTCTTGTACCATCGTATCCTGGATGGGGGAGGCTCCCCCCCCTCTCCCCCCCCCCTCTCACCTGGGGGTCGTATCTCCTGACCACCACCCTCCCCTTCTCCTCCAGGATGGGCGCCTCGTTCTTGTACCACCGTATCCTGGATGGGGGAGGCTCCCCCTCCCCCTCTCCCCCCACCCTCTCACCTGGGGGTCGTATCTCCTGACCACCACCCTCCCCTTCTCCTCCAGAATGGGCGCTTCGTTCTTGTACCACCGTAACCTGGATGAGGGAGGCTCCCCCCCTCTCCCCCCTCCCTCTCACCTGGGGGTCGTATCTCCTGACCACCACCCTCCCCTTCTCCTCCATGATGGGCGCCTCGTTCTTGTACCATCGTATCCTGGACGGGGGAGGCTCCCCCTCATCTCTCCCCCCTCCCTCTCACCTGGGGGTCGTATCTCCTGACCACCACCCTCCCCTTCTCCTCCAAGATGGGCGCCTCGTTCTTGTACCATCGTATCCTGGATGGGGGAGGCTCCCCCCCCCTCTCCCCCCCCCCCTCTCACCTGGGGGTCGTATCTCCTGACCACCACCCTCCCCTTCTCCTCCAGGATGGGCGCCTCGTTCTTGTACCACCGTATCCTGGATGGGGGAGGCCCCCCCCCCTCTCACCCCCCCCTCTCCCCCCACCCTCTCACCTGGGGGTCGTATCTCCTGACCACCACCCTCCCCTTCTCCTCCATGATGGGCGCCTCATTCTTGTACCACCGTATCCTGGATGGGGGAGGTTCCCCCTTGACCTCGCAGCGCAGTTTGATGTTGTCTCCCGTCTCCTTGGTCACGTTGGCCAGGGACTTGACGAAGCGCCACGTGTCTGCGAAGAAATCCAAACAACTCGGTGAGAAATACACTTCGAGACTCCGGCGAAGATGGTTGTTCACAAGATCGGTAAAACAGTTTAGTGTCACTGCTGTTTTACCGATCTTCGGGCGCAATGCAGAGTCGATTTATTTATGGTTGCTATGGAGTTTGTTCTTATGAAAAATAGCATGTGTAATAAAACAATTCCATAGCAACAAATTCTGTACTTAACTTGACACTTGACTTCACCTATCATTGAGTTTGTAGGAATGTAGGGCTTACCAAACCACAGCCCGTTGATTACTCAGATTTTCGATTTCGAGGTGCAATCTCGAGATATAATTAAAACATGACAATTTGCTGCGGTTTTTGACGTAAACGTACCCATCGTTCTTAATGTATGTATTGTATAGGTCTCTCACAGCAAGAAGTAAGACAGTATCAGAACCGCCCACATTTAGTTTCCAACTTAACAAGCGCGAATCACTGACGTTATTCCCGATTATCTAGTACAATTCGGTTGCGGTAAGTTTTTTGACGGTAACATGCAAGAAAACTTGGAAGCAGGTTTCCGTCAAAAAACTTAACGCAACCAAATTGTACTATAGATAATCGGGAAAAACGTTAGTGATTCGCACTTGTTAAGAGCGTTCGGCAGTAAGAGTTTTACAGATGCATTGGCCGTCAACTAATTACTCTTAAACTAATAGTAAGATTATTATAAATATTTACCTACTTGTAGAGGGATGTTTGTAGAGGGATGTCATATCTATGAATAGTATTAAGTACATTTGTCACCAACCTATTCAAAAATAATGTACCCATTTTCAAACAGATTCTCCGTATTATTTCGCCAAACGTTTTCGACGAAAGTAATTTATTTGCATAATGCAAACAAAATAAGTATATTATTTTTGAGCAGGCTTGTCACAAATGTACTTAATACCATGCGTAGATATGACATCCCTCTGCAAGTAGGTAAATTTTCATAATAATCCTTTTATTTGTTTAAGAGAAATTAGTTCACTAAAAACATCAAAACTACTTCCGAACGCTATTGTGGGCGGTCCTGACTCGCCTTACACTATCTTACTTCTTGGTGTGAGAGACCTTTAGTACCTGTGTTGTCCGCGGGCGGCGTGGTGATGAGGTCTCCCGTGTCGGTGGTGTTCACGTCCGCGTCCTCGTAGGTGTCGCTGTAGTCGTCGAAGGGGAGGAAGTCATCTATGTTGGGGGCGGGGTCGCTGCTGTCCTTGGTGTCGGTGCTGCCGCCTTGCGTCCAAACTGTAACAACATAACGACAACATCACAACATGACAACAACATTACTGTCAAGGTCGTCTATGTTGGGGGCGGGGTCACTGCTGTCTTTGGTGTCGGTGCTGCCACCTTGCGTCCAAACTGTAACAACACAACTATTATAAGTCCATGATTACAACATGACAACATTATTACTGTCAAGGTCTGCTTGATCTCTGCCTAGCGGAGATCAAGTAGACCTTGCATTACTGTTTAATTTTTGGCCGCCCACATGATTTTTGCCAAGGGTGGGCAATGAAAATTGAAAATCATGTGTATCATATTCACGTATTATGTATAATTTTTTGCAATAATGCATTGTTTTGTAACGTTACAAAACGGAATCTAATTTAATATATGTGTTCATGTATTATTCTACGGCTATAATATAACAATAAACAATTTATTTAGAACATTCACAAATTTACATACTTGTGCCTGCGGTCTTTCAACTAGCTATTAAAGTATCCGCTAACTTGTTTTCACAATGTGATGGCAACCACCAATCAGAAGCTTTGAAATCAAGTCAGCTGACACTCAAAATATTTCGTTGCTCTCATAAGACCGGTTCACTAACTTTTTAACTCCGATTAACCGGTAAGCGGAGATTCCCTATTACGAACAAACATGGCGACTCTAATGCATTTTGAATGTAAGGTTTATCAAAACCATTGTTTCCAAACCGAGCTTACTTTAATTGGAGCTTTAAAAAGTTGGTGAATTTGGACCTTATAGACTAACGATTAAGGTTTAAGAGAGTTGAAGCATAGGATTTTACATACTAGCGTACCGTACCAATGACTATTTAAAGTCGGCGATCTTACATACTATAGCGTAAAAGCGTACGTATCAATGAATAATTAAAGTCCGCGCACACTTATCCGTCACGAAGCGCGGCGAATGGAAGGAAGTTTTTCCGATCGAATGAAATACATGTATAATATGTCAATGCGACCCCGCGCACACTTGTCGGAAACGATGCGACCATCGTCGGCCGACGACGGGTCTGTTCGCCGCGCTTCGCGACGGGTATAGTTGTCCCAAGACTACCTTACACATGCTTTCGTCACGGGCGACTGATTCGTAGCCAATCAGCGATCGGTATTGGCGCTGGTGTGTCTCGAGCGGTTAGCTGGTTGGCTACGACTGCCCCGGATGTGACGAAAGCAGCTGTAGAGTAATCTTGGGTCCAGTATACGTGCGCGAACCTTTACAATTCATTCTGCGGGTATAGTGGACTCAAGATTACTTTACACCTGCTTTCGTCACATCCGGGGCAGTCGAAGCCAACCGGCGAACCGCCCGAGACACACCAGCGCCAATACCGATCGCTGATTGGCTACGAACCAGTTGCCTGTGACGTAAGCATGTGTAAGGTAGTCTTGGGACAACTATACTGAGACGGAGAACAAAGTACATAGCAACACAGGAAGTGACGATCTCACCACCCCCCTCCCTCCCCCCCACCCCTTAGTTCAGGGTCACGAGTGTAACGTATGGCAGCCACGATGTGTCGTTCCCACCCCCTCAGCGCTCTCAGGGTCACACCGAGTGTTTGCTCAGCTGCAGCCGGCCTAGGAGATAAATCTATCACTCCAAAGAGATTAGTAAAGGAAGAACAGACGAAGAGCGAAATGGATCGAGTGCACTGCCGCGCGCGTAGTTCATAGTTCTGCCGTAGACAGCGCGATCGTTCGTTGCTTGACACTTCACGGTGGAAACAAACAACGTGGGTTGATGGGTTTTAGGTGGAGACAGATACATGAACGTATATGTTACGGGCAGGATATGGTGACGCCTTATCAAAATATGTATTTGAATGTTTTTTTCTATAGGGCACTAGCAACACCAAAAGACAACAATGAAACAAATTAATTGAATCGATGGACAAACAAAAAGCTGTCAAAAAATAATTTCTTCTGATTTTGGAAAACAAAACAAAAAGAAACAAATACACATACAAAACTTTTACTTAGTCGTTGTCTATCATTAAAAGTTTTAAATGGCGAGCAGTTACTATTGCTACACTTGTTTTTACTTCTATGGTTGCAATTTTATTATTTTGACAGCTGATTGTTTGTCCATCAGTTCAATTCATTTGTTCCATTGTTGTCTTTTGGTGTTGCTAGTGCCCTATTAGATATAATACAGAAATGTACTGTACGAATAAATGGCCATTAACTCGACAAAAACCTACAAAGCCTGACAAGACTTGTCCGTGGGGAAAAGTATCGCAAAACATACAGTCAAGCGGAAAAATTGTTAAATTTTTAAAATATCGGAAATGAGGAAAAGTTAAATTCACAAGTAATATCGTAGATAGAATGCAATTTGAAAAAAAACACGGACATTAAATGTTTTAAATAAACGTAATTATAAATATATTCGGAATCACCAGAGATAAGACTTGTTGAAATCGGGGGAGGGGGTTAAACATACCATTTATAATGTCGTGTGCGTGTGCGTGCGTACAGCAGCTGCCTGATCATAATTCGATATAATGGCAATGTGTTCTAAAATAGATCTCACTGCAGAGAAGCGGGTGCGCTAGAACAACATTGAACCCCAAGCTACGCAATGACAGCTGTACTGGCCCCCTCACACTTGTTCATACCTTCCGTGTGTCCACCTTATGCACTGAAACCTGAAGCCAGCGACACACAGGAAACACGTTTTGGTATATTCTTATATTAAGGCACCATTTGTGTTCGTAATTTTGTTTAGTTTATTTATAAATTGTATGTGTCACACGCAGAAACTTATTGACCCAGAATAATGACGGGTGACGAGGGTGTGGTGGGGATGACGGGTTACTCCGAAAATTCACCGGTTTTAAAATTTAGTGACCTTGGTATCGTTTTACAATAATTGTGTGTGTGGTTTAAATAAATTTTATGTAATTTGTTTCGATTTTCGTTTTGATATAAGTTATTGTATGTTATTCTGTGTCTTACGGTAACAGCTTGGGCTGCAGAGACCGAATAGAGGTTGTTATTATTATTAAAAACATTTCATTGCGTATTCATTCGTATTTAAGTTTGGAAATTCTTTTTTTTTTTCAAAACAAAAAGTTTAAGTTACATTTCCAAATACAACTGAGGGCTCCTTGTGTTAACGAAGAAAACATTTTTCGGTAACATTTCACGATGGCCAATAAGTGATGAGATTCGAATCCCGTGATAGCTGCATCAATACCGGAAACATTTTATCGGTGTAGCAGCAAAGAAATTTATATTTTCAAAACTTATTTTCTAAACTTATTTTCTAAACATATTTCCCTTGTGTCCCTGGCTTAACTCGGTTCGTTGAATGGAGCCAAACAATTTAAATCCAAATGACTATTCCTCGTTATTAGTCATTAAACCACGTCGGGTTCATCATCAATCTATAATTGCATTCTGTTTCGTTTACCCTCTCGTTCAACGGCGCACACAAATTCGCATCATACACTGAAAATGCACAATTTTATTAAAACAATCTGATAATTCAAAAACCTATTAAAATTAATTGGAAAATGTAACACATATGCATGTACGTGTACGTTAAATGGAAATTGTGTTGACGACTTTTTGAAAACAGGTTGGAAACAATGGCTTACGTTCATGTTTAGAGAAAAATAACCTGAAAAACTAAAAAAACAAAAAAACAATTGAAAACAGGTTGGAAACAATGGCTTGCATTCATGTTTAGAGAAAAATAACCTCTAAAACTAAAAAAAATCCTCATTTTACAAAACCAAAATTTTCTTTTTTCAAATTCACAAAATCAAAATTGTAAAAAAATATATATAGAATCACTTTTTCTGGCTTATACAGTATCGAGATCCCCCTCTTATGAAACGGCATAGATGCACATCAAGAAACAGCTCGCGTCCAAGGGTTTCACCCCCCCCTCAACCTCCCCCCCCCCCCCACTTCTTCCCGCTCTGACGCGTTATAAGTGGTTCGAGTGTTTGATTGACAGCCTTCCAAACACAACAAGTGTTGAGGGGGTGAAGGGGGGGGGGGACACCCCATTGTAATTACAGCCGGCCATGACGTGGGGGGGGGGGGGGTCGAGTATCTGACTCATACATACACACACACGGGGCAAACACAAAAACTCGTTTGGATAAAAATATTTTTCGAGAGGACGCGAGAGACGAAATCTCCATATTTTAATTCCTTGATGCTTGTTGCCCTGTCTGTCTGTCTGTCTGTCTGTCTGTCTGTCTGTCTGTCTGTCTGTCTGTCTGTCTGTCTGTCTGTCTGTTGACTGACGCTGTTGGGAGATTATGGGCGGATTGTGTTGGGTATGTGGACATATGGACACGTCACGCATAAGTTATTCGCATTCAACTGCGAAACACTGAGAGTGGATCAAGGATGTTTATAGACCACCGCTCAAAATAGACTAGATGCATTCTGGTGGCAAGAAAAGGAGTTTAGCTGTCACATTGTTGTTATAAATAATAATTATAATTTTTCGTAGAAATACCTATAAGATAGGGTGCACAACATCTTTATCTGATGTGCCCCTCTTCAGGGCCCTCATGCCAGAACAGTTTTAGGCGGTTGCAGCCCCGGTTTTGAAGAATTGCGCCCCCTATACCGTAATCCGGGCGCAAGTTGCAATCGGACTTGACGGGTACCTATCGAACGTTATAAATACCGTTATAATCAAAACGTTATAACAACGTTAACAATAATAGGACGTTATAAATCAAACTCCGCGCCCTCGTTTAACCTCTGTTTTAAAAAACCAAAAAGATGCAAACAAACCATCAAGCAAAACAAACAAACAAACAAACAAACAAACAAACAAACAAATTATAGAAAGGACCGCGTAAGAATATTTCAGGAATGCCGTCACCACCCGACAATTTTCGCCGCGACGAGTTTCATGTTAATAGTTCGCAAAACGCGCGCTAGAGAGCAGTGTTTCGTTTCCTCGTCCGAGTAAGGAAAGGAACACTTTTATTTAATTCTCCCGCCACCCCAACAGATGGCGACAGCGGCGGCTACATTTAATTTCGTTCCAATGTCACTTTAATGACGCCGAAGAGGAAATGTAGAGACACGTTTTTTAAACGCCCAATTTAAAAGAATGCGAAAGGACTAAAAAAAAAACATCTCGCGGAAGTTTTTTTTTTCACTCTGTCTCTCTCTCTCTTGTATTACCGTTAATTTATCAAAGAAAAGTGAAAACTAAATTACTCTTTGCAGCTGACAAATTGGACATTATTTCCGTTATGTACCGTCGACGAACGCTGGTATAGCAAATTGATGAAGATTGAGAATGCGCGCGCACGGCTAAAGAAAGCCGCCTCTAAAAACAAACTGGAGTTTAGTTCCATTCTAGGATTTTAAAAAGCCTCGTTTACATTTTAAAGAAACTCTGCCTAGGCTGCGTTTAACGGGATTTCCGTTATTTTGCGCAATTTAACGCGAACGCCGAGGAAACTCGTTATTAAAACGAAATGTCTTTTTACTGTTCTCATTGGAATTAACGTCTTCTCATATTCTTGCGGGGAAGTGGATGACGTGCTTAGGGTATACGATAGAAAGAGAGAGCCTAGGCTTGCTACCATGAAAAGTCCGGGAAAGTTACCACAATATAGTACAGATACTTTAAGTTTGACATAGTTTAAAAGCTCCACCCCCTAGTTATGTGTATGATTATAAATAATATAATATGAAATAAATAAATACGATATGATTGTCGGGTTGTCACTGTCACGGATGTAAGGGGTGGTCACATAGCGATGGAGGGGAGCAGCAGGGGAGCGTCAAACTAAGAAACTCTCAAGTATTGTAAGTAAGTAAGTATACTCATGCTTACGACATAACCGAGTCCATTGGTACATATCAAGTATAAACTTCATTTTCTACTCATCTAGAAACCTAACATCTAATTGAAATGAAATAAGTAGTGGAATCTTTATTTACAAATAGCGTTTTCTGAAACCAAAGCTGTTTTGCCAATCGACACAGAATAACAAAACAAAATATATAAACACGAAAATTGAAACTCCTCCGCTTGAATCTAAAATATATTCTTCTCCTTGTGTATCCTTAGATTTATTGAAAACAAAAATATATATCTATTTGACGCCCTGAGGATAGGGACCACAAGGTTCCTGAAACGTCGGCTAAATATTAAGGTAGGACGTGGCGGACTAACCCTAAACTATTTTAAAGTTATTAATACATGTATATATATATATATATATATATATATATATATATATATATATATATATATGTTATGGGTACACCGAGTATTTTGTAAATAGTGCTTCCCACAATCATAATAAACGTGACTTCTATCGAATATTGCAGCGAAAGTTGGTTTAGGGCAAAGCTACACAGGGAATCCCCCACCCCATGCACAACCGAGAAGTCAGGTCAAATTTCCAATCAAACTGTCTCTACAGACAATTCCCCCATCCACAAAACCGTTTGCATTTATTGTGGTAGAATATCACAGCCTTCTTGGCGACGCGACAAAAGAATCTCCCCCCCCCTCACACATACGTCTCGAAGGCAGTGGTTTATAGAAGACCACAAGTGTATTGGCTTTCAGATGTGATGTGTAAAAGCGTTTGATGTTGAAATTAGAGACGGTTCCCGCCGCTAGGGGAGCTACCGTAGTAGCGGACAAGGGTTTTAATGGATGTTAACAGCGGGCGGCGGTAGAACGCATGGGATGCACCGTATGTCGACGAGAGAGAGAGGGCGGTGACAGCGCTATATGTGGCCAAATTTAGCAACTAACCGATGAAGATTTCATTCCGCGGTTGAAAATAGTGCCAGATATAATTGTGATATTCATAGTTCCCACGTGACGTCACAGCGGCCATGATTGCGACACAATTGATGAGGACCAATCCTAGATCATTGGAAAGTACTATTTAAATTTAATTAATAATGCTTATTTAGAATTTAAAATGTAAACATATAAATAATACAAAAATGAAACATTATACTACACATACCAATTTTTGTTTAAAAAAAGGCCGAATTTTAAAGAACTAAGAATTTATGTGTTCTAGAACCACAGCCTTCAATTGTTTCTCCATGGCAACGTCAAAGATTGATCACACATGTGGCCGCCACGCGCAAAGATGTGACGTACGTGCAACCTATGAATATCATGTGTTTTGTTTTGTGTTTGTTTGTTTTTTCTAGTTGATGTGTATTTATTTTGTTTTGTTGTATTGTTTTGTGTTTTTGTTTTGTTTTTTATTGTCTTGTTTTGTTTGTGTTTGTTGTTTTTTATTTGTTGTTTGTACGTCTAAAACGTGTCCTGTTAAAATGGCGGCTTGCCTTTTTAAGATTTACTGATGGGATTCATAATCCGCCCAAAATTTTTAAAAGCCGTATTTAATTAAACAATTTTCACAATTTTGCCATTATCGACGTATGAAGAACGACGCTGCTTCATCGGAAAGTCGCGTGACATTGCCACTTTGAGCACTTCATTCGTTTTCACTAGCGCGCTCAGTGGCCAAACTCGGTGCCTACAGTAGAGTTCCGCGGGAGTTTACACCATGGCCACACCATTTTCTTTCCGTTTTGTACACCCATAGATACGTTGAAAGATAAGCTACCCTGGGATTTCTTGTTTTCCTAGAACGATTGGACCTCATCGCCTTGAAGAATGTGATGACGAGTGTATTCAGTCATCTGAATTCCTCGTCCTTTGCTCGAGTTTGAATGGAGATAATTGCTAGACTGGACTTTGCTCTAGGGGTGTACCAAGAAAGAAAACTACCTAAAACTTGGTGTAAACTCCCGCGGAACTCCGCTGCATAACCATAGAGTCGTTCCCTTCCTTCTATAGCGGTCATTATGCGATGGCATTCTGCATATAACACGCCCAGCGCACAGTACAATACAATGCAACCCCTCAAGTATATGTACACACACACGTCTCTCGGGGGGGGGAGGGGAGGAGGGGGTGATGTTCAAATACTCCCCCCCCCCCCTCCCCCCGGGGGGGTTTCCCCTACATTAGGAACCAACGAGACGTCTTGCTGCGTTGCCCTAATAGAGTGTTAAAAATAGATTAATCAAGTTGTGCTCTCTTGAGCTCTACGCTGTCATTTTGGAAACAATTGGATTAGATAACCGAACGAACCGGTCGGTTCGGTTGTTGCTACCCCTCTAACATCTGCGGCAATGACGTCACAACAATGTGCTCGGTAATAGTCATCATTCATCTATACAGTGACTGGTGTGATGACAAGCGTAGATAATGTAGCAACAGTTTGCACCGACTGGTGAGCTGGGATTAAAGTTCGAAACAAAACGTTGTAAAATTCTTATAAGTTGAAAAACTGTAAGAATGACGGCCCCCTCCTTATCCCCTCCACTGCTACCCGACCTCCCTCAAATCCATGAAACAACAAACTGAACAACTGAAACAAACTGATTTTCAGTTACGTATTTCATTTTGTCAGGTTGTCACGGAGTTGAAAGGGGTCGGGTAGCTGTGGAGGTGATATGGAGGGGGCCGTCATTCTTACAGTTTCTCAACTTTAGTAAAGGTCTCTCACACTAAGAAGTAAGATAGTGTCAGGCGAGTCAGGACCGCCCACAATTCGTTTCCAACTTAACAAGTGCGAATCACTAACGTTTTCCCCGCGATTATCTAGTACAATTTGGTTGCGTTAAGTTTTTTGACGGAAACCTGCTTGCACGTTTTTTTGTTCGTTACCATACAAAAAACTTAAAGCAACTAAATTGTACTAGATAATCGGGAAAAACGTAAGTGATTCGCGCTTGTTAAGTTGGAAACTAAATGTGGGCGGTCCTGATACCATCTTACTTCTTGCTATGAGAGACCTATAGTAAAAGACTTTTTTCGTCAAAACGCTAGTCTTGAAACCAAAGCTCCTGTTTTGACAACTTACATTACGAGAATACCGTCTCCCCCCCCCCCCCCTGCTGCGAATACTTCCAGTTTTTAAAATGCCTTAAGATTTTCAATACTATAGTGTATTCCACGTAGAGATAGCAGTAAGTAGCTACATTTCTTTGCCACTGCCTACCCACCCTCCCCTTGTGGCGAAAGATGCAAAGGCCTTGATGCAAAAGACTATAACGGACATCTTGACCGGTAGGGCCTACATTACACATACAAACTTATGCACTCGCCACAAGGGGTGCGTGGGCTTAGACATTGGCAGAGAAATGCATCTATTTACTGTAATCTCTACGTGGAATACATTACGTAGACCAAAATATGGCATCCCCAGAGAAAATGTAATACTACTTTTTCTTATATGTGTCTCTGTTCCAATACAAATAGTTTCGTTTATCAGATTAGCTAATATTGTAATGTGTTGTTGCAACAAGCCTTTCATAATTTAATTAGGTAATTTGAAAATCAGACATATTATTAGAACAGAGACATATTTATAAGAAAGGTAATTAAATTCTTTAGCGGATGACGTATTTTGGTATAGTTTTGACAATTTTAAAGCTTCTCAAAGCAATTTTAACCGATAGAAACCGGAAGTTTCGAAGTGTCTTGAAACATCCTTTATTCGAAAATAACTTCTAAAAGGTGTTTAAACACTTTTAATATAGAACAAAATTCTTTCATTTTTTAAATATCTAATTTTTTACTTGTTCCATGCACCTATATATATATATATAATCGAAAATAATCTCTAAAAGGTGTTTAAAAACTTTAAATAAAGAACAATAATTCTTTCATTTTCAACGTATCTAATTCTAACGTGTTACCATGCAGCTATATATAACTTGTCAAACAACTTCTCGAGAGACAATATCGAAGAAGTGAAAGAAGTTTCAGTAACACTCTTCCAGCAATTTACGCATGAGTTATCACTTAAAAGAAAGACAGGCTTTCTAAAATCTTTTCTTCTTCTTATTTACACTTGAGTGATGTTGTAGACGACGACGAAGACAAGAAGTTGGATCGGATTAGGCCTATCTTCCCACACGCATCGCTAACTTCTTTGGAGAACACGTTTTACTTCCAAGAGAATAGATAACATTGTATATAACAACAAGCTGAAAGATCTGTTGTGTAAAAATAAAAAGTTTGATTTCAATGTGTATTCACCTTTGTAGGTAGGTCCACAGTCTAATGAACACGGTGTTGTCTTTTCTGAGGTATATCCATGAGATAAGATGATACTGTATTGAAATATGGCATCTAATGAACACAGTGTTGTCTTTTCTGAGGTATATCCATGAGATAAGGTGACATTGTACTGAAATATGGCAACGCAGCACCGATCTGCAATGTTTACTGTCAGCAAAGTATTTACGGAACCGCAAGAAAGCCGTTGAAACTAAGACTCTCAACAGGGAGAATTGTAAATAAACACACACAAAACACGAACAAGAAGCACGGTCATATACTTACTACAACACTTGTCAAAGTGCGATAATTTTCGACAGCATCCGCTCACTTCCTCAGACCACTGTTTGAGGTGGCCTCGCGTCTGACGAAGAGAGCGGATGCTGTCGAAAATTAACTCACTTTGGCAAGTGGTTATTGTTCGTGTTGTGTGTTCATATTCAAAATTATACTATTACTATTAACTGTTTATGATGGGGTCTATTTATTTTCGAAATTTTGATAATTAACGGTAATTTCACGTGGTTTTAAGATTGAAACTAGCACAGCATTCAATCTCAGCATTCACGTCGACCTATCGAATCAGTCTCGAGTACATTCATCTCGACCTATCGAATCAGTCTCGAGTACATTCATCTCGACCTATCGAATCAGTCTCGAGTACATTCATCTTGACCTATCGAAGCAGTCTCGAGTACATTCATCTCGACCTATCGAATCAGTCTCGAGTACATTCATCTCGACCTATCGAATCAGTCTCGAGTACATTCATCTCGACCTATCGAATCAGTCTCGAGTACATTCATCTCGACCTATCGAATCAGTCTCGAGTACATTCATCTCGACCTATCGAATCAGTCTCGAGTACATTCACCTCGACCTATCGAAGCAGTCTCGAGTACTTTCATCTCGACCTATCGAATCAGTCTCGAGTACATTCATCTGGACCTATCGAATCAGTCTCGAGTACATTCATCTCGACCTATCGAATCAGTCTCGAGTACATTCATCTCGAGCTATCGAATCAGTCTCGAGTACTTGACCGCTAAGCCGTTTCCCTCGCTATTGATTAAAACAGCATGAAATTAACAATTTTTAAATAATATCTCAACAATTCTACACCCTGTGGTTTTGTATGCACTTCAGACGGAATTTAATTATATGATTATGTCCAGTAAGGTAGTTATCATGTTTATTAAATTCGTATAATTATTAATTAGTAAGCACAATTCAACCAAGAAACAACTTTACTAATTATAATATATGAAATATTCAGCAAACAGTCTGTGTAATTCACCACAGGATACTGAGTCTTCACTTTTTCGATTTGTTATATGGCATTCTTTAGATATGACGTGTAATTTCACGCGCATTTAGATAGAGATTACAACTATGGGTGGAAAGACAGAGCTTTAAGTCAGTGAGAAGCTTAGAGAATCAGACACAAAACAAGTCGTGATAAGCATGTGCGATCAAGACAGAGGTTCAAGTCACACCGTATATAATCACAGAATCAGACCCATTATAAATGAATAAATAAAAAATAAATAAATTCGTTTTTACAGAGTCTACCCACTCAGTAACAAGACTGATTTTCAGTGAGGGACTTTAATTTAAAGCGACTGAACCAACCCTGTAGGCTCCGAACACCATCGACGAGTGAGCGATAACCAATCAAAGATCGATATTTCAAAATGAAACACATGAATCAGTGATTGGACAGTGCGAACACCTGCGGACAAATGCCACAATCAACAATACCTATTCAGAACAATATTGAATTTATTGGGTGCTTCGTTGCTAGGACGTCTCCAAAGTCAGTATTGTGATAAACATGCATAGAATAGAATATAATAGAATATATGTTTATTCTTTTGCAAGGTACATGGTACATTGTTGCACTCTTTGTAAAAAGAGCGAATAAATTTTTAATGTAATTAAAACTACTATATGGCACTGAGTAAAAAGTAAAAACTAAAGACTAAAAACAGAATATGCTACTATGTAGCGTTTACTAAGTTGATAAGGTTAGTGAAGTGATAACATTCCCATGTTTATACATAGTTATACAAATAATACCATAGTAGTGCCGGTACACAGTATGCGGTACTATTGTATCAATTTCTGTACAAAGTCAATTACACAGTACATAGCATACGGTAGTACCATACCAATAAAGTGCAAATAAATAAATGGATACATGCAAATTGATGTGCGATCAGGGCAGCAGAGATTTCAAGTCAGCGAGAAGCGAAGCGAATTGGACACATTATAAATAAAACAACAAGTACGTACAAGATTAATCGTGACCGTGCGGCGAATGAATATGTAAGAGTCTGACCGTTGCCAACGTTGTAAGAGTCACCGCTGCCACCAGAGTTGATTGCGTGCGCTGTAAGCCAGGCTAGGCTAGCTGCTTCGATAAGCCAGTACAGCTGCGGGACCACGAGTAACGAGCTCAGCCAATCACGTTAAGAGCTTAACGTGGCCCCAGGAGGCAGTCAATAGAACGGAGGCATCTTCGTTCGGATCAGAAACGTTGTTTCAGCCGACCATTATACGGCCACGTGGATACTTCCACAATAACGGTACTTTCAATCTCAAAAGTAGTTTTTGTCGTTGTAATTTCGTAGGAATACGATATAATAATAATAGTAATTTTTGTTGGAATACCCGTTCTAGGGTGCACACCAGGTTTACCTGATGTGCCCCTCTTCAGGTGACTAACTAGGTTATTAGGGTGTTTGGATAGCTGGGAAGGATTGTCCGAGGGCTGTTAGTAGGACTCAATCCCAGAATTCGCTTTTACGACTGAGGAAAACCTCGGAAAAAACCTTCAGTCAGGACTGCCGGTGACCGGAATCGAACCGGCGACCTCCCGAATTAGAGTCTCGCGTCTTACCGCTGAGCCACCTCTATCGGTAATACGACATAAGATGGTTTCTCACAAGTATACAGATCATGTACAAATCTCAAAAAATGTAATAAGTATACTTGTCGGTACAACAACTTCGGTATTGCTTCCGTCACGGGTGGGTGAGCGGCAGCCAACCAGCTACCGTGGCTAATTCAAATACCTGCTCGGGTTGGCCGAGACCTAAACACGTCATTGATTAATGACGAACGCATTACCGAAGTCAGAAGTTATTGTAAGACGACTCTAGTAAGGCCCCATGTGTTATACGATCTTGGGATTAGGCTCTAGATAAAATTATCCTCTGGATTAAGCAAAGCAACATTTCAAAGCTTTTGATTGGTGGTTACCATGGTGAAAACAATTTATCTCAAGGATAAATAGTTATGACGAGATCGTACAATTAAGGGGTACTACGGTAGTTATTTACGTTGAGCTCACCTATGTAGATGGCTCGAACAAAGATCAGTAGCCAGTAAAACTGGTGTGCACCCTATTCATAGGTTGCACGTACGTCACATCTTTGCGCGTGGCGGCCACATTTGTGATCAAACTTTGACGTTGCCATGGAGAAACAATTGAAGGCTGTTGTGGTAGAACACAGAAATTCTTAGTTCTTTAAAATTCAGCGTGTTTTTTTAAATAAAATTGGTATGTGTCGCAATTTTTAATTTTTTTTATTACTTATGTTTACTTTTTAAATTCCAAATTAGGCTTACTTATTGAATTTGAATAATATTTGCCAATGATCTAGGATTGGTCCTCATCAATTGTGTCGCAATCATGGCCGCTGTGACGTCACGTGGGAACTATGAATAACAGGTACTCCTACTAAGAATTATGATCGTGTTTACAGTAGTAGACAATCCCTCGATACATTCAAAGCGTGGGTACGGCGCATGCGCAACCGGAAGGTGGTCCATTATATCTAACTGAGATTTGTTCGGCAATCATTTTCACTGCCTGCCTGCAAAGCTTTCCCGCCCGAAGTTAATTTAACTTGAGTCGCTGTCTCTCCTTTAGTTTCCCGAGTTTTCCACAGCGATCCACGTGCATCTCATACAGAGAGAGGCAAAGGGTGGTGGTAATTGAAAGAGACAGCGGGGGTGGAGGGGAGGGGAGGGGAGGGGGTAATCTATAGACCCCCCTCTTTCTGGGCTTCCACGCGATGCCAGAGTGGAAAATTAGACGAGTTTAAGTTCAATATTGAAGGGTTCCGTCCAAAATAACACTGACTCAAAAGGTTCCTATATATGATTATGTGTATACGCAGTCTCCCCTATATATTTATACTCATTGAAAAGCCTGAATGTAACAGAAAGTTGCATCATCTTCAGTGATTATAGACTATATTATACAATCTCAGATTTGGAATGGCTGTGAAGTAACATTCCAGAGGCAGCATCATGAATCTCTGAGGTAATGAAGGTTGGCAACGAACCACTCGATCGCCTATGACGGAAGCACCGGGAAGATTGCGTCGAAGTATCCTCTTATTCTTTACCAATGAAGTTTATTATTATTATGTATATTCATTCAAAGACAGAATTGTGTATACACATTTCAAAAACACTGGACGCAATATTAATTTAACAATAGGCATATTGTACAAACGTATAAAGTAAAATAAACGGGACAGTCAGATTAAAAGTTTTAAAGAAAACGGTAACAAAAGTCGCGGCACCCATAGAACTCAGATAGTGAGTTTTTCGTTCTCAACTTAACAAGGTCGAATCATCACTAACATTTTTTTCGATTATCTAGTACAATTTGGTTGCGGTAAGTTCTTTGACGGTAACGTACAAGAAAACGCGCAAGCAGGTTTCCGTAAAAAACTTAACGCAACCAAAATGTACTAGATACTCGGAAAAACGTTAGTGATTCGCACTTGTTAAGTTGGAAACTAATTCTGAATGGTCCTGACTCCCCTGATACTATCTTACTTCTTGGTGGGGAGAGACATTTAAAAACAACTGCTATTGTCACAAACACGAAAATGTAAAAAAAAAAAAAACAATAAGCGAAAAGTGTGAACTACTTCAAGATTTGTTGTGTGTATGTTAGCTTTCTATTCACTTTCTTAGCATCGCTCTCCTGGCCCAGCCCTCTGATTGGTCCAAACCTATTCGCTCGCTCATTCGTCTAAATGTCGGAATGCTCCGTGGCCATTGGCCAATGTCTCCTAGTTGGGTGGCTTTAGTGAGAATGGTTCTTCAAGTCACCCTTGTTTACAAATGAAGCCAAAAGTTTTGATCATTGAAATAGTTGAGGCAACGCTTCGAGTTAATTTACAGAAAACATGGAGTCCGTTGATTAAGAAATGCCAGCCAGCCGTGTAGATTTATTTCGGGCTATCAACAGCATGGGTACTCTGGCGGACCTTCGGCGAACCTCAAAGTTCGAGTCAGACGAATAAATGATTTTCAGAATTGAACTAGAAAGCCATACAGTTATGTCAATTTGGTTATGTTAAGGTGCATTTTTCACTGTTGTGCATTGTTGTCATTATAAGTCTAGATAGCCGTGATTAGCTCTATCTTAGGGGCCTTAATAGTTATGTTAAGGTGTATTTTTCACTGTTGTGCATTGTTGTCATTGAAGATCTAGCTAGAGGGCTAAGTAAGTATAACTTACTTTTAACATGTCCGCGCACACTTATCCGACACAAAACGCGACGAACGGAAGAAAAATTTTCCGATCGAATTAATTAAATAAATGTATTTCAATCCGACCCCCGCGCACACTTGTCGGAAACGAAGCGACCGGCAGCCGCTGCATATATTCCGGCTGCAGCTTCCGTCGTCGGGTCGGTTCGCCGCGCTTCGCGACAGGTATAGTCATCGTACAACATCTTCGGTAATGCTTCCGTCACGGGTGGGTGAGCGGCAACCAACCAGCGACCGCGGCTAATTCAAATACCTGCTCGGGTTGGCCGAGACCGTAAAAACGTCATTGATTGATGACGAAAGCATTATCGAAGTTGTTGTACGGCGACTATATGTGTGTGCGCGGATCTTTAGCCTTATCCAGATTGCACCCCTTGCCATCAGAAACTAGACGGGCATTGGGAGTTGGTGGGTGTTTGGATCGCAATGAGGCACAGTGAATAAATTAGAAGGCTATGCAAGATGAACCGAGGAGCGACACCACCTCGACCCGACCAGGACTAGAAGAACCGTAGCAAATTGAGCAGAAGATGTAAGAACCAAGCAAGAAGACCAACACTAAAGTTGCTGTTGTTGTTGTAGTTGTTGCCGTAATGAGATCATCTGAAGATCCGACGCGTCCATTAACCCAGCGGTTCTTGCGTCCATCTAATCCCTTACGGTCACCGAACGGGGGACCTCTACTCCTCCACCGCCACCCGAAACTAAATTGCAACCCGCTGTGCTAAGACAACATAAGGCGGTGCACGTAATTAATTTCACTTACTTCCACCAGTAGCGAAGACGTAGTCGTAAAACTTCGCGACGAGCGAAGTTTGGTCGTTACAAAGTCTCTCTCTCTCTCTCTCTCTCTCTCTCTCTCTCTCTCTCTCTCTCTCTCTCTCTCTCTCTCTCTCTCTCTCTCTCTCTCTCTCTCTCTCTCTCTCTCTCTCTCGCTCTCTCTCTCTTTCTCGCTCTCTCGTATGCATAATATGCAACGCGTACTTGGTGTAAGGCTAAAACACCATATTTTACCCGCTAGGCTTTTTAGCGGTGCTAAACGTATAATATTTATACGTCACGCTAATTTAGATCGTGAAAATGAACAGCAAGGGAGCTACGTGTGAGCCTATACTGTGTCTTAAGTGGTTTGTTTCTCAAACGAGCAACTCAGAGTTAAGCAACCAGCACCATAACAACCAGGGCCGAATGTGTGATTTGCAGATCATTCGTACTTTTCCTCTAATTTCTACATTATTAGTTTTATCACGCTCATATTTTGTGTCTATAATCAAAATGATATTGTGCTAATAGGTATCTCGAGCGTTTGGTCAAAGTTGAGCAACCAGCACCATAACAACCAGGGCCAAATGTGTGATTTGCAGAGCATTCGTACTATTCATCTCTTTTCTACATTATTAATTTTATCACGCTCATATTTTGTGTCTATAATCAACATTATATTGTGCTAATAGGTATCTTGAGCGTTTGGTCAAAGTTGAGCAACCAGCACCATCGCGACCGTGGCCAAATGTGTGATTTGCAGAGCATTCGTATTATTCATCTCATATCTACATTATTAATTTTATCACGCGAATATTTTGTGTCCATATTAACAATATTTTGTGTCTATAATCAACATTATATTGTGCTAATAGGTATCTTGAGCGTTTGGTCAAAGTTGAGCAACCAGCACCATCGCGACCGTGGCCAAATGTGTGATTTGCAGAGCATTCGTACTACTCATCTCATTTCTACATTACTCATTTGATCACGCTCATATTTTGGGTCCATATTTACAATGATACTGTGTTTATAGGTACGTTGAGCGTTTGGTCAAAGTCAATATAGTTCGGACACAAACAAGTTTTAAACAGGGAATAAAAATTAAACATTTTAGGGATGTTTAAAACCCACCAAAATATAAGCTGTGCATTAATCTAACAAAATCGTAACGAACCTAGCATACCAATTTAGTTTTGTATGTTTTGGTCCAAACAGAACCGTAATATGTGGATTTTTGTGTATGTAGTTTGAGTAGTACGAAAGTACCGCATGCTGGACGCTCAGAGTGGTTTTATTATGATAATTTCTCTATTAGATATAAAACCAATAGAAAAATACACAAATAAAATTTGAGCCACCCTAACCGGACAGGGAGAGGTTTAGCCGCTGTCGCTTAGCCGGTTCCCATACGAACACCGAAGTTAAGCAACCTCGGGCTAGGTCAGGAGGTGGATGGGTGACCACTCGCCTCTGAAACACTAGTAACCGTTGGAGGGTTTGAAAGCTTGTGTTACAGCTTCGTTTTTCTCGTCAACTGCTTAGCAGTCCAGACGTTAGTGGAGGAACCTATATGACTGGTCAAAGTTACACCGTCCTTTTGGATGGGACGTAAAGCCGATGGTCTCCTAGGTACCTTTCGACAGGAGTAGGCTACGTGCCGGTACCAGGCTTCCCCTCCTCCCTTTCTCATTATCATTCATACATTTTCAGGCAAAAAAGGGGATTGTGCCCAACACCAGCCTTAATTACAATAAAATAAATAAATAAGTAGAGAAGCCAAACGAAATGCAGTCCATGACCTCCCATTTCCTTTTTCCTCCCCGTTGCGTCTTATTCGTCCCTTTCCTTCAAACACCCCCGGCGTCACATGATAATACCTGTCGCAATAATACTACAGGTCTCTCACAGCAAGGAGTAAGATAGTATCAGGACCGCCCACATTTAGTTTCCAACTTAACAAGCGCGAATCACTAACGTTTTTCCCGAATATCTAGTACAATATTTGGTTACGGTAAGTTTTTGACGGTAACGCACAATAAAACGTGCAAGCAGGTTTCCGTCAAAAAACTTAACGCTACCAAATTGTACTAGGTAATCGAGAAAACCGTTAGTGATTCGCACTTGTTAAAGTTGGAAACTAATTGTGGGCGGTCCTGACTCCCCTGACACAATCTTACTTCTTGGTGTGAGAGACCTTTAATAAGCATGGGAGTGGAAAGTGTTGATCCCGCTTAATCCTCAAAGTCGTTATAAACAGTGTTTTAGGAAGGTTGAAACGTACAAATCATGAGTAGGCCTATAAACTCCCCTTGCGTTGACCGAGCACAGTTTTGATTGCTCGCGCCCTAAATTATACATAAACATTCCCAGTTCAGTTGTTAGTTAGTCAGTCGAAACTCTTCCATTAGAGGCGATTGCCTGGACTTTACTCACTTTAACTTCGTGCCCTCAGTTCATTCTAGCTTTTCAGTCACCTGTCCTCTCAGGTCATGCTGGATGTTACTGAACAGCGACACTTGTCATGCTAACCTCACATACTCATCTTAACATCCTTTTCATACACTCTGTTTCAACGACAGTCGACAGATTTCTAGCTTGGACTTTGCTTTAAAGAGAATCAGTGAATCACTCAACTTCGTGCCCTCAGTTCACTCTAGCTAGCCAACCAGTCACCTGTCTTCTCAGGCCATGTTGGATGTTACTGAACAGCGACACTTGTCATGCTTACCTCACATACTCATCTAAGCACTGATTTTATACACTCTGTTTCAACCACAGTCAACAGATTCCTATATAGCTCTCTTTCATACATTCGTAGAGACGGTCTTTCACAATTTAGGTCTGGTTAAACGCCCGTAACAAACATGGATATGAATTTTGTATGTAATTTTGTATGTCGCTTTAGCAAAAGTTTAAAATTCAGCCTACAAAATACAATTATAAACAAAAGTGAATAAAAATTACTTTTCCCAACTCAATTTCGCATGATTTTTAATCAACATTAAGAAAACAGTAAAACTCGGTGCTTTGGTATTTAAAAATTTGTGATTGTGTTGATATGAAATCATTATAAAATATACATAATTAGATGAGCGTAGCGAAGCGGAGTGAATCTTTCCATACAACTCGATCGGCGCTTTGTCTGTGTGTGTGTGTGTGTGTGTATGTGTGTGTGTTCGCCAAATTTTGTTCGTCGCGCACAGGTCAAACGGCTTGACGGATTTGGCTGAAATTTTCGGTCAACACCCGTGAATACTAAACTCTATGCTGTTAACATAACCAGTAAAATTCGTCAAGATGCCAACCTACAAAAAATTAATTACTGAAAAACAAAAATTGTTTATTTATTTAATTAAATGAAAACTTACCAACGGATTTAAATGATTTTTCATTTGTAGATTAACATCAACAATACCAACACTTGACAAAAGTTTCAAAATTGTAAGTTTATCCGCCATGTTATAAAAAAATATTGTTTATTTACTACAATAATTTCTTCATTTTTACAGTGTTCCGCCGATATGATTCGCATTTGGAGACTATTGCAGTTAGATGTACATATGTTACACCAAACATAGCATACGTAATTATAAATGTTCATTTTTATTTGGAATCTCGATAGCTGTCATAGAATGGGTACAATGACGTAAGATGCCAACCTCCAAAAAATTAATAACTGAATAACATGTTTTTTAATTTATTGAATTAAATAACCATTTGCACACGGATAAAAATAGTGTTTTGCTTGTGGGTTCACATCAATGATACTAACACTCGACAATAGTTTCAAAATTTTAGCTGTAACGGCCATGTTATAAAAAAATATTGTTTATTTACGGCAGACATTTTCTTCATTTTTACAGTGTTCCACCGATATGATTCGCATTTGCGGACCATTGAAGTTAGATGCACATAGTATGCTGCCGAAATGGCTTACGCAGTCAGACCTTTCTCACTATGTATTTGGAATTTTGATAGCTGTCATAGAATGGCTACAATGACGTGTTATGTTTTATGACTTTCACGGCAAACATGCCGAAAATAACAACAAACTTGGTCGACAATTTAAAAAGCTATAATTATAGTTAAAATGCGAGTTATTGTATAATTAAACAATATTTCATTTTAGATATAGTCTGTATCTACATTATGGAACTTTCCATACACTGATAGGTTTAATAGTTTATGAATTAGAGCCTATTGAGTAGACCACGGTCGAATGAAATTATGCGGAAATCCATCAACTTAAAGGTTTTAATTTCTTTAAAGAAAACTTCTTAACGGATTTAAATAATATTTCTTGCATTTATTAGCAACATATCAAGAAATAATACACATAAATTATAAGGTTGTAGCTTGATCCGCCATCTTGTAAAAAAATCATATGTTTATTATAGAGGTATATTTTTTTTTTAAAGAGTAATATGATATGCAAATGATTTATTTGTTTTGATACATTAAAAAAATCGCTCATCTGTCAACGCGGAGCGTTTTCCTAGTTAGATGAGCGTAGCGAAGCGGAGTGAATCTCTCCATACAACTCGATCGGCGCTTTGTCTGTGTGTGTGTGTATGTGTGTGTGTTCGCCAAATTTTGTTCGTCGCGCACAGGTCAAACGGCTTGACGGATTTGGCTGAAATTTTCGGTCAACACCCGTGAATACTAAACTCGATGCTGTTAACATAACCAGCAAAATTCGTCAGGATGCCAACCTACAAACAATTAATTTCTGAAAAACAAAATTTGTTTATTTATTTAATTAAATGAAAACTTACTAACGGATTTAAATAATGTTTCACATGTTGGTTTATATCTACAGTACCAACAATTGCCAATAATTTCAAAATTGTACGTTAATCCGCCATGTTATAAACAAATATTGTTTATTTACAACAATTATGTCTTCATTTTTACAGTGTTCCGCCGATATGATTCGCATTTGCGGAATTTTGCAATTAGATGCACATAGTATACACCAAAAATAGCGAACGTAACAATACCTATGCACTATTATTTGGAATTTCGATAGCTGTCATAGAATGGCTGCAATGACGTAAGATGCCAACCTACAAAAAATTAACAACTGAAACACATGTTTTGTTATTTATTTAATTAAATTAAAACTTACCAACCGATATAAATAATGTTTTATATGAAAGTCCACATCAATAGTACCAACACACGACAACAGTTTCAAAATTGTAGCTTCAATCGCCATGTTATAAACAAATATTGTTTATTTACGGCAGTAATTTTTTTCGTTTTTACAGTGTTCCACGGATATGATTCGCATTTGCGGACCATTGACGTTAGATGCACATAGTATGCTGCCGAAATGGCTAACGCAGTCAGACCTTTCTCACTATGTATTTGGAATTTTGATAGCTATCATAGAATGGCTACAATGACGTGTTATATTTAATGACCTTCACGGCAAACGTGAAAATGTTAACAACGAACTTGGTCGACAAATTAAAAAGCTTTTATTATGATTTAAAAGCGAGTTATTGTATGATTTATAAATATAACATTTTAGATATAGTCTGTATCTACATTATGGATTTTTCCATACACTGATAGGTTTAATAGTTTAAGAATTAGAGCCTATTGAGTAGACCACAGTCGAATGAAATTATGTGGAAATCCATCAACTTGAAGGTTTTAATTTCTTTAAAGAAAACTTCTTAACGGATTTAAATAATATTACGTGCATCTATTAGCAACATATCAAGAAATAATATACTTAGGTAATAAGGTTGTAACTTGATCCGCCATCTTGTAAAAAAAATCATATGTTTATTATAAAGGTATTTTTTTTTTTAAAGAGTAAATATGATATTCAAATGATTTATTTGATTTGATACATTGAAAAAAATCGCTCATCTGTCAACGCGGAGCGTTTTCCTAGTATAAGTTAGGAGGAAGTTATGGTATAGAAAGTTAAATACATGGAAACGAAGTTATGGTATACAAAGTTAAATACATGGAAATGAAGTTATAGTATGACATTGATGGGTAACCAATACCACAACCACACACAATGTATACAGTAACAGTCTCCTCGTTTCCTATTCTGTAAGTTAGTATATACACTTTCTCTAGATAATTATTAAAAGTGTATGTTCATACCAGACAGAGGACACTTTATCTTCAACGTGTTCTTTGAATTGTAAGATTAACTACACCAGTTCACGAGAAAAACGTTGCGTCCAAACATTCAGCGTCAATGTTCAAAATAATCACCGTTTTTCCTCCGTCTGCTCTCGTATAAGAAAAGACCTCTCGGACCGGAAATCACAGACAATAAATGGCCGGCGTTAAGGGTGATAGTCCTGCAGGAACGAGGCCATCAATGAGCCTTACGGACGGTGAAGAGGGTACTTTCTCTCCTCAAGTAGACCCTAAGGGACGATTACAGACCACAAGAACGCTTACCGTGGCAAAACCAAGGATTAACACCCAATAACTTACACGGTCGAGAGTGGTTTGTCTTCGTGGTATTGACATTAACTTCTTTGGCAATTCTACCACGGGTTTATTTATCTTTTAGTGTATTCTAACCTAGAAAACGTGCTGCCTTGTAAATTTATATAGCCATGTGTGAGAGGAGCAAACAGAAGCAAAGTAATCGGTAGGTTTAATCAAGAGAAAGAATGGCTAGTTCAGTTGGATGTTATGTTGTGGGACTCCAAGGAATACTAAAGAACGTTTACGGCACTGGAAATAGACTGGATGCATTCTGGTGGCAACAAAAGTAACTAGAGAAAAAACGTTTTTTTTTTTTTTTAGCTGTCAATCGTTGAATATAAGAATTGTTTGAAACAACAACAACACAGTTTGGCAGTGGCATTTCTTATTTTGATGTAATTTATTATAGGCACATGGGAAGCAGCTGAAGAGATGTCAACGCTTGCTTTTGCAAGTTTGTTAAAATCATTTTTTTTGTATTTCACAAACTGATTTATTTATCTTTTTTGTAGCTGAATATAAATCTACGTCAAACTGAAATGAAACAGCTGACGAGGAAAATATCTAACCACTATGTCGAGATTCAATTATTCTGTTGCATGTTTGCCAATAACTTGTGGTTAAAAAAAAAAATTACACAAAATTCAAAAAATTAAAATTGTTTATCTTTCTTGTAGTTGAACCTACCACAATGTCATAGAAGCACGGTCACCGTTGACCCAGTGGCATGTCGCTTAACGTCGAGACAGGGGTGATAACACAAAGAAAGTTGCCCCTTTGTTCATGTGTAGCAATGCGCATTTTCATCCATTTATAGATTCGAAAAATATAAGTTCCCGTCTACCGGAGAGCGAACGCGTGAAAGGGGGTGGGGGTGTGGGGGTCGGTGAACAGAAAGTTACTTAGAAGGCTGTGGTGGGCGCACAGAGTCTGTCTCGGGCGTTTAATTATCGCCCCGAGTGACATGAGGGGTTGATCGGGGGTGGGGGGGGGGGGGGGTCCTTCCAATCCAACACGAACGAAGCGGCGCGTCAAGCAAGCGAGCCGTGTTCGGTACGGGGTTACACGAGTCTCAACAGGGACTGATTGCCCACTAGCGCGATCTAGTAGCCAATGTTGGAACCGATGTACAAACCGCGGTTTATCTGTTGTTGGATACGTTAGTAGGGGTGTGGGTATTTATGTGGTCGTGGCTTTACACAGGGGTGCAACTGGTCTAGAGTGATTATACTATACAAATGTAAGCGATTGGTGATTGTTTTTTTGGTTGTGTTTTCAACTATCTCTCTCGATACCAATTCCCCTATTTGTACCTGCTTACCAAGTCGATGTTACTAAAGCCATGGGGGGGAAGGGGGCGGGGGTCGTAGATGTTAGGGGAGTTTTCGCATTCGTTTACAAGGGTTGAGTACGCAAAACACTAAACAAAATCCCAGGGCCCAAATTCACAAAGGTGCCTAAATGCTAAGACGTTCTAGTTTAGGAAAATATAAGTGATATAAGTCACTCATATGTCGTTCTGCAATGTCATAATAATTAAATATAGTACAATATCAATAATTTAACTAATAATATTCAATTTGTGAATTTGTAGTAATAGCCAGAGATGATTTATCTAGCTAGAATTTGCCTAACTTAGGACAACTTAGAGTTAGGCATATTTGTGAATTCAGGCCCAGTTGTCTAAGGGGGTGTGAAAAACACGTACATGTTATAGTCAAAAATGCATGCATGTTAATAAAGATAAAAATGCAAACAAAATAAAAATAAATAAAAATGCATCTAAATGCCAAACCTTACATGTCCATTAGATGAGAAGAAAAATATATTGGACATTCCTGTTGCGTTTTTCTTGATCGAACAGCACACAAGATTTCCCACACGAGGTCGAAAATACAGTCGAAAAGCCCCCCCCCCCCCCCCCCCCGGCCTAGCCGCGCGGCAAGGCATGTTTAAGAGGACTCGTAGGAGTGGAAACGCGTTGAGCGAGAAAGCAATTCATTCATTCGTATAAAAAGCGACCGCGAACAGTTCTGAATTGTTCTTCAACAAGTTCAACGTTCTTCAGACACTAAAACATATGGATTTTATTTCTGTTTGTGCTCGTACACTTTCGTACCCATACACATATGTATGTATGAGAAAACCCGAGGCCTATCTGAGATTAATTGAATTTTTTTATCTGTTCCTTAGTTTAACGGTAGATTTTCAGGAATAATTTGTATTGCTATTTAAGCAATACCCAGACAAAAAATCGTATTTTGTTCAATTTTTAACCCCCCCATCCTTTATCTTGAAGTATGATTTCTTTTGGGTATGGTTTCTGTAATGAAGATGAAAATGTACCAATTGTGTAATTTAAGTTTTTAACTTGACATATCTAAATGCACGTTTGTGCTATACCGGAAAATGAGAAAGTTTTAATTGATAATCTGGTAGTGCAATATGATTGCGAAAAATTCCACAAACAAACAACTCAAAACAACCTCTTATGTTTAAAAAAATAAATGCATATGTGTTTGTCCCGTAACCATTCATAAGATTGCGATAAAACTTGGTGAGTTGTTGTGCGCACGCCCGCAAAGTTTTCCGAATGAGTACAACCCCCCCCCCCCTCCCCCCCCCCCAAATTTATTAATGAGTGTACGCACCACAGACGAAAAACAAAAACAATATTGTACATCCAAAAGCCACTCCAATGAACAGAACTAAAACAAAAACACTTACTCTATCTTTCTTTAAATGGCATATTGCAATGCATGCCGGGGGGTACTCGATCGCTAGTTAAAACGACTAAAACAAGACACAATTAATTAATGCCTCGTGTACCATTCTGAACGTCCCTGGACAGCATTTAGCAACTAATTTAATTAAATCAAGGGTTATTACCTCGGTACATACTTTGACGCGCTCTCCCTTAGTTTTCTCAAAGGACGACCAATGTTTGAAGCCCGTATGAATACGATGTATAATTAGATTGATTAAAGGTACTTTAGTTTTCAAATTACTACATTTATCACCACTAGGCGACAGCGTTGTTCGTGTGTGGGAGTGGGAGACCGTATGACAGGTAGAGTGCGCTGTGAGCGATGACGTTCAGTTTGCCTATTATATCTAGCTCAACTTCAATAAAGAGCACCAAATCTTATATGCCTAATATATTACTTACAGTAATTTTTATTATTGACATACTTAAACACTTAAAACTTAATTATTAATGAGTGTTATGTAATTAAAATACAAAATCAGCTAAAGAATCCAAAACACACGTGAAACTTAGTACAATACAATGGTTGATGGAATAACACAGTCTACCACACTCTTCGCGCGCGGGTAAGGTTAAGCCGTCCCACAGCCATCTGTATTTCCACGACATGGCCACACCTCAGGAGATTGTTTTCCTACTGTGGCCAAAAATAAGCAATTTGTATGTAACGTATCTGAATTATTCAATAAACATTCAATTCTATTCTACTCTATTCTATTATTGTATGCGTCAAGTGAGGGGCATACTGACATTTGTGTGAACAGGAACGCTCGCAGCGCTGCTGTCATACGGTCTCCCATAATGCATCAGCATGGCGGGTAGACCTTCCATTGGAATAATTACATTCAAATACGGGTGTGAATCGTGTCGGGTGTGTAATAAAGGGATGGGGTGACAAGGGACAACCATAGGGACAACAGATGCGGCCCGACAGGTTAACATGGGCCTAGACCGATCATAAATACATGTGGTGGAGATAGCCAACGGTTTAGCCGGTTCCCATACGAACGAACACCGAAGTCAAGCAACCTCGGGCTAGGTCAGGAGGTGGATGGGTGACCACTCTCCTCTGAAACACTAGTTTAATATAAATATATATATGAGCAACGAACACCGATGTTAAGCCACCTCGGGCTAGGTCAGGAGGTGGATGGGTGACCACTCTCCTCTGAAACACTAGTTGAATATATTATTTAATATATATGTATGTATATGAACAACGAACACCGTAGTTAAGCAGCCTCGGGCTAGGTCAGGAGGTGGATGGGTGACCACTCTCCTCTGAAACACTAGTTTAATATAAATATATATATATATATGAGCAACGAACACCGAGGTAAAGGAACCTCGAGCTAGGTCAGGAGGTGGATGGGTGACCACTCTCCTCAGAAACACTAGTTTAATATATTATTTAATATATATGTATGTATATATGAGCAACGAACACCGAGGTTAAGCAACCTCGAGCTAGGTCAGGAGGTGGATTTGTGACCACTCTCCTCTGAAACACTAGTTGAATATATTATTTAATATATATGTATGAATATATGACCAACGAACACCGAGGTTAAGCAACCTCGAGCTAGGTCAGGAGGTGGATGGGTGACCACTCTCCTCTGAAACACTAGTTGAATATATTATTTAATATATATGTATGTATATATGAGCAACGAACACCGAGGTTAAGCAACCTCGGGCTAGGCCAGGAGGTGGATTTGTGACCACTCTCCTCTGAAACACTAGTTGAATATATTATTTAATATATATGTATGAATATATGAGCAACGAACACCGAGGTTAAGCAACCTCGAGCTAGGTCAGGAGGTGGATGGGTGACCACTCTCCTCTGAAACACTAGTTGAATATGTTATTTAATATATATGTATGAATATATGAGCAACGAACACCGAGGTTAAGCAACCTCGAGCTAGGTCAGGAGGTGGATGGGTGACCACTCTCCTCGGAAACACTAGTTTAATATATTATTTAATATATATGTATGAATATATGAGCAACGAACACCGAGGTTAAGCAACCTCGAGCTAGGTCAGGAGGTGGATGGGTGACCACTCTCCTCGGAAACACTAGTTTAATATATTATTTAATATATATGTATGAATATATGAGCAACGAACACCGAGGTTAAGCAACCTCGGGCTAGGTCAGGAGGTGGATGGGTGACCACTCTCCTCGGAAACACTAGTTTAATATATTATTTAATATATATGTATGTATATGAACAACGAACACCGAAGTCAAGCAACCTCGGGCTAGGTCAGGAGGTGGATGGGTGACCACTCTCCTCGGAAACACTAGTTTAATATATTATTTAATATATATGTATGTATATATGAGCAACGAACACCGAAGTCAAGCAACCTCGGGCTAGGTCAGGAGGTGGATGGGTGACCACTCTCCTCTGAAACACTAGTTTAATATAAATATATATATGAGCAACGAACACCGATGTTAAGCCACCTCGGGCTAGGTCAGGAGGTGGATGGGTGACCACTCTCCTCTGAAACACTAGTTTAATATAAATATATATATATATATATATATATATATATATATATATATATATATATATATATATATATATATATATATATATATATTATATGAGCAACGAACACCGAGGTAAAGGAACCTCGGGCTAGGTCAGGAAGTGGATGGGTGACCACTCTCCTCTGAAACACTAGTTGAATATATTATTTAATATATATGTATGAATATATGACCCAACGAACACCGAGGTCAAGCAACCTCGGGCTAGGTCAGGAGGTGGATGGGTGACCACTCTCCTCTGAAACACTAGTTTAATATAAATATATATGGTTTAATATAATATCTAATATATATATGTAAAAATATATGAGCAACGAACACCGATGTTAAGCCACCTCGGGCTAGGTCAGGAGGTGGATGGGTGACAGCTCTCCTCTGAAAGACTAGTTGAATATAAATATATGTATGAATAGAAAATATATGAGCAACGAACACCGATTTAAGCCACCTCGGGCTAGGTCAGGAGGTGGATGGGTGACCACTCTCCTCTGAAACACTAGTGTTACCGTAGGTTAGAGCAGATTGGAGGGCTCGAAAGCTTGCGTTTAAAAGCTTCGTTCTTCTCGTCAACGCAGTTCAGGTTAGTGGAGGAACCTATATGACTGGTCAAAGCTACACCGTCCTTTCGGATGGGACGCTGGTACAGGCACGTAGCTTACTCCTGTCGAAAAGTAAGTACCAAGGGGACCATCAGCTTTACGTCCCATCCGAAAGGACGGTGTAACTTTGGCCGACCAGTCATATAGGTTCCTCCACTAACCTTGACTGTTGACGAGAAGAACAAAGCTGTTAAACGCAAGCTTTCGAACCCTCCAATCTGTTCTAACCAACGGTAACTAGTGTTTCAGAGGAGAGTGGTCACCGATCCACCTCCTGACCTAGCCCGAGGTTGCTTGACTTCGGTGTTCGTTGCTAATATATTCATACATATATATTAAATAATATAGAGCGGTCACCGAGCCACCTCCCGACCTAGCCCGAGGTTGCTTAACTGCGGTGTTCGTTGCTCACCCAATAGTAATAGAACAAACACGATGCACAATGCACTGAGCTATATAACAATGAGCTGTCAGCAATCTAATACCCCGACTGTCAGCTCAGCGAGGGCTAAGCAATGATGACACATGGGGGGTATTTCCATTTGCTCCGACAACAGCTGTCAGCACCACGCGACCCTGTCAGCGACAGTTTGGGGCCGCGCGCCATTCACACCGTAAACAAGATTATGTGTGACGGTGGTCGTCATTTCTTTCGGGGGTGCTCACTTCGCACTGCTGATGCAACCTGATGCGCACTTCACACATACCGAAAACAATGACCTTACTGCAAGTGCATTGTTGCCCACAGGTTGTGTCGGAAATGTAAGATTTTTTGTGGCGTCTTATGGGGACTCACGGCAGTGAGCCTCCCGTACCAAGCCGGTGCCTAGTGCGAGCACTAATAATCCGGCTCCGGGAAATGTAAGAGAACTCTAGTTGGCGTAACAACACCGAAACACAATAATGAAACAAATGAATTGAACCGATGGACAAGCAAGCTGTCAAAAAAATATGAAGTTCTGAAGTTGGAAAAAACAAACGTTCAGAACGTTTACACACTTTCAGATAGTTGCTGTGCATTACTTAACATAAATTTTAACTGGCGAGCAGTTACTATCGTTACAACTAATTGTTTCTCCTCATTATTTGCAAAGATATTATTTTGACGGCTTGTTGTTTGTCCACCAATTCAATTCATTTATTCCATTGTGGTAGTTCGGCTGTTACGTCAGATGTGCGTACCCTATAAGTTGATTCCTACTAAACGAACACAATTTCAAAATTTGTGGTACTTTTTGACCTTCGCATGTACACATACACACACATCTATTCTGCAACGAAAAGTGAAACACTCGAATCTAATCTAATCTTGCCTACTAATATTGATAATGTTGCACGTGAATAAGGTTGTTTCAAAATTAATCTGTAGTCATTCGTGTATTGGGGAATGTATAGGACAATTGCTCAACAATATGATTATATTGTTATTGTTATTGTTATTATTATTATTATTATTATTATTATTATTATTATTATTATTATTATTATTATTATTATTATTATTATTATTATTATTATTATTATTATTATTATTATTATTATTATTATTATTATTATTATTATTATTATTATTATTATTATTATTATTATTATTATTATTATTATTATTATTATTATTATTATTATTATTATTATTATTATTATTATTATTATTATTTTATTGTTGCAATACATACAAACTCGGTCAAAACCGGCATAAACATGTTGTACGGACACAAATGTCAAGTATTTCCATGTGTTTACCTTATTAAAATCTACTTAGAACTACTTAATATATCATTGTCCACATTTTTTTTTCCAAACCGAACTGTAGATGCTATGTACGGTCGTGGCCGATTTGTACTCATCCCAGCATTCGCTCTTTGTACGGTGGAAACCACGAAAACCACCATCAGGATGGAGAGCTTCTTGAAGTCTTCATTCTTCTTAGTTCAAAAATTTTCGGACTATCCTACACGTGTTCAAAATAATTGCTTTTTGCATCTCGATGTATATGTTCGGTTGGAGACCAATTAATTTAATACTGTCATGGAGTTTACGTGGAACAATGCCATTTGCTGATATAATTAACGGTATAACAGTTACATTAGTCTGCTTCCACAACCTTTTTATTTCAATAGATAATTCCTTATATCTGTTTATCTTTTCCCGCCAAGTTGTCTCTACATTGTGGCATAAAGGGACGGCAACATCAATTAAAATCGTTTCTTGTTTCTTCTTGTCAATAAATATAATATCCGGTCTATTGTGATGTATGGTTTGGTCTGTTATAACTGCCCGGTCGTAATATAATTTGTAGTCTTTACTATCTAATACCTTTTCAGGCTTGTATTTGTAATACGCAGTGGTTGTGTTTATAAGTTTATACTTCATGGCTAATTTTTGATGTACAATGTTTGCAACTTGGTTATGCCTATGAAGATAATCTGTTTGACAAAGCATTTTGCACCCAGATACGATATGTTCAATTGTTTCGCCGTTCATATTACATTTTCTACATTTATCTTCCACTGTGACGTCTTTCAGTATGTATTTTTTGTAATTGTTAGTCTTGATTACTTTATCTTGAATAGCGATCATAAATCCCTCTGTTTCGCTGAAAATGTCCCCGGACGTTAACCATTTGTTCGATGCTACCCTATCGACGCTATCCTTAAGAAGTTCCTTATAATGTCTGCTATGTAACGTCTTTTCTGTTATTCTGATCTCTTTTGCTGTGTCAGAATTAAGTTTTTGTAGCAAGTTTAAATTTCCGTCATTTAAATTGAGGGGAGAAAGCGACTTGTCTGCCGATACTATAGCTCTATGAAGTTGTGAATGTGGGCATTTTGTATAAAAGTACTTTCTTAGAATTTCAATTTGTTTATAATATAAATTGTTTAAATCAATCAAGCCTCTTCCCCCTTTTTCTCTAGGTAGAGTCACTCGTTCTATTGCTGACTTAGGGTGATGACTTCTGTATTTGGTGAATGTTGTGCGGGTGAGAATTTCTAGGGCATGAAGTTCTGTCTGTGTCCATTTAATAATTCCAAATGAATATGTTAGTACCGGTATAGCATAAGTGTTAATTGCTTTGATCTTGTTTTTACCATTTAGTTGTGTTTTTAAAATGGATCCTATTCGTTTCTTGTATGCAGAAATAAGTTTACTTTTCATCAGTTTATGATCAATTCGTTTAGCCTGCGCAAATCCTAGATATTTGTATATGTCTTCTTCGTCCATTACTCCAATCCGGTTGTCTTCGTCAATTTCAAACTCTTCTAATTTCGTAATCTTTCCTTTGATGACATGAAGTGACTTACATTTATCAATTCCAAAATCCATACATATATCTCTACTGAATTCTAACGTTGAGTTAAGAAGATTCGTCATGTGTGTCGCATTTAAAGCATATAGCTTGAGATCGTCCATGTAGAATAGATGTGAAAGTGTGTGGCAAACCGTATTTCCGTCCTTTATCTTGAAACCATGTGTAGATTTGTTTAGTATATGAGATAATGGATTTAATGAAAGACAAAACCATAACGCACTAAACGAGTCACCTTGAAAAATACCTCGTCGGATGTTAACTGGGTCAGTACTTATCTGCTCTTTGCCTACGTTTAACTTTAATGTTGTTTTCCAACTCGTCATCGCTGTCCGCAAAAAGTTTACTATCAATGGGTTTACTTTATAAATTTCCAGTATCTGTATTAGCCACGAATGTGGTGACGAATCATATGCTTTCTTGTAATCAATATAGCTAACGTGAATGTTTCTCTTCTTGTTGAAAGCTTGGTTCATTACAACAGAATCGATAATTAATTGTTCCTTACACCCTTGCGACAATTTACGACATCCCTTTTGTTCTTCAGCTAATATATTGTGTTCTTCGAGGTGTCTATATATTTTATTTGTTATGCACGACGTCAAGATTTTGTATATAGTAGGTAAGCATGTAATTGGTCTATATTTACTTGGATTTTTGGTGTCATTATCTTTTGGTTTAAGAAATGTTATTCCTTCAGTAAAGAAATCTGGTAAATCTTTGTCTCCTAATATAAATTCATTAAGACATTTAGCAATCTGGGTGTGCATGTTTGAAAACTTCTTGTACCAAAAATTTTGAATGTTATCGTTACCGGGTGCTTTCCAATTATGAGTATTTCGTATCGTTGATTTTATATCATTTACACTGATGCCATCAAATGTCATTTCTTCGATATCACTCATTGCCTCAATTTCATCTTGAATCCATGTTGCATTGTGATTGTGGATTAATGGGTTACTCCATATCCCACCCCAAAACTGCTCAATCTCTGTCTTCGATGGTATACCATTTCCTACTAGGCCTATTTCTTCTTTATTGTTAATTTGCTGATAGAATTCTTTTTCTTTTTCTTTAAACATTTCGTTTTGTTCTTTTCTATCACTACACTCTTTATATCTTCGTAGTCGTTTGGCTAATGCACTTACTTTTTGCTTTAGAGTATCCAAATATTCGTTTGTAGCCTCGTTCGGTGTTTCATGTATAGTATGGATTTTAAACCTTTCAAATATGTGCTGGCAATATTTTAATATCTTTTTAGATCTATTACCCATCCTGAATTGTTCTAATCTCCCAATATCTCTCCTTAACTCGTTGATGCGTTTGACTAATCTTCGTTCCCATTTTGGAGTCTTATTTGTTTTTATGTTCTGAGAATGTACCAACTTTATTTTTAATCCTAATTGTCTGACCACTGCTACGGCTCCACAATATATTGCTGCATGCACTTCTTCAAACGACAATTCTTTCTTCGCGTAATCTAACAATATATGTGCGTTCATTACGTGCATTACTATGTCCATTTGCTTAGACTGTTTAGGTTTAGGAATTCTAGGTCTCTTGTTCGGTTCTATATGTGCAAATTCTGACAAAGCATTTTCAAAAGCTAAATGTAATATGTTCTTTAACTCGTCTATTTCTTGTGTGTTTCCTCTTGTATTCTCTTCTTGTTCAATGTTATTAATAGGTGGATGTTGGTGATGTACCTCTTGTGTGTTCTGGCCTTCTGGTAGATCTACTTGTTCCATTAATTCTTGTCGTAGATGGTCATCGTTTCTTGATGCTTCCATGATGTGCTCCTCGTTCGCCAAATCCTCTTCATTTTCTTGATCTATTTGTAGTTCTTCCTCTACTTCATGTCTTATTACGTTCAATAGATTAAATGGTAGCATACCATTACTTACAATTATTCTCCTTTGGTCTGCTACTCTTTGTTCGGTTACATCTACTAATGGGTATTCACGTGTAAACGCTCGGTGCAGTTCTTGTCGATATCCAACTAATCTAGTTTCTAATAACGTAATTCTATAGTAGTTGCGCATCACACAAATGTTCATATTATCTGTCCATTTGATACGCTGCCTCACTCTTCCAGATTTGGTGGTCTGTTGCGATAATACATCAGAAGCATCCATAATCTGTTTGTTTATTTACTAAATGTCAAAGTTCATTGTCCTGTCAAACTAAGTTCTTTGTCACAGAAAGTTAATATTGTTTTTCAAAGAAATCAAAGCACTTAATGTCACACTTTTCTTTACACTCGCAACTTGGCCGTGCCCCGTCAATAAATAACACACGCAATTACAAGGCGCTGAGTTGGAGTTGAATGACAGTTTCAAATTTCACAGATTTTGAAGACGAAATCTTCTTAATTCTGGAAACAAATAAAAAGTGCTTACATACAACCGTAAAACATATATCTAGTTACAATATTATCGAATCAAATTATAAGTACAAGACCTTGACGTGTCCAGATCTAGCTTCAATCTGTCAAAATCAACACTAAATTCAACTGTTCTTATGTTTCTCAAGCAAGGCCCTGGACTAAATAAAATGTAAGCCTACAAAATTAAACTTCTATTTATATACAAAGTAATGGATACTGGTACTTCCCTTTATGTCTTCTTGTAGTAAATCACTCGTAGATCTCAATGCCGTGAAAATTGTTGGTTGATAACAGCTTTTTCCCTTTGAAATGCGATATATTATTATTATTATTATTATTTTTATTATTTATTTCAAATTGTAAAGGCATAGTACATAACATAACATACAGTACGAGTCAGAACAAGATGATAGTAGTAAAGAGTAGGGCAATTGCCCTTTACCACATGACATTGTGTCTCACCACCATGGGCGTAAAACTATAATAATTACTAAATAATATATAAATAATGTGATTTCGGTAATATACGGAAAGTTGATATTCACAAACAATCTGAAACAGAACAACCCCCCATCACAATTCCCTCCCCCCTCTACAGTCTACAATAATATCAAGACATTTACAATATTTCGATGGCCATGTAATTTTTAATTTAGGATTAAATAAACACTGGTCTAAAACGCATCATTTAGTTAATGAAATATTTACAAAACAAATCTAAGTTTATAGCTGCTCCTTAAATTCCAAACAAACCTTAACTGTGTAACTACGTATTACTAGAACTAAAAATATTAACAAAAATTAGAATCTAGAGATAGTACTATTGGAACTAAAATTGTTAAACTCCATAAATTGTAACGTTATAGTTCCCCCATAAAAGCAACAAATTCGTCACCTTCATCTGAAATATTTTGATAAAATTATTAACGACAACCACACAGACATGCTTGACATAATAACTCACCCTATAACCTTATTCTGCAGACCGAAATTTAAATATCCATTACCGATCAATGTCATACTAAAACTTCCTCTCCATCTATTTAACTGTGTAACCTTTAACTTTGTATAACTGTATGTACCTGTAGGCTAAAGAGAGTATGTGCATGCCCATAACCCTACACACCAACCTGTCCTTTCATGGGACAGGAAAATAACAATAAAATTGAATTGAATTGTCATTTTGCGAGTACAGTGGCGTACCGTCCAACACATTATAGCGTAGCCAGGGGCGATATAATCCTTTATCTCACCACAAAGCAATGAAGAGAACGAGAACTAGAAGGGTTGGCTGGCTTGATATGCTTAATCAGAGTCGATTCAAAAGCGAACAGCGCAGAAAAAACTTGCAGCCTTTATTCGCGCTGGAGTGAGCGAGAGAGAGAGAAAGAGAGAGAGAGAGAGAGAGAGAGAGAGAGAGAGAGAGAGAGAGAGAGAGAGAGAGAGAGAGAGACTGTTTTATCTCATTTATATGCGACAATGATAAATCGCAGAAGAATAACGGAAAATTATCTCTGTTCATTATTGCATTGCAGTATATTTAACGGCGCACAGACAGACGGTTCACAATGGCGCGTTAGATCTACACATATCTGTGACGCTATTGGCTCGCTTGATTAGCAGCGTCACTTGTTCTCCGTTCAACAGTAAATAATGTACAATCACTACAATCACACCTTTTAATAACTCATTATTATCTTGATACTTGGGTACGTTGTTTCGTCTACTGTAATTAGTGATAGACATAACTAGTAACGTAAGTCTATAGGCACCGTGTGTTAGTACATACAGCGCTATATGTGACCAAATTTAGCAACTAACTGCTGAAGATTTCATTCCGCGGTTGAAAATAGTGCTGGATATTATTGTGATATATTTGGATATCGTGTTCAAGGTTCTTACAACTTAGATTTGTAAGGACTCAGAATCTTTTGAAAGCTGTGAAGACGCAAAGATCCATCAAGGTTTTGCAGCAAATCTGATACTACTTTGTGACTTAACAATCTTTAGACCGTTTTATAGGCATAGTTATTAATAATTATTAATGTTATGTATATATCTTGTTTTTTGTTTTGTGTTTGTTTGTTTTTTCTTGTTGACGTGTATTTATTTTGTTTTGTTGTTTTGTTTTCTTTTGTGTTTCTGTTTTGTTTTTTATTGTCGTGTGTGTTATTTGTTGTTCGTAAGTCTTTAGCGTGTGCTGATTAAACTGGCGGCTTGTTTTTTTAAGATTTACTAATGGGATTCATAATCTGCCCAAAAATTTTAAAAGCCGTATTTAATTAAACAATTTTCACAATTTGCCATTATCGACGTAGGAAGAACGACGCTGCTTCATCGGAAAGTTGCGTGACATTGCCACTTTGAGCGATTCATTCGTTTTCACTAGCGTCCTCAGTGGCCAAACTCGGTGCCTATAAGTTCACCTACCTTGAGGGATACCCGATTTACGTCTGTTACAATTGCTTTAAAATAGTTAAAAATTATCCCGAAAGAAAATCAAAATATGTCATCCAAAAGAGAACTGAATTCTCGTTCTAATGAATCGTTTCTAATAAATAAATAAATAAATTCATTCACATTTAGAGTCTACCCACTCAGTTACTAAACTGATTTGCAGTGGGGGACTTTAATTTAAAGCGACTAAACCAACCCTGTAGGCTTCGAACACCATCGACGAGTGAGCGATAACCAATCAAAGATCGATATTTCAAGTGCGAAACATATGAATCAGTGATTGGACAGTGCGAACACCTGCGGACAAATGCCAGAATCAACAAGGCTGATTTTATTCCAATACATATTTCCGTTTTGCAGATGTTCTTAATTAGGTGTGAAAGGTGTCCAGCAACATCATATTATAAAACGTAATTTAGAACATCTGAAAAACGGAAATATATGATTGGAACCAAGAAACATTATACGAAAGAGCAGACGATGACCCATTTAGAGTTACTTTTGGGTCAATTCAAAAACATTTTAAAGCCGTTTTAACAGCGGAGGATACCTCTAAGTCAAAAACGGCTGAAAATTTTCATTTTTTAATTATATCTCAAGATTGAAACACAAAATCGAAAATCTGAGAAACCACAGCGCTGGGGTTTGGTAAGCCCTACAGACTGAATGATAAATGTATTTAACGTTATAATCAGTATAACTGTGATAATGATTTCCTTAGTAATTAAGGGAAATCGTTGAAATGATTTCCTTAGTAATTAAGGGAAATCGTTATCACAGTCATACTGATTATAACGTTAAATATATTTATCATGCAGTCTGTAGGGCTTACCAAACCCCAGCGCTATGGTTTCTCAGATTTTCGATTTTGTGTTTCAATCTTGAGATATAATTAAAAAATGAAAATTTTCAGCCGTTTTTGACGTAGAGGTATCCTCCGAAATCGGGTATTCCCTAGGGTAGGCTAGGTGATACCCCTCGGTAACTCTAGGCAGGTTTCATACGAAAAGAAACTATTATATAACCACTATAGAAAAATCTTATTTTTGTAGAACGTTGTTCAATTTCCTCGTATTTCTATCTATAACGTGAAGAAAACAACCCAAACAATAGAGTTGTCTCGATGGGGGAGGGGATGGGGAGGGGGAGGGCGTTGCCGCCAATGTTGTGTTGTTCATCACGGAGCTCCAACTAGAGATGTGAAGGATGAAGGCCTCCACGATGCGGCTGTAATGGAAGTGTCAGGAAGGAGTTTATGTCAACTGAAGGATCACTGGCGGATAAAGTAGTCCCCCCCTCCCCTACCCCTCCTCCCCCCCCAACGCGGTCTTTTCGGGATCGGAGTGAGAACTATTCTGGACTGAAAAACCCATTTTATAGAGTAGCAAACCTCTCTAAGATGAGGTAAAATATGAAATAAAACTTTTATTTGCCCATAAAAATGGGTGTAATTATTAATTTCGTATTTTAGCTACAAATAAAATAAAAAATTTAAAATGGAAAAACTGTCTACAAAAGTTGGAAAACTTTGAAAAACATAAAAATGAAAGGTAAGTATACTTGAAACTGAAATATATCTTTTATTTGCAGATAGGCCTATATAAATGTAATTCGTCGTAATTGTGCAATGTGCCCTACACTGGCCTTAATTACAATAAAATAAATAAATAAATAAATAAATTCATTCATTCATTCATTCATTCATGAGCAATTCTATGACTAGTATCACTACAAAGTGCAAACGCGTGTGACAAACCAGGAACGCTACTACGGCTCTCATAAAGAAATCAATGCAAATATATTTTCCTCTCCTAAACCCCCAAAAATAGACGACGAAGAAGACAAATCACTTCGACGAGTATAAATGGCCCAAGTTTCTTTCACCGAGCTAGCGCGCTGTTGCTGTTTTACAGTTTTAGTGGTGCGCGCGCAACACTATTTATCATCTGGTGACATGACATGTCCTTGCAGTAAATCACAGAAGAAACCGTGGCGTGGAGTAGTTTACGGCTGTTGGTGTCAACACTGTATAGGAAGTATTCACGTGACGTCACATCGGCCATATTGGAGGCCACCTATAGTACTATTTCAAGTTTCATTTAGCTGTCAATAGAAAACGAATAATATTGTTTACGGGGAAATGTGAGTGTTTGAACACGTATATCCCCCGATAAAGTGTATGAAAATGATAATTGTATGCTTTTGTTAACGATGAAAAGAGTAATCGAGACAAAAGAGTTTGTTTATGTTGATTTTAAGTAATAATAGCAAACCAAAGTTAGAGAACAGTTGAATTTGCATGAAACGCCAACTGAAACATAGTAACAATGAACAACCGATCGCATGCCATTGTGGCCTCCAATGTGGCCACCATGCGCAATACGTGAATACACCCTAGGCGCACCGAGTTTGGCCACTGAGGGCACTGTAGTGAAAACGAATGAAGCGCTCAAGTGTGGCAATGTCACGCAACTTTCTGATGACTCAGCGTCTTCTTCCTAGATATATATAATGGCATGGCAATATAATGGTAAAATTGGGAAAATTGTTTAATTAAATACGGCTTTTAAAAATTTTGGCCAGATTATGAATCCCATAAGTCCATCTTAAAAGGCAATGCGCCATTTAAATCAGGACACGTTTTAGACTTGCAAACAACAAACACAAAGAAAACCAGACTATAACAAACAAAAACCAACACAAAACAACAAAACTAAACAAAATAACACATCAACAAGAAAAAAACAAGATATTTCACAATAATATTCAGCACTATTTTCAACCACGGAATGAAATCTTCACCAATTAGTTGCTAAATTTTGCCACATATAGCGCTGTATGTTCTAACACACGGTGCCTATAGGGAGTATTCACGTGACGTCACATCGGCCATATTGGACGCGGCCATCTATAGTAGGCTACTATTTCAAGTTTTATTTAGTTGTCAATAGAAAACAAATATGTATTCTTTACGGGGAAATGTGAGTGTTTGAACACGTGTATCCCCCATAAAAGTTTACGGAAATAATCGCCATTGTAAAAAAAAAAAAAAATAGTGGCCAAAATAAGAGAGTTGATTTTTTGTTATTACAACACCGCTTTGCATGCCCAGGACTATACACGAGTAGTTTACGAGTCTGTCAACAGGTTACATAGCGCGATGCTAGCGCCAGATGTGCGCCTGTCTGGCGGCGCTTTCTGCAACTAAAACACACCGTGCACATGTTGAGTCTCGGAAAACGCGAGAGTTTATTGTCTGTATCTCGCGTTGTTTGCGAGATCAATAAGCTATTAACATAGGTATTTCTCGGGGCGGGAGGTTAGAAATGGTGGTAATACGTTTACATGACTGTAGAATTTTACCGCCCTAATAGTGGTGATTTATCATTACGATTGCATCGTGGTCGGTATCGGGATCGCCATCGTAATCGTAGGAAAATAATACATTCGCTATAGAGTATATTAGTGTGACGTCACGATTCCCGTGTCAACCAATGACGAACCGTATTTGTGACTCCAAACAATCATGACTGTTGACAGATAGATTTGTTTTTGCAAACATTGTAGCGAGGGTTGTCCGTTCAGATATTTTGTTTTCCTTAACACGAAACAGTGAAAAAGAAGTTGATTAAACTTATAAGTCAAGTATTGTAATGATACAATTACTACTTCAAATAATAACTAAGTTTCAAGAAAGTTGTTTGGAGTCAGATAGCTCGTCCGCCATTTAATCTGACGTCATCACTAATACAGTCTATTGTTTCAGATCACGGTCCACTGTATGTATACAGAAAGATGCATGTCGTAGAAATATGAACGGACATTTCCCGATTCAATCCGGATTGCGACGTTACGATTTAGTTGTGAGCACCGCCATAAGAACTAGGGCCCAGATTCACAAAGGTGCCAAGTGCTAAGACGTCCTAGTTTAGGCTAATCTTAGTATATAAATCACGCATATATCGTTATGCAATGTCATAAAAGAAAAATAAGGTAAAATATTAATAATTTAACTAATAATATTGTATTTTGGAATGTGTAGTTATACCCAGATATGATTTATCTTGATTTATCTAGCTAGGATTTGCCTAACTTAGGACAACTTAGAGATAGACATCTTTGTGAATCCAAGCCCTGGGTAAGTTAACTTTATTTACGATTCGGAGATTGCGATAACGACAATTTGTGGTTAAGAATTTAGTAATCAACATTTTAAATACAGTTATGTAGAGGGTGGCACAAAAAGGTCTTATCAAATGTACAAAACAAATTTTTATTATAGGGGTCTATGAACTCGTATGTGTCTCAAAGTAATAATATATAAGGACCGGTTTTTCAATCGGTCATTAACGGGGCCGTTAGCTGACGGTCCGTTATCTGTATAGGGTTTATCGGGTTATAGATTACGGACCGTCAGCTAACGGCTGGTTAACGGCGTTAACTGACGGTCCGTTATCAGAATAGGGTTTATTGGGTTACAGATTACGGACCGTCAGTTAACGGCCCCTTTAACGACCCGATAACAGATTGAAAAACCGGAACTAAGTCACTTATTCCCGTGAACAAGTCTCAGTGTACATTATGTGTCTATCTTACCTCTCGATCTACTCAGATTTGCGAAAAACAGGTTTGCGAAACACAACGAACCCCAGAAGAAACTTACCTGAAACAAGGAAAAACAAACCATTAGTTTATGATATAGTCAGTCCAATACATAACACGCATGATATCAAGACCTCCCACAGAAGATTCCCCCTCCCCCACCCCCACCACCCAAACAAATCTTAAACCAAAAGTACAGTAGGGGCCTACACATTATTTTTAAAATGTCCTATAAAATTTGAAAACTATTCGTCTGTTTTTGTATTTTTGTATATAGCAGCTCAAATATAATATGACTAATATCTACATATTCTTTTTCTTTTTAGGCACTTCCAGTTGTTTTCATTTCTATTCAAACATCTCAATGAAAAAGTGTATTTGTTTAGGAGTAAGTAAATAGCTACTTATCATCCCAGACAATTACATTATTAGGGGTCATCACAAAGTGTTTAACATAATGTAATGTGCTATATTGTGTCTGGAAATAAAACTCACTTACTTACTTACTTAGGGCCTGCTTTATTATTATTATAGACGGTGTTAGTGATGACGTCAGATTAAATGGCGGACGAGCTATCTGACTCCAAACAACTTTCCTGAAACGTAGTTATTATTTAAAGTAGTAATTGTATCATTACAATACTTGACTTATCAGTTTAATCAATTTCTTTTTCACTGTTTCGTGTTAAGGCTGGTCCACACAGATTTTTAAGACATAATGCATAAGGTTTTAAGACGTTGTTTTAAAAACAACAATGAAAACAACGTCTTAAAACTAAAACTTTGTGTGAACGCCAGTACGTGTTTCCTATGATCCAACTTTACGACTACGTAAATCTGTGTGGACCAGCCCTTAAGGAAAACGAAATATCTGAACGGATAACCCTCGCTACAATGTTTGCAAAAACAAAACTATCTGTCAACTGTCAACTGTCATGATTGTTTGGAGTCACAAATACGGTTCGTCATTGGTTGACACGGGAATCGTGCCGTCACACTAATATACTATGGTATAGTTTTCTCATTAACTGATTGTTTGCAACCGTTGCCGCGTTTTTTATCCCCTATATAAGTAAGATCATTTTAAGCCAGCTCAGCGCAGCAAGTGGTGCCTGCCCCCTTTCTCCCCCCCCCCCCCCCTCGTGGGGTCCGACCGGAGAGTGTGTGCTCAAGATACATCAATCCCGGCTAACTTTCACTTTAGTAAATATCTCTCCTCTTCTCCCCCTCCCTCTCCCCCCCCCCCCCCCGTTCGTCGCAACGCAACACTTATTACTCAGAACATTTTCTTGTTCAAATTTGCTGATCTTTCCAATTAACTTTCGTATACGAACGGCCAGAGTTCGTTCCTTCCATCCATCCATACTGTTATCAGTGTTATCAGTGTGCAGCAGCTGGTTCGAGGCTTCGACAGCCAATCAGCTTAGAGTTCCGGTCAGGCGGGCACAATCAATTTCCTGTTTGATGTAAGGCGATTGGTTGGTTCGCTAGGTCTGTGGAAATTAGCGAGTTCCGTTCGTCACTACATTCGAATCAACCCTTTCGTCGGTATCTATCTGCCCCCCCCTCCCGGCATCCTTTGCGCGCCGGTCCGTCCGACAACCGAATTGGTTTCACAAACAGGTTCTTGTGCAATAGGGAACACGCGTATGAAAATTTTAATCGATTTTTAAATACATTGGCTCTCATTTAATAATAACGTGTCTTTGAATTTTGAAAAACGGATCAGTCTGCCCCCAAAAAATTGGTTTAGTAACGATAAATAAAAGGGCGCGAAAAACGAGCCGCCGCCATGTAGAGTGGATTTGACGTCATGGTTTTGTACTGTGTACGCTCACCGCCTCAGCGATTGGTCTGTTACGCCACGTCTACTGAATCATGACGTCACAGCCACCTGTACGCGTTTCAGATCCCCGAGTTTAAACTTCAATAAATGCAACCACATTAAACCTATTTAAACATTTCTTTTTTACTTAGGACTTGCATTAATATACTCTTTGTATCTGATACTATAAAAACTAAGTGCTTGTTTTAAAAAAAAATCGTACGCGTGTTGCATTGTACAAAACATGTATCCCCAATTCGACACACATATGACAGGGGATGTTTGGTAATGACATTTAACAAATTTCTAGAGGATATAGATAATTTTACGCGCCCTTTAGTGGGCGCTGACATCTTTGGGCGTCCGCCATTACAACTTCCTAAATGCACAGCCTTCTCGACGGGTCAATATTACACGGTCAAACTTTTTCATCCAACTCCTTGAATTCAAGGACAAAAGCGCATCAATAAATAATTCCTATTATTGTATTTGACTACATACTGACTGTTTTTGATGCACTTTTGTCCTTGAATTCAAGGAGTTGGATGAAAAAATTTGACCGTGTAATACAGGCTTTATTCGAGAAGGCTGTGTATTAAAACATAAGGTTGCAATGGCGGCCGGAAGTTCAAAGATGGCGAAAATACCGTAGCAGCGAAGCTATTCCTAAGGTATTTGCTATTAGGGAAGTACAAAGAGTTTAATACCAGAAACCGACATTTTAACTATTGTTTCACAAGCGTTTGAGTGGCGCATGTTTATGCTTAAGTAGTATATTAGTATTATTTTTGGACTGCTTTTCTTTGAAACTAATTTTCCATGCTCTATTATGACGATGGAAATACGAATAGATAGCTTTGAAACACAAATAGTTGTGTAAATAACTTTCGTTCAATGCTCTGATGATAATAATAAACAATTTTATAAATGTGAGTTCGTTGAATCAAGTTGAGAAGCTCTAGCGTTGATATTGTATATAAAGTTGTATATAAAGTAGGAAAACGTGTTTATATGCTTCACTGAAAAATCTCGATTACTATCGATGTGATGATCGATGACATAATCGATGTGGCAGACTTTTAAACCTGGGACGTGTTAATGTTAGTTTAGTTTAGTTTTAGTTTAGTTTTTAGTTTAGTTTAATTAAAACGTTAGCGTAGTATTTAGTGTTTAGAAGGCTCTTCGCGGCACAAGATTTCCTAGGATTTTTTAACAATGTTTGCTAGCGTCGACGCCGTTTCTTGTCAAAATTTTTTTTTTTGTGATGACAAGAATAGGCTAGACAATTAATAATAATAATTACTAAATTATGATTTCCCATGTGTTGGTGGTAGACGTGTGAAAATGGTGAAAATGCAGCTTTATGTTTGTTCAAACTTATTAGATTCTGTCTCAAGAAGAGTAAATATATAGTTTTGGTGTAGGTGCCGAGTTAACGTTTGATTATAATCTTGAACAGGATTTTATACACAATGCTTGAACTAAGCGCCTACTCGGCACCTCCACCAAAAATATAAATATTTAGTCCCAGTTTTTCAATCGGCTAACGGGTCGTTAACGGGGCCGTTATAGCTGACGGTCCGTAATCTGTAACCCAACAAACTGTAGATAACGGACCGTCAGCTAACGGTCAATCGATCCTTAGTTTCCTTAAGACAGAATCTAATAGGTTTGAACAAACAAAAAGTCGCATTTTGGAAATTGTTTACGCATATTGTTCTTCCAGAAGGCATGTATTTAGTAATTAAGTGCAGGCCTAAATATACTTTACATAATTTATGTATTTGATACAATATATCGGTCAAAATACGCTGATGGTAGAGACGGTCCGAGAAAGCTCCATATACACATGAAATATGATTCGTGTACTACGATCCTCTTAACTGCTAGTTTTTTAATGCTATGTTCATAAAAGTATGTGAAAGTATGATATTATTATAGTTATTATTCGATATCGTCTACTAAGTCAATTAGCCTACATTTTCAGTTTGTATTATGTTTTTGTAATTGTTTTTATTTACCTTTATGAAATTCGTAACGGTGCATAAACATTTGCGAGAAATGCGGGGACCTAACTAGTGAACAAGCCTTTGACTAAGAGTCTTTGAACAGGGAAGTGAAGCTATCTAATAACTACTCAGCTCATCTAAGTTTTCCTTGCAATCATAATATGTCAATCAAAACTACTTACGTTGTTTAATCTCTTGTGTACAGACACAAAATGTCAGCCACACAAGCACAGCACACAAGTGAGCAACTACTACTTCGTTTAATCTCCGTTTTAGAGAAACAAAATGTCAGCCACACAGAAGTTTATCACCACACGCAGCGCCGCAGGGCGATAGACTGTGGCGCGTTCTACCGGTAATAATGTGAAGCCAAGATCAATGCATCCATAAAGCTATCTAATAACTACTCAGCTCATATTGCTATCATTATATATCAATCACAACTACTTGCATGTGTTATTTAACCTCCGCTGTAGATAAACAAAATGTCAGCCACACAAGCGAGCAGCTTCAACTTTGTTTAATCTCCGTTTTAGAGAAACAAAATGTCAGCCACACAGAAGTTTATCACCTTACGCAGCGCCGCGGGGCGAAGACAGACTGTGGCGCGATCTACCGGTAATAATGTGAAGCCAAGACCAATGCATCAATGAAGCTATCTAACAACTACTCAGCTCATATTGCTGTCATTATACATCAATCACAACTACTTGCATGTGTTATTTAATCTCCGTTGTAGATAAACGAAATGTCAGCCACACAAGCGAGAAACTTTTACTTTGTTTAATCTCCGTTTTAGAGAGACAAAATGTCAGCCACACAGAAGTTTATCACCTCCCCACAGCGCCGCGGGGCGAATTGACAGACTGTGGCGCGATCTACCGGTAATAATGCGAAGCCAAGATTAATGCGAGTTTGATCGAGTGTGGCTTCGAGACATCCTGGGGAGGGGGGGGGGGGGGGTTGATTGGCTTGCTCACTCCGCCCAAAGGAGCAATCTGGTGAATGCAAATCCGGCGAAGAGTATTCCTCCCCTTACAAGTACACACGCGACGCGAAATGAGCCCGCAACCAACTATTCGACTACAAACACAAGCGTATAATCGATAACTCGAACTACAAGTCGACGACAACAAGTGAGTGACAACTAGGTATATAGCGTAGGCGTAAAGGTTCAAGTGAGGGGCGCAGGGAGAGGGGGGGGGGGAGCGACGTTACAGAAAAAACGATGGAAGTATGTAGGATGAAGTTGTATACATAGCACACGGGAAACATGTTTTGAAAACAAGTTTTAAAAACTTAAATTCGTAAAATTACTTTATAGCAAGATGCGGGGACTCTAATTCTGGAGGTCACCAGTACGATACCGGCCACCGGCAATTGTGACTGAAAGTTTTCCAGAGGTTTTCCTCGGTTGTACAAGCGAATGCTGGAATTGAGTCCTACTAATTCCGCCCTCGGACATTCCTTGATTCCTTTCCAACTATCTAATAACGCTAACATACCATACCTCGTTATTCACCTGAAAAGAGGCACATGAGGTAAAGCTGATGTGCCCCTCATAACGGGTATTCCTACGAAAAATCTATCATGGTATGTTATTCAAGTTTTCAAGTTGAAGATAGACATAAAACAAAAAACATTTTTTTTTTTTTTAAATCTAACCTAACCATTCCCGTTAACCAACAGCGAAATAAGCCAAAAGTATTTATTTCGTAGGAATATTTATTGAGTGGCCGTAAAGGTCTCTCACACCAAGAAGTAAGATAGTGTCAGGGGAGTCAAGACCGCCCACAAAGAGTTTCATCACTAACGTTTTTCCCGCTTATCCAGTACAATTTGGTTGCGTTACGTTTTTTGACGGAAACCTGCTTGCACATTTTCTTGTGCGCTACCGTCAAAAAACTTACCGCAACTAAATTGTACTAGATAATCGGGAAAAAAGTCAGTGATTCGCGCTAGTTAAGTTGGAAACTAAATAAATGTGGGCGGTCCTGATACTATCTTACTTCTTGCTGTGAGAGACATATACAACCCACGTCATACACACAACGGAAGACACGAGATCCCCTCTCGACGCGATTAGCCTCGCTGCACCGCTAATCCCCGATCTGTGAGCCAGTTCATTCATTGCGGGGGAGTAATTGGATGATGTGTAGCCTGGGGCTCAGCGCAAGACATGAGGGGTGAGGGGGGTGGTGTAATTAAGGGGGGGGGGGGGGGTGGTAATCTCACATGAAGGATGTGAGGCTACTAACTTGAGAAGTTAACCGTTGTTGTGGCTTCACTACACACTTCAAGCTTCAAGCACTACGCCCATTATCGGTTTCGGGATCGCAATCCGGAAATTGTGAATGATGTTAACTTACATCATGGATTTATAATATTATAATGGGGCTGCAACATTGTTTGTGAGTGTATCTGTGATTCTCATAACAATAATTAAAATAAAAATGGAAAAAGCGTGAAACTGTAGGCAAAAATGGCAGCCCACAGCCGACTAGACTAGGCTAGTTTAGTAGCAGATGCAGGTCCTAACGTACTTAGTTACGGGGAGACGTAGCAAGTGCACAGAGAGCGTTGCGAGCAATCCGGCCAACAGTCACTGAATATTGGATACACACAATTTTCAACAAACTATTTGACTTCTTTGGAATCTTTGAACTGCTTCCTCGATGAGGCGGAGCTCAGTGGCCGGAACGCTCGCAGCGCTGCTGTGTAGTCGTTTGTTGTACGCCTCCCCATAGATATCCAATGCTTACATGATTATTATGGGGCACTGTTCACAACTAAATCGTAAGGTCGAAATGTTTTGTTTATTGGGAAATGACTTTTGCGAGCCGGATTCCGAATACAATCATGATGCCAACAATTATGGTTAAAGCTTAACGGCCAATGGGTAGCTCACAATAGTAAAAGAAGAAAAATTAATGATATTTACTGATATCTTAAGAATGCTTTCAGATATTGTAAAAGTGAATCTTATCATATCCAATGAATTGGTTTTGTACGAGTAAAACAATGAATTTAAAAACTTCCAAACATTATAACTCTTACGAATTTTATTTATGTAATTAATTTTTAAAAACATCACTCACTTGTTTTGAATTAATTAGTTATTATTTCAATATAATTTGTACTATAACTTATTCTGCTCTAAACAGGTATAGTAGTGATATGTTTGCAGACTGAATCAGTTGAACGTTTGAAGTATATAGAGCTTTTATAAATGTTTCAAAAAACGTAACAGTAAGTTTAATCATCGACTTCTCTAAGAGTTTGTGCGAACGCTTGTAAACTCTCCGGAAAGCAGAACAGAACAGCGCAACTTCATGAAATCTGAATTTGATGTTGAACATTAATAATGCATTTCGGTATCATAATTGAATTTAGATTTCGAAAGGGGCTAAATTGGTTTAGTGAAAGGGGCCGACTTGAATGTAAATTGATAGCTTATAAAGTCAAATGTATTCGTAATTTCTCTCTGCCGAGCTCGGCCGGTCTATATAGTAAGAGTGCATATTGCATAATAATAAGTGGTGCTCTGTGCCCCAATGAAGGGGAAGAAATCGACTAGAATATCGGATAGGAAACATCTTGAGGAAAAGAATTGATTCGAAAGTCAAATAAGAATCGGGGGATGTTCATCGTTTTTATTTCCATTCTATACTAAATATCGGAATTACCTTCTCAATAAAAACGTTTTTACTTTTTATTTTAGGTATATAATTGAGGTCCAAGTGAATGGTGGGAAATTTCCACCCCTAAAACGATTTGTAGTTGGAAAAAGGGACAGATTAACGTTGGTTGATTGTTTCTAGAGAAGATTTTCATTCACAAAATTTAGATACAAATTCTGTTCATCGCTGTGACGCGGGAAAAACAAGGCGTTACATATCATAGTTAGATGACCTATCACGGTTTTAAAGGATTATTATACACTTCCTAAGTTAAGTCAAAATTAGTGGTGTTCATGCACAATTGTGGCTCGTATACTCATTATAAAAGAAGAAGAAAAATCAACCTTAGTTACGAGAAAAACTGATCCCTGACCAATAAACTTTGGATTACTACAGGGGTCCAGTGTACTAATCAATACTACAATACACATTTTACAAAATAAATTTAGCTATTAAAATAATATTACATATATAAAACAAAATTCCAACTGTAAACTAAAATAACTATACATGCAATATGTATCGTGTTTTAAATTAATTTTAGAAAATAATAGTTATGATGAATAACTTGTTTACAAAATTATGACATACTAGGGCCTTCTCTAATATAGGGGACACAATAATTATTATGCATTCTGTTCTTAGTTTTTCACCACGGTAGGGAACGTAAAGGGCCTACTGTAATTCAAACCACTCAGTCAGAACTTCCCTTCTGACATAGTTATAACATAATCGACTTCGGATTGTGATAAACTCAAGATGATCAGGGCAAAGAAAGCCACCGCCTTTCTCTTTCTCTTCCTTCTCCAGTCTTTCTCTTTGCTTTCTCTTCATCCTACACTCCCTCGAAACGAGCTTGCAGACAGCTTCAATAACTTACTGCATCGTAAACCGAGTTTCAACGAGGCGTAGGGAACTTAAAAAGTGCTTATTCAGATGAAAAAGTGGCCAATTAGTTTTATTGAGAGTCTAGTTGGTTCGCCGGGAATGCAAGAGATTGCGCTAGTAAACTTCGAGATTAAGGCGGCACCGGGCGGGTTGTCTAAGTGCTTTGCTTCTTCATGGGTACACGTACACACATATTATCTACGTAGTACGTACACTTTGAAGTGCTCAGCCAAAACCTTAGACCAGTAATATAGGTAGACGGAGTATGACGTCATCGCGAGTGAGACCATCATTGAAACCACGTGATGTGGGGACACAGCCTTCTCGACCAATCCGCGATAGACTGCATTGCTAGCGACTAGCGAGAAGTTCGCAGGTTTGCCGCTAGATGGTGTTAAGTGCGCGGCAAATACGTTTGACATTTGACAAAGGATGTATTATTATTTGTATTTCCTCAGAAATGATTAATGAAGGTACTGTTAATCTTAGTTTACATATTTTTAATTTGCACTAATTGAAAATGATCATTTTTCTTTACACAACGATGTACTGTTTGTACTGTTCATACGCAGACGCTTTAAATTACCGCGCAATCTTGTCCCCACATCACGTGGTTTCAATGTTGGTTTCACTCGCGGCCGGTCGCTAGCATCCGCTTGCTCCGTCTACCCATAGATATAAATATTGTTACGTCTACCTATATTACTGGTCGAAGGCCAAAACAGCCTGAAAAGAGAAAAGACCATTTCAAAAACTATCTAGCACCCTTTGTATGATTATCATCACGGTCCTCTAAATCTTTATTAGCAACTATGAACAACAATTAAAAACATAAAATCAAGGTTAGTAATCAAGAATGATCTTGTGTGCAACAATGAACCTTGATATAACATTTGAATACTGATATTTAATTGTTGTGTATTGTTGTCATTGATGATTTAGGAGACCGTGATGATACTCATACAAAGGGGCCTAGATAGTTTTTGAAATGGTTTATTTAAAGTTTCGTTTGTATTGTAGTACAGGTTTAAAACTAATTTTACATTTATTTGTTATTCAATCTTATTTCGCTATAAAATAGTACATATTATGTTTGTTTTCTGAAAAACATGCTCGTTACACATTATTTCGTTTTTCTTGTAGCTTTGTAGTGTTGAAATATTTAAAGATTCCACTAAAATGGAAGGGAAGGACAGGAAAGGCAGGAAAGGGGCAGGTAGGAGGGCGGGGATACGTGGACTGTCTTTCGTCTGGCTTCTCCACGTCGACATATCCGGCTTGGGTGGCCTTACCAGAAGCATACGCTTCCGCCGCGGCATAGCTCTCGGGATCATCAAAACACGCAAACCTGCCCACCACATGTCTAGGGTGGCCCTACCAGAAGCATACGCTTCCGCCGGCATAGCTCTCGGGATTTCTCTATGCTCGGGATCAGCCAAACACATAAACCTGCCCACCACGATATGGCAAGCTCTGCATTTACATGATAATACATATACTGTTGTATTGCAGCCACTAAAGCCAGAACCCTAATGATTTTCTCTGTGCTACATGACTTTTCTAATTGGAACAATTTAAATTTTAAAAAGAACCATTTAATATACCCGCTACCCGCTGGAGTCTTCCGGTTTTTGCCTTCTAATTACAGATATGCTGCAGGAGGTCTATTTATAAATAAATCAGGAATGATAAACTGGTGTTAGAGTCAAAGACATTAATCAGTCAGTCGGTGACTTAAGTTCTTTGCATTCTCGGCTTCTCGTGTAACAGAGAGCTTTGCCACACGTTGGTTCACCATTCTACCACACAAATTAATCTAACAGTCATAAAGTTAGAACAGGGTGTTCAATATTTTCGTTCTCATGTTGGTAACATTTTTAGATGAACTTCGAGAAACTTGGACGGGAACAACCACACCAAATTATTTGGGAAATATATTTTGTTTTAATCAATTTGAGCTATTTTATCTTTAAATTTGGTACTCATAGTAAAAATTAACCCCTTATCTCAAAAATCGTTTCAAACGATTAAAAAAATGAAAAAGCATTGTTGTATTTTCACTCTGAATAATTACACAACAATACGATACATGTTTGCATTCAATGTACCTTTTTAAATACATTTTTTAGCTACGGATCTATTTTCTTCTTTTCTTTTTTTTTTCTATTTTTTTTTGTTTTTGTTAAGAAAGGAAAAATAATAGAAATAAGCAATTTTTTAGTTAATGTCTGCGGAATCAGATACATCACACAAAGGGGTGATACCGTGAGGGGGTGAGGGGGTGAGGGCGGCGGGTGGGGGGAGGTCAGATCGCAAAAAGTGTCAGCATAAATTAGAATGCGGATACAAACGAAAACATTGAACATGTGAGCAAGACCATGATGAATGAATGAGCAAAGAGGATGATTGAGAATATGGACAAGCCCTCTTTGCGGGCACCGGTCACCACGAGACGGGACCCACTCGACTGGTTCTCTTACACAATAACACAACTAAAATCTAAATCATTTGTTTTAAACAAAACATGATTTTCTCGTGCCCTACACAGTTTAAAATAACAATCAGATTAAATTCTGAAAGGGGGAATCGCCTCATTAGTTATCATGGCCCATTCAATTATCCTGGTTTAGGACTAGAACAGGTCCTAACGAAAGAATGCGATGCACGATTTTTGTTGTGATTTGATCTTTCTAGAGAGAGAGAAAGCTGACGAAGAAAACTACAAATGAGAGAAAAATACTAAAAGAGTAATAATGTAAGCAGATTGATATTTTCTTCTGGTTTGTTTCGTCGTGTCGACCAGTCTTGAAAAAGCTGCACCAATATGGGTGGCGGAACGTCGAGTGAAGACTCTGTACCGACACGACGAAACAACCCAGAAAAACATATCAACCTGTCCCCATCTACGGGTCGTGAACGCTTCCAACAACTCAGTAATAATGTTGTTTTGGCTAGTGCTATGCACGGATTTGTGGGTTAAAGATGAGGCGAGCTTTACGTTTTACGATGTATGTACATATTCGATTTAAATTTGATGGGTCTTTTATTTTTAATTTTATGTTATTTCATTTATTACATTCCAAAAATAAATTACACCTTCAAATTAAATAAATAAAAAAAAACTTTAGATGGTAGATTTAAGAAACCCGTACGATGGGCCAACCTTACATTCCGTGTCCTTTTTACCTCAACAAATATCAAACATTCACACAGATATGATATCCCGACCGCTTCTAGCATCACCCCTTAGCTCGAGGGGCTAACCATGAGTTATGTCTGCCGCCCGCGGAGTAATACAACACTGTAAGTGGCATTATTACGTCAACGGAACGGCAACCAAGTCATCTCCTCCGCTGGCTGAGCGCTGCAAATTGGTTTCTTTCCGCCGGTAAAAATAACCCCCACTGATATCCCTACCTCCGGGCCGTGTATACATACAGGCTGTTCTGAAAACATTAGTTACATCACTTTGTTTGAGCGGCTCACGGCTGGTAAACTTGTAAACAAAATAAAGACATAAATAAATTCACATTTAGAGTCTACCCACTCAGTAACGAAACTGATTTTCAGTGGGGGACCTCGGTCTGGACCTCGGTCCTGTTGCAGTAAATGATAGAATATATAGTTTGGTTAGCCGAACGGTTCTCCAACGAGAGATAACATTCAGAGTAGGACCCTTATTATGTTCTTTGTTCATTGAATGTTGTTGATGTTTCATGTCATGTTATTTTAATCGCCTAATCGCACATTCTCTCTAGCGACGGAAATATTTCAAATTTACTCAAATACATTAAATGAATTCTCTCAGCCCATTGGTGGTTGACTGGATATAAGCCTTCTTCTTGGCCGTTTTGACGGGTACTATTCAACTCCACGTGGAGTGTTTTCCCTTTTTGGCGAAACAATTATGGCTGGTAAGATCTACACAAAACAAAACTTAACTGGCGGAAGATTCGTAGATCTTACGGAGAAGAACCGTCTGAGCAACCAAACTATACATTACATAATTTATATAGAGAATGAAGGACAGTCCACTCCACCATTAAACCCAATGACTCCACCATTATCTCCCAGCATGCAGTGCAGCAGCCCGCGCGATGACAGACAGAAATACCGCCTGGTGTCTTGTCCAATGAGAGCATTAGCCACGCTTATATCGTATCAGGGGTCACGTCATTAATATCAATCCAAAGTGCTCAAAGATAAAGAAGCTCCCAGCGCGAACGAATATGTAAATATTATCATTAGAGCCACCTTCCATGGAAGAATGTTAACAAGCTGTTGAGCTAATGAGCTCGGGCTTGTGGGTGGAGGACTCGGGGTTTGTGTGACCGCTCGTATCCTCCCGACCTGATGAGAACTAATGATGGAGCGCATGACAACGATAATAATAAATCTATTAAAATGTATTTATAAACACTCGTAGATCATTTAAAACGATCCACGTGCTGCTGTATTGGCCACGTGTGAGTCACGGAAATCGTCGTCGATTGTTTTCGATTGGTTTAAAATGACGTCATAAAAGCGTGTCATGTTTTACTCATGTTTCACCGATTCCTTCATGGGTTTCCTCGTGTCACGTGTGATTTACATTTCATTACAACATTTTAATTTTTTTTCGTGTTTTTTTTTGTTGAAGCAAATTTGGGGATTGGAAGGCAATAGCCTCCCAACAAACATTTTGGTGCCTTCCCGCACTTTTCCCGATGTTTTTTCCCGCACATTGCATATGCGGGTCCTGTAAGGGAAACCCGTACAGGCCCCGCCTAGAAGTGTCCTACTGGCCGATGTCGGGTCCCGTAAGGGTTGCACGCCATCTTCCCGCAATCTTCCCACTTGTATCCCGCAACCTTCCCGCACGGATTGCCCGTTATCTTCCCGCTAGTATCCCACAACTTTTCCGCACACGCTGCCCGCTATCTTCCCGCTAGTATCCCACAACTTTCCCGCACAGTCTGCCCGCTAGTATCCCGCAGCTTTCCCACTAGTATTCCGCAACCTTCCCGCTCGGATTGCCTGCTATCTTCCCGCTAATACCCCGCAGCTTTCCCGCATGGGCTGCCCGCTATCTTCCCGGGGCCCGTCCCCCGGCCGCCCCTCATCAGTGCATGACATTGAAACAAACTGAAAAGTAACACAGTTTTTAGTTTTCAGTTTAGTTTCTTATTTACCCCTTTCTCAAATAAGCGTTTTATGGTTATTATTAGTAGAGTAATTATATTTATCTGTGGTCGAGGTGTGATACGAATGAACATAATGTGAACATTGGAGTGAAACTTAATCTATTTATAGGTAAAGCCAATTAGCAACAAAATTCTATTTTATTAAATCCACTAGGTTCTCTTTTAAATAAATGCAATTATAGTCTCTAGCCTAATACAGCAATTGATTCTAAAATTGGATTAAGTTCCTAGTGTTCTTATTGGACAAGGAAATTGGGTTTAAAAATAAAGAAACAAAAGCAATAATGTTTATATAAAGTGCAAGTGAATTTTATTACTAAAATACGTAATAATGTACAATTGTTATGTAATGCCTCTGATACTGTTACTGAATTATTGATTACTGTTACTTTGGAGAATCTGAAAATTGTTATGTAGTAAGTGTGACATGTTCTTATTTTCCTACTTTGCCTTAACAAGGAAAACAAGATTGTTATCGAACCAGTATTAAGTTTAACACACCAAACTGGTATATTTATTATATTTTTTTTAGGTCCTCACAAACTGAAATAATAACAGTTCAATGCCCTGATACACTACCATAGATCACCACGACATGAGATCATGTTTTTGCAGCAGACACTTTTTAATAAAATGTTCATAAAATAATGTAGATAGGCATATAGCATAATAACACTATATATATATTATAGTGCTATGTGATCGAGCTGATAGAGAATGTGTCTATGTATGTATTCCCTAGTTATATACAAGCAATAAGGGGTAGCATGTGTACCTACTCGTTTAAATAAGTTCAATACACACAGAGTGATACATCATCACGGATCTACCTACCAACTATTCGAATTAGGAAAATGCTATTCATGACACGTTTGTTATACATTACTACATCCACAAGATGCAAGTTGAGTTGTTAATCATAAATGAGCAATTATGAACATAAGCAAAGCAACATAAATATATTTACACGTTATTACTCCATGTTTTGCTCATTACTATTACACAATATTCAATACAGTATTACTAATACAATTTTGATACAATACAATTAATTAATTTAATAGAATATTCAGTAGTAGGCTATCTATTTACATATAACCCTGAAGTATGGATGGGAAAGAACGATTTTATCCTTAACATTTAGGCTAACCCCTTAAACCAATCACGTTTAAACGGTTAACTGACATTTCTATTTTCATAATAAAATCCAAAATTAATAAATAGGCAACTGCATAACATTAAAAAAAAATCATAACGATTTTAACGTCACGTATTCGATTGTTCTGCACTTGAAAATAATAATATAACGATACATATTTGAGGGCTGCGAGTGGGGGTTCAGCCTTTGTTGCCATCAACGACCCGCTTCTTTGCGCGTACCGTTCTTCCGCCATGACGATCCCTGGCATTTGCCAGCCACAATATTAAGATTTTTTCAATGTCATTGACTTGGGCAGTTTTGGAGTTGGCTCTCACAGCAACTAAAATAAAGTTAAAGATAAATTACAAAACTGTATCAAGTCACAGTCCAAGGCTTTAAATAATTTTGGTGGTTTTGTAGACCCATTTGCTAAAACTAAAGGATTCACGTCAATACAATAAAAATAATAGAGTATTAAAAAACGGCCTAGCTAGATTAGAGAACAATTATTTATTTTACCGTCAAATGGCAATTAATAACCACAATGGAGGGCAAAGTGTCAATAACCACCACAAAAAGGTTTCATCTGAGGGCAGTGGACATATGGCTATAGGTGCTTTTTATGTTAGGTGCTGCTGTTTATTTTACAAAATAAAATTATGTAATTCTGAAGAGACAAGCTGAAAAGCGCTAGTATGCACTAAGCAGGGCGTGCAAGCGTGAGAAATATGATTAACACTTTTGGACAATTTGTTACAAAAATATAATAATTCATTGCTATTTTTATATTTTTATTATCGACCCACACCACCCACTCACAACGCTCTTCCTCCCCCCCCCCCCCCCCAATATGGGTGAAGAGTGAAGACCTAAATTGTAGTGTGTAGTAGACGGCCCGAACTGAAAGGGGGACGGGGGGGTCGGGGGTGTTTGGCCCCCGGAAAATGCATTTTTCAACGTCATTCTTGTGATAATCTGTGTGTTTTAGAGCAGTAGAATGAAAAAAATTGTCAGTTTGTTTTATAAAAGAATATCTCGTTTTGAAGTGACTCTGTGAATATATTGTCTTATTTTTACTTTGTTATATGTGCTTAAACTTTGTCTACACATTTTATTTATTCGTAAAAAAAACAAAAACAAAAATCAGAACACTAGAGGTTCATTGCAAAGCTTATCGTAGGTATTAACATGGGCGCCGCAAGGGGAAGCAAAAGGGCATTTGCCCCCCTTGGATTTGAGGAATTCAAAATTTTAACTGACTATACGATGCGCGCCAGATGCGCCATTTCATATAAATTATGTAAATAAAAAATAAGATAACTAAATAACAAATATTTTCTAGTTTATCCGTCCCGTCACGAAACTGTTATTTTAACGCGATCCGATGAAATTGTTATTTGTTGTGTATACATAAATGAAAGAACCACTGACTTGACTGTTACGACCGGGGGCAATATGAGCACGCCACCCTCGGCCCCCGCACCACTCGTCACATGCTCACGGACTAGCCTCCTATCCTTTTATCAACATTTCTTATGTTTTTTTTTCTATACTTACATTGCATTATATATGCATTTTACTTTTTGTACCTATAGTCAATCACAGCCAGACGAGCCACGCTCTCAAATGATATTTTTCCTACGTGTTTATAATTGCTTTTCCTTGTGTTTTGTTCAACTTATATATAACAACTACGCAGGCATTCTATATTTGTGACTAGTCACAAGATATTGGTCCTACGTTTTGATGATTTCCGTCATGTAGTATAATTTTTAATTTATTTATACGAGCACATATTACCTGTTAGTACACACCAAAATGGAACATCAAACCTATTTCCTAATCAAACCAAATCCTTATTCAAACGGCGCGTTTGCAAAAGATTGAACTTAAGCGAATAGTTGTCGACTCTGGCTAGTTAAAATCCTGCCAGAAAAGATATATTTTGATAAGCAAAGTATGTGAGACGAAGCCACAGCCGTAACTATTTTGTATACTACTAAATTATGTTAGATCCCTGTCTAGTCTAGATCATCGTATTAATCAATCAATGCATATTTATTTTAGATTGTATGCTTCCTTGTATGTATGTATTTTTATTTACCTATAACTAAGGTTATATTAAAAAAGGAAAATATCGAAGCAAAATGTAATACAATTATTATTAGTCGTAAATAAAATTCGATGTACATTCGTCCAACCAAATTAGTAATTTCCGATCGAATAGCTCAACTTCGGTCTTCAGCCTGATGTTAAAGTGAACGAAACCGTGTTAGCAAAGCAACCCAAAAACACAACAGGATTTTGAAGATAATATTTGATAGCATCTTGAAAATATGAATACGAACTTAGAAGAAACCTACCTTAGTATTCTTGATTTTCAGGAACAATTGCGTCTTCACGTGATTTTTATAATAATGAGCTTGTCCATAACGAAGTTGAATCCTATTTTTCGTTTTAAAAACACGAGTCGTCAATATACCGTTGCCACTTGCCAGTCAGTTTTGTTCTTCTTTCCTTTCTTCCGACCACACACACTCACACACAAACACAGTCCACGACACGGATCAATATTCAATGGATTAAAAAAAAATCGCAATAAGATTATGATACTAATAAAGCCCTAACTTATTTTATTTTTTCACGAAAGAACATGATAGCACATGTATAAGTAACGTCTAACACCCACGAAGTATAAACTTGTTGTGTAGTCCAGTCAGTGTTTTGGACTGTTTTGCTTACCACGGTGGGATTCCCACCCCACTCCGCCCGAATCTTATCACCACTATAGCGAGCGGCACCGTATTACAAAGCTTAGTAGGACTTGTAGCATAGATAATGAATGAACACGTTGTAATTTCTTATCGGTGGTGGTCGAATTAAGTACGGTTATCATCAGCTACATAAGCAATATCACAACACATAATAACAATACAAAGAGAGCCTTCTTCATAGTGCAGTATCCTTTGTCATTACAGTTTTCTTACAGTTTATAAGCACCAAAGATACTTTTTAAACTGAGCTTTTTAAATTAACAATATGAATGTGCGTACGATGCATTGTAGGTTGTGCATACTGTAACTAGTCTCACTTTCTCGAATTGAATAGGACGTAAACAATACTTCCTTACAGTAGACGTATATTGAGAAGTTACTTTTTTACCTTATTTATTACCACTTCTATAATGTATATCATACTCATATTGTATAGATATGAGGTATAACAGTTGGCTATAATGTCAGGTGCATGATGTTGCTAAATTTGAAATTAAGCTTCAGCGACACATTTTTACAATAATACACGGAAACTTTGTAATCTTCAAATCGTTCATTGAATTCAATTAATTTGTTCGTTGTCTTATCTGTAAATGAAGAACCAATACAAATACAATAGATAGTTGCAGACGAGTGATTACCAGCTAGCCTATTTAAAATCCATTGATTCTATGTAACATCTGTCATTTTAAATATTTCTGGAAAACACTCAAAACAGGTATAAATCCCTCCCCCTATGCCGTTGTCATTACGAAACACAATTTTCACATAAACAGCATTATCATAATAGTATTCATAGTTTCATACTTACCTTATCTAAGAACTTCATTTACTTCATCTTCTCAATTCGATCATCAGTAAGTTTTTGATTATCACTGTGACGTATCGTAATACCATTCATAAAACGTTTTAACAATATTATTTGATGTAACGTACCATATCAAAACCATCGAAAGCCAAATCAGGAAAAAATAATAAACAATACATTTCTAGAAAGTATACTATCAACTACTAACCAGTAGTCCCCCTAACTACCAACAACTCCCATTTCTGTAACTACTTGGATTTATTAGAAATATAAAATGGGTTTTATTAATACATTTATTTACTTATTCATGGTTATGAAGGACTTTAACTTGTGAATGGAATTTTGAATGTGGTATAGAGCGAATAAATACTCGAATAAATCATTGGTATCTATCGTCAATCAAAAGATAAAGATAAAGAACAAAGAATTATATGGTTAACCCGGACGTACGTAACAAAAACATCTTTTCCAAATCTTGCCCTTTCTTCGCGGGATCCTATGTGGGTTATCCCATGTTTTTCCCGTACACGGGACGTCCCTTACCCTTCCCTCGCGCTTCCAGTGTAGGGCGTCCCGTGACTTTCCCATACACGGGACGCCCCTTATCATTCCCAAGCGCTTCCCGTACGGGACGTCCCGTGACTTTCCCAGACAGGGACATCCCTTAACATTCCCTCGCGCTTCCCGTGAGGGATATCCCGTGAGTTTCCCAGATGCGGGACGTCCCTAAGCCTTCCCTCGCAGGCCCTGACCGGCACATCCCAGATCTTCCCGTTTCCAGCAGTTAACCCGCACATCCCTTGACTTTCCCGCACGGGTCCCGCAGTATCATGTTTGTTGGGCTCTCAGGGAAAAATAAAAAGCATCTTGAAACTGTACCAATACTAGGCCTAGGCCTATAATTGCTATGAATGGGTATTTTCAAATGACGCGCTATCGTATACTCTTTTACCTTGCGTAATTAATGCTGCGAGCTACCCACTGGCGGCAATAATTATGTTACGCTTCTCAAATATATGTCTTGTTATGCACCTCCGGTCTATGGGGTGGCGCATGGGAGGCGTACAACCAAATTGGTACAACCAACGACTACACTGCAGCGCTGCGAGCGTTCCGGCCACCTGCTAGAAGTCACCGAGAAGCCCTCTAGAACGCACTGTACTAATTATTATCGGGAAAATATCCATCCATCGATTCCAAAGAAGTCAAGTAACGTCTTTCAAACGACTTTGAAAGTTGTGTGTATCCAATATTCAGTGAGTGTTGGCCGGATCGCTTGCAACGCTCTCTGTGCACTTGTTACGCCTCCCCATAGCAAGCGTTGTGGAGTGCAGGAGCAACATGCATTGCTCCCGATAGAAAGGTCAAAGGTCAACTTGACACCTGTGTGGGCTCTATGGGCGTCTTGCACTGTACATATCAAGTTACTACTCCGGTCCGGTCTAGCCATTTTACAACCACGCAGAGTTTATGTGCACTTAAACCACCATATATATATATATATATATATAGAGCAGTGGGTTATGATGCTGACCAGTTATACGTGACAAATGGGGCCCACCCTCCTTCTAAAAAAAGGAGACAAAAGTTTTGTGTTTTATATTGTTAGATTTATATTTTTAAAGAACAATTCATTTTAGTGTGTGTGGAGTCTCGTTATTGCTAAACTCACATAACGGGCAACTCACGAATATACCCCAAAGGAGAGATGATAAAGTAGGTTTCTGCACTACACTTGATTTAAATTATGTTTCAGGGCCTGGATTCACAAAGATGCGTAACTCTAAGTTGTCCTAAGTTAGGCAAATCCTAGCTAGATAAATCAAGATAAATCATGTCTAGGTATTAATACACATTCACAAATCAAATATTATTAGTTAAATTGTTCATATCTTACTATATTTTATCTTTATAACATTGCAGAACGACATATTGGTGATTTATATCACTAAGATTTGCCTAAACTAGGACGTCTTAGCACTTAGGCACCTTCGTGAATCTGGGCCCTGGGGTTTCTTTGATATTGCTGTGCTAGGTTACTTAAATGTATGTTCATTTTCCTCTTTCTTTTTTATGTTTTTCTTTGTAGATTCGATTTAAGCTTTAGTTTATATTTCTTCCTTTTATTTTTACTCTTCTACTTTATTACCGTTTTACTTGTATTTTTGATTTACTGCAATTATATAGATAGCTTCCAATGCATAGCTATTGGACGTTCTATGCAACTGTTCTCATACATCTACACAAAAATAATGTATATTATATCACTGCAAATAAAATTTCATTCATTATACATTATAATTTTCCAGTTGGGGAACATTAATTTTCCGTTAAAAATAAATAAAACAATATCAAAAAATTGATTGAGTAGGCCTACATTGGATTAAAAATCACATATTTAATAATTACATTGATTTGTATTTTGGACAGTAAAACATCATTTGGTTGTGATGTAAGACTGGATTTTTAGCCGATACTTGTATGTGCCCGATAACATATATTTTCATCTGTATTTTCTTAAAAAAAAGGGTTATTTTTTAATGGTTGCATTTTACCGGTTGAATGCCTGTTACGGCACGACCACTCCCACGAGAACAAGAACACAACCAACCTATCCTGTATATGGTCGTATACTTGTATGCACGTATTGATTTGTGTGTTAGGCTAGGCCTGTAGCTTGACAGACTCGTCGTGAGAGGGGGCGTGGTCAAGTGTCACATTCACTTAACATCTCGCATGTTCGTGTACCATGGCTGTCATGTAACCGAGATCGTGTATGTGGCGAACGTGACGGCCAATGTCATGTATGCAGTATGTTCAGTAAAATAAGTATAAAGTAGTTATAAGCATTTTATTTAGGTTGCCCATCGATGTTAAATTACAACATCGACATCGAAATCAAAACATCGATGTCACATCGCGATGTCGGAAGTTTTTCGACATCGACATCAAACGTGAAATAATCGACATCGGAAAAAAAGTTCCTTGAACAATGTAAAAGCTAAAAGGAAAATTATCAAAACCGCAAAACCTTCTGGTAAGTTGATGTTGTGTTGTAAATCGTCGACGAGCGGAGTACAGATTTTGTTTTTATTATTATTATTTTGTGTAAAAAACGATTTAATCGATGTCGATGCGCAACCTTACATTTTATCAAGGTCTACTTGATCTCCGCCTAGCGGAGGCTCGTCGAACTCCCAAGTTAGGTCATCGCAAGGGAACCAAAATCGCTATTTTGGATCCCACTAAAAAAAACGTTATAATAATTAAATATCCGTTGTAGATCATGAAACACAATACTTAAAACACCTAAAAGAGAAATCTTGATAGAATATAATGATTGAAGATTATAAAATATGATGATTTTTCCTTTTTAGAAGGTAATTCTATTTGACATCACATTTCTCCCATTTGAATAACATGTGATTTTTAACATTGTGGAACGGACTGCGACGACCTAACTTGGGAGTTCGACGAGCCTCCGCTAGGCGGAGATCAAGTAGACCTTGCGTTTTATTACGTACGTGAGCCAGCGGCCTAGGCGGCCACGGTTACATTTATCCTTCAACTTGTTGAATTAAAGCGTCTATACGGGCAATACCATGTATGCAGTAAAATAAGTATAAAGTAGTTATAAGTATTTTATTATGTACGTGAGCCAACGGCCTAGGCGGCCACGGTTCAATTTTTCCTTCAACTTGTTGAATTGAAGCGTCTATACGGCCAATGCCATGTATGCAGTAAAATAAGTATAAAGTAGTTATAAGTATTTTTTGTATACGTAAGCCAACGGCCTAGGCGGCCACGGTTCAATTTTTCCTTCAACTTGTTGAATTGAAGCGTCCACACGGGCAATTCCATGTATGCAGTAAAATAAGTATAAAGTAGTCATAAGTATTTTATTTTGTACGTAAGCCAACGGCCTAGGCGGCCACGGTTCAATTTTTCCTTCAACTTGTTGAATTAAAGCGTCTATACGGGCAATGCCATGTATGCAGTAAAATAAGTATAAAGTAGTTGTAAGTATCTTATTATGTACGTGAGACAACGGCCTAGGCGGCCACGGTTCAATTTTTCCTTCAACTTGTTGAATTAAAGCGTCTATAACAGAAAACTTGGACGAAAAAGTTGGATGATATAGTTTCTTGAATTCAAATTTTGTTTCAGGTTTCTCGTTTAGAAAGAGCTCTAAATTTCGGTGCAAACGGACCAATCAAAAGAGACCGCAACTCTTTAATCGATTTACAGTGAAGACGAATTCGAAACCCCCTCAGTATAGACGATTTTCAGAATTTATCTATAGACAGCTATGATTAGCTCTATCTAAGGGTCCTTGATAGTTATCTTAAGGTGCATTTTTCACTGTTGTGCGTTGTTGTCATTCAGGATCTAGACGGCCGTGATTAGCTCTACCTAAGAATCATAGATCAATCCTAAAAAAGGTCTATTGAGTCTAGAGCGTTTCCCCTCATTTATAGACTTGTCTTGTACAAAACCAACAGAATGGAACGATCAAAGTTTCAGTTGTCACGGCTACACAGTAAAAGTTCAACAAAACGTGCTTTAAACCAAGCGCACAAATACACGGGTACTTGGAAACGAGTCTTGAACAATACGTCTATGAAACATATGTTTCTTTACTGCCCCAACCGCACAAATGACGCGTTTTATAAATAGCGACTGTAAATCAGTCTGAATGATTTATGCGTTTCTATTAAAGTCAGATCACATTTCTTATTACATTATTTATTGACTCAACATGCGTGTAACGCACGAACGCGTTCCCGTTGCGTTATTTCCATATTATAGCTGCCATAGTTTCATAGCTGTCATAGTTTCGAGGCGAGTGGATTTAATTAGGAATTATTACTGTTTGATTTGTGTGGCTGGGTCTTAAAATATAACTCTGGTGTTTCGGTTCTAATTTCTTAGACGGTGAGCCGAAGTATTGTGAATGGGGGGAGGGGGGGAGGGGGGAACAACGAGGGCTATGGAGAACGTTGATTCTTATGGGAGCGTTTCAATACAGCTATTACATTACTATATTTTTTAGATAAACTTGATTTAATTTATCTATCTATGGACGTATTTTTTTATTTGACACGAAGTGACGTATTGTGATTCGTTTCGATTTGATGTGATTCGATTTGATTTCATTCGATTCGATTTAAATTCGAATTTAATTTAATTTGATTTAATTTGTTTTCATATAGGTTAACTATTTTATTTAACATTATTTGCACACACAACGAACATTCCATCAAGTGCTAATATAAGTAATAACAAATAAAAAATTGAAATAATATAATAAACTTTGCCGAAAGCAGATTATGTCCAAAGGGGTTTTCTGATCGAGATACTAAAACATTTCGAATAATATTTTCCGGTCGAAAGTAAATTCAGTGTTAAGACCCCGACTCTAAACTATGACAAAAATGTAAGTCATTCATCAACCTTTCAGCTCTGTAGTAGCTTTGATTATCATGAACAAGAAGCTATATTCACGAATATGTGTAGCTAGGTTACTACAAGTTTCTGTGCAAAAGATAACGGATGATCGTCTCGATGAACCTTGCTGCACGGAGGATGGCTCTTCTTACAATACCGATAAAGGTGGACTTTACATTCGGACTTTAATCTATCCAATATGATACTGGTGTATTTGTATACGGTGACTTTAAGCTGTCATAACATAACAACGAAGCACATAAGGGCTGGTCCACACAGATTTTTAAGACATACGATTTAAGGTTTAACGCGTAGTCGTAAAGTTGGATCATAAGGCTCGTCCACACAAAAACATAAGACATAAGATTTAAGGTTTAACGCATAGTCTTAACATTGGAACATAGGAAACACGTACTAACGTTCACACAAATGTTTAAGCATAAGCACAAGCATAAGCGTAAGCATAACGCATAAGAAAGTTGAACAATGTTCAACTTTATGCTTAAACCTTAAAACAACGCACGAAAAACTTGAGTCAAAGAAGCATCTACTTTAAAAGGTTATGACTACCACAGTCATGTAGTGGCCTACGTCACCGAATAATAATAATAATATATATATTATAATATATAGTAATATATACATAATAATATATAGAATAATTATGTTGTACAGTATTCGGCCGCAACCTCCAAAGAACTTCAACGAGTGCCATGCCTTCTCATAAACTCTTTGTGCTTACGTTTGTATGTGTACCGGAGCCCTTATGCGTTAAACCTTAATCCTTAAAACTACGCTTATGCTTATGCTTATGTTTTTGTGTGGACTCGCCTATAGGAAACACGTACTGGCGTTCACACAAAGTATTAGTTTTAAGACGTTGTTTCCATTGTTGTTTTTAAAACAACGTCTATAAACCTTATGCACTATGCCTTAAAAATCTGTGTGGACCAGCCTTAACGAAATGTAAAATTTATTTAATTATATATATTATATTATTATTATTATATTATTATTATTATTATAGTTATTATATATTATTACATACATATATTATTATTATATTACACTATTATTATATATTATTATTATATATTAATGTTATATTATTATTATATTATTCTATAACTTTTAATTGATTGATTGATTGATTGATTGATTGATGATTTATTTATTTAACTCGTTATAACTATTAAAACCCTTGACCGGGTATCGAGCCCAGTCCCATCACTATAAGAATCAGGCCGCTGATGGACTCTCGAAGCGATCGACTCGATCGTTTGACCTGTGATCTGACCTCAGACCTCCACTCAAGGTCAATAAAGTTAAGTTTCGTCGTCTCAACGCTTTTCTCGGACGTAAATCGAGATCTTTATTTCCACGTCGAGGGTTTTATTGTCTTCCTCCTTCGATGTCGCTCGAGAGTGGAGAGTGATAGAAGGAGAGAAGGGAGGGAAAAGCTAAACGAATTCCAAACAGACCAAAGTTTGTGCTTTGTGGGAGAGGAAGAGAAATACGAGACCAACCAGTATATTTAAACGAATCTTCTATCCAAGTATTATAAATAATATCATTAGAAATCCTGCGTTAGATTTCAAATTTGTATTTATTAAAATATGGAGCCAGGCCCTACGCCTAGACGAAAAGTGTTTTTAAAATTAGTTAAGTCACAAAGTTAAATCACGTGAGAGACTGATGTGTCAATAAATATGAGCAAGAAATTTAAAAAAAGGCTAAAGGAAATTTTGAGAACGAACCAATTACCGTATAATAAATAATAATATTATTATGATTTCTAAGTTTGATTTAAAATTTTGATCTTTTGAAAGTGGTAGGTAGCCCAACGCTGGCGTAAACGAAAAGTAGTATAGTTTCATAACAGGGGGCGGCATATGTGTGAATAAATAATATGAATAAGAACTTAACAAATTGAATAAAAAATGAATACAAATCATTAAATGAATTAATGAACACAAATCATTAAAATTTCGATCATTTGAAGGTGGTAGGTATGCCCTACGCTAGCGTAAACGACAAGTGTTATAGTTTCATAATAGGGGGACGGCATATGTGTGAATAAATATGAATATGATTTTAACAAATTGAATAAAAATGAATACAAATCATTAAAAATTACATTTAATAATAAAATTGGGATAATTGTTTCGGACAAATTCATGTTTTCGACTATAATTGTTATTACTCTATTCTTATCCCACTTCCACTTGTAACATGTTTTAAAATAACATATCATATTAGTAGAACAACTCGTGAGTTTCCTCAAAGCACAGAACAACGACTGTAAACATGTTTGCGTTTAGTGACAGAGAGTTGAGAAGAGCCAGAGGCTGCACAATTATCAAACATAGGGGAAAGATGTGTAAATTATTAATAGTTGTGTGTTCCGTTCAGATTCTGAGCTGAGTCGCTGGGGAACGTTTATTGTGTAGACGGTAAAGTGGATGCAAGAAAGTTATTCGACGGAGAAGATAACAAGGTTGGATATTACGTGGAGCAGCAAGAAAGAGGGTAGGAGTGATAATGTAGAGAGAAAAGAGCTGTACCGTACCTTACGGTGTGTGAAAAACGAAACTTATTTAATTTAATTTAATTTAATTTAATTTAATTTAATTTAGTTTAGTTTAGTTTAGTTTAGTTTAGTTTAGTTTAGTTTAGTTTAGTTTAGTTTAGTTTAGTTTAGTTGTGTTTAGTTTAGCTTAGTTTAGTTTAGTTTAGTTTAATTTAATTTAATTTAATTTAATCTAATTTAATTTAATTTAATCTAATTTAATTTAATTTAATTTAATTTAATTTAATTTAATTTAATTTTATTACATTTTATTTCGTTGACATATCGACAGCAGAGCAGTCTAATCCACAAGTGACACATACGTCGATGTATACAATAATATATATAGTAATATATCAATGTTAATGTAGTGGCTCTAAAACCCTATCCACAAATTGTCGGTATCGGGATCGTAAACGCAATCCAGAAATCGTGGAAAGAGTCAACTTACTTATGGCGCTGTTCACAACCAATCAAATCGTATGTTGTAATGGGAGAATGATACGATTGCGATCCCGATTCCAATCACACGATCACGATGGAGAGAGCTCATTGCAAACAATCCCGAACTCAAGTCAAGTGACTCATTCAACTCTTAATCGATGTAACCCGTGACTTTAGAACTGTCATACGTGACATACAGTACAATACAATCTTTGAGTGAGTAATATAGGGTAGAGCCCCCACACCATCAGCAGTTTGTCTACCGCCTTTTACTACCCAAAATACTTTAGTCGGGTAGTAGAAGTTCGCCAAGCGACGCGATGACGGAGTTTTCGGCTGTCTTCGTATATCTTCGGTGAAGTAGCCGACCAATCAGGCTCCGTCATCGCGTCGCTTGGCGAACTTCTACTACCCGACTAAAGTATTTTGGGCAGTAAAAGGCGGTAGACAAACTGCCGATTGCGTTGCGACTCTACCCTATAGGGTAGGGTGTATTCACGTATTGCGCATGGTGGCCACATTGGAGGCCACAATGGCATGTGATTGGTAGTTCATTGTTACTATATTTCAGCTGGCGTTTGATGCAAATTCAACTGTTCTCTAACTTTGGTTTGCTATTATTACTTAAAATCAACATAAACAAACTCTTTTATCTCGATCACTCTTTTAATCGTTTACAAAAGCATACAATAATCATTTTCGTACACTTTATCGGGGGATATACGTGTTAAATTTGTCATATTTCCCCGTAAACAATATTATTCGTTTTATTTTGACAGCTTAATGAAACTTGAAATAGTACTATAGGTGGCCTCCAATATGGCCGATGTGACGTCACGTGAATACTCCCTATATTACTCATTCAACGATACAATGTCCCCTCTAACAATTTCCTCTAACCGAATAGGCAATTGATTTATCTGTGTGCCCGCTTCCTCAAAATGAGTAGTTAAGTGGGTAGATAGTAAATACACATAGCTTGATTTATGAACTGGTAACAGTCGGCAGGGCAGCTCCACTATCCCGCATTGTTTACATAGTTGCCGTAGATCAGGGAGGGCTAGGTCGTCTATCATTGCACTCAACGGAAAACATTCAAAGCCATTTTGGATGTAGATATACAGTCACAGCCGCTTAAACAGGAGTGAAGAACGAAATATATACGCAAAAGTAATCCCTCACCCATCTCCCCCGGTTCAGTGGGGTGAAAGGGGGCCGTGCCCCCCCCCCCCCCCCCTTAATACATTATTCCATGTTGCTTATTTGATGGTCTCAATTAGCTTGCACACTTTTTATATCGTGTCCTGAGCTTCTGTTCATTGAAATAGGAACAAACAAAACAAATCGGCAGAATACGTTAAATTTGTAAAAACTGGTGGCAAATACAATATTTTAAATTTTAAGATGTATTATCATATGAAAATCGTGTGTAAGCATTGATGTGTCTGGCACAGATACCTCTACGTCAAAAACCGCAAAAAACTTTAATGTTTTAATATTATCTCAAGATTGAAACACAAAATCGAAAATCTGAGTAATTGTAGCACTATGGTTTGATAAACCCTACATACTGAATGATAAATATATATAACATTATAATCAGTATGACTGTGATACTTATTTCATGAGTAATTTAATGAAAAAAAAATCACAGTCATACTGATGATAATGTAAAGTACATTTATCATTCAGTATGTAGGGCTTAGAACAGGGCTTCTCAAACTATGGGTCGCGACCCAGGCGGGATCGCGAAAAATAAAAATAAGGTCGCGAACTTATGAAAAATGGTAATTAGTGTGTATATAGAATCAAACTTTTTAAATAAAATGTATACAAAGTTGTATACCGTATAGAAAAGTTGAAAAAAGAGGTTCAGCGGGAAACTTCCTTACTCTTGTATCCGCTTATACAATAAAAATGTCAACACAGAGCGAAACGAATCGCTGCAAGTATCAGCTACAACAAGCGACCATCTATTCCAATGTCTAATAAGTAATAACTACGCAAATGAGGTCTGATATAACACGATAGCGCGAGATTTGTTTACCTAGATATTTGGGGTCGCGGGCAAAAAAGTTTGAGAAGCCCTGATGTATAGGGTGCACACCAGCTTAACCTGATGTGCTCCTCTTCAGGTGACTAACTAGGTTATTAACGGCAAAGGATAGTCTCACTGTAAAACGGCAACAAATAAACGTTCTTTAATTTATATTTTGAGAACGATACACAATATTGAAAAAGTGACGATTGAGCAGGACGTAGTTTTGTAAGAGCTACAATCTGGATTAATAAAATTCCAAATATTGCTATCATTACGGTTGTTGTTTGAAAAGCCAATTAATAATTAATTCCTTAATTGGCTTCTCAAACCACAACCGTAATGGTTGCAATATTTGTAATTTTATTAATCCAGATTGTAGCTCTCACGAAACTACGTCCTGCTCAATCGTCACTTTTTCAATATTGTGTATCGTTCTCAAAATATAAATTAAAGAACGTTTATTTGTTGCCGTTTTACAGTGAGACTATCCTTTCGCCTTAAGGTGTTTGGACAGCTGAGAAGGAATGTCCGAGGGCTGTTAGTAGGACTGAATCCCAGCATTCGTCTTTACGACTGAGAAAAACCTCGGAAAAACCTTCAGTCAGGACTGCCGGTGGCCGGAATCGAACCGGCGACCTCTCGAATTAGAGTCTCGCATCTTACCGCTGAGCCCACCTCTATCGGTTCCATTGAGGTGACCCCCACGAAAGAAGCCTCCAAAACGAGCCGACCTGACGTGTCTGAAGTTGTCAATGTCAGATCTCCCCCTCGAGACGGTAAAACACGTGTTTTATCTGACACGCGCGTCTTTGTTTCTCCGCCTGGATTAGACTTAGACCAGCTATTGTTGGGCGTGACCGCTCGAGTGGGACCCGTCTCGGAGCGAAACTTCGACGTTCTGGGTGGGCACGTGGTCTCGAAACGTCCATTTCATCAATAAGCTTGTAATGAAACCCACCACCCACACTCTTTACGGTATGGGAGCCGTGGTGGCTGTTTCACGCAATGAGGGCTCAGGGACTCAATTTGTCATTTCAATTTTTAAATCATTTTATTCTGTCCTTTCTCACACAATGTAGATTATAAATCAATATACAATAAATACATAATAAGGACACAAATAAAGACCCACACAAAATACCTTATCGTGGTACTGCTATACCTTATCGTGGTGGGCAGGTTTGTGTGCTTTGGTGATCCCGAGAGCTATGCCGGCGGAAGCGTATGCTTCTGGTAGGGGGGCACTCTAGCCGGAGAAGTCAGACGAAAGGCAGTCCACGTCCTCCCCTTTACGTCATTTGATCATTGTTGTTCATATCTTTTGTAATTTCTTTAGTCTTCTCATGGGTCTTTATCATCTGTTCTCTTCCAAATTCCACATTCTTCTTCTTCTATATACTTGTCAGCCCTCTTCGCGACCTCAACACACACCAACCAACCCCCCCCCCCCTCCTCCTCCTCGCCCCCCTAAACACCACAAACTGGATCCCCTTACCCCGCGACCCCGGCAATGTGTGATGTATCTGATTCGGCCAACGATAAGACAGTGCAGTATTGTTGTGTCCTCAAATATCGTAGCAATCAACTCTTCGGGAGTAGGCTACGTGCCGATACCATAGCTTCGTTCGCTTGTCTCCTGCACTGGGTCCTTCTCTGGCCAGTGTAGGCAAGCGTCTAAAGGCTGGTCCACACAGATTTTTTAAGCATAAGATTTAAGGTTTTAAGACGTTGTTGCCAAGAACAACAATGAAAACAATCTCTTAAAACTAAAACTTTGTGTGAACGCCAGTACGTGTTTCCTATGATCCAACTTTACGACTACGCGTTAAACCTTAAATCTTATGCTTACAAAATCTGTGTGGACCAGCCCTTACACGAGCTAAATAGCCACTGTAAAAACCTTCTACACTGGCTACACTAGCGAAGTTTTAACTACAGGCAAATGTCATACAAATTTATTACACTGACAACACACTGACTTACACTTGCAACTGACGTCACAGCCAAACTACAACAATGTAACAAATGAATCGAACTGATGGACAAACAACGAGCTGTCAAAATAATAAAATTGCAACATTATGAAGAAAACGAGGTATGGCGATAGTTTAACTGCTCACCAGTAAAAACGTTTAATGATGGGCAACCAATTGTTGTGAAAGTTTTCTATGTTTCTTGTTTGTTTCGAAGATTTGTTTTCAAAATCAGAATGTTTTATTGTTTGACGGCTTGTTGTTTGTCCATCGATTCATTTCATTTGTTTCATTGTTGTACAGCAAGCTTGCAAGAAGCCTATAAAGTGTAGGACAGGCGAACGAAGCTCATTAAGCTATCATTAGTTCTTTTGCACCATGATCGATTAGCCTCGTAGAGCAATTATTGAGTGTAGTTCGCTTAACATCCTCTGGGGGGCAGGTTGGGGGTGTTGAAAAACAATTGAAAATCGTTCCCGAGTTTCCCATCACTTCATTCTAGATTTCCCAGGAGCGATAGATGTCTTGGAAGAGCCAAACCAGCCAAGGTTCTTTGGAAATCGATGTTCTTTTCTCGAAGACACTCCTCTTTGCTGTGACAACAGACAAAGGACCCGTCACGGTTGACATTCACCTGCAGGGTTCGTTTAACATAGCGCAGGCGGTGCGTTCATTGTGTCGTCTCTAGGGGGCTGTGTCTCGTGGCTGGCGGTGGGTGACGACGCCACATTAGTATCTAGTTGGCGGTGATCCAGCCGTCTTGGGCAACGTACGCGGGTTAAAGGACACTTCTTCCGTGGGTTGTGTGTGGTTATTCTTAGCTGGAGGGGATGTTACTTCCTACAGTAGAGTTCCGCGGGAGTTTACAGCATGGCCACGCCATTTTCCCCCCGTTTTGTACACCCATTGATACGTTGAAAGATTACCTACCCCGGGATTTCTTGTTTTCCTAGAACGATCGGACCTCATCGCCTTGAAGAATGTGATGAGTGTATTCAGTCATGTGAATTCCTCGTCCTTCGCTCGAGTTTAAATGGAGATAATTGCTCGACTGGACTTTGCTCTAGGGGTGTACCAAGAAAACTAACTAAAAGGTTGGTGTAAACTCCCGCGGAACTCCACTGTAGTGTAACTAGAGACTCCCTTATGTTCTCGGGGTTGTGTGTGACTACAACCCCACCGTGATTATCAAGCCACAAAACTAACAAGACTCGTTTCATCATTGGCTGCGAAAGAGAGAGTTCTGCGCGCTGATTGGCTGTGACTAAGACTTGACCAAGGAATTGAGATATTTTTAATTCGTTAGTCAATAGTCAATATTCAAAAGTCAAAAGTATAGTTGTGTGACCGTCAGCACGTATCGCCTATGGTTCAAATCAGTCAATAGTCATTTATGTGAACCGGCTCTTAAAAGACACTTGCGCGGGTTGTGTGTGGTTATTCTTAGCCGGAGGGGGGGGGGGGGGGGGGGGGTTACTTCCTAGTGTAACTAGAGACTCCCTTATGTTCTCAAGGTTGTGTGAACGAGGAGGGGTGGTTTCACTAATATAACTGCGAAAAATAACGTTTTTTAGGGTCGTATGCACTACGAACAGTCGTGTCAAGTTAAGTACAGGATTTGTTGCTATGGAATTGTTTTATTACATGCTATTTTCCATTAGAACGAACTCCATAGCAACCATGAACAAATCACATACTTAACTAGACTCTGCATTCCGCCCTTGGAATTGAGAACTCGAACTAACACATAGATAGCGCTGCTAGACAACCTCCTTTAAACAAGGCGTCATCGCTGCTTTAACCATACGTACTATTATAAATCCATGATTTATAGTTGATTCTCTTGCCACCAGATGCATCTAGTCTATGTTGAGTGGTCAATAGCTTGAGAACGGTGTTTAATGTTGAAAAATTAGGTACTAACTACTAAGTACTGAGTACTAACCAATATTTAGTTTCGAAAGAATTAAACAAGTTTCAAAAATAGTAATAGTTATGGCTGGTATTTTGGAAGCCATTTTAAGAACTAGCAATTCATTAGTTTCAAAAATGACAGCCGATAAGATTGCAATATTTGACACTTTTGTGAATCCAGTGTTTAGTGTTTATAAAACTAAATACTGGTTAGAAGGAACCACTTGTTTAGTAGTATGTGTAGCAATTATTAAAAACGTTCGTACTGCTCCGCTTTGTCTACTGATCTACTGAAGATCCTTAGTTAGATAGTGAGTACGTATTTGTTGTTTTTTTCACGGCGAACTTGACAACTAGGTCTATGGCGTTGACCTAAGCATTGTTTACCGAAAATTAACCAAAGTACCATTTTTAAAGTCTGAGTTCACATAAGAATAATACAAAATATCGTTGGAATAATGTATCAGAGTTGGAATATTTTTACAGATATGTAATTATTTCATTTCAATTTTCAAGTAGGTTCCATACTATGTTACTCGCACCATTACTGGCAACTTGAGAGACTTCACTTTGGAGTTGAAGTTAATTCCCTAAGCAGTTTGCTCGTAAAGCCGGTTCACTAAATTAAATCAAATAGCTACCGTGTTGGCTTCCTAATCTTGAGTATTAATCTTTGTCCTAATCTCTAGTCATGATCTCTACCTTAATCCTAATCTGTATTCATCCTTCAGTCAGAATAATCTTTAATCTCTGTCCTAATTTATGTTCAGCTTTTTCTAAGTGCAACACTCTTGACAAGTATTATTCGCACAGAGGAAATTTGAGAGATTCAACTGCAAACTTTGCAATTCATGTGACTTTGACCTGTGGAGTTCGCAATAGTTTTAAAATGGGTGTACTATAACCGGGTAAAAACATATTTTCGTGTGAATGTATAATGCTTTAAAGGAATTCACAAATAATAATAATTTACTATAATGTAATAACAAAGATTATTTAGGCCTACATTTGGGATAATTTAAACACATTTTAAAATATCGAAATCGCATGTACAGCAGGCTAGGTGCATTAACATACAGCCTTATGTTTTCATATTAGTTACATTGAAGAATGTAAATAAATAAATAAATAAATAAATAAATCAAATAAATTCACATTTAGAGTCTACCCACTCAGTAACGAAACTGATTTGCAGTGGGGGACTTTAATTTAAAGCGACTAAACCAACCCTGTAGGCACCGAACACCATCGACGAGTGAGCGATAACCAATCAAAGATCGATATTTCAAATACGAAACATATGAATCAGTGATTGGACAGTGCGAACACCTGCGGACAAATGTCAGAATCAACAAGGAAGATTCAGAACAACTTTGAATTTATTGAGTGCTTCTTTGCTAGGACGGCTCAAAGTCACCGTTTACTTATTCCTAAGACAAGAAGTAATGGAACTGAATTCTTATTAGAAGTTAAAAACTTCGTCTAATGTTTATGCAAACCGCCACCTCCCCCTACCCCTAGTTACACCTAACACCACTGCTCCTTCTACACGGGATGCGAAGGATATTTGTCTAATGGGAACGGAATCATATAGAAGGCGAGGGCCTCGCTGATTAGGCCCCCAGAATCACACACACGTGCCTGGTAATAATTAGGAAACGAATTAATACCACTTTGCACTGCTTACAAAGTGTAATAACTCATCCTCTGGTAGAGAAGACGCGCGCTGAGGAATGATTCACTGTTCTAGTTTGAATACACACAAAACAAACATCGCCTCGGCAGATTAATAGTGAAGGTCTCGTCGGTAATCGTTGTTCCTTTCTACCCAAATATTACGTCAACTGCTCAGCAGTCCAGGTTAGTGGAGGAACCCATATCAAATACTTGAATAGGCGCTATCGCTTAATACAGGAAACTCTCGTCGATTTCTGGCGACAGCTGTCCTAGCGGCTTGGAGTTAAACTAGGTGAATGATCGACGCGAAGAAGTTCACTCGCTGCATCTAAAGCTGCCAAATTTTGTTATCGACTGGCTTGCGATCCAGCGGCTGTCTAGCGGCTTGGTGTTCAACTTTACACGTGAACTTGTGTCGCCATGCGGCTCAATGTTAAACTGGCCCAGTTTCCTGTATTAAGCGATAGCGCCTATCAGGGGCGCCGACTATGTGGGTGCTCAGGGGCTGCAGCACCCCTCGGATTGTTTCGAGGGGTGCGCAGCACCCCTCGAAATATCCTGACTTAAAGACAAATACGCCTATTTCTATCTGAGTTTTGAGGGTTTATTATTTTTTTATTTTTTTTATTTTTTTTTATTTTTTTTCTATTTTCAAATTGGATACAATCAAAGTGATTAAAATAATATTTTTTTTATTTTAAAATATGTTTGTAACTTTAATGGTAATCACATTTGAAGTAACGAAATGATATCCACTGTTTCTTGCAGTCAGCTTCATCACGTGAGGGGGCGGGGGTCTTTTTTGCTGTGCCATACCGCCATACAGTGACCGCGAGTGGTAGTAATGAGCGCGGTGCCCGGCCATGCTCAAAAATCGACAGTGATCGCGCTGAGAACTGATGATGCTATACTAGAGCTAGTCAAACGTCAAACTCACTTGAGTCATGCAGGCAGCCTCATCATGGTTGTACGCGATCATATACATATGCATATAAATAATAATAATAATAATAATAATAATAATAATAATAATAATAATAATAATAATAATAATAATAATAATAATAATAATAATAATAATAATAATAATAATAATAACATAATTTATTGATGTGCGGAACCCAATTAAACTGATTATCTATAAGTATTACTAATCATAGATACATGTGGCTGTCAACGCAATCAATAACATTATTACAAGTACAAGTTTCACCAAGCATGCAATCATAGGAATGAGAGATAATTCTCACGGTGCTTAACCGATCAATGTTTAAAGGGTTACATATATGCACAATTTTAGTTTTTTCTACGTTTATAACCAAACCGTTATCGTGGGCCCACAATAGTAAATTATGAAAGTCAGTTGGTAGATAATGATTAGCAATGTGTAAGTTCATTCAGTTTTAGCAGTGTTGTTGTTTAAGTGTAATAATAATAATAATAATAATAATAATAATTTTTTTTTTTTTTTTTTTTTTATTGAGAGTTATATTGACACAAAAGTATACATAGGACATGTATTGTTATCCCACTAAGCCCTTAGGCTTGACTGTGGGGTTCTCCCCAAAAGAAACAAAAATACACAAAAACCACAAATAATTCCATATTAACATAATTAATTTAAAAATGAAAATAAAAAAAAATTATTAAAATAATTGTGAAGAAAATGAAGATTTACAAACATTAACATACACATTATAAGCTACCAAAGCAAAGAGAACACAACCGAGACTAAACTTAACTGTGTCAATAATTATTTTTATTTATATAGAAGTCTTTAACTTCTCTTTTAAGTTGACTAAGTGAGGGAAGCGCAGTTATATACAGAGGCAAATCATTAAAAATACTAGGAATTATTACTTTGAGAGTCCTGGCGCCATGCTTATTGTTATAAGTCGGCACATAATAAAAAGCTGTATTTTGAGAACGCGTTGCGATGGAACGATGGATGGGTGTTTTAAAGTTAGATTTAAAATTGAATTGTATTGCAATAATAATAATAATAATAATAATAATAATAATAATAATAATAATAATAATAATAATAATAATAATAATAATAATAATAATAATAATAATAATAATAATAATAATAATAATAATAATAATAATAATAATAATAATAATAATAATAATAATAATAATAATAATAATAATAACAATAATAATAATAATAATAATAATTGTTCCACGTAAACTCCATGACAGTATTAAACTAATTGGTCTCCAACCGAACATATACGTCGAGATGCAAAAAGCAATTATTTTGAACACGTGTAGGATAGTGCGAAAATTTTTGAACTAAGAAGAATGAAGACTTCAAGAAGTTCTCCATCCCGATGGTGGTTTTCGTGGTTTCCACCGTACAAAGAGCGAATGCTGGGATGAGTACAAATCGGGCGCGACCGTACATAGCATCCACAGTTCGGTTAGGAAAAAATAATGTGGACAACGATATATTAAGTAGTTCTAAGTAGATTTTAATAAGGTAAACACATGGAAATACTTGACATTTGTGTCCGTACAACATGTTTATGCCGGTTTTGACCTAGTTTATATGTATTGCAACAATAAAATAATATTAACAAGTACTAATAAGACAGTAATGACTGAAGTTGAACAAGGTACCTCATGGAAATACTTGACATTACATCTGTATTGTCCGTATAACATGTAAACACCGGCTTTGACCGAGATTGATGACTGTTTAAACTAGTAACATGTAATAAGTGAAGTTAAATAAGGTAGACACATGGAAATACTTGACATTACGTCCGTATAACATGTTAACGCCGGTTTTGACCGAGATTGTATGATTGTGATACATTCAATAAAATAATAATAATAATAATAATAATATTAATAATAATAATAATAATAATAATAATAATAATAATAATAATAATAATAATAATAATAATAATAATAATAATAATAATAATAATAATAATAATAATAATAATAATAATAATATGTATATTCGATGGTTGTAACATGGTCTATCTCGCACTTCCATATTTTTTTTACGGTTTACTAGTTTTTACTGTAAAAATATGCATTATTTTGGCGTTGCATTCAGGCCACCTTTTTTTCTAGAGTGCACCAAACACACTCTAAAAAGTGGGTAATTTTCGTCTGCGGCGCTAATTGTGGTGGGCTCCGCCCCCCACACCCCCCGTGCTTGGTCACTTCTGAAAGATGTTCAGCACCCCTCGGAATTTTGTAAACCCGGCGCCCCTGGCGCCTATTACAGTATTTACCCATATGACTGGTCGTAGTTACACCGTCCTTTCGGATGGGACGTAAAGCCGATGATCCCTTTGGTACTTTTCGACAGGAGTAGGCTACGTGCCGGTACCAGGCTTCCCCTCCTCCCTGCCTCATTATCATTCATCAATCATCACTCATCAGGCTTAAGAGGGTATTGTGCCCTACACTGGCCTTCATTACAACAAAGTAAAGTGGGGCGGTATGAGCCGGTATGCATACCGTTATTAAAAATACCGACGGTATATCATACCGGCAGTAATTCTTATCGATTTTAAAGCATATTGACGAATTATGTTAAAAACTCTGGTTGTACTTTGTAATTGTATTTGTTAGACAAATGTTTCTATAAAGTAAACGAATGAATTTTTGTTTTTTTCGCCACAAAGTATTATTTTAACCCGGATTCTGAATCCCCTTTCCCCGACCCCTCCCCATCCAAAGCCATAAATGTGTACATGCTACAAAAATTCCATGTTGGGCTAAAATGGGGGGGGGGGGGAGGGGGGGGCGCCTACAGACCCCCCACGTATACTATACCCGATTTGTCTATACTTTACACATCAGTAGTGGTGTTCAACGGTAGTGCATACAGTCACTGCTCTGGGTAGTAGGTCCACTTCAACCACTGGTTATGAACACTGTTGCAGAATTGTTTTTTTGTTTCAAGCCTTCCATTTGCCACAGTCCGATATATCTACATTTCGATATACGATTTCCTTACATTTTATTTATACCATATGCACTCAGCTATTATCCGATTTTAGACAAATAATTACTATACGAGATGTTAAAAATTTAACACAACACAACAATACTCATTATGTACTAACACAAAGAAGTATTGATAAAAAAATATCTTTACTACCCTTGAGAAAAAAAAACGTCTGTCGGCGAGTTATGCTGTCTGTATAGGGAAGGTAAATATTGTTCGAAAGAAATTGAGCGGAAATATCACAAATCGGCGGCAAATCTTTTATTTATATTTGGACAATATCCGGAACGTACAACGCACAACCTGTAAACAGTGCTGTGCTCCTCCCCCAACACACACACACTCTACAGTCGAACTCGAAGTCGAACGATAGAGCCATGAATCGATTGTATCCTGAGCGGTAAAAGCACAAAGTTACAACTGACATAGAGTAAACATATTTCTATAAGACGGACAATAACTCCCAGGTCGAGGTGACACGCAACAGTCGAAGTCGAACGATACCTATGAATCGATAGTGCGACAGCTTTCTTCGGGCGCGTACAAAGGTACAACTAATATCCGGGTGGGTGGCTTCCACTCCACCCCCTCCCCCCCCCCCCCCCCCCCTCCCCATCCGTTTCCCCTTTTTCGCCCGAGGACACGGGAATCCGTGATTGATAAAAGTTAGGGGAAAAGAAAATATTGCTTCACGTGTGTCGTTCGTTTTCGGAAAGAGGTTTTCTCCCTGTTACTACACCCATAAACATTTACCACTCAGTTGAAAAATTCAGAAGAAAATACCCACAATGCATATAATCATTCAACCTTAGTAACTTTGTACATTGAAGGGTGCTATAGGTCGTTCAAGTCACCCCGGAAAAACGAGACTTAAATGGCTACTTAGCCGATAACATTTATGACAAGTTAAAAAAACAAAAAATGCAAAACTTTGTATGAATTCAAAACGAAAAAAGATTCGTATATTGATATGTTTAAATTTCCCGCTTTACCGCTGCCACCATAGTTGTTTTGGCCAATTCCTAAACTATTTCTGTAACTAAACATTGCAATGTCATCAATTTAGAATTATTTTCTAGCCCTTCAAAAATACTTTCAGGTACTGTTATAATATATAGTTGTTTAAATAACGATCTTCCTGGCTCTGTGGACATCACATCCAGTCCACATTCTTTTTGTGCTTCATTCTTTCCACATCTACCTGTACATTTCTGATTTGCTATTGTGTATTGTTTTTAACGTTTTTAATAATCCCTTTTACTGTTGACAACATTGTTGATTAATTTTTATTACCTAACAAAGCAATTGTATTGCAGATATATGTATTGTTATGTGTATTGTTATTGTGTAGAATGTTGTTTTTTGTTTTGTTTGGTGGTCACGCGTATTGGCATAAAATGCTGAAGTGTTCATGTATTGTAAATAAATAAATAGTGTTATTTCACTTTCATGACATGTCGCAATGCATTTGTGGGCGTGTTTGATCCCGTGGTTATTAAGCGTACAGATTTCAGTCACAATTCATTGGCTTATTGCATTACTTGTTATAAACCCATGCTGGATGTTGGTAATGATGGATGTGCTTTAGAACACACGACTACACAGTATGTTGAGCTATGTTGTACGTTGAGCTATGTTGTATGTTGGCTTCGAATGCCCTGACAGTGACTACAGATTGTATTGGTAATTCACCCCATCAACTATAGAGAGGCAATTAATTGAGACATAATTGCATTACTTGTATAAATTAACGATTCATGATGGCTGGATATTCTTTTTTCTGTACAGTATAACATATCATTCGTATGTTCATAAATATTTTTTTTTTGTTGTGGATTTATTCTGGGAATTAACTGATTATAACTTGAAATTGAAATATTCTTTAGAATACAAGGGAATCACATGGCTATAATATGTTGGGTTTCGAATGCCCTCGCTACAGAATAGATTTGCAATTCACCCCATCAACTACAGGGGCAATTAATTGAGACCTAATTGCATTACTTGTTACTCATGCAGCGGGAGAGCGGTTTGTCGATAAGTGAACATAGCATTCGTGGCTCGAGGCAAGAAGCGTCAGTCCAGTACATGGTGGCTCTGTTCGCCCGTCCTACACTTTACACTACCTAGTGTAACTCAGTGTAAAGATGTTATGGCGTTTTTAGTAGTTTTAATTACAGGCAAACGCTTTACAAATATTTACACTGACATACTCATAATAATAATAATAATTTTTCGTAGGAATCCGTGTTGTAGGGTTCACACCAGCTCTACCTGATGTGCCCCTTTAGGTGACTAACTAGGTTATCAGGGTGTTTGGATAGCTGGGAATGAATGTCCGAGGGCTGTTAGTAGGACTCAATCCCAGCATTCGCCTTTGACTGCGGAAAACCTTCAGTCAGAACTGCCGGAATCGAACCGGCGACCTCCCGAATGAGAGTCTCGCGTCTTACCGCTGAGCCACCTCTATCGGTGACTTAACACTAGTGTAAAGTGTAGAGCAGGCGAACAAAACTCATAAATCGAGAGAACCAGGCGCGGGTTACAAATAAACGTAACCGTATCTGCCATAAATTCTTTATTTCCATATTTATGACGAAACGAGATAGAATTTGGTCTAGGGTGACTCTGCCACTCGTAACAAGTGACTAAATGACCTCCATGTAATAACATTATACATTTTTCTAGATTAAAAACTGTTAGTATTCGAATCTCGGGATAAGGTTAAAGATAAAGTTATCCTCGAGATAAGAAACATTTCAAGGCTTCAGGACCCTTATTCTGTAAAATGTTCTCGTTCTCGTGTGAAACGAAAACGAAATCTGCACCCGTTCCGAGGCTAGAAGGTACCAGCAAATAGTATTTCTCCATTGTAGTCACGTTTACGGTCACAGCTGACTATAATTATCAGAATGCAGAACGAAATCAGCCGCCAATTATGAATATGAAATTCTGGCACAGATTTTAGTCACATGGCCAACTGCTTGCGACAATAGTAGTGCCCGTGGAGCTACCGAGACCTCCTATCTTCTAAATCATGGCCGACCGAGTTCCGCCATCAACTTAATGCTAAGGTGTAGTTTTATCTCTATTTGACAACACTTAGACATATATCTTTACTTACCACCTTGTACTATACTATTGAACTAATTAATGTAATTTAACCATGGCATATATCCATTTATTTACTTAGATTGTTGAATTTACATGTTATGTCGTTTGATTTGGCATTTCGAGTCTTTATTGTGTCAAAAATAACAAGTGGCAGTTGTTATGGACTTGATACCGCAGCCTACTGCATGTTTTAACAGATATAGTGGGCAGTGACCGTTGACACCACATACACATGACTTCGAACAGTGCTATTCCAATGTCTTTGGACTGCAACCGAGAAATACCATTGGCTGCTACCATCCTAGCCTCCAAACAATACCAAATCGAGATTTCGTTTAGTTCTCGTTTCGTTTCACACGAGAACATTTTACAGAATAAGGGCCCAGGGGCCTCATTCCAGTACATTTGAAAACTTAACCCCGGTGTTAGCCACTAGCCAATCAGGAGTCAGCAATTGAGACGCCGATCGAAGGAAGGCATTGTTGAAAAAACGAGACAAAATCAAAACAATAACAAACAAAAACAGACCAATAACCTCAAAATGTTGACAAAATACTAAATAAAACTACATATTGACATATATATGAGCTACATAATGTACTGTAAATTTGTTTATAAACTTTAATAAACACATAAAATAACGTATCCATGAAATGGGATATCCTCAGTAAAGAATTAAAATGTGACATTTGTGAAACTATACACATGGGCATTGACAAAATGGCGGCATTTCAGAGTATTGTTGAGATAACTCTTCTTAACCCTACTATCAGACAGGGTCATATTTGCCTCCGAATTATGCAGGGAAGCCTGTGTAGGAGTTAACCCCGGGGTCATTTTAACATGGGGTTAGCGAGACTTAAGAAGAGTTAAAAAAATGTACAGGAATCAGGCCCCTGATTGGTGGTTGCCATGGTGACAACAAGTTATCCCGAAGATAAATAGTTGTACCGAGACCGTAATGTTAATTATTTTTTGAATTATACATCCACAATTTACAAGATTTATCCTTCTGTACAGCTTGTGTTAATATGTGTGTATAATATGCATAATTTCAATTTAATTTGACTATCATTACGAATTGTTTGTGTAAAAAGGGCATGAGTCACAGTCCCATCAGGCAACGACCCGTCAATATATTCTCCTTGCGTGGTCAGCCTAAATTAGGCCAGTCCGCTTATCAACCTGTAGACTTACGTATTGTGACCAGCCAAACCTTTGCGTTCTGAAGTACTTTTATAAATAGTACTTTGTACTGTTGACAACTTCAACGTTGTGTTTAGCTCAACGCAAATACGTCGTAGACACGTTTTGGTATTCAAAACTGTTGACCTAAACGATATCCGAGACCTACAGTATAGTACTTAGCGCGGGAAGATAAGAAAGGAGAATTGAAAAAAACACTAGAACGAAAGGGGTGTAACGAGGGCTCGGGCCTTGACCCCCCCCCCCCCCCTTCTAGATGTGAACTGCGTACATCATGTTTTGAAATAAAATCTATTAAAAAGGAATTATATCATTATCAGAACACGCGACATTTTACGCAGCTCGGTAAGGTTTATAAGGTGCTTTTGAATGCAGCCTAGGCGTTTATGAAAAATAAATTGCGGCCAAATCAGGTGGGAATTGTAGACGAGGTATTCTATAGGATACAATACTCATTTCCAAAACTAGCCATGTTGCCATGTTTTGTTTCGGACGAACATGGAATATGCACCAATCAACAATGCAGTTGCCTAGCAACACATTGCTTGTCCGCCTGTGATGTCACAACCTCCTCAATTGAGTCTTGTGATATTGTCAAATACTTTATAACCTACGGGAAAAGCTTTGCATAAATCCAGTCCCGACAGAACGGAGTAGAAAAGCGTTTATAAGGAGGAATACTCCGGGTGCGGCTGTTCCTCCCCGGAGACACTTCTCTATTCATGGAAGCCATGACGAGACAGAGCCTGAGATTGATGTCAGCCACCTTACTTACATCCACCATATCATAACACATCCATCACATGCAGGCTTGCTTACACACGCACAATGCTGCGCCATTGTTGCCAGCTTGTCAACCGAGCACAATGCGGCGCCGTTGTTGCTCGCGGTGTTGCCAGCTTGTCAACCACGCAAGCACAATAGCAAATTGACAATAGGTTTGTTTGTTTTACCTATACACTGACTTACATTTTACACTTATTAGTGTAGGCTCATTTGCTGTAAAAGGCGTCTGGGTATTAAGTGTAGCTAAGTGTAGGGCGTTTGTGTTTTTAAACCACAGCACTTTCATAATAAATACATGCATTTAAAATTGGTGGTAAATGTATATTAGGGTTCTTTTGGACTATATACGGAAATTATGTGAGCATGCACACCATAACCTCAAAACGTAAGTAGGTCAGTGTAATGCTTATTGTAACGTGTAGGCAAAAAGCGTTTTCTTATTCTGGGTGACGCGAAGCAAAATCAAGTGTAAAAGTCTACAATTGGCCTGCAATCACTTACACTTTACACTACACTATGCATGTAAAACAAACAAACCTGAAATAAATAAATAAAATTCACACTTAGAGTCTACCCACTCAGTAACTAAACTGATTTGCAAAACCTGTAGGCTTCGAACACAATCGACGAGTGAGCGATAACTAATCAAAGATCGATATTAATGCGATTAGTGCGAACACCTGCGGACAAATTTCAGAATCAACAATGCCGATTCAGAACAACTTTGAGTTTATTGAGTGTTTCGTTGCTAGGACGGCTCCAAAGTCACCGTTTACTTATTCCTTAGCCAAGAAGTATAATGGAATTGAATCCACATTAGAAGTTAAAAAACTTCTGCCTGAAGCGGATGTTGAACCAGGGATCTTCTGCATTGAAAGCAGGGATGCTAACCACTGGACCAACGAGGCACCTGCGGCGCCATTGTTGCTCGCGCTGTTGCCAGCTTGTCAACCAACCAAGCACAATGCGGCGCGCTGTTGCCAGCTTGTCAAGCTAGGTGTGCGCCGCGAGGATGATTTATTACTACCGCTCCCAGACAATGTTACTGGATGCAGCTTTTATGCGTGACGTGAAGTGGTGGGAGAATTGATAGTCGGAGTAAAGTTGAATGAATGAACTTTGCACCTACGTCATATCCTGTCGAAGTTCATTGTCGTGTTTACATGGATCTTCGATATTTTCTAAGCTTTTGTATACTCACTCTAATGGTACGTTTACAACTACGCGTTGCGAGCGAAGCGAGGGCGCGAGCTCCAATCAGCGGCCGAGTTTCAAGCAAAGAAGTTAATAGTTTCACGCAAACTCGGCCACTGATTGGAGCTCGCGCCTTCGCTTCGCTCGCAACGCGTAGCTGTAAATCGACTTTAAAGAGGAACAAGAACTCACGTTAACGACAGATGCACAGACAACTGATAAGTTAAGAATAGGATTTGTTGCTATTGAATTGGTTTTATTATATGCTATTTTTCATAATAAAAACAAACTTCATCACAACCATAAACAAATCATATACTTAATTCGATTGTGCATCTGGCTCCACTTAAATGTTACTTTTTAATTATATCTCAAGAATGCTGCACGAAATCAAAAGCCTGACTGTCTGTTATGTATACATATGTAATTTACATTGTCAGCTCAACCACAAGGATTCCGTTCCTTATAGGCGAGCTTCCCATAACAAGGTTTTCAGTTTTTTGTATGCATATATTATATTTTGTTTTCTTATGTTTAATTAATGTTTATTGTTTGTATGTACGGGTGGAAGTATTTTTGATTTGTGGGGATAAAATGATCTAAAATTGAATTGAAAATTGAATTGAGACTATAGCCTGGGACTATGCGCCTGTGGTTTGGTAAGCCCTGCAGACAGACTGAATGCTAAATGTATCTTCCATTATAATCAGTAAGGTTGTTATTTGTATTGAATTTTTATTAGGAATTATGGATTATATAATGAAATAAGCTACCCTATACTGATTATAATATTTGATTAGATGTAGTCTGTAAGACTTACCAAACCACAGAATGCTATCGTCACAGATTTTCTATTTTGAGTAGCTTTCTTGATACTGTATGATTTAAAAGCTGAAATACAAATTTTGTGCGATTTGTAAACTGAGCGTAGCCCTTCTTCTTAAACAACTCCCCCCCCCCGCCCCCCTGCCCCCCACCCCCTCACTCCAGTTCAGGTTTTGCACGAACAAAACTGACTGGAAAATTCGGTTGTTTTCACTCATGCGTAAAATTGCATTTTCCAACAACCCAACTCAACCATGTAAAAAGTGAGTCTACAACATCTTCATGTATGGAGAGATACTGTAGTTAAAATGCGAAAGTGGTTTCGAAGTTCCAACTCACTTTTCAATTTCTTGGAGCGTAAGCTTAAATTTTCAAGCAATGTTTGCAAATGTTCAAGCTCCTAAATTTGCATGAGCAAACCACGAACCACAGTGTGACTGGTGTAAGTCAGGCTTGCTTCTCATGCAAAACTGAACTCGGGCAACGTTTTGGAAGATGAAAAAATGCAACAATGTTGTAGGAAGTGCTTGCTTTACTTATTTATGGTTTTGTTAGGATGTTTTTCATGGCTAAACTCAATTACAGAAAGTATCCCTATTATAAAAAATAAATATAAAAAAAACTTTTTTTTTTTAATTTCAATATGTGTGACAAGATTGTCTTTCTATAGCTACATTCGGAGCCTTTTGTTATGAAATAAGTATAAGTATTCTTAATCTTAATGATCCACATCCACACATTGAATTGCGCCCACCCGGAAAGTGGGTGACCCGAGTTCGATTCCCTATCGGGGTTGTTTTTTTAATTTCTGGATTTCCACATAACATCCACGACAAGAGTGTTTCTTGAATGAATATTTAAACAAAGTATAAGTATTGTTTAATAATAACAATGTTACAAGAACTGATTGTCAATGGGGCACATCAAGTAAGTTATTAGATAAGTACTGTTTAATAATAACAATGTTACAAGAACTGACTATCAGTGAGGGACAGTATACAATTTATTACGTAGTTCGTTCCTATGATCGCTCAATAATAAATAAAGTCCTTCACCAAACCAGCAACTCGAGCTACCATTTTGGAGGATTTTAAATATTTACATAATTGCAAAATACACCAAATCTCTCCTTTCTCCCTTAATATGCTGCAATTAATTCTACCCGTCTCTACCATATTAGAATCCAGCTGCGTTTGTGTTATCGTAATCATCCAACAGTGTTTAACGAGTAGCTTGCTAGCTATGAGAAGCATCACAAATAATCAGTGTTTTCTACACAGACAGAGAAATGAGAACGGATGACTAAATGAATAATTAATTTAGAAAACATTAACTTTAGAACAAGTAATTTTCAGAATTATTTCTCTGTGATGTTTCAAAACGAAAAAGACCGCCCCCCCCCCCCCCCCACCCGTAGGTATAGCTATGAGAGACATCACAAATAACCACGTGTTTGCTACACAGACAGAGAAATGAGAACGAATGAATGAAATGAATAATTAATTTAGAAAACATTAACTTTAGAACAAGAAATGTTCAGAATTATTTCTTCGTGGTGATGTTTCAAAACGAAGGGGTCCGCAGAAGGTAAAGTTTCTCTTCCCCTAATTCAATTCTAGCGGTGGTGCGAAGTCATTATCAGCGGATGTAGATCTACTACCCCACCTGAAGACTCGGAGAGTTTCTAGTCGCTGCACAAATTACCAAGTTTGTCAATTATTCACTTCCTGGTGTTGAGACTTCGGCCAAGTCTTGTCAGAGTGACACGCACAGACACGCACGGACACGCACAAACACGCACTCAATAGGGAGTATTCACGTGACGTCACATCAGCCATATTGGAGGCCACCTATAGTACTATTTCAAGTTTCATTTAGCTGTCAAAAGAAAACGAATAATATTGTTTACGGGGAAAGATGACAAGTTTGAACACGAATATCCCCCGATAAAGTGTACGAAAATGATTGTTTTATGCATTGTAAACGATTAAAAGAGTAATCGAGACAGAAGAGTTTGTTTATGTTGATTTTAAGTGATAATAGCAAACCAAAGTTAAAGAACAGTTGAATTTGCATCAAACGCCAGCTGAAACATAGTAACAATGAACTACCAATCACATGTCATTGTGGCCTCCAATGTGGCCACCATGCGCAATACGTGAATACACTCTATACATTCAAAGTTGTTCTGAATCGGCGTTGTTGATTCTGGCATTTGTCCGCACTGGTGTTCCCACGCACTGTCCAATCACTGATTCACATGTTTCATATTTAAAATATAGATCTTTGATTGGTTATCGGCGTTCACTCGTCGATGGTGTTCGGAACCTACAGGCTTGGTTTAGTCGCTTTAAATTAAAGTCCTCCCAATGAAAATCAGTCTTGTTACTGAGTGAGTAGACTCTATAAATAGGAATGTATTTATTTATTTATGGACGCACATACACACGTACATACACGTGCAAACATGCATATATACACGTATATACACGTGCAGACATGCACATGCACGACAATATATGCACTATACAGACATACACGGACACACAAAAGCACGCACATCCACATATAACTATTATACACCCCAACAACACGTCAAGGCAAGTAGCAGCAAGCACATACACACCAAGGCGTACATTGACTTAGGTAAGACAATGTGCAAGAGGTTGTAAGCTTTTTGATCGTCTGACGCAAGTTCTTGAACTCAAGCTCAAAAAAGCATCAATAATAACAACTATTGTTGTCTTTTACTAGGAAAACGCTCTCTTTGACGCGTAGATAAGCGTTGCGTGTTGATATCTACGAACGTTCTGGCGAAAAGATCTCAAAGCTAATAAAAACAACAATTAACAACAATTCAAGAATGCGCATTACATAAATTTTTCTAATTTCTATAGCTATTATACTTCTTGATATTGTTGAATGCAGTACAATGTGCGTTGCTAAGAATTATCGTTGCCATTCTGTCTAGTGTTTTGCCGTGGTCCGCCACCGTTACAACAGTTATTGACAACATTTGAAATGTAATTTCTGCCTCTAATACGTATCAGATTGCGTTTACATTAGTATATTCGTGACCGGACAAAACTTTACTATAGGATAGCCACCTCACATTTTGCCGTTACTGTGTTTTAGAAAAATATTTTCGAGTTACTTTTGTGTAACTTTGCCAATATTTATCAGATCGCCATTAAACGAACACATTCGTAACCGGAAAAATCTGCAAAAAAATATGTCTATCTCACATTTTGCCACCATTTTGTTTACGAAAAATATTTTGCAGTAACTATGGTGTAACTTTGTAACTTTTCAAACGATTTTGCCTCAAAACTATACACCTTCAATCCACATCGAGGCTTGTGGATGATCCAAATTTCAAGTTGATCGGGCTTTCCGTTCGACCGCTATCCACAGACATTAAAAAAATAAAATAAACAAACAAACAAAAAAACAGAACGAAGTGCCATAAGAGTCTAGTGGAGACGCTCGCTTCGCTCGCTTAACTATATTCCGACTGCCTATGATGTGCTTTTATCCTTGATGAGTTCAAGAAGTTGAATGACAAAATGTGAGGCTTCAAGACGGAGCGGCAGCGCTGATGACGCTATCGCGTGCCGAGCGGGATATCCCGCTGCCACCTGTCTAGTTCCTAGCCGACGCATCAACCCGACCACCAATAATAGATGGGCGGCAGCCATTGTTGACAAATGACGGCTTCCGTTGTTAATAAAATATTCCTTCAGGATAAGTTGGTCGCCGCTGCGGCAACTTTGTCATATGTCCACGGGTGGAGAGATAACGAATGGGGTTCGAGCTTTGTTGGAAGCTTTGCCTTCGAACTTTATAGACACGAACAGTCTGGTAGGTTCGATATGTATCGGTCTGATGTCAACGTTCTCATTACAATCAGAAATATCGATTTGATTGATATTTGGGCTTTAAGTCTCATATTTTTGCAACGTGGCTAATCGAGACGATGAATGGATGCAATATAAAAATGAATTATGATATTTGGGTTTTACGACCCACATTTTTGCAACGTGGCTAATCGAGACGACGAATAAGTGAAATATGGGAATAAAGATATTTGGACCTTACGTCCCATATTTGTGTGCAGCTTGGCTAATCGAGACGATGAATGGGAGAAATATGAAGATGTTGGTGGAAAGGGGGCAAGGAGGAGGGCAGGGAGGAATCCCTACAGTAATTTTACTCCCTTTACACAAATAAATTGATAGAATTTATATTTAATTTAGTTACGACTGTCTGTCACCATTTACTAAGTGCAGAGAAAGATGGCAAAGAAGATTTTTGCCATACCATTGATTGAATGTCGCCGGGTGTACAAAGGTAAAACAATTTACATTATTGTAATCGACATACACAAATATTTAGCAAGCAATTAAAACATAAACTAAACAGCTCCGTATAGCGGAGTACTTCACTTTCATGGAGGGGATGTGGGGGGAGGGTCCACGGAGAGGTCACACAGCTCCCGAACTTTCCCGAAGTGTTTCGGTTGAAATCGTTCACCCGTAGCTTTCCAAGGTAATGATCCTTTGTTTAAATAAATTAAAGCGACGTGTTTTGTTTTATTAATTGTTTAATTAAAGACTTTAATGGGTTTCATTTAGTTTCTTCTGTAACAAATTAAAAGTACACATCCAAAGAGAGAGAGAGAGAAAAGCGTAGCGTAGTGAGTTAAATGTACCGAGCATGTTGAATGTTTCCACGAATACAGATTAACATGTTACAATCATGTTGATACAAACGCTTCTAACTTGCTGCTTTTCAACCACGTATATTTGTCAAACATATACATGAGCGTTTACTGAGAGAGAGGGGGTTGGGAGTGAGGGGGTGGGGTTTGGTGGTAGTTAACCTTTCCCTGAATCACTACAAACGATAATGTCTATAGTAACTTTTTACAGGATGTGGCAACGTACCAAGATAATATAAGTTCATAAGTCGATGACAAATCTTAGCTTTGACATATCAGAAAATATATCGATTGTCTCAGTTTTCCCCCTAAAAAACATTACATAACAAAGGTATTCCACATTGGTATGCCCCTTTAAGAATGACCTGATTATATTAAAAAAGTTCAGATATAATATGAGAATTATGAAAAATATGAAAATATAGTTTTCTTACAAATTGAATGTATTAGGATACATACATGTTCATTGCGATATTTTTCACGGAAAGTGGGCAAAGCATTGAGGTAATTGAGGGAGCTTTGATCAAATCCCCCCCCCCCCCCCCTCCCCCCAGGTTGACGCCCTGGGCTCGAGCCTTTATAGATTATACGCATGCAAACAATCTAATCAGTGTGTTTTTACGGCGGTACTTTTAGATAAATGAAAATGATCCGAACTCTTTTTAGATTGGTATTTGCTCGACCGACAGTAATATCGTCAACTTGCGTGTCTCGTTCCTAACAACACTGTATACCAACAATCTCAAGCAACTAGAAACTAGGACGCTTGTGTTTATATTATAGTTTTACACGCGTTCCTCTCATCAACGGAACCATTTTGAAATGTCCATCTTAAAACGCCTGTCGCGTGTTGATCATAATGTCCGGTAGAAAGTCGGTTTAGTCTAATGTGTAGGGAACATGGCGACTAACACGTGGCGAGTGACGCTGGCGCTATCTAGAAGCAAGGTCTGGAACCGATACGTGGCGAGCGACTCTGGCGCTATCTAGTAGCAAGGTCTGGAACCGATACGTGGCGAGCGACTCTGGCGCTATCTAGTAGCAAGTTCTGCAACCAATCAGTAATGAAATATCATCTTAAATCGCCTGTCGCGTGTTACGCATAATGTCCAGTAGTCTTATGTGTAGGGAACATGGCCGCTGACACGTGGCTAGTGACTCTGGCGCTATCTAGTAGCAAGTTCTGGAACCAATCAGTATAATGCATGTTATATCATAAAATGAACACTAAAAATAAAGACCATACACTCTTGTAACAAATGTGAAAATGCTAGACGTGATCGATACTTTAAGTTTGCCACGCTACTAAATATTAAAGTTGACAATCGACATCGTTTAATAGATTATCGATTAATAATCGAAGTCGATGCGAACTTTCGACCTCTATTTTTTTTTATATAAAACATGGAATCGCTTTTTATATGAAATATTAATTAAAAAACAATATTTAACGTAACAAATACAGAGTGTAAATGTATTCAGAATTTGAAATACAATATTTTTGGTCGACTAATTTTCCATTTTGCCATTTAGGTCTCACTAATTTTGAGTTTTGAATTCTTGTTTCTCGTTAAGGCAGCCTGAGGCTACAATGCCAGCTACTAGACCATTGACGTCACTACAAAAAAGCCAACCACAGAAGAGATTACAATTAAAAACTTAACTCTTTTCAAATTTAATTGATCAACTTTTATTTCTACGGTCGATATCGATATTTTAGATTTCGATGTCGACGTTGTAATTTTACATCGACAGCAACTTTACGTTTCATTACTGTACACATTTTACTCTTCCTTCATTCCAATATTCGTCTACAGACATAATTATCCCTGCCCGTTGCTTGGCAACACTTTTCTTTTTATAACAAATTACCGACTAAAGAAAATTTGATTACGTGTGGGCTTCCATTCCACATTGTAACTACGTAGCTTCCTTCTCACTGGTATACTTAGCGTGTATACGTTTATCTTCAACTTACACTGACGCCAAAGTGAATAACTTTCCTCATAGTCATGAGCTTCTCATGAGCTTGATAAATGACGTCAGAACTTTGTTTCCACGCAAGCTTCCCATCCAACTCTGCTCGCTCGCTCAAATTGAAAGTACACACTTTGTGAACGTGCCCGTCCGCCTTCTAATACGCCCGCCGCGTACACGTGCACTCAACTGAGGGTACGTTCCGAAACTAGCTGAATATGCCATTTCCGTGCTGAGGCCGTTCCGTAACCTCATACATTTTGTAACTAGACTGCTGCACACATAAAATGTAACTGTTTATGTTATGAATAAATAAATAATAATAATAATAATAATAATAATAATAATAATAATAATAATAATAATAATAATAATAATAATAATAATAATAATAATAATAATAATAATAATAATAATAATTGATTTATTGATTGATTGATTAATGGGGCTTAACGTCTCATATATTTGCAACAATGGCTAATCGAGACGATGAGTGGGGGATAATGAAGATGAGAAAGATGATGATGAAGAATAAAGCCACATCCGAATCAGATCCATTGTGCGTCGCGTGGGTCGTCGTACGGGAGTCCAGCAAGGGAGGGCAGGGCCAAGTGGGAGGAAAAATATTCAGTGAGACAGTGGGGGGCAAAGGGACAGGGTCTCCTTTTGTCGCCTCTTACGATTAGCAGAGTCACTTTGAGCCTATTCTACCCCGGGCCGAGACGGGTCTCCTTTCGTCGCCTCTTACGACTAACAGAGTCACTCTGGGCCTATTCTTCCCCGGGCCCAGACGGGCCGTAACCTCCTGAATATCATAGACTGGGCGTTCCGTAACTTCCTACGCCAGCATATTCAGCATCATGAAAACGCCAGCCGGTTCGAGCGAGGGCATCTGCCAGCATTCACAAATCATGGTGGCATTTTCAAAATGCAATCATTGAAAAGCTCGTCAAATTGTCAGGAGTTATATAATTTGTCCGTTATTTATACCACGCGTTGCAGGATTTTATTATCTTTCATTTCGTATTTGTTATTATTCGAAAACGATTAGTTTTTTTTTTATTTCATTACAAATTTTTAGCGCGTATTTCCTCCATCTTTTCGCTTGCAGGCGTTCCGAAACACTTGATAAAATGTGACGCTGGGACGTGCTAGCTAGCTGATGCTGGAACCACATCATTTTCAGGAGGTTTCAGAATGTAACCTAAGCAAGACAAGTTGATTGGATGTCCCATCTGTTTATATTACCATGTCACCGAGATCACCCGGCAAAGCCCTTAGAAAATCCTCTCGCCGACCAAAGCTCTTCTTCTCTTTCTTCGGCCTATACGGACGACGGAAATAAAACGCGATGGCTTTTTAAATTTCTAGCCGCAATTTTTTTTCTTTCCAGCTTTCTTGAAACCCCCAAGGGTGGTTCACCAGCTTTCACTTTCCCACTGCTTTCTTTCTGCGGGCTATTCTATCCCGCGCGCAGGTAGGGGTGTCCGGCAGGGTTGCACGTTCACTTGTGGGAGTCCCCATTGTGTATTCAGTGGCCTTGGAAATTTTGTTAGCGAGTCAGACGTGACTGTGGTACACCTTGTTATACTACGCGGCCACTAACAGACGTTAGCCTACTAACTGCTGTTAAGAATGTAACGTGAACGTAGCTAAAACTTAGTTGTGGCTCGTTGGTCCAGTGGTTAGCATCCCTGCTTCCAATGCAGAAAGTCCCGGCTTCATATCCCGCTTCAGGCAAGAGTTTTTACTATCTAATATGGATTCAATTCCATCACTTCTTGTGTTGGGAATAAGACAACGATGACTTTGGAGCCGTCCTAGCAACGAAGCACTCAATACATTCATAGTTGTTCTGAATCGGCCTTGTTGATTCTGGCATCTGTCCGCAGGTGTTCGCACTGTCCAATCACTAATTCATATGTTTCATATTTGACTTATAGATCTTTGATCGGTTATCGCTCACTTGTCGATGGTGTTCGGAGCCTACAGGGTTAGTTCAGTCGCTTTAAATTAAATTCCCCCACTGAAAATCGGTCTTCTTACTGTGTGGGTAGACTCTATAAATATGAATTAACTTATTATTTATTTACCAATCGTCTTATGATTTTCGTTGGGCCAACTTTAAATGTCAACAGTTTACGACAGCAAGGCAGTAAGTTGTCCTTGAATGAAACTAATGAGAAGGGGGTCCTTAATATTTAGAGGATCGTTGCAAGTCTAGATCAAAGCCATGTTATTTATACACAAAGATTGGGGTGGGCCATCACTCTACCTTTTTTCACAAAAGACAATTTTTTTTTTGCTTTTAATTTTTGACAGCTCGTGTGTAAGTGTGTGTGTCCCAGGGTTGTACAAGGCCAGGGGACAACTGGCCCAATATAGTGGGCTGCGGTGGAGAGCTTTGGTCTCCCTGGACGCCTCAACGGAAGCGTCCATATCCGGTATAGCGAACAGTTATCCAATTACATCGTGTGTTTTTATCTACAGGGTGGATGAAAAGTAAAGTGTTCCTTCTCAGCTGAGACTTAATTGACTGACCACTGACGTCGAAAAGTGGGAATCACTGAGATTGATTGATTGATTGATTCAGGTATTTTATCATGGCGGGATTAAGGCCAGTGAGGCCTTATCTCCCATCAAAACACATCAGTTTTAAATAAATACAAGAAACTAAATTTAAGTGCAAAATACAAAATACAAAATAAAAAATGCAAGAAAACAAAAAACAAAATTTAAGATACACAAATACATGTTCATAAGCTAAAATTCAAAATTAAAAAAAAAAAAAAATTTCATGAAACATTCACGAAATGAGGGATTTCTTTCTATTTTGATATATTACTTTTTAACTAATTCATCCATTGCATGCATACATTAATTTTAGAAATAAAAAACAAAAGAAAACCAAAAAATAAAAAGAATAAGGAGAAACCAAGACAAAAAAGGCGAAAAGTAAGATCATGAAAGAACACGATTGTTGTTTCGTGGCTTACAATAACAACACCATAATAATACGATCATGAATTAAATAGACCCATGCGGGGTGACTCTTCCAGTCGTAAGAGGCGACAAAAGGAGACCCTATCCTTCACCCCTTCCCCCCTTAACTGTCCCACTTAAGATTCCTCCTCCCACTTGGCCCTGCCCTCATTTGCCGTACATCTCTTATGACGACCCCCGCAATGTATAGAGACCATATTCTTCACCTCTACCCCCCTCAACTGTCCCACTTGATTCCTCCTCCCTTGCCTTTGTCCCCTCTTGCCTTTGTCCTCCTTTGCCGGACATCCCTTATAACGACCCCCGCGATGTACAACGGATCTGATTAGGAAAACGTCATAACTATGACCTAAACTAAATAATAATGTATTCAGTAGGTTTGAACACTGAACTGCTGAACCGTGCTTTGAAAATAACAGACCAGATACGCCTAGAACGAGCCAGATAGAATTATCAGCGAATCACAAATGTATGCATGTATGCCTCGATGAACACTTTGTTACCTACTTACCCTCCCTATTGTTTCCTAGTGTTCGAGGGGGAGGGGGGAGGGGGGGATGAGGGGTAGTGACGTCATTGTCGACTATTGGCTGACGTTACATGAACGCAATTAAAGAGTGATCTGTGAGTGACTGACTAAATTAACATCTATCAAAAGCGTTTCCGAATTCATAGGTTGCACGTACGTCACATCTTTGCGCGCGGCGGCCACATTTGTGATCAAACTTTGACGTTGCCATGGAGAAACAATTGAAGGCCGTTGTGGTAGAACACAGATATTCTTAGTTCATTAAAATGTAGCCTGTTTTTGAAATAAAATTGGTATGTGTGGTATTTTTTAATTTTTTTATTACTAATGATTACTATTTTAAATTCTAAATAAGGCTTATTTATTAAATTTGAATAGTATTTTCCAATTGTCTAAGATTGGTTCTCACCAATTGTGTCGCAATCATGGCCGCTGTGACGTCACGTGGGAACTATGAATACTCGGCGCTAGATCCACCATATCAAGTGGAAGGTCATCCGTCAACCCCTAGCGGAAGTTCGGTAAACCTCAAAGTCACGTATCGTCTCATGGACACGGAAATCGCTATTCTAGTGTCCACTACAAAAAGTTAAATTTATAACTTAAAAGACTAAGGGCTGGTCTTACAATCTTCAAATAAGAAAGTTAAGAGTAGGATTTAAGCTTTTTTTAGGATTTCAAAACATTTGATTGGTGGTTGCCATGGTAAAAACAAGTTATTCGTCAACAAGGAAGTTAAAAGGAGATTGTAATACCGGGCCTAAAAGTTTGATTAGATACATTGACAATATAATAATTAAGATAGAATTCAAGAATAATTTGGTATTTTGCCGTTTTGAACCAGAATTAGTTTTGACAGATCAATTTATTTGTTTTACCGAATGATTCTCCTATTTGAATAACAAGTGATTTTTAACGAGAAGATCTACTTAAGGGAGTTCGACGAGCGTCCGCCAGGGTATTTACATACCTTGGATCAAGTGTGTAAAGGCCTTCCCGCCTTCAAAACTTGCTCTTGTATAACCAAACCTTGGCCACCCCTATCGACTATGAAGCGAGGGAGGACGGAAAAGCCAGAGGGGCTCTTCTCTCATACAAATGAATTATCATATCGTCCTTTTGTTTTTCTAATCAATTTATCTTAATGTAATCGGTAGACATCCCCTTTCCCCTTCCCCGAAGACGAAAGTTTGTCTTTACGTCGTCCATCTTCATCGAAGTACTCTGCGTGCCAACCTAAGAAGCACCCCCTGACAATCACTAACCTCAAAGGGAGGCGATGGTATTGTGGAGATCACAAATGTCAATAATCCCCATTATTCAGCAAAGCACTCATCGTCTCAGGACCAGATTCACCAAACTTTTATCCCGCGATTTTCTGTTGCAAAAATGGCGCCCGGTAGAAGCCACCGTGCATTGTGTATGTAATGTTTGTTAAAACCATGGCAACCAATCCCAGATTAGCAAATCGGCCGATTAAAAAGTTTGGTGAATTCGGACCTCAGTCGGTACCGAGACAGCTGAACGTGAAGAATGTCACCTCGACTCGACTACGGACGGGTATCGCTCCCTGTATATAGATAGGGATAGGTCCCCTTTTTGTATAACTGTGTGTCCACCCCGTTGACTGCCGCTTGAGATTTTAGACAAATTTAAAACTGTCAACAAAGGAGGCGACGGCTAAGTCGCCCGTCCTTTGTGTGTAGTGATTGGCAGGGTGCTTCTTATAGATTGGCACGCAGAATAGAGGAAAATAATATAAATAATTGTTTGTAGGAATACCCGTTATAGGGTGCACACCAGCTTTACCTGATGTGCCCCTCTTCAGGTGTCTAACTAGGTTATTAGGGTGTTTGGATAGCTGGGAAGGAATGCCCGAGGGCTAATAGTATCACTCAGTCCCAGAATTCGCCTTTACGACTGAGGAAAACCTCGGAGAAAACCTTCAGTCAGGACTGCCAGTGGCCGGAACCGAACCGGCGACCTCCCGAATTAGAGTCTGGTGTCTTACCGCTGAGCCACCTCTATCGGTAGAGGAACATTGTAGAGTGTAGGTTGAAGTACAGTGGAACGCGCAGCGCTGTGACGGTTAAGCCGACAACTGGGTTTATATAAATCATGTTTGATATTTATTGTTGTGAAGCTTAGCGTCTCGTGCAAGTGCGTGCAACAAGAGCCTACGTGCACGATGAGTTATGACCGGGGGGGGGGGGGGGGGGGGGGAGGGGCACGTTGCCTTCCTGTGTGGAAAATATTAATCAGGTGAAATGATCTAGTAAATAGATTACTCGAACAGTGAATTCACTTTGGTTGTTTACTTAGGGCGTGTTTGATTTGGAAGGTCACAAATTTGTTGACTTGTGTACTTGACTCGTGAACTACACAACTTGATTTAATTCATAGTCGTCCCCGCCCCCTAGGGGCGCCCTTTATTGCCAAGGTAACAGTTTCATGCATGTTATTTCCCATATAGAATACTAATCCATAGCAACAATGGGCGCCCCTAAATGTAGGGGCCGACTATGATGAATGAAAGCTATGTAGACCCGCCTACATTTTAAAAGTTAAGACAATGTAAATATGTTTTGCTTAATCTGTATTAAACACTGTTGTTTGTAATTTATAATTTGTAATTTTTATTCTTATAGTGAGATAAATCACATTTATCTTCAATTCTTCTTTTTTCAACAGGTTGTTCAGCTTTTTCCTACGCAATGTAAATATTATTTGATTCTGTCTTATTTTCATGTTGAAAGTTTAGGGTTGTTTTTTCCCACGATATTTCATTTTACATTATGTATACATTTTCTAAAAGAAGAATTATAAATAAAGACTTGTTTTTATTTGTAAACAGAAAAAAGTAGGCTATTAAATTGTTTTCACCATAATAACAACCAATGAGTAATATATCTCGCGGTTTTTATATCGATTCTGACTGTGTGAAAACGACACGTTTCGCACGGTAACACTTCACAACTAGAACTAAATTTTTTAAGCTGATACACCAGACTTCAAAGAAGTAGAATCTAAGTAAATGAAGACGTTTTCCCAAAAAACGTACCAAAAATAACTAACACAAAAACACACTTTGTTTGCTATTTTCTTAACTTTTTCTATCATAACGTTAAAAGTGTTGCACGGTATATATACTGAACAGATCTAAAATTAAACCCTGTGGTTCCGCCTCGCATTACAACACTGTGAACTCCCACGGGATATGTTAACAACCCCCCCCCCCCCTCCTCCCCCCACCCCTTCCACAACGCCGTCACCCGCCCGAATACTAAATATACTTGAAATAAAGCGTCTTCTTCCTATACGGCGGACCGAGTTTTATCAGGGGACGCTTTAAACCTCTTGCGAGAGAGCGTCAAACTTATTTCTATAGAATTGCAACCAAGCGACGAGTTATGTGCTATATACAAATAAGTTTGGTTCTATTGTTGTTGTGGTTGACGGGTAGATAAATATATTCTGAATAATCTTTACGTCTTTCTGCTGCGTCGGTTGGCTGTTACCGTTGGGAATAACAAGGCTTTTAGTGTGATGAGTGTCGGTCGTTCAATCGGCTTCTGTCTGACTTGGTTGGTCTCCTGGGCGGACATGACGAATGGTTGATCGGGGACAAGACGATACATTGCGGCGGAATGATGCACGGATGTTATAGGAAACGAGACAATATTCGGTAATTATTTAAGAGATGTCTATCGGAATTTAACTACACATTCGTGTATATAATGGTGATTTATACCATTAACGTAATTGACTTCCTTTTCACTTACATCAGTAATTTGTGCTCACTTAAAACAAATAACCCTCTTCTAACATCTTCAATGTCATGCTCTTTATAAACAACTGTAGTAAAAAATAATTAAGACTAATAAAATAATTACTCAAATAATAAAAGTAATTAAATAAGTCCTAAAGTCATTGTTTTGTCATCTTTGACTCAGTGTAGATCAGGACGAGAATAATTTATAGTCAATGTTTCTGATCAATGTTTTTGTATTTTATTAATTTTGGCCATTATCGTTGTTATTATTGTAATAATCGTTATTTTACTATCGCTATGACTATTACCCATTTAAAATCACATCTTGTATCAGAGTGGGTCGACAATAAATATAAACGGTATGATGTTACTAATTTTATTTTTAATATCTTAATATTACACCTAGTGTGTGAATTATTTTAATAATCGGACGTCAAATCAATATACAAATTATGAAACAATATTTTTATAAATTGGTTTTAATTATAGTAGATTAAATTTGCAAATATTATCTTTTTGAAAATACTAGGAGCGCGATTGATGTCAAATATACACACGCAAGTACTGGTGTACTAAGTGTCACACGAGTGTAGGCTAACAACCAAGCCAGGGTGTATTTGGACCGGCTTTAAAGCTATCCAGAGGGGAAACTAAAGCGTGTACAGCATAGAGCGAGAGTTGTTCCCTTAGCCGGACTTACACGCTTACATCTGAGGAACAATGTGTGTTGTGATAACGACAAGCCCAGTTGCGTCATAGAGCGAGAAGCTACTGACCCGAGAACTGATAAGACAACTACATATTTACAGATATAGTAACTATAACATAATGCACTATAAACATAATTTAAACACAATATAATCTTAATTAAATACCTAAAGCAGGGCTTCTCAACTATGGATCGCGAAGAATAAAAATGGGGTCGCGAGCTTATGAAAAATTGAAATGAAGGTGTACAAAGAATCGAAAATTTTAAAGAAAATTTACAAAAAGATGAAGGCTTTATAGAACAGTTCTAAACAGAGGCTCAGCGGGAAACTTCCTTACTCTTGTATCCGCTTATATAATAAAAATGACAACACAGATCGAAGCGAATCGTTGCAAGTATCGGCTACAACAAGTGACCATCTATTTCAGTGTATAACTACGCAAATAAGGTCCGATATAAGACGGGGTCGCGAGATTTTTCTACCTAGAAATTTGAGGTCGCGAGCAAAAAAGTTTAAGAAGCCCTCTCCTAAAGTAACGTATCCACGAAACAAGATATTCCCAATAAATAATTTAAATGTGACGTTAGTGAAACTATACACACGGGCACCTGAAAAAAGGGTGGCCTTTACAAGTACTATTGAGATAACTCTTCTTAATAACCCTACATAGCTACAGTAGAGTTCCGCGGGAGTTTACACCATGGCCACACCATTCCCCCCCCCCCGTTTTGGACACCCATAGATACGTTGAAAGATAAGCTACCCCGAGATTTCTTGTTTTCCTAGAACGATCGGACCTTATCGCCTTGAAGAATGTGATGAGTGTGTATTCAGTCATCTGAATTCCTCGTCTTTTGCTCGAGTTTAAATGGAGATAATTGCTCAACTGGATTTTGCTCTAGGAGTGTACCTATTTGACTCCGTATTATGCAGATAAAGCCTTGGTAGGATTTAACCCGGGGTCAGAATAACATGGGGTTAGTGAGAGTTAAGAAAATCTACAGGATTGGGACCCCAGAGGGACTAAAACTGAAACGTGTAGTTGTTCCTTAAGCCGACGACTTACAAGATCCGAGCAACAATGTATCCTGTGATAGCGACAAGTCATAAAGTGAGCGAAGCTACTGACCCGAGTAGTGATAAGAGAAACCAGAGGGCGTTGGCTTTAGACTTGTAGCGACACGTCTTGTTATCAGTAGAACTTAACGGCCACCGGCTATGCCACTCGGATTGATACTTACTGGCTTGATATTTAATTGAACGCGCAGAAATGGGTCTGGGGAGGCGAAAAATTTTGCGAAATTCTCTTTCACAGTTCATGTGTGGTGTTCGAAAAATGAATTTAATAGTTAAATTTGCATTAGGTTCGTTTGTTTTACCTACACTAACCTACACTTTACACTAGTGTAGGCTCATTCGCTGAAAAAGGCGTTTGGGTATTAAGTGTATAGCTAAGTGTAGGGCGTTTGGTTTACTTTAGTGCTACAGTTTATACCACTGCTTTTCGGCTCATGCAGCTAGTGTAGTGTAATTAAAAGGCGCCAAAAAATTGTGTCAGTTCAAAATAAGGAGATCACTAGTCATGAAAAACGCATTCTGTTTTCACCGATGGCAAAACCGCAGCACTTTCATAACAAAATATATGCATTTAAAATTGATAGTAAATGTATATAAGGGATCTTTTGGACTATATACGGAAATAATGTGAGCATGCACACCCTAATCTCAAAACGTAAGAAGGTCAGTGTAAAGCATAAGGGCGCTTTCATAGCAACACGGCAACACGTTTTTTCCGGACCGGCAGATCACGTGAACCAATCAGGGCAGGGACGGCAAGTTTCTGATTGGTTCACGTGATCTGCCGGTCCGGAAAAAACGTGTTGCCGTGTTGCTATGAAAGCGCCTTAAAGTAACGTGTAAATAAAAAGCGTTTTCGTATTCTGGGTGACGCGCGAAGCAAAATCAAGTGTAAAAGCCTACAATTGGCCTACACTCACCTACACGTTACACTACACTATGCATGTAAAACAAACAAACCTATTGTGAATGATTGTAAATTGTCGCGGTGGTAAAGCTCCAGCCTCCTAGCCCCCCCAATCCTTCTGGATACGCCACTGTCTGCAGCACGTGACGTGTTTTTTGACGCAACCAACCATGAGAACTTCATCCCGCCGCCCAAGCAAAACAGTTGAAGGCGCTCGGGCGGGCGGGTTTATGAGTTACGTCTGGCTGACCTAATATATCACACCCTAAAAACCGGGCGGGCGCGACGTGGCGAATAACTTCTCGGAAGACTTACCGTTTCAATTTCTGAGAGATTACCCACCCCCTCTTTCCCTCTCCCCCCCCCCCCCCCCCTCGTGGTCGATCAGGTGCCCCACAGCATAGAGAACCATGTGAGTCCATGGGATCGTAACCAGCCACAGCTATGGGCCCTATACCCATTTACCGATAGGGGTGGCTTAGCGGTAAGACGCGAGACTCTAGTTCGAGAGGTCGCCGGTTCGATTCCGGCCACCGGCAGTCCTGACTGAAGGTTTTTTCCGAGGTTTTCCTCAGTCGTTAAGGCGAATGCTGGGACTGAGTCATACTATCCGCCCTCGGACATTCCTTCCCAACTATCCAAACACCCTAATAACCTAGTTAGTCACCTGAAGAGGGGCACATCAGGTAAAGCTGGTGTGCACCCTATAACGGGTATTCCTACGAAAAATTATTAATTATACCTATTTGTCACAACGCGGAATGAGGTTGTAAAGTTATAGCTCACGTAGGCTTTCGCGGCCCGAGTCAATCAATAAAACAACAATACACAACAATAGGGAAACAATAGGGCTTGCCACAGTCACAGAGTTGAGCTGGACCGAGTAGGTTTCATTCTGTGACTTCTTCAAGTTTTTTTAGCTCTGAAGATGGGTAGTGTAACCTGCCCGAAACGTCAGCTTTTAAACGATAATCCACGCGGCTATACCCGAAAGCCAAGTTCAAATTTAAAGTTATAGTTGTCCCACTCTAACTTTTATCATGCTGACTTCAGATCGTTATCTGCTGACTCTTTCATGAACGCGTTTCAACGAAAACTAACAGACTCCGGACGTCTTTCTGAAGGCATGCGTAAATGTAGTATTCCGCTGAGTGGAGTGTACAATCCTAATTAGCCACGCCCACCGTTCCAGGTAACCAACGGAATGTCGTAGATCAACCTGTTTCAATTAAAGATGGTAGGAACTGGAGTAGTAGAAAATAAAATTGGTACCATAACTCAGCTATGTCGCAACCATAAGAATAGCCTACTTAAGAGCGAAGGATACCTCTACGTCAAAAACCGTAAAAAGGTTTCATTTTTCAATTATATCTCAAGAATGGGCTCCGAAATCGTAAATCTGAATCAACAGCGCACTGTGGTTTAGTAAGCTCTACATACTGAATGCTCTAAGTTGTGTCTTACATTGTAATCAGTATGGTTTCTATATCTGATCAATTTCATTAATAATTATCGAATTAATAATCAAAACAACTACCCTAATGGTTGTAATATTTCACCTACCAAAACACAGTGTGCTTTTGATTTAAATTTTCGATTTTGTGTTGCAATCTTGAGATATAATTAAAAAAATTAAAATTGTCTGAGGTTTTTGACGTAGAGGTACCCTTCGCTCTTAACTCTATGAACTTGACTGTATGTACTTGACTGAATGTACTTGACTGAATGTACTTGACTGTATGCACTTAATTGTATGTACTTGACTGTATGTTCTTGACTGTATGTACTTAACTGTATGTATTTGACTGTACGTACTTAACTGTATGTACTTGACTGTATGTCCTTAACTGTATGTACTCAACTGTATGTACTTAACTGTATGTACTCAACTTAACTATATGTACTTAACTGTATGTACTCAACTGTATGTACTTAACTGTATGTACTCAACTTAACTGTATGTATCACGTGATTTGTGGTGATGTGTGTAATTTGATCGCATTTAACCTCACCGCGAATCAATTTCTTCAGGTGAAGAAGTGAGTTGGGCACGCAACACAAAGTGGGCTACAGAACCCACGATATGAGACCTACGCCGTGTTGGATAATACGGCCCGTGACAACTTGTGTAGCGGAAACACTTTCGAAACAAACACGTTACTCGGAATGATGAATAGTTCTAAGGTACGATTTCACACACAGGAAATAAGTTAAGGAAACGTTTTCCAACCCTGTAGACTACAAACACCATCGACGAGTGAGTGATAACCAATCAAAGATCTATATGTTAAACATGAAACATATGAATCAGTGATTGGACAGTGCGAACACCTACAGACAAATGCAACATGGATTCAATTCCATCACTTGTTGCCTTAGGAATAAGAAGTAAACGGTGACTTTGGAGCCGTCCTAGCAACGAAGCACTCAATAAATTCAGTTTTTCTGAATCGGCCTTGTTGATTCTGTCATTTGTCCGCAGGTGTTCGCACTGTCCAATCACTGATTCATATTGTTTCATATTTGAAATATAGATCTTTGATTGGTTATCGCTTACTCGTCGATGGTGTTCGAAGCCTACAGGGTTGGTTTAGTCGCTTTAAATTAAAGTCCCCCACTGAAAATCAGTCTCGTTACTGAGTGGGTAGAACCTATAAATACGATTTTTTGTACGTATAGGACGGAGAGATTCAATTTGAAAAGTTTTCCAGAAAGTTTCCGGAGATTGTTTACGTGGAATAAAAAAGTTTGTATTGTGGCCTCGATCCCTATAGACTATCGTCCAAAAAAATTTAGGTTTCCCACTGTATATATGTTTGGTCAGTTAAAACGGCTCTGATACCGATCGTGTGAAGTTTTCGTGACTGGATATATCAAATTCCGTGATTAGTTACTGTGTGTTTCATAAGAAAAAAAAAATTAAAGACAATAATGAGGTTGAAATAATTATTTTACTCATTTAATTATAGCAATATATTGTATTAATATATTATAATAATAAATTCACGTGCTGCGTCGTTGGGCAGGCCTAAATAATATAATTTATGTTATTGGTGGAAGTGCCAGTCCCAGTATTACCTAGACTGGCGCCGCCACCAAAATCTTGAAAAACTGAACTCAGATTTACTATACACTCAAAGATTTTATTAATATATAGAATAAAATAGTAATTAATTGTATCATTATACACTGTATTTTATTTTCCACTGCTGAATTACATTTAAATGGATTATGCTGTCCTCTGTCAGATATCTTTTAAGGAAGCGACACACGGAAAATATATCTTGAAAATAAATATTTCTTTGCTGCCACACGTATAAAATGTTTCCAGTATTGGTGCAGCCATCTAGTGATTTGAATCTCATCATGTATTGGCCACATGTCGTGAAATGTCTTCGAATAATGTTTTTTACGCAGGAAATGTTAGTAAAAGAAAGTTTTTGTTAAAAAAAAAATGGTTTTGTGTGGCTCATCAACTTGTAAACTTAAATAAAACACCATGATACGATAATGAAACGAAATAAGTTTAAAAAACTTGTTTTCAAAACATGTGTAAGTGGCTTTAAGCGCCATTCAACTATCATTCATAAGGCGTAAGGTGTGTTAAGTAGTAAGGTTTATGGAGCAAGGCGTAAAAAATATCACAGAACTTAGCTTCTTACGTCTTACACGTTACGCCTTACGACGCGTTTAACCAGTTGCATTCAAATATACACATCACAGCAGTACGCCTTACGACTTACACAAATTAAGAGGGAAGAGTAAGTCTACGTCAAAAACCGCAAAAAACGTTCATATTTTAATTATATCTCAAGAATGCATATCGAAATCGAAAATCTGAGTAATCAGCGTGTTGTGGTTTGGCAAGCCCTACAGACTGAATGATAAATGTAATCAGTATGACTATGATACTTATTTAAATCATAATGCAATAAAATAGAAATCACATTCATACTAAATACAATGTTAAATACATTTATCATTCAGTTCGTAGAATCCACCAAACCACAATACGCTGATTACTCAAATTTTCGATTTCTAGGTTTCATTTTTGAGATATAATTAAAACATGACAATCTACTGCGGTTTCTGGCGTCAACGTACCCATCGTTCTCAACCCTTACAACTGATTATGAACGGCGCTTCATCAAACAGACCACTCCGAGCACACTCACCACGCCGAAATAGCCAACAGCGCTGTTAGTGCGCTCTAGCGGCAACGCTAGTAATTACACCCATGACGTATTATGAAGGTCTACAACATCACATCCTCTTATTAGGCCGCGCGCACAGAAGTTTAACAATTTGGCAGAACAGAAGGCAAAAGCTTAAAACTACGCGTGTATAATGTGTACTTAGAGAGGCAGAAACTCATTAACGTAAGGCGTGGCTTAATTACATGGAATTAAGTCATTATTTACGGTTAACAGTTCTTCAGTGGGCGCCGCATGGAGCGCTGCTGTAGACGGAGATATTTCGCGACAAGGCCATCGTAATTATTACTGGAGGGGATTCCCGAGGCGGAATGAGCGCGCGCGCGCGGCCATGCGGGAGTTTTCGGTACTTTCAAGGTCAGTCACAGTACGACCAAAGAGCTTAATAAGGCCATGCGGGAGTTTTTGGTACTTTCAAGGTCAGTCACCCTACGACCAAAGAGCTTAATAAGATCAAGCGGGAGTTTTTGGTACTTTCAAGGTCAGTCACAGTACGACCAAAGAGCTTAATAAGACCAAGCGGGAGTTTTTGGTACTTTCAAGGTCAGCCACTAAAGCCAACGTCTCACAGTGCGACCTAAGAGCTTAATAAGATAATTATTATATGGTCTTTAACGACAACTAGATCATATGACAAGGCAAGGTGTTAGAGGAAAGGGACAAATAGGTCGTAACGGCGAGGAAAATGGAAAGAGGAGGACGTGGACTGCTTTGGACTGCTTTGCGCGCGGCAATGCGGGAGTTTTCGATATACTTTCAAGGTCACTTTAGACAGCCAACGTATCACAGTTCGACCAAAGAGCTTACTAAGATTATTATTTCTTTGGTGTTTAACGACGTACTCGACAACTAGATCATATGACAAGGCAAGATGTTGTAGGAAAGGGACAAATAGGTCGTAACGGCAAGGAAATGGAAAGAGGAGGACGTGGACTGCTTTTCGTCTAGCTTCTCCCTCTCAATCTGTCCGGCTAGCTAGGGTGGCCCCACCAGAAGCATATGCGGTGTTAGGCAGCACTCGTGCATAACTCACTCAGCCAAGACTTGAACATCAGGCAGAGAGCGCTTCTCAGTCAAAAGGAAATTGTTGTATGTGTATATCTCACTTTTCTTCTTTTCTCCCCTTCTCTCCTTCTCTCCTTCTCTCCTTCTCCTCTCCTTGACTCCTTGTCTCCTTGTCTCCTTGTCTCCTTGTCTCCTTGTCTCCTTCTCCTCTCCTTGTCTCCTTGTCTCCTTGTCTCCTTGTCTCCTTGTCTCCTTGTCTCCTTGTCTCCTTGTCTCCTTGTCTCCTTGTCTCCTTGTCTCCTTGTCTCCTTGTCTCCTTGTCTCCTTGTCTCCTTGTCTCCTTGTCTCCTTGTCTCCTTGTCTCCTTGTCTCCTTGTCTCCTTGTCTCCTTGTCTCCTTGTCTCCTTGTCTCCTTGTCTCCTTGTCTCCTTCTCTCCTTCTCTCCTTGTCTCCTTGTCTCCTTGTCTCCTTGTCTCCTTGTCTCCTTGTCTCCTTGTCTCCTTGTCTCCTTGTCTCCTTGTCTCCTTGTCTCCTTTTCTCCTTTTCTCCTTGTCTCCTTGTCTCCTTGTCTCCTTGTCTCCTTGTCTCCTTGTCTCCTTGTCTCCTTGTCTCCTTGTCTCCTTGTCTCCTTGACTCCTTGTCTCCTTGTCTCCTTGACTCCTTGTCTCCTTGTCTCCTTGTCTCCTTGTCTCCTTGTCTCCTTGTCTCCTTGTCTCCTTGTCTCCTTGTCTCCTTGTCTCCTTGTCTCCTTCTCCTCTCCTTGTCTCGTTGTCTCCTTCTCCTCTCCTTGTCTCGTTGTCTCGTTGTCTCGTTGTCTCCTTGTCTCCTTGTCTCCTTGTCTCCTTGTCTCCTTGTCTCCTTGTCTCCTTGTCTCCTTGTCTCCTTGTCTCCTTGTCTCCTTGTCTCCTTGTCTCCTTGTCTCCTTGTCTCCTTGTCTCCTTGTCTCCATGTCTCCTTGTCTCCGTCTCTCTTTCCCTCTTTCTCTCTTTTTCTCTTTTTCTCTTTTTCTCTTTTTCTCTTTTTCTCTTTTTCTCTTTTTCTCTTTTTCTCTTTTTTCTCTTTTTCTCTTTTTCTCTTTTTCTCTTTTTCTCTTTTACACTTTTTCTCTTTTTCTCTTTTTCTCTTTTTCTATTTTTCTCTTTTTCTCTTTTTCTCTTTTTCTCTTTTTCTCTTTTTCTCTTTTTCTCTTTTTCTCTTTTTCTCTTTTTCTCTTTTTCTCTTTTTCTCTTTTTCTCTTTTTCTCTTTCTTTCTCTTTTTCTCTCTTTTTCTCTTTTTCTCTTCCTCTCTCTTTTTCTCTCTTTTTCTCTTTCTCTCTCCCCCTCTCTCTCTCCCCCTCCCCCCCCCCTACCCCATCACGCATGTATCCGCCCGCGTAACAACGCACGCTCAATTACATTCCAATCACACACGCACATCGCGTAATGGCCGCCCGTACGTGTCAGACATATTTTACATTTTGTTTATCGGCGGAGTATTTCGATTCACGTGACACGGAAGTAATAAAACAAAATGTCGGCGATCGTCCTTGAGGCAACAAGTAATTGACACACAGAACGTCAACCCCGTTGCTTTGATGACGTCATCATTATTGCCGGCAACCTCGGTCCCCGTAACGGACCGTCCGTTGAAGAAGAATACAAGCTGTTTGCCTGAAAGGAACAACTTGCAAACATTCGTTATGAACAAGCAATGAAATCTGAACACCAGCTTCCGATATTCGTAAAGTCAGGGCTTTTTTTCGGCCGGTACGAGCCGGTACGCGTACCGGCTAACACAAGAGGCGTACCGGTAAAAGGCAATAAAGTCACACTATAGCCGGTACGCTACGATTAGCCTTGAAGCGCGTGAATCACTTTGAATTGTGCACAGTGCAGTGTGACAGGCTGGTGACTGCAAAATATGTTTTATTTTGTAATATAAGGATGTTGCCACCCGCTGGTGTGACATGTAGTGAATCACTTCTTTTTAGACTCTTGGCGGCCACTCACTACAGTAATCTTTTCTATCATTTGGGTTATCAGTTCTAAGGAAAGATAATTAGGGTTGTTTTGACTAAAATGTCAACTGTCAAGAGTAGCTTCTGGGAACCGCAAAAGAGAATTTACCTATTCTTAATTTTCTGTTTTCCTGGAAAGCGCCTTTTCAATTTACAGACAACGATTGGGTTGTGTTGTGGGAGGATGTGGGGGGGGTGGGGGGGTCGGTGGTCAAGGGATTGTAAGTTTTGTGTGGCAGGGTAAGTTTCCTCTCTGGTGACGAGTGGAGATGTCGTCGTTATTAGCGAGTGTGTGTGTGTTTAGTGAGAGTGTAAAAAATAAAAATGAACCGAAAAATAACTTCTTGGGTCGTCACCTCGCCACCTATACCCGAAACAGAGCAAAAGACCGACGTGTTGCTGACGAGAACATGACTATGAGTCATGTTAGGAAATTTCTTTGAATTCGATATCATCGATTTTGGTGAGTTATTAATTATTTTAAAACAAATATTAACTATTAAGTTTGTAGTGAGTAAATGCACGTCTCGTGTTTGGGTCACGTTAAACAGGGGCGGATTCAACATGAGGCGTGGGGAGGAGGGGGGGGGGGGCCTGGAAAAATAATTTTAGTTTCCGTCTTATTACAATGAAACCATCACTATTGGCACGTTTTAAAAAAAGATATTTTATGTTTTCTGCGGACGCCAGTTCACGCGCACGCGCTGCTCGATCGTGTGGACACAGAATCTAATCCCAGTCACGAGCTGTGCAACATAAGCTTCATATTTCGTCGATATCTACGATACAAGTCCGCCTTAAAAATGCGTTTTTGGCAATCAAACTTAATGCAGTACCCCAAAATTTTTTCGCCTACGGCGAATTTGCCTCCGGCGGCTGGGGCTTCGCCCCAGACCCCACCTATACCACGCCAGTCACATGAAACATTATACCGAACGTACCGGTTAACTTTATTTTAGAAAAAAAGCACTGCGTAAAGTTATGATTTTTACACCGAAAGACTATAGTTCTATAGTTAGCTGTTATTTAATTAGTAAGTGAGATAGTTAATTGTTAGTTAGTGTAGTTAGTAAGTGTAGTTGAGTGTTTTTAATTCAGAAAGGAAGTAAGTCCACTGAGCGTAGTTCCAAGACAGATGCAAAAACTGTTTGCAAGTCTCGGACTTGCACACTTTTTGCGATACCCTAAACTTTCTAATAAAATTTGCTTCTTTGAAAAGAGCTGGACTTACGTCATTTCCACCCCAAAATGAGGGTCTCAAATTTATCTCGTATTTTTTATCCAATACTATTTGCTTTTCTAACGATGAATGGAATCATTCTGTAATGTTTTAGATATATTCTAAAATCATTGATAGGCCTATACCGATAACACTATAATGTGTTTCTTTATTTCGTGATCGTAGGCTTGTTGTTCGTATTCAAGCATAGTGGTGGACATGTACGTAAAGTTTATCATCTTATTGTTATCTTCGTGCAAACAAGAAATGTTTGATGTCACTGCCATCGATGTCTCAAAGTCTAGGGGTGTTATCAGCTATAATACTTTGTATACTATAGGCCTAGGCCTAGACATGTGGGTGTATTTCGTCTTTATTCTATACACGTGATGAGTACATGGCAACAACAAGAGAGAGAACGAGAGAGAGAGAGAGAGAGAGAGAGAGAGAGAGAGAGATTGATTGATTAAGGTCTTTTATTTATGGCGGGATTAAGGCCAGTGAGGCCTTACCTTCCGTCAAACCACACTTTAGTTGTAAAAATAAAAGAAACAAAATTCATAATGAAGAATACAAAAGGAAAATACAAAATACATAATACAAAACACACAATACACAATACAAAATACAAAATACAAGATATAAGATACACAACACGTGTTCAATTGTTAAGATTTCAAATAAAATAATTAAAAAAATTAAGAGAAAAAAAAGAGAGAGAGAGATTGATTGATTGATTGATTAAGGTCTTTTATTAAAAGGCGGGATTAAGGCTAGCGAAACCTTATCTTCCATCCAACCCTTTTAAGAAGATACAGTACATGATACAATACAGTAAGGTGATACAATACAATAATAAGGTGATACAATGCAGTAAGTACATTATAGAGAGACATAGTGTGAATATTTAAAAGGAATAAACATAAAAAAGAAATAACTATGATGGTAATAGACGCATGGAAATCTCTTATCTTAATTTAACTTATTGGTAATTTTAAACATAAAAATAATACGCCTCAGGTAGACTATAAATAATTATTTGTAGACGTGAACAATTGAAAATACAATAAACAATAATAAAAGTTAACCATTCATTCACCACATTTATCCATCACTTTCATACCGTTTCGTTATAGTAATGACTACGATAAAAACAAGACATCCTCGTAAAATAGCATAACACAATAACCCAGCTTATAAAACCAATCAACAATGTTTTGATTGTTTTGACACTATTTGGCACTATTAGCGTCATTGTCATTATTATATATACGACTAGAATAATATGATATAGTGGCACTTTGAAAAGCATTAAAGTTATTCTTAAATTTGTCTCTGATGTCTGTCGGAAGAGCATTCCAAGTTCGAATAGCGTGAATTGTAAATGAGTGGTCAAGGAGATTAGTTCTGTGAATGGGAAATGTGAGTTGCGTGCCCAACCTAGATCTGGTATTAAATTTGTGGTTTGAGTGGAGAAGTTGAAAGTTGGATGCGAGATAAGAGGGTGACGATGTTGAAAGTATCTTGTGTACAAGGCATACGGAGTGAAGGTTTCGGCGATCCTTTAAACGAACCCAACCGAGTTGCTTAAAGCCCGGAGATATATGGTCTGACTTTCGAAATCCCAATATAAATCGGACACACGAATTTTGTGCCCTTTGGAGTCTAATTGCTAAGTCTTCGGTCAGGTCATTGTATACAACGTCACAGTAGTCGAAGTGAGGAATGATAAGGGATTGCACTAACATTGTCTTTAGTCTAGTCGGAAGGAAGTTTTTAAGTCTATTCAATGAGTGTAGGGCGGCATACGTTTTTTGACATACGTGTTTGACGTGTTCTGTCCAGGAAAGGTCATGAGTCATAGTCAGTCCTAAGTTCCTAACTTGTTGTTGAAATGGTATTGTTGAGCCGTTTAAAGAAACTTTTTTGACTGCTGAGTGATCCAGTTTTGATAACAGTTTGTGATAACCTAAAATAATAACTTGAGATTTTGTAGGGTTAATGTGCAAGCAGTTTCTATTTGCCCATTTCGTTAGAGATTGCAGGTCTTTATTTATCATGTCAATCGCTTGGTTTATTAGTAATGGAGAAACGTGTATGTAAATTTGGAGATCGTCCGCATACAGGTGGTGATGGCAATAGATTAATGACTTAGAAATATCGTTAATGTACAGTGAGAATAGCAAAGGTCCTAAAACGCTTCCCTGCGGCACACCGGCCGTCACTGGCAGCCAATTAGATTGTTTGTCGCCTGATACTATGCACTGTTGCCTGCCGCGAAGATACGAACTCATCCATTGTAGTGTGGAGGGAGAAAAATTGATAGATTGAAGTTTGTTTATAAGAATATCAGTGTCAACAGAGTCAAAGGCCTTGCTAAAGTCTAGAAGGGTCAGAATAGTAAGTTGTCTATTGTCCATGTGAGTTCGTACGTCATCGGTCACTTTAATGAGTGCAGTGCACGTGCTGTGATTACATCGGAAACCAGATTGATGCACGTCTAGAATATTATTTTCTTTCAAAAAATCCGAAATTTGAGTGTGGACAATATACTCCAGAGCTTTAGAGAGAGCAGGTAGAATGCTGATCGGGCGATAGTCATTGGCTGTGGAAGGATTAGTATTTTTTGGTAGGGGGCGTACAAAGGCTTGTTTCCAGATGTTAGGGTAGATGTTATGTGTTAGAGAAAAATTGAAGATATATACAATCGGCTCGATTAAGATAGGGGAAAGATTAATCATGAGTTGGATAAGTTTAATGGGTATTAGGTCTACACCTTGGGCATTTGATTTGATTCGTTTTATCGCGAACAGGGCCATTTTTGGAGTAACGTGTTTAAAATGAAATGGGTCATAGGTGGGTTGCGCTGAATTGTTTGCAATATCGTTTATATGTTCATGTTTTATTATAGGATCAACGTTTGCAGGTAGTGTAGTAAAATAGGTGTTAATTGCTTCTAAAGGTATTTCAAGTGGAGGTTCCTCATCTTTCTGTTTTCCGATGCCCATGTGTGACAGACTTTGCCACATTTTTTTAATAGGGATTTTAGGGTCTAATAACTTAAATGTGTGTCTCTTCTTTTCTGTCCTAATAGTCTGATTTGTCTTATTTCTTAAGGTCCTGTATGTCTCTTTGTTGTCGTCATTAGGGTTTCGTTTGTATACATTATAAGCAGCGTCCCTTCTTGACATAAGGTCTCTTATTTCTGAATTGAGCCAAGGTGAAGGAGGCTTACTTACCCTAATAACTTTGAGGGGGGCGTGCTTGTCGTAGAGTTGTAACAGTAGGGAGTTGAACACGGATAGCTTATCGTCAATAGTAGTTGCAGTCAGTATACTATCCCATGGCAAGGAGATCGAATCTATTTTAAATTGGTCAGTATCTATGAGTCTGAGGGCTCGACGAGAAATAAATTTTGGTTTATGCTTTGGGGTGCGGATTGAGTATTGAAGATATATTAAATCGTGAGCAGAGATTCCCGGGACCGAGAGTTGGCCATGGTTTAGTACTCTGTCTTGATTGGATGTCATCATAATATCTATCCATGTGTGGGAGTTAGACGTATGATGAGTTGGCTCTAAGGGGAGTATAGATAGATTGCATGATTCAAACATAGTTTTTAATTGCTTTGTATCTGTGGGATTGATTGACAGTAAATTAGTGTTGAAGTCTCCCATCACAATGACATGCTCATAGTGTGCGATATAATTTAATAGAGCAGCTTCAAATTCAGTTAAAAAGCCAATTTTTGGGGGGCGATAGACGAGCGAGATAAGTACTGTTTGGTTTCTTAATTTAATTTCAAAAATAATATACTCAGGCTTAGCGTTATACACACTAGGGGACTGACTTAAAACTTTGCATTTTATGTCGTCACGAACATACGCGAGAGAGAGAGAGAGAGAGAGAGAGAGAGAGCACTCTCATCAAGTGGTTAGGTGTCGCGTGCTGCCTATCTTGTATTGTGACTCTATTAGGGCGGGAAGCTTCGTGGAAAACTAGACCAGAGTCTTGTTGGGCTAGGCTAGGCGCACTCATCGATATTAACATAATTAAATATGCATCAAAGATGGGAGATTTCAAGACAACTTTCAATATTGTCCTCAAATATAATTCCACTCTACTTTACAACCCTAATTCTCGTGTAGACAAAGCACTTGTCTAGCAGCGGTGGTAAACTGATCGCTAGTGACTGAAAACCATTAAAAATTCATCGATGAAGGAGTTTTCAAGATTGTCCAAAAATATAACTTCACTTAACAAACCAAATTCAAAAGACTTGTCGGAAGTTATAAAGCCGTTCTAGACTGTAAAACTTTCCGTTCGAGAAGTTAATTCAAGATTGTATTCATAAAGTTGTACGAAAAGTTGAATCAAACATTGAATAAGTTACCAATTTAGACGGGAAGTTGAATTGAATTGAATTGAATCAGAGATTCTCAAAAAAAGTTGGAAGACCACACACGCACTGTGAGTACAGATGTACTTATCTTACGGGTTATGATAATCACAAATTGTTGAAGAAATTACATACTCACATGGTCCATTGACATTAGGATGACCAGACGTCCCAAAAAATGCGGGACACTTCCGAATTAAACACAAGTGTCCCGCGTCTCGAAATGTTTCATTTCGGGACACCCTTTGTACCAAAATTGGTAAATTCACGATTTTCTTGGATATGTGGTTCAAAAATTACAACTAACTAGGAAAAAACAAAAGATATAAGCGGTCAGTAATATATTTGTAATTCGGAGCACCGCCAAAACTAGCTGTCTGCATAGGAAGTCTTATTCGCTTGCGCTTCCCTAGCAGAGCGCTAGCGTGCAATACACCGGCAAGGCACGGCTACACCGCTATTAATATGGAATACAAATATATTAAACAAATTAATATCGAGTAAGAAAATTTAAATAATTGAAAAAAATACCGTCGCCGTTCCACTTTAAGCGAACATTTAACCTCTGACAGTGTTTTCACCTCCATTCGGTTAGAGAAAAAAAGTGTCCCGAAATTCAGTCTTGACCATCTGGGGCCTCATTCCTGTACATTTGCAAACTTAACCCCGGTGTTAGTCAATAGCCAATCAGGAGTCAGCAATGGAGACACCGATCGAAGGAAGACATTGTTGAAAAAACGAGACAAAATAAAAACAATAACAAACAAAAACAGTCCAATAACCTCAAAACTTTGATTAAATACTCAATAAAACTATACATTTACATATGTAGGACCTATATAATGTACTATAAATACACAAAATTGTTAATAAACTTCAATAAACACATAAAGTAACGTATCCATGAAATAGGATACTCTCAATAAAGAATGGAAATGTGACATTTGTGAAACTATACACACGGGCATTGACAAAATGGCGGCATTCCAAAGTATTGTTGAGATAACTCTTCTTAACCCTACTATCAGTCAGGGTCATATTTGGCTCCGAATTATGCAGGGAAGTCTGTGTAGGAGTTAACCCCGGGGTCATTTTAACATGGGGTTAGCGAGAGTTAAGGAGGGTTAAAAAAATGTACAGGAATGAGGCCCCTGGTCACCGTAATTGACATGCCCATGCCTCTCCATGCCATATCCATGCCTCCCCACCTCCATATCATGTCCACGCCTCTTTACAAGTACACAGTGAATAACGTTAGAGATATTAAATTTTCAAGGATTGTCTAATGTTACTACTCAAATCATCTCACTACATAAAGTTTAGTCTTTGAAGCTTTTTTTAGGGGATGTGGTATTTAGACCGCAAGCCCCCTCACTCGTGTGCGTCACTGTAAGTAAATATAGATTCAAGCTCGGCCACCCTATTTCTTTCTTGATACACGCAGAGAACTTGTCAAAAGTTAGGCTAGGCTTAGGCCAACTCATCGATAGTGGAAACTGGAAACCATGAAATATTCATCGAGAAAGGAGTTTTGAGGATGACTCAATATTGTTTGTACAAAAATGTGAACTCACCCTCAACCCTAGAATTCTGGTCTAGACAGACAACTGTTACTGTCAAGTTAAGTGCAGGATTTGTTACTATGGAATTGTTTTATTATACAAGCTATTTTCCATAAGAAGAACAAACTCCATAGCAACCATAAACAAATCACATACTTAACTCCGCTCTGCATTCCGCCCTTTAACACGACACCAGGTCTACTTCTATGAAAAGGTTGTTCTATTTCAACTTCATTTACTGTACAGTTTATGAATAACGTTTTTATACTAACAAAAAGTGATGTTTTAAAATCCACGAGAGTCAAGTTTTTATACAGCTATTTTTGAAGAATGGACGAATGCAGACACAACAATTGTGGCAGCCATGACCGCTGAAAGTAAAGAAAATAAAATACGCCTACATAAAACAAAAACAAAACAAGCTCAAAATGAACAAACTCTCATTCCACCGGTCATTGCCGGAGACTTTTCTGACAGTTCCAATTAATTGAATGAAACAGTATTACGAGTGTTTTCCTCCAACCCCTCCCCTCCCCACCCCTTATCATACCGTGTGCCGGCATTCATGCTAGCTCTAGCGTGTTGGTTGATGTTATCGAGGCTTCGGTTCGCTTCTCCACTACTAGAGCGCAGTACGATCGCATCACGCGACAACGGCGCCCCTCGCGGCCGGCGGACTGAAGGAGTATTAAAACCACATCCATCATCCGACTCTGACAGCTGATTTGTAGACAACCCCGACCGACTTGGTATCCCCCCACCCCCCTCACACAACAACTTACTTTATTACTTTAGCTATCCGAATAACCGCGCGAGAAAATAGGAGGGGTGTTTTTTTTTTTTTTTTTTTTGTACATAAAGAGTGGGAAAAACTAATTTCAGAAGTTTGATTATGTGATGGAAAACGCGGTTTGCAAAGCAATTCGTGCAGCGGCCTAATCTACATACGTTGATAATTGAACGGGGCACAATCGTGGATTGCTCAACTTTCCCTATTCGAACTAGCGGTAATTAAAGTATGGTAGGCCTAATATTCATGAGACAGACTCCAAGATTGTTATTATTATATTTTATAGGAAAAATGATATATTTTGAACAACAAGGTATTAAAAAACAACTGTGATACATACTAAGGGAATTTTTCACGCGTTGAATAATATATTTCTTGCAAACTATGAATTGAAAGAACTACTTTCAAGTAACAAAAAATGATATTGTCTTCAAGCATTGTGGTCAGTGAAGGATTTGTAAAAATAACATAGGACGGTGAACTAACATTCTTACATTGAACATGCAAAATCTGCCATGCTCTAAAGAGTTATGCCAAACCAATGACAAATAATATTCGGATTCGTCAAGACAAAATAAAACTACACACAATTTGATCCACATCGGACGAATACCGAAGACCATATGCGATGATATTAAGAAAAGGGTTCCACTCTTCCAAAACCTCTAAATAGACAACAGACACCCTCACAACCGATTACACTAGACCCTCCCAGCCCACTCTACAAGTTGCCCACAACAAACAAACATCCCCCACACATTTGATAATACTTTCTCCTCCTCCGGCGGAAACCAAACATTTTTGAATCGAAGCCAGACGTCTCTCCCCCCCCCCCCCGCCCCCCCTTACGACCTGTTTATAAAAAAGAACGTCCGCAGAAGACGTCGTCTCCGCCGCACATCAAAAGCAGGATCAACAAAACCACACTGAATATATTTCTTCATATGCGCGACTTGTTCCGCCCCCCCCCCCCCCCTTCCCCCCTCCTCGGCATGTGAAACCTAATCTCCCCTCCACCCTCGTTCGTATAGGCTCCTGAGGGACTGGGGTATACCCCACTATATACCCCACGCTACACTACCCCCACACGAGGGAGAAAATGTCATTCAATATTATTCTGTGGTGGCCACAAATTGTGATATCTGTATAAGTATAATTTATGACGTCATTCGGTGATATTTTCGTGCATTTCCGTAATATATGAAGATGTTTACGGGGGCGTTCTCCCTCCATAAAACTCAGAGATCTTCTCTTCTTTCGATTGGAGTAACTCCGTTCGATCTGGACCGTTGTCGTGTTTTGCCATTTCTCATTTTCTCTCTCGCGGCGGCGGCTTCGAATTCCAACCCTAATCCAGGTCTGCCAACCGTGAGACGTCGCGACGCAAGACAAATAACCCTAGCGACGGGGGTAGGATTTACATGTCTATACTATGTACTTTGAAAACGTGCCGATAATTTTCGGGTAAATATTTTTTTTTATATATATGCAGTCATGCTGTCACCGCGGAAGAGGTGGCTCAGAGGTAAAACGCTTGATTCTAATTCGGAAAGAGCACTCAAAATAGACTAGACACATTCTGGTGGCAAGAAAATGAACTTCTATTAGGAGTGGTTTAGCTGTCAGTTGTTCATTGTTGTTTTATTGTTTAATTCATCAATAGCACTGAAAGGAGGTTGCTTAGCAGCGCTATCTATGTTAGTTTTGAGTCCTCTATACAGCAGACGCTTATACGATAGTGTAACAGTATTAGGACCTTAGACCATTAGGACAAATGAAACCGAAAATAGTGACACTACATAATTCTACCATTATGATATTTACCACTTTTCTAAAAACGATGTGTCTATCTGATCTGATACATTAACTTCGAAAGTTTGACGTTGTAAAAGATACAACAATCTATATGTACTTTGCGTATCCTTTGGTTTTATCTAGTGCGCAGTCAAACCGCGTCCAAAACGTCAAAGAATAATGTAATGTAACTTTGAACAAACTTCACTAAAGTTCTCGTCTACAATACGGCTTACAGTACATTCACTACTCTATCAGGTAATAAATGGTTTTACAAAACACACAACAAGACGCTATTTCAACCTACGGTCTCCATTTCATCACACTCACATTTGATACAAAACAGCCCCAGAACCACTAAAGTCAGTACAGAAAACATCCACCGCACAACCTACCTTCGATAAAACAATTAATTACAAAACAAGAGTCGATGTTTTTACAACGACCCGTACACGGGGGTAGTTTTTGACCATTCATCAATCACTCGGGCACGCCGCGAGTGAGCGCATGAGGGGAGGGGGCGGGAAGGGGAGGGGGGGGTGACACGAGATGTCAATTCCCGGAGTGGTGGCCTTCAATTGAGGAGGGGAAGCTATCGCCCGCGCGCCCCTATATTCAAAAACCTTTCATTCCAGCGCTGTTCTATAGAGCACGCCCCTTCCCCTCGTATGATGACCAGTAACTTAATAACAGCCTTAATAACTCATACGCTCACCGTAACTAACTATACACGACAAATTTCTGTCTGCTTAATTTGGAAGTTAACTGGCAATCTAGCGGGTAATTACGTAACTAGAATATGTAAAGGTCCGGTGAGTGAGTTGATCGAAGCGAAGATGGGGTTTAAATTGTTTAAGGGTCAAGGGGTTGTAGCTGACGCCAATCGGGGTCGGTGTGGCCCTCGATAACAGAAGGCACACATACTGTTATATTTGATTAGTTACTAATATTTTATCAGTCAAGTCTTGTGAAAAATAAAGTATAAAAGAAGATACATCGAAATTTTCTAAAACAATATTTAAAAAATCCATTGTATCATCTAATGGGGTTATCACATAAGGGGGGGGGGGGTGAGCGACGGGGGAAAGGGGGGGGAGGGGGGGAGGGAGGCTCGTCTGTAGTTATTAAATTGACATTTCACTATATAGCTGCACACCGACTGTAAATGGTTAGTAACTAAGGAGAAGTCTTGTGGAAAATAAAGTAAAAAAGAAGATAAATCGAAAATTCATAAAAACAATATTTTTTTTAAAATGTCACTAAAAACGTCTACAAGTTATGAGTGTACGCGGCTATAGAACGCTCTCAAGTTATGCACGTTCTGGCTATACCTCCTCTCCATTGTATCATCTAATGGGGTTATCACATAAGGGGGGCGGGAGGGGGGGGGTGAGCGACGGGGGGGGGGGGGGGGCGGGTCTCTAGTTATTAAATTCACATTTAACTATAGAACAAACATAGCCCGACTAAGTATTGTGAAAAATTAAGTATAAAAGAAGATAAATCGAAAATTTATAAAACAGTATTTTTAAAATTAATGTCACTAAAAACGTTACCAAGTTATGAGTGTACGGTGCTATAGAACGCTCTCAAGTTGACCGCGTCCCGCCTATACTTCTTCTCCATTGTATCATCTAATGGGGTTATCACATAAGGGGGGCGGGGGGAGGGGGGTTGAGCGACGGACGAGGGGGGGGGGGCGCGTCTCTAGTAATATTAAATTCACATTTAACTATAGATCAAACATAGCTTCACAGTCACACCGACTATTATAAGTATAAAAGAAAATAAATTGAAAATTTATAAAACCATATTTAAAAAAAATGTCACTTTAAAATCGTCTACAAGTTATGAGTGTACGGAGCTATAGAACGCTCTCAAGTTGACCGCGTCCCGTCTATACCTCCTCTCCATTGTATCACCTAATGGGGTTATCACATAAGGGGGCGGGGTGGGGGGGGGGGGGGGGGGCGTCCTTAGTTATTAAATTCACATTTAACTATAGAACAAACATACCTGCACACCGACTGTAATACCTGGTTAGTTACTAAGGAGAAGTCTTGTGAAAAATAAAGTATAAATGAAAATAAATCGAAAATTTATAAAACCATATTTAAAAGTTAATGTCACTTAAAAAACGTCACCAAGTTATGAGTGTACGGAGCTATAGAACGCTCTCAAGTTGACCGCGTCTCGTCTGTACCTCTTCTCCATTGTATCATCTAATGGGGTTATCACATAAGGGGGCCGGGGGGGGGGGTGAGCGACGGGGGGGGGCTCGTCTCCAGTTATTAAATTCACATTTAACTAGAATAAACATAGCTAGACCGGGAAGCTAATGGGTTTATAATTGTTATAGCAGCAAGGCAGGCATAGGCGCGAAATAAAGGCGGTAGCTGACAACAACTTTTTGTGGCCGCTCGCTACGGATGGGCAATAAAAACTAAAAACCACGAGTTGTTAACATGTGGGTTTTAAAATCAATTTAATCACAAACCAGACCGCTTTCAAGTTGTTGTTGTTTCGTTTTTTTTTGTAGGTACAACCTACGTTATAACTTATAACAGCTCTATTTTTTTATACTCTATATTCTAATTTTTGTCGCATATTTAATTCATGATTAGAAACAGAAATTTCACTTTAATTATATTGTTTAGAATTAAATTAGATGTTGGTGTCAAGTTAATTACGGAGGTTCGGGAGTGGAACTATCGTCAGGCGCCAATATTTAATCATGAATTAATAATACTACACGGCACTACATCCACAAAGTGAAAACTGGATGCAATTTTGATTCTAAGGATTGGCTTGTCTTATATTTACATTGTAAATATAGTGTGGTTGTTATTTTAAAATCGCTTGGATACAACATTTTAAATATCATCCCTGATAATTACTAAGAAGATTTTTGTAGGCAGGATTTATTTGGTTCTCGATTGATTGATTGATTGATATATTGATTGATTGATTGATATTTGGGCTTAACGTCTCATACTACCAGGTATAACTGCCGGATTAAAAGTTTGATTGAAAGGTAATTTCACTTACAATGTTCATCGAAGATGGGGACTCCCCCAAACACCTGCGACCCCGCAGGAATCGGGACCGCCAGCAATGACAGCCACGCCCACACCCACAGGACGCCTCTCCTCATCGTACTAGTGGGTCTCGAACCCGAGCATGGTAGCGCACAGGACACTGACCAGCCAACCAACACACCCGTAATCCTTGTAGTACAACGCACTTGTTCTTCAGTCGGCAACACTTATTTTTAGAATATTCACAGTTTTACGCGTATTCGTGTTTTGTCATAGCACCGAATATAAAACTTTCACACATACATACAACATGTATTAAATTCTAAAACAGTAAGTTGTATATTCAACACTAGAATGGCGTAGATGCACTTATCTTCTCTCGACACCACTAAATTTGGGAATATTAATTATTTTTTGCGCATTTGTGTATTGTTATAGCACTGATTGTAAAACTAACACGTTATTATAAATATTAAGCCAGTAGGCCCTATGATATAATATATTCAACACCGAAAACGCAAACTTATAATAAATAGTAAAAATTTCCACCACTAAAAATCACTTCTTGTAACCGAGTCGGTAAACTATAAATACAAATGTATTTATTTTATTTTATTTTGATAAAAATTTAATCACTCTGTTATATCAAATCTTCTTATTTTTCTTCCCCCGAAAATTCAACATTAAAATATAATATATTTAATTTCTTTGGTTTCTGTAATAATCATGTTTTGACGTTCATTATTCTCTAAAATCTGAATCTGTAATACACGTTTTTGTCAATGTTGTAGTATTAATTTAAACAACACTTTGTACTACAAGACAGTTTACGTGTCGTTGCACTTCTCCCCCTATTCACGCGTTTACTACACTGTAGTAATCATAAGGGTGTAGTAAAGTTAAAAGCAGTTCGCCAAAGACATCCAATCTTGAACTTCTAATTAGCAATTAACGTTATGAAACTCACTGCCGGAATAATAAGCCACAGACACTCCAACTATATATATCAAAACATTAGCATACAAGTTCTGTGTGATGATCGAATGATATAAGATCAGTGTTATGAACTGTCGCCTACATTGATTTGAAATTATGTAATGCAGCGATGCCCACACTTGTGCAGAAAGAATGATGTATAGTCACTGGCTTTCTCAACACCATCTGTTCAATAACTCATCGGTAGTTTCATTTAATGGCCTATAAAACGATTTTATTTGACATATGGCGCACAAATTTATGTAGTAATTCTTGATTAGTTTTAATAATAAAATATTTATCTAATCGAATACATGTTTGTATATTCATATATTCGGTTGAATGTATTCACTTTTCAATGCAAACAATCTTGTGGTGTTTACCGTTGCTGCTCACTGAATGTAAATAAGAATTCCAAATAAATCACTTGAACACTATTTTAAAAATTCCGACATATTCAAACTAATTCAGAAATGTTTCAATTTTTAAACGGGATGGTCGTTTTGTAAAAAAAAAAAAAATTAAATGGATTTCAAAATATTTTCGAAATTTTCGAAACGAGTGTTCGAATTACAATCGAACTTTTTCGAACAAACTCAAACGAGAGTTCGATTAATAATTACACTTGAGTGGTCGATTTGGTAAAACAAAAAAATTAAATGGATGTCAAAAAATTTTTCGAAAAATTTAACAATCGAACTTTTTCGAACAAATTCAAACGACAATTCAAATAAATCCACTATCTTCAAATCCCCGCCTTCTATTCGAACAGATTCACAAAGCGTTGCACATGTGTAGCGCGTAGCAAAACCACGTGCGTCGTAATCGGACCGCAACATTGACAGTCAAACCACCCGACCGGCCCCGCGTACAATCATCGCAACACTGACTTTCACACTCGGCGTGTCGGTCGGCTACACGAACACTTCCGGAGATACCCGATCATCGCCGACCACTCACGACTGACGTTTGATTGATTGTGTGTAGATTGAAGAGCTGTGTTTGTTAAATAACCCTCTAATCGAGACGATGAGTTATGACTGGTGATGAGAGGAGACAGGTATCGGCACGTGGTCCACTCCTATTGAATATTACCGTCGCTAGAAAGTCACCTCACGCCCACAAATCATTTAGTGTGTGTTTTGTCTACGGTGCAACACTATGAAAGCAATCGTTTTGTCATTTTGTTGTCGCTGTCTACACCGTAAAGTGTTCGATTAGTTACGACAATCTACACTGGAAGTGCTCCATCTCTTGAAGAAGAACACTTTCAAAAATATTATACTAGGGGCATTCTATAATTCAGTAATTCTAATTTTGTTTTTTTGAGTGACTAATTATTCGTTGTTTAATGACGTACACGACAACTATACTCATATTATGACTCGGGGGGGGGGGGGGGGGGGGTACAAAAAAAATGGATAATAGAAAATAGAAAAAAAGAAAAAAGATTGTAATAGGAGTATTTTGTAATACAGTAATTCTAATTTTGTTTTTTGAGTGATTGATTATTCGATGTTTAACGACGTACTCGAAAACTATGATCATTTTACATTGGGGGGTAATTGAAGGTAGGACTTGTGTGTTTATTCTTATGTGATGAATTTTTATGAAGATAGGTTGAAGCAAAGATTACAAACTAGGGTAATCTTCGGTTGAAGTATACAGCTATTATGAAATATGAGTTGCGCATTACTTATTTTTGAAAATGTAGATAAGTAAGCCTACACAAATTACATTTACAATTGGGAAAAGTAAAGGATTATAGTACATTATTTGAACCTCTAGCATCACTGGTAAAAATGTTTTGCACATAAGGAAGAATCCATCCCCAAAAGAATGCATTAAACTAATTGTTGATAGATAATGCATTGGATCTCTACAATTTGGAATAGTTTCAAAAAGAGTGTACAAACAGTTGCGTTTTCATATTTTTTTAAAAATATCAGCGCACACCAAATAAACTTTTAACCCTGAATTTGTAAAAATATGTTTAAAAAATCAGCATTCATGATTTTGAAAAAAGATAACCTAAATATTTAATCAAAACTCATCATGTATGTTTCTTTGTGATAACCACAAAAAGAAACGACAAAATAAAAATGAATTAATTAAAGTAATTGTATACGTCTTGGTCTTGTGGTTTATTCCTGCTTCCATTGCAGAAGGTCCCGGATTCGACTCCCATTTCCAATTTATAATTATACTAGTGTCTTTAATAGAGTCGTCATGAAAATCAGGAATGTGATCACAAGTATTAATGTAAGGTTATAATGTCTATACCCATCGAAAATAAAACTCACAAAACATGAACTGTCTTAATTTTTTAAATGTATCTATTTTATTTCTAACACCCACGCAGGACTGCTAACACTAAGAGTAAGATGTAGCTCACCTTCAGCTAGCTGGCTCGGTTATGTATAAACTAGTTGTGACGTCACAGACCATAGAGTCTCCTAGCGGACACAGACCACCTGTCGCTTAGTTGCACATGTGGGTTGAAGGACGACGCTTAGTCGCTTAGTCTGCACTTGTGGGTTGAGGGACGACGCTTAGGCTCGAATGCATAGTTCACACTCAAGCCCTCCTCAACTCAGCCTCTCCTCAGCCTCACCTAGCCACCAATCACAGAGCCGTCCGCATGGCAATGCTGTTCTGTGATTGGTAGTTAGGCGAGGCTGAGGAGAGGCTGAGTTGAAGAAGGCTTGAGTCTGGACTATGCATTAGTCTGCATATGTGGGCTAAGGGACGCTTAGACGCTTAGGTTGGAATTCATAGTCGGCCCCTACACCTAGGGGCGCCCATTGTTACCAAGGTAACAGTTGTTTGCATGTTATTTCCCATAAACAAAACAAATCCATAGCAACAATGGGTGCCCCTAGGTGTAGGGGCCGACTATGAATTCCAACCTTAGTCTGCACGTATGGGTTGAAGGCGAAATACAGGTTCTTAGTTGCCGGTGTGGGTTGATCAAAATAAGAATTTTTCACAGTTTTAAAAAAAATCTCTCTGTTTATATAAAATGTTGAACGGTTCAGCTCTAGGTTCTAGACTGGAAGGTTTTTAATTAAAATTAGAAACACAATATCAATTAAAAAACTGTCATACAGCGGATGGTCATTTTCAGCATTTTGGCATTCGTCGTTTGTGAAGTGTGAAAGCACGTCTCTAAAATTTGGTATTGTTTCTCAAAGAGTGTTCAAATAGATAAGTTAACATATTTTTTAAATATTATAGCACACACCAAATAAACTTTAAAACCTGAATTTGTAAAATGTAAACAAAAAGCAAAAAACATTCATGATTTTCAAAAGTGATTACCTAAGTATTTAATCAAAATTTAGCTGCTACACGTATCAAAACTATTATACTTCCCTTTCCCCTCCCCCATCATTACCCACCTTTTGAATTGCAACCATACTCAATACTCAAAAATTATTTTAGGTACAAATGATTAATTACGGATAAGTGTGCGCTGTGTTTTCAGTGGTTCCCGGTAGTGGGTGAAAAATCTCTTATGCCGCCCAACATCTCATATCAGACAGTGAACGAACGATGCAAGTACCAACCACCACTCATTGTTGTACCCCAGGACCCGGTCGTGGAGGAAATACATCTCTTCTGCTAAGCATCTCACGTCATACAGTATAAATATAGGTCTCTCACAGCAAGAAGTAAGATAGTATCGGACCGCCCACGTCTAGTTTCCAACTTAAGCGCGAATCACAAACGTTATTCCCGATGATCTAGTACAATTTGGTTGCGTTAAGTTTTTTGACGGTAACGTACAAGAAAACGTGCATGCAGGTTTCCGTCAAAAAACTTAACGCAACCAAATTGTACTAGATAATCGGGAGAAACGTTCGTGATTCGCACTTGTTAAGTTGGAAACTAATTGTGGGCGGTCCTGGCTCCCCTGACACTATCCTACTTCTTGGCGTGAGAGACCTTTACCACTCATTGTTGTACCCCAGGACCCGGTCGTGGTGGAAACACATCTCCCCTGCCCAACATCTCACGTCGGACAGTATAAATACCACTCATTGTTGTTTCTCCAGCTGTCGACCTCTGAATGCCCTCTACGTCCAAGCGTACGTGACGATATTATTATTTTAGGACTGTATCTCGGCTATACTTGGACTTGGAGGAGAGATCAAAGAGGCGGATGTTTTCATAGCTTCGATCAGAATCAAACAATGCACCATTGAAGTGGATTTATAACATTAAGATTACACGGGATTTAAGCTATACAGCCAGCTTTGTGCTATTGTTGGGGAGTGGTAGTACAATTGGGAATGGGTAAGAGTGCCCGATGGCTGGGGTTCGATTCCCGGTCGACGTAAATTTGTCTACAATCTTATTACAATTCCACACAAAAGATTAGAATAGTTTTGGTGAATTCGGACCTTAAAAACAGTTTTTCACACAACATCTAGATTAATTTAGTTGCTTAGTTTGTTATTCAGAAACTTTCAAATTGCAGGGTACGTACAAATTGCAATTCGTTTCTAGCGGTTCGGACGCAGATAAATATTTTTGTGGGGGAGAAGGGGGAGGGGGGGGGGGGGGGGTGCTCTGGCGGGTTGACCAATCACACGTCAAACTCCACAAACTCCATCAGGATAAAGTATTTCTTAGAAATGGAAATTGTCTCGCAGAAAGTATGACTGCAATTCCGAAACACATATCCTAACACCTATTGATATCCCGAAAATTATTCCAAAACACCTGTGCCCAGATTCACAAAGGTGCCTAAGTGCTAAGACGTCCTAGTTAAGGCAAATCTTAGTGATATAAATTACGCATATGTCGGTCTTTAATTTCATAAAGATAAAATATAGTAAAATATCAACTATTTAACTAATAATATTTTATTTCTGAATGTGTAGTAACACCCAAAGATGATTTTTTTTATTTATCTAGTTGGGATTTGCCTAATTTAGGACAACTTAGAGTTAGGCATCTTTGTGAATCCAGGCCCAACAACGCTTAATTTTGTTTAATACTTTTCAGTCAAGGATGATCCACGTTTTCGAAACGTTTATCTCATCTAGAATACAGTACTCCACTCTATACTATACGGCGGCCATCTTTGATATTAAACGCTGACTTCGCTAAATTGTTTTTATTTGTGTTATAACCGTAGACGCGTTTTCCCGGTGCGCTTGCGAAAACATCGGCATAATTAGATTAGCCCATCAGCTTGGAGACTCCAGAGCAGCACTGCGGTTGCTTTGCAGATAGAACCAGACACTCAGCTTACATCTAGACAATTGTCGGTCGTACATTTTTATAATCATCTTAGAAAATTCGTATTCTTCTCCACAGCTAATAATATTCGTATATTTCACGCATAAATAAATAAAATAAATAAATTCACGTTTAGAGTCTACCCACTCAGTAATGATTAATGAAACTGATTTTCAGTGGGGGACTTTAATTAAAAGCGCCTAAACCAACCCTGTAGGCTCCGAACACCATCGGCGAGTGAGCGATAACCAATCAAAGATCGATATTTCAAATACGAAACATATGAATCAGTGATTGGACAGTGCGAACACCTGCGGACAAATGTCAGAATCAACTAACAGAATCAATACACAAACATTTCTTTGTTGGTATCTGCAGCCAAAGCTGTTGCCTATATTGCCACAGAATAACAATAAAAACAAATATTGAAACAAATTACTCTGAGTAAAACTAATATATAATATTAAAAATAAAAATAAACTAAAAAAAAAACTAAACTAAATATAAAACTAATATTCTGACTTATGAATGCACCTTAATGTTAAAAATAATGATTGTGCAAATTGTACGTTTGGAACATTTTACACTTTATATACCATCAATTGTTATATTGTTATACGTACAACGACAAAATGTGATGTAATTATCACGAATGTGTAATACGCAAAAAAATAATAATAATAAGAGTAGAAATGGTGCCTTAATATATTATCGTTAGTGAGGCTTGAAGTCAATTGGAGTAATTATCGAAATGCATCGAAAAATTTGAGAATTGTACCCCTAGCATCTATCATAGGACCTATTACTCGGATATCCTATACTTTTGAAAGCCAGAGAACAATATATACGGTATTAATAATTTTCTTAAATTGAGAAAAATTCCGATTTTCATCAACCCGCACCCGATCGCAATTTAAAAAGTATATTTCACCTGCAACCCGCACAAAATGTATATTACGGATATCCAGGTCTATTCCGATGATCATGTGACTTATAGAGGGGTTATTTTATTTTTATCTTATATGTCAGACAAGTCCAACGCCAGACACAATATTCCTCGACACGGATCAACGGATTCAGCTCTCCATTGAAAATCAAGACCACTTGTCAAACAAAGTGTTTCTGAGGGGTTGTTGATTTGTTGTGGGCCCAGCAAAGACCCTCCGCAAACTTTGAAATATACAGAGCGAGAAACAGAGATACTAAAATGCTTTTTTATAATATTCAATTAAACCTTTGTCGAAAACTGTACTGAATTCAGAGAAAACGATGAAAGTAAAAGAAAAAATGCACATTCTTCTATTCGATATTTTACTCAGGTATTAATTTATGTTATCTGTTGTAACTTTTATGTTTAAATGCAATACGTGATTATCACGGTACATCAGAATCACGTTATCACAAACAATACAATACGTGACATTATTAAACGTGATAGAATAGTAGATAAGTTAAATATATACAGGCATATCATATCTCAACGAAAGTGACAAAAAATGTATAGTTGCATTAACATAACACTACGGTCTGCAAGCCAACGGTTTAGCCTGCGGTCGCTTAGCCGGTTCCCATACGAACACCGAAGTTAAGCAACATCAGGCTAGGTTAGGAGGTGGATGGGTGACCGCACTCTCCTCTGAAACACTAGTCACCATTGGTTAGAGCAGATTGGAGGGTTCGAAAGCTTATGTAACAGCTTCGTTCTCCTCGTCAACTTCTCAGCAGTTCAGGTTAGTGGAGGAACCTATATGACTGGTCAAAGTTACACCGTCCTTTCGGATGGGACGTAAAGCCGATGGTCCCCTTGGTACTTTTCTACATGAGTAGGCTACGTGCCGGTACCAGGCTTCCCCTCCTCCCATCATCATTATCACTCATCAATCATCACTCATCAGGCTGAAGAGGACACTGTGCCCTACACTGGCCTTAATCACAATAAAGTAACTAAGTACGATCTGCAAGTGAAATATCCCTTACATTTCAAAATAAATGAGTATATAGATAGTTTCAAAAGAAGTAAAATTTTAAGAGACATTTGCCCACGTCAATCAATTTGACATTATTTTCATTACAAATAATATAAATTAAATAAACAAACTCTCTGTCTCTAAATCTAGAGCAGGATCACCGCCGTGTAAATAACATTGACGCTTCAATCAGCTGTCGTCAAAAATCAGCAGTGTAACCGGAAAACGATGTCACACGATTGAATTTAATTAATAAACATTTTCAGTGTAGACTGTAGACGCTCATGACGATAATATACCGCTTAATTTTCTGTACTACTCCATCATCAGTGTCTAGTGTATAGAAGGGCCATAACAGGGATGTATATTGCAGTGTACGATAATGCAGCCTCATCATATTACACAATCTATGCTCTCTCATGTCCAGTGGGCGGGGGGGGGGGGGGGGGGGGGGGGGGCGGGGGGGGCGAGTCCCTCTGATGTATTGCACATTATTGATCACTCACTCAAAGCCTCGACGGACACAGCATCCAGTGAGTGACAAATAACCAGCTTGGTTGTATCACTCAGTCATGTCCAAGTATACAACATAGTACTACACAATACTGTGACCTTTGTACCCGGAGCTAGGTTCACACTCATTCACTGATTGAATGATTGAATGATGGATTGAACGGTTCATGTTGATTAGCTGACCGAGACGGTGACCTGTGATAACGAACTATGACATGATGGGGATAATAAATTTATGTTTTGTATATTTTGCTATCAATTCAATTATATACAAATTGATTGGGTGTTTCAAAATATTTACTATGTATCACTTCGTTACTTTAGGACAGACAGATAGATAGAGAGACAGACAGACAGACAGACAGACAGACAGACAGACAGACAGACAGACAGACAGACAGACAGACAGACAGACAGACAGACAGACAGACAGACAGACAGACAGACAGACAGACAGACAGACAGACAGACAGACAGACAGACAGACAGACAGACAGACAGACAGACAGACAGACAGACAGACAGACAGACAGACAGACAGACAGACAGACAGACAGACAGACAGACAGACAGACAGACAGACAGACAGACAGACAGACAGACAGACAGACAGACAGACAGACAGACACAAGGGCCAACAGGTGTGCCGAAGCCGGACCAAGTGTTATTTGTAGCGCCGATAAAACTAGTGTAAATGTTTATTCTGCCATTAGACCAACTCGAAAGTGTTTTCTTACGAGACTAATGTACCCTCTCTCAGTGTTACGATTGTTATCTCGCTCGGCTGTTTACGGCTATCTTCGGGTGACCTCGGCTCCGCTCGCGAGGACGGGTATTATATATGTTGTAATTAAATGATTTGTTATACCGTCAGTATGTTTTCTTTTATAATTAGGGTGTGCTATGTGGTTGAATAATGGCCTAATTTAAGTGGATATTTATGGAGTGTGCTTTACAAGGGCATTGAAGAAGACGGAACAAAGAAAGTGTTCAACAATGCGCTTGATACGGGCGCTTGGCTATTGTCTAATATCACATACATGATCCCATGTGCAACAGTTATTGAAGAACTTATGGCCGATCCACAATTGATATAAGAGTTGCAATAAGAATCCGTGAAATAGTGAAATAAGAAGCTATTGGTTCACAACAGCCTCCTAGTACCTTATTTCAGTAGTCAAGCCAGTGCTTTAATATGTATTAACTTTCATTGACGACATCAACAACAGCACATCCGGCACTACTGTTTTTGTTTTGATCTCCGTAGTAGGCCTTCTCTTCTGGCTCTTCTGCGTTCTGATTGGTTCGTTATGAGGAAGTTGAAATAAGAAATGGAATTGATTAATTTCTTATGACTATTTCAATCCACTGTGACGGTTGTGAACTACAGCATTGTTATTGCATGTTCCAATACGCTTAAACCTTATTGCTATTTCACTATTTCAACTCTTATTTTAATTGTGAATCGGCCTTAAGCTAAAGAAAATCTATGATGATTAGAGATAAATTATTTTAGCGTTTTAGGTTTTAGATGCTAGATTGGTCATTTATTTATTGGTTTTATTTTTTTAAACGCTACAAAATGCTAATTTTACAAGGAATAATGTGTTCCCATTCCTATTGAGATTTGGTACTAGAACTGCATTTTGATTTTAACTAGTACCTGCACATAATGTTTCATTAGAACTGCAAAAAAAACCCTGATATACAAGGTTTTGACGGAAAGAAAAATATAAATGCTTAATTTAAAATAATTAATGCTAAATTTAGAGAAAATTTCTTGCTAAAAAGACGTATCTCTAATGATGATTGTAGTTTAGTTTATGAACTAATAAAGTAGCCTAAAAATCTCACAATCATCACGATGTGAAATACTCTAAAATCCTCAGAATCACAAACAATATATTTTTCATTAATGTCCGCTCTCTTGACAAGTGCTCCCCTGCGGTTCAAATAAATAAACAAACATAATAGAGAAAAGTTTAGATAGCTGTCTCAAACAAATATACAGATTGATGCAAACTTTGCATATTATTTTCGAAAGTTTTGGTATACATAATACATGAATTAAGTGCTTATATAGCCCAATAATATTTCAATGATGTATTTTCTTTGTAAAATAACAAATTCTAGATTTCTTGGGGCTTTAACCATGACAACAACAATACCTAACAACGATGACAAAAATAAAATGAGCATAAAAATTTAAATGAAAGCTAAAATTGATATTAAAATTAAAATTTACAGACACACAACAGACATGCGTTAAATTTAAATTACAATTGAAATTAAAATAAAAATAATTTTTTTTTTTTAGATTTTGATAAAAATTAAAATTAAAATTAAAATTAAAATAAAAATTAAAATATTATGTTTTAAAATTAAAGAAATTTAAAAAAGCAAAAGTAAAGTATTAAGTTTCTCGTTGAACAAACGAGTCCATAGAGCCGGGCATAGTATAGAGCGGAGTAGTTCAAGAACAATTTTCAATTCAATTCAATTTTAATTCCATTTTATTCTCACACGTAGAAAAGTACATACACATGTAATACAATACATATAATTACATACAATGTAACACGTATTTTCATTGGTTGTCAGTGAGAAAGCCCGCTTAAGAAAGAATTCTTGAGTGCGGGCTGACTTTGGTTTAAATTAGTTTCTTAATAAAAGAAAGATGGTTTTTCAGAAAGTAGAAGTATGGAAATTAGTTTATAGATAATAAACAGATGAACGGATATAAAATGAATATAAAATGAATATAAAGTGAATATGATATATAAAACTATAGTGAAACGTCAGTCTTCGATTTAAGATAGATATTTTAAAGATGACAAAATGTTAAGGAAATGGAAAATTGTAAAGTATGATGTAGGATGGTCGAGCTTAACATATAAAAAAGTAATTTTATGAAAATAAGTATGTGTATTATTCATAAAACTAGGACAATATCAGAAGTTTATTCCCATATTTTGTGAGTTACCTATATAAATATATTGATTGCTATTATATAAGTACATATCTAGTGTACTTAGAGCTGATATCAAGACGTAATGTTTAAGATATTGTGTGAATATTCATTGTAATTTGGTCGGCAAAGAATTGCCTACCCTTCTCTTGTATCCATGTTTGCAATTTATGTTTAAAGTTTGCAACAGAAGTCAGGCTTCGAATAGTTATCGGGAGTTGGTTGTAGATGCGAGGACCAAGGAAATCGGCGTGCATTTGTCCAAGAGTACTATTCTTTTGGGGTAAAGCAAGGGATTTTGTAATATTTCGACGCACATTATGATTATGGGTAATACAGGGACCTTTACTTGTATATATCTTGAAGTTACTAAATACGTGAATTAGGATTACTTTAGTATATAATTGCCTGACGTCGAGGACTTTAGTTATGTTGAATAGAAGATCACTTGGAAATTGTATGCGATTTTTAGTAATGATTTTTAGTATAGCTTTTTGTGTCACATTTAATTGTTTGAGATTGGTGTTATTTACTCCTCCCCATCCTATTATACCATATTGAATAATTGACTGGACAAGCGATTTGTATACTGTGAGTAGCAGATTTTTGCTTAGGATGTGACGCAGTCTATAAAATATGTAAAGCATGTGGTTTAATTTTTTTGCCATATCTGAGGTATGAGTGGACCATTTAAGATGTTTATCAACTACGATGCCGAGGTATTTAGTGGTATCTTTACTCTCAATGGTATGACATTTACAGTCTCCCATTTGACATGTTGAAGTGTGTATTTTTATATTTAAGAGTAGGTTAGGTTGTGTAGGAACAGTCAGTGTGATTGGTAAGTAAATCGTCTTTGATTTGTTTAAGGTCAAAAGATTGTCATTAAGCCATTCATGGACTTTTTGCATTATTATATTAGCGTGTATGTAGATTTGTTCCCAGCTCAGACCAGTTATTACAATCACTGTGTCATCAGCATATGTGATAATTTTAGCATTTAATTTTAAGTGACATAATTCATTGATGTAGATGATAAATAGAATAGGCCCCAGTACTGTACCTTGTGGTACCCCACACAAGATAGTACTTTCAATACTGTGAGTATCAGCAATCTTGACTACTTGTATTCGGTCTGATAGGTACGTTTTTAAAAGATTTAATGGGATACCTCTGACACCAATTTTGTATAGTTTATCAATAAGTCTTTTGTGGTCAACTGTGTCAAATGCCTT
>OX246747.1:31303499-31323899 GCA_945910005.1 Isoperla grammatica
TTTTTACAACGACCCGTACACGGGGGTAGTTTTTGACCATTCATCAATCACTCGGGCACGCCGGGAGTGAGCGCATGAGGGGAGGGGGCGGGGAGGGGGGGGTGACACGAGATGTCAATTCCCGGAGTGGTGGCCTTCAATTGAGGGGAAGCTATCGCCAGCGCCCCCCTATATTCAAAAACCTTTCATTCCAGCGCTGTTCTATAGAACACGCCCCTTCCCCTCGTATGATGACCAGTAACTTAATAACCCCCTTAATAACTCATACGCTCACCGTAACTAACTTTATACGACAAATTCTTGTCTGCTTAATTTGGAAGTTAACTGGCAATCTAGCGGGTAATTATGTAACTAGAATATGTAAAGGTCCGGTGAGTGAGTTGATCGAAGCGAAGATGGGGTTTAAATTGTTTAAGGGCCGGTGTAGCTGTAGCCAATAGGGGTCGGTGTGGCCCTCGATATCAGAAGGTACACAGACTGTTTTATACTGATTAGTTACTAATATTTTATTAGTGAAGTTTTGTGAAAAATAAAGTTTAAAAGAAGATGGATCGAAATTTTTTAAAACAATAATTAAAAAATCCAGTGTATCATCGAATGGGATTGTCACATAAGGGGGGCGGGGGGAGGGAGGGGGGGGGGGGCGCGTCTATAGTTATTAACTTCACATTTAACTATAGAACAAACATACCTGCACACCGACTGTTATACCTGATTAGTCACTAAGGGGAAGTGTTGTGAAAAATAAAGTAAAAAAGAAGATAAATCGAAAATTCATAAAAACAATATTTTTAAAATTAATGTCACTAAAAACGTCACCATGTTATGAGTGTACGCGGCTATAGAACGCTTTCAAGTTATGCACGTCCCGTCTATACCTCCTCTCCATTGTATCATCTAATGGGGTTATCACATAAGGGGGGCGGGGGGGGGGGGAGGGGGGCACGTCTCTAGTTATTAAATTCACAATTAACTAGGATAAACATATCTGCATTTCTGCACACCGACTCTAGTACCTGGTTAGTTGCTAAGGAGAAGTCTCGGGAAAAATAAAGTATGAAAGAAGATAAATCGAAAATTCATAAAAACAATATTTTTAAAAATTAATGTCACTTTAAAAACGTCACCATGTTATGAGTGTACTGTGCTATAGAATGCTCTCAAGTTATGCACGCTCTGTCTATACCTTCTCTCCATTGTATCATCTAATGGGGTTATCACAAGGGGGGGGGGGGGGGGGGGGGGTGAGCGACGGGGGGGGGGGGGCGTCTCTAGTTATTAAATTCACATTTAACTAGAATAAACATAGCTGCACAGTCACACCGACTATTATAAGTATAAAAGAAAATAAATCGAAAATTTATAAAACCATATTTAAAAGTTAATGTCACTTAAAAATCGTCTACAAGTTATGAGTGTACTGAGCTATAGAATGCTCTCAAGTTATGCACGTTCTGCCTATACCTCTTCTCCATTGTATCATCTAATGGGGTTATCACATAAGGGGGGCGGAAGGGGGGGGGGGGCGAGCGACGGGGGGGGGGGGGGCGAGTCTCTAGTTATTAAATTCACATTTAACTAGAATAAACATAGCTGCAACGGGTCGACCGGGAAGCTAATGGGTTTATAATTGTTATAGCAGCAAGGCAGGCATAGGCGCGAAATAAAGGCGGTAGCTGACAAGTTTTTGTGACCGCTCGCTACGGACGACCACAGTAAAAACCACTGGTTGTTAACATGTGGGTTTTAAAATCAATTTAATCACACAAACCAGACCGCTTTCAAGTTGTTGTTGTTTCGTTTTTTTTGTGTATACAACCTACGTTATAACAGCTTTATTCTTCTATATACTCTATATTCTAATTTTTGTTGTCGCATATTTAATTCGTAATTAAAAACAGAAATTTCACTTTAATAATATTGTTGAGAATTAAATTACATGTTGGTGTCAAGTTAATTACGGAGGTTCGGGAGTGGGACTTTCGTCAGGCGCCAATATTTAATCATGTATCAATAATAAATACTACACGGTACTACATCGACAAAGTGAAAACCGGATCTAATTTCGGTTCTAAGGATGGGCTTGTCTTAAATTTACATTATAAATATAGTATGGTTGTTATTTTCTCAATAAGTTCAAAGTTGTTCTGAATCGGCCTTGTTGATTCGGGCATTTGTCCGCAGGTGTTCGCACTGTCCAATCACTGATTCATATGTTTCGTATTTAAAATATCGATCTTTGATTGGTTATCGGTCACTCGTCGATGGTGTTCGAAGCCTACAGGGTTGGTTTAGTCGCTTTAATTAAAGTCCCCCACTTCAAATCAGTTTAGTTACTGGGTGGGTAGACTCTAAATGTCAATTAATTTTTTTTGTTTTAATTTTAAAATCGTTTTGATACAACATTTGAAATATCAACCCTGATAATTACTAAGAAGATTTTTGTACACAGGATTTATTTGGTTCTCTATTGATTGATTGATTGATTGATTGATATTTGGGCTTAACGTCTCATATTTCACAACTACCAGGTATAACTGCCGGATTGAAAGGTTGGATTGAAAAGTAATTTGACTTACAATGTTCATCGAAGATGGGGACTCCCCCAAACACCTGCGATCCCGCAGGACCCGGGATCGCCAGCAATGACAGCCACGCCCACACCCACAGGACGCCTCTCCTCATCGTACTAGTGGGTCTCGAACCCGAGCATGGTAGCGCACAGGACCCTGACCACTATCGGCGAGCAACACACCCGTAATCCTTAGTACAACGCACTTGTTCTTCAGTCGACAACACTAATTTTTAGAATATTCACAGTTTTACGCGCATTTGTGTTTTATCATAGCACCGAATATAAAACTATCACACATGCATACAACATGTATTAAATATTAAAACAGTTTAGGTTGTATATTCAACACTAGAATGGCGTAGATGCACTTATCTTCAATCGACACCACTACATTTGGCAATATTCATTGTTTTTGCGCATTTGTGTTTTGTCATATAACTGATTATAATACTAACACATTATTATAAATATTAAACCAGTATATTATATATTCAACACTAAAAACGCAAGCTAATAAATTGTAAAAATGTCCACCGAGTAGGTAAACTGTAAATACAAATGTATTTATTTTATTTTGATAAAAATTTAATCACTCTGTTTACTGTTATATCAAATCTTCTTATTTTTCTTCCCCCGAAAATTCAACATTAAAATATATATATAATTTCTTTGGTTTCTGTAACAATCATGTTTTGAAATTCATTATTTTAAAATCTGAATCTGTAATACACGTTTTCAGACTTTCAGACCAACAACACTTTGAACTACAAGACCGTTTCCATGTCGTTGCACTCCTCCCCTTACCACGTTAACTACACTGTAGTAATCACAACGGTGTAGTAAAGTTAAAAGCAGTTCGCCAAAGACATCCAATCTTGAACTTCTAATTACCAATTAACGTTATGAAACTCACTGCCGGAATAATAAGCCACTCCAACTATATATATATCAAAACATTAGCATACAAGTTCTGTGTGATGATCGAATGATATAAGATCAGTGTTATGAACTGTCGCCTACATTGATTTGAAATTATGTAATGCAGCGATGCCCACACTTGTGCAGAAAGAATGATGTATAGTCACTGGCTTTCTTAACACCATCTGGTCAATAACTCATAGATAGTTTCATTTAATAGCCTATAAAACGATTTTATTTGATAAATGGCGCACAGATTTATGCAGTATTTCTTGATTAGTTTTAATAATAAAATATTTATCTAATCGAATACATGTTTGTATATTCATATATTCCGTTGAGTGTATTTACTTATCAATGAAACCAATCTTGTGGTTTTACCGTTGTTGCACACTGAATGTAAATAAGAATTCCAAATAAATCATTTGACCACTAATTTGAAACTGCAACATATTCAAACTAATTCAAAAGTGTTTCAATTTTTAACGGGATGGTCGTTTTGCAAAAAAAAAAATGGATTTGAAAATATTTTCGAACACTTTTTGAAACGGGTGTTCGAATTACAATCGAACTTTTTCGAACAAATCCAAACGAGTGTTCGATTAATAATTACACTTAAGTGGTCGATTTGTAAAAAAACAAAAAAAAAATTGTTGTCAAATATTTTCGAAAAATTTAACAATCGAACTTTTTCGAACAAATTCAAACGACACTCGAGTATTCAAATAAATCCAGTGTCTTCAAATCACCACCGCCTATTCGAACAGAACATGTGTTGTGCGTAGCAAAACCACGTGCGTCGTAATCGGACCGCAACATTGACAGTCAAACCACCCGACCGACCCCGCGTACAATCATCGCAACACTGACTTTCACACTCGGAGTGTCGGTCGGCTACGAACACTTACGGAGATGGCCGAACATCGGCGAACACTCACGACTGTGCTCACGAACACTGACGTTTGATTGATTGTGTGTAGATTGAAGTGCAGTGTTTGTTAAATAACCCTCTAATCGAGACGATGAGTTATGACTGGTGATGAGAGGAGACAGGTATCGGTACGTGGCCTACTCCTGTTAAATATTACCGTCGCTAGAAAGTCACCTCACGCCCACAAATCATTTAGTGTGTGTTTTGTCTACGGTGCAACACTATGAAAGCAATCGTTTAGTCATTTTGTTGTCGCTGTCTACACCATAAAGTGTTCGATTAGTTACGACAATCTACACTGGAGTGCTCCATCTCTTGAAGAAGAACACTTTCGAAAAAGATTGTAGTAGGAGTAATTTGTAATACAGTATCTCTAATTTTGTTATGATTGAGATTATTTGTTGTTTAACGACGTACACGACAACTATGATCATATGACGTTGTGGGGTACAAAAAAGGATATAAAGTTTTGTATAGAAGAAGAATTCAATCCAAAAACATTACATTGTGTGATTATAATGTATATGCTATCAATATTATCATTCATGTATACGTTACTTTTAGATTACCGCAAATAACTCATCGGGTTGAGTCGTTTTTCCACGTTCATTCCATTTCCAATGTCCAAGATTCGACTCCCGCGTTTGTGGCTGAGGTTGTATCGGTTTTTAGAAAATACGATAGATATTAAATAAGTAAATAATAAAATATATAAATAATTAAGTAAATGGCCAAAATAAATAGATCAATAAGTAAAAAAGTAAATAAATAAATAAATCACATGTAAGTACAGTGACTTAATAGAAGTCATAAATAAGGCTCATAATATATAATTTATGTAATGTTCACTCACACTGAAAGTGTCGGCATCGGGCATACAATACATAAATATGTCCATTATATTATAATGTGTTATACATATTTTATTTATAATGTATCTATTTTATTTCTAACACCCACGCAGGTCTGCTAACATAAGATGTAGCTCACCTTCAGCTAGCTGGCTCGGTTATGTATAAACTAGTTGTGACGTCACAGACCATAGAGTCTTCTCGCGGACACAGACCACCTGTCGCTTAGTCGCTTAGTTGCTTAGTCTGCATATGTGGGCTGTGTTGCTGGTGAAATACACGTTCTTAGTTGCGGGTGCGGGTTGATGAAAATCGCAATTTGTCACAATTTTAAAAAATTCTCAGTTAAAAAATTCTCAGTTCATTTCAAATGTTGAACGGTTCATCTTTTGGTTCTAGACTGGACAGTTTTTAATTAAAACTAGAAATTCAATATCAATTAAAAACCTATGTCAGACAGCTGATGGTCATTTTCAGCATTTTGGTGATCGGAAGAGTGAAAATACGTTTCCAAAGTTTGGCATGTAGATTCTAAAAGGGTGTTTAAATAGATAAGTTTACATATTTTTTTAATATTATAGCACACACTAAATAAACTTTAAAACCTGAATTTGTAAAATGTCACAACAGGCAGCATTCATGATTTTCAAAAATGATTACCTAAATATTTAATCAAAACTTAGCTGCGCTACACGTATCAAAACCATTATACCTCCCCTTCCCCTCCCCCATCATTACCCCCCTTTTGTATTACAACCATACTCAATACTCAAAAATTATTTTAGGTACAAATAATTAATTACGGATAAGTGTGCACTGTGTTTTCAGTGGTTTCCGGTAGTGGGTGGAAAAATCTCTTATGGCGCTCAATATCTCATATCAGACAGTGAACGAACGATGCAAGTACCAACCACCACTCATTGTTGTACCCCAGGACCCGGAACAAATTATTGGAATGCTCATTGTATCATTGTTCCTACTAGGAATTAGTAACTTTTTCGTGTGACCTGGGTCTGGTTTTACAAGAGCTTTAAAGTAAGGCCAGTTAAGAGCGAAGGATACCTCTACGTCAAAAACCGCAGACAATTTTCATTTTTTAACTATATCTCAAGATTGAAACACAACATCAAAAATCTGAGACACCATAGCGCTGTGGTTTGGTAATCCCTACACACTGAATGATAAATGTATTTAACGTTACCATCAGTATGACTGTAAACGATTTCCTCAAATTACTAAGGAAATCGTTATCACAGTCATACTGATGATAACGTTAAATACATTTATCATTCAGTGTGTAGGGCTTACCAAACCACAGCGCTATGGTGTCTCAGATTTTTGATGTTGTGTTTCAATCTTGAGATATAGTTAAAAAATGAAAATTTTCTGCGGTTTTTGACGTAGAGGTATCTTTCGCTCTTAAGACTAGAAAAAGACTAATTAGGACCTCTAGTGAATTTGGGCCCGGACCCGGTCGTGGGGGAAACACATCTCCTGCTCAGCATCTCACGTCCGACCAACAGTATAAATACCACTCATTGTTGTTTCTCCAGCTGTCGACCTCTGAATGCCCTCTACGTCCAAGCGTACGTGACGATATTATTATTTTAGGACTGTATCTCGGCTATACTTGGAGGAGAGATCAAAGAAGAGGATGTTTTCATAGCTTCGATCAGAATTGAACAATGCACCATTGAAGTGGATTTATAACATTACGATCACACAGGATTTGAGCTATAGGGAGTATTCACGTGACGTCACATCCGCCATATTGGAGGCCACCTAGGGTACATTCCGAAACCTCCTGAAAATGATGGGGTTCCAGCATCAGCTGGCGCGTCCCAGCGTCAAATTTTATCAACTGTTTCGGAACGCCTACAAGCGAAGAGATGGAGGAAATGCGCGCTAAAAATTTGTAATGAAATTAAAGAAACAATATTCTAATCTTTTCCCAATAATAACGAATACATCATGAAAGATAATAAAGTCCTGCAACGCGTGGTATAAATAACGGTAAAATTATATAATTCCTGACAATTTGACGAGCTTTTAAATTATTGCATTTTTAAAACGCCGCCATGATTTGTGAATGCTGGCAGATGCCCTCGCTCGAACCGGCTGGCGTTTTCATGATGCTGAATATGCTGGCGCAGGAAGTTACGGAACGCTCAGCCTATGATATTCAGGAGGTTACGGAACGGCCTCAGCACGGAAATGGCATATTCAGCTAGTTTCGGAACGTACCCATATAGTACTATTTCAAGTTTCATTTAGCTGTCAAAATATATAAAACGAATAATATTGTTTACGGGGAAATATGACAAGTTTGAACACGTATATCCCCCGATAAAGTGTACGAAAATGAGTATTGTATGCTTTTGTAAACGATTAAAAAAGTAATCGAGACAAAAGAGTTTGTTTATGTTGATTTTAAGTAAAAATAGCAAACCATAGTTAGAGAACAGTTGAATTTGCATCAAACGCCAGCTGAAACATAGTAACAATGAACTACCGATCACATTGCGCATTACGTGAATAATCCCTATACACAGCAAGCTTTGTGGTATTGTTGGGGAGTGTAGTACAAGGGGATGAGTAAGAGTGCCGGATGACCCGGGTTCGATTCCCGGCCGACCTAAACTTGTCTACAATCTAATTCCACATTAAAATAATCCACAAAAGATTATACAACTTTTGGTGAATTCGGACCTTAAAAAACTAGTAAATCACAGCACATCTAGATTAACTTAGTTCTTTAGTTTGTTGTTCAGAAACTTGAAAATTGCAGGGCACGTACAAATTGCAATTAGTTTCTACAGCGGTTCGGACGCAGATGCATATTCTTGTGGGGGGGGGGACGGGGGGGGGGGGGGGGGTTGGTGGGTTGATAAATCACACGTCAAACACCACAAACTCCATCAGAATGAAGTATTTCTTAGGAATGGAAAATGTCTCGCAGAAAGTATGACTGTAATTCCGAAACATATCTTAACACCTATTGATATCCCGAAAATAAGTCCAAAACACCTGCAACATTTTTTATTTTTCGTAGGAATACCCGTTATAGGGTGCACACCAGCTTTACCTGATATGCCCCTCTTCAGGTGACTAACTAGGTTATTAGGGTGTTTGGATAGTTGGGAAGGAATGTCCGAGGGCTGTTAGAAGGACTCAATCCTGCAGCATTCGCTTTTACGACTGTGGAAAACCTCGTAAAAACCTTCAGTCAAGACTGCCGGTGGCCGGAATCGAACCGGCGACCTCCCGAATTAGAGTATCGCGTCTTACCGCTGAGCCACCTCTATCGGTAACACCTGCAACGCTTAAGTTTGTATAATACTTTTCAGTCAAGGATCCTCGTTTTCGAAACGTCTATCGCATCTAGAAGACAGTACTCCACTCTATACTATACGGCGGCCATCTTTGATATTAAACGCTGACTTCGCTAATTTGTTTTTATTTGTGTTATAACCGTAGACGCGTTTTCCCTGTGCGCTTGAGAAACCATCGGCATAATTAGATTAGCCCATCAGCTTGGAGACTCTAGAGCAGCATTGCGGTTGCTTTGCACATAGAAGAACCAGACACTCAGCTCAGATCTAGACAATCGTCCGTCGTATATTTTTATAATCATCTTAGAATATTCGTTTTCTTCTCCACAGCTAATAATATTCGTATTTTTACGCATACACAAATCTTTCTTTATTGGTCTCTGCAGCCAAAGGTGTTGCCTATACTGCCGCAGAATAACAATAAAAACGAAAATTAAAACAAATTACTCTGCGAAAAACTAATATAATATTAAAAATAAAAATAAACTAAAAAAAAAAACTGAACTAAATATAAAACTAATATAGTATTCTGACTTATGTATGAACCTTAATAAATAAATTAAATTAATTCACATTTAGAGTCAACCTACTCAGTAATGAAAATTATTTTCAGTGGGGGACTTTTATTTAAAGCGACTCAACCAACCCTGTAGGCTCCGAACACCATTGACGAGTGAGCGATAACCAATTAAAGATCGATATTTCAAATACGAAACATATGAATCAGTGATTGGACAGTGCGAACACCTGCGGACAAATGTCAGAATCAACTAACAGAATCAATACACAAACCTTTCTTTGTTGGTCTCTGCAGCCAAAGGTGTTGCCTATTGCCACAGAATAACAATAATAACGAAAATCGAAACAAATTACTCTGAGTAAAACTTATATAAGAACAAAACAAATTAAGAGTAGAAATGGCGCCTAAATATATTATCGTAGTGAGACTTGAGGTCAATTGGAATAATTAACGAAATGCCTCGAAAAATTTGAGGATTGTACACCGTTCATTAGACCATTTTTCTTATCATATTTTTCGTGTATGTTTGAACTGTGTGTTTAAACTGATTGCATGTGTTTAAAAAAAAAGGAAAAATAAAGACACTATAATTAAAGACCTATTACACGGGTATCATATACTTTTGAAAGCCAGAGAACAATAAATACGGTATTGATAATTTTTTGAAATTGTGAAAAATTCCGATTTTCGTCAACCCGCACCCGACACGCAACTTAAAACGTATATTTCACCTGCAATCCGCACAAATGTATATTACGGATATCCAGGTCTATTCCGATGCTCATTGTGACTTATTACACATAGAGGGGCTATTTTATTTTTTATCTTATTTGTCAGACAAGTCCAAAGCCACACACAATATTCCACTACGAAGGATCAACGGATTCTGCTGTCCATTGAAAATCAAGACCACTTGTCAAACAAAGTGTTTCTGAGGGGTTGTTGATATGTTGTGGGACCAGCAAAAACTCTCCGCAAACTTTGAAATATACAGAGCGAAAAACAGAGATACAAAAATGCATTTTTATAATATTTAATTAAACCTTTGTCGAAAACTGTACTGAATTCAGAGAAAACGATAAAAGTAAAAGAAAAAATGCACATTCTTCTATTCGATATTTTACTCAGGTATTAATTTATGTTATCTGTTGTAACTTTTATGTTTAAATGCAATACGTGATTATCACGCTACATCAGAATCACGTTATCACAGACAATACACTACGTGACATTATTAAACGTGATAGAATAGTAGATAAGTTAAATATATACAGGCATATCATATCTCAGCGGAAATGACAGAAAATGTGATTAGATGTATTAACACTACGGTCTGCAAGCCAACGGTTTAGCCGCGGTCGCTTAGCCGGTTCCCATACGAACACCGAAGTTAACCAACCACGGGCTAGGTCAGGAGGTGGATGGGTGACCCTCTCTCTCTGAAACACTAGTTACCATTGGTTAGAGCAGATTAGAGGGTTCGAAAGCTTGTGTAACAGCTTCGTTCTTCTCGTCAACAGTCCAGGTTAGTGGAGGAACCTATATGACTGGTCAAAGTTACACCGTCCTTTCGGATGGGACGTAAAGCCGATGGTCCCCTTGGTACTTTTCGGCAGGAGTAGGCTACGTGTCGGCACCAGGCTTCCCCTCCTCCCTTCCTCATTATCACTCATCAATCATCCCTCATCAGGCTGAAGAGGACATTGTGCCCTATACTGGCATTAATTACAATAAAGTATACAATACGATCTGCAAGTGAAATATCTCTTACATTTCAAAATAAATTAGTAAAGATAGTTTTAAACTAAGTAAAATTTTATGGGACATTTCCGCACGTCAATCATTTTGACGTTCTTTTCATTACAAATAATATAAATTAAATAAACAAACTCTCTGTCCCTAAATCTACGCCAGGATCGCCGCCGTGTAAATAAAATTGACGCTTCAAACAGCTGTCGTGAAAAATCAGCTGTGTAACGGAAAAACGATATCAAACACAAGCGAATTTAATTAATAAACATTTTCAGTGTAGAATATCGCTTAATTTTCTGTACTACTCCATCATAAGTGTCTAGTGTATAGAACAGGCCATAACAGGGATGTATATTGCAGTGCACGATAATGCAACCTCATCATGTAACACAATCTATGCCCTCTCATGTCCAGTGGGCGGGGGGTGGTTGGGGGGGGGGAAGGGGGAAGGGGGAGGTGGGAGAGTCCCTCTGATGTATTGCACATTATTGATCAGTCACTCAAAGCCTCGACAGACATCACAGCATCCAGTGAGTGACAAATAACCAGCTTGGTTGTATCTCTCAGTCATGTCCAAGTATACAACATAGTACATAATACACAATACTGACCTTTGTACCCGGAGCTAGGTTCACACTCATTCACTGATTGAATGAATGAATGAATGATGGATTGATTGAACGGTTCATGTTGATTAGCTGACCGAGACGGTGACCTGTGATAACGAACTATGACGTTATGATGATAATAAATTTATGTTTTCCATATTTTGTTATCAATTCAATTATATACAAATTGATTGGCTGTTTCAAAATATTTACTATGTATCACCTCGTTGGTTTCTCGACGGACGGACTGACAGACAGACGGACCGACAGACAGACAGACAGACAGACAGACAGACAGACAGACAGACAGACAGACAGACAGACAGACAGACAGACAGACAGACAGACAGACAGACAGACAGACAGACAGACAGACAGACAGACAGACAGACAGACAGACAGACAGACAGACAGACAGACAGACAGACAGACAGACAGACACAAGGGCCAACAGGTGTGCCGAAGCCGGACCAAGTGTTATTTGTAGCGTCGATAAAACTAGTGTAAATGTTTATTCTGCCATTAGACCAACTCGAAAGTGTTTTCTTACGAGACTAATGTACCCTCTCTGTGTTACGATTGTTATCTCGTTCGTGTGTTTACGGATGTCTTCGGGCTGACTCGGCTCCGCTGGCGAGGATGGGTATTATATGTAGTAATTAAATGATTTGTTATACCGTCAGTATGTTTTCTTTTATAATTAGGGTGTGCTATGTGGTTGAATAATGGCCTAATTTAAGCGGATATTTATGGAGTGTGCTTTACAAGGGCATTGAAGAAGAACGAACAAAGAAAGTGGTCAACAATGCGTTTGATACGGGCTCTTGGCTATTGTCTCATATCTCATACATGATCCCATGTGCAACAGTTATTGAAGAACTATTGATGGTTAGTAGAGATACGTGAAAATAGCGTTTTGTGTATAGATGCTACAAAGCGCTATTTTTCAGTAGAAACTAAGGTTTTTCTGTTCCTATTTTATTATATTTAACATAGGAATTATACTTTGTTTATGATAAATGCAATTTGGTTGATTTAGATTTTAATAGTATGACATGATTTAAAAACAAAAATTTGAGAAAACTTCATTCTCAAGTTTTTTAATCTTGGCAAAAAAAATAGATGCTACAAAACGCTATAAAATGACAATTGAAAATGCTATTTTCACGTATCACTAATGATTACGGTATTTTAGCGTTTTAGGTTTAGATGCTAGATTGGTCATTTATTTATGGGTTTTATTTTTTAAAACGCTACAAAATGCTAATTTTACAAAGAATAATGATTAATGTGTTTCCATTCCTATTGAGATTAAGTAAAGAACTGCATTTTGATTTTAACTAGTACCTGCACATAATGTTTCATTAGAACTGCAAGAAACCCCCTGATATACAAGGTTTTGACGGAAAGAAAAATATAAATGCTAAATTTAAAATAATTTATGCTAAATTTAGAGAAATTTTTTTGTTAAAAAGACGTATTTTTAATGATGATTGTAGGTGTAGTTCATGAACTTATAAAGTACCCTAAAAACCTCAGAATCATCCCGATGTAAAATACTCAAAAATCCTCAGAATCACAAACAATATATTCTTCATTACCACGTATTTAATTATCTCGGCTCTCTAGACAATTAAGTGGTCCCCTGCGGTCCAAATAAATTATCAGACAGAATAGAGAAAAGTTTGGAGAGCTGTTTCAAACAAATACATAGATTGAACGACAGAAATCGAGAAACTGAAAATTGAAAATTAAAATTGAAATTAAAATTGAAATTTACATACACACAAACAGACATGCATTAAATTTAAATTTAGATTAAAATTAAAATTAAAAAAAATTAAAATTAAAATAAAATTAAAATTAAAATTAAAATTATAGAAATTTAAAAAAAATTAAAGAAATAAAAAAAAAATTAAAAGTAAAGTATTTAGTTTCTGGTTGAACAAACGAGTCCACAGAGCCAGGCATAGCATAGAGCGGAGTAGTTCAAGAACAAGACTGCGTCACGCCTCACAGCTAAGATAACAACAGGGTGATGTTGTTTCAACCATCAGCTGAGTGTCTGTTTGACACTTGTTGAAGTGATCTCTGCGCTTGAGAGACAGACAGGCAGGTTGCTGTTGAGATTAAACCACACTAGGTGCGGCACACACACACACACACACACGCGCACACGCATTATTCTAACTGAAGCAGTAAGAGTTACCTAAATATCTCAATAATGCTACAAAATATCGAAAAAAGTGAAAAAACTTTTTGAAAAAAAAAACGAAATAAATAGTCAGTGAAACATAGTTCGTGATATTGTAGATATCGGGGGTTTTATTTGAAATTTACATTAAAAATATAATCCAGTTCTTTCACACTTAAATGGAGGCATTTTTTCGATGTGGTGCGTTGAGTATAATGATTGAAACACGGTAATTTCGCGCGATTTTAATATTGGCGGCAGACTTTGACTCTGATCATCTCAATACCAAATACGTTAGTATATAACCTCGCTACAAAGAACAGCAGTGCCAGCATTTAAGCTCTTTGGCAAACCCAAGATTTCGCTCGTAAACAACAATCCAACTCATTGGCTGTAGATCACTTCAGCTCAGTATAGAAGCTGTTTGGTTTCCTCCTAAGGTTCTAAGCTCTTTGCCAGCAGCTCCAGACGTTTATCTTCACTTCTCCAGTGAATTCAACCCCCCCACATAAATATCGCTCGCGCATACCACTAAACTGCTCTGGTAATAATCCTCTTATCCACACAATAGCCTCCATATCTCACCCATAAACAGCCCGGGCGGTAAATAACGCGAGGCAGTGTACACGTATAGAAACATTATATAGCTGAGATACGACCTCGGGTTCTCTCGGGATCCCTCGGCTACTAACGGCTGCAAAATGCAAAACTCGCTATTTTTTCTTTTTTTTTTTAATAAAATCATAAAATTAATTTAAAATGAAATGTGTTATACAGTGGTGTATTCCTAAAATATAAAGTGCCTAGGCGGTCGAATTTACGTGTGCACGGGGTGGGGGATGGCGATTGTTTTGAGTGGTTGGAAAAGGGTTTTACTGAAATTAAACCTGAATACATGAAGACGTTGAGGTAACATATTTTGTCTCAATTTTAGATATTGTGAATACTACTACATGGGTTCTTGAAATTTAAACAACAGTGCTGTGAAAAAGCGCCTAGGCTAGCCTAGCTTCCAAATAAAAGTGCCTAGGTGGTGTCTAAGTTTGCGTAGGCTCGAATACACCACTGGTTTTATAGTTAGAAACTTGAAACTTGGTGTAGTTTCTCGCGCCTTGAATAAAATTTGTTTGGTTTTATGTTTTTGACAGTGTATAGACTCTTAATAGCTCTCTAGAGTCTATAGTCAAAAGTGTTATTTTATATCAAAATGAAGATAAAATGTCGGTTTACACACTCTTTCCTAAGATTTAAGATATTCTTTTCTTATCTGTTTTACTTAGGATCGCTACCATTGGTCGGATTTATGAAACGTCGCCTCTCATTGGCTGGGCTAAGATATTAGGTATAAGAGCTATAACGTTGCTATATCTTATAATCTTACACATAAGAAAGTTGTGTAAATTCGCCCTAATGCTTTTGGCTTGATTCAACTTTGTTAACCATTAAGTTTTAAATAAGTGTGTAAACCGACAGACATATACTGGAATAGAGTCCTATAGGCCTATAAAACCCTTTGTCATTCCATTCACCTTGCATAGGCACATCAGGTAAAACTGGTGTGTAACCCCACAAAATTATTATTATTACCATTACGAGAAAAAAGTTAAGTTATTTACGTGTGTATTCCAAAAGAAAGATTTAAAGTGGGACTGTATTTTGAATCTGATAGTAGAAGCGATGCAGCGCTCGATTGCCCGAGAAAACTGTTGTGTTTTGAAACAGAACCTTGCTTTATTAAAGCCATAACTTATGCAACGCTGTAGGCCTAGCCGTATCTGTAGAGAAGAGCCATTTTACAGCTGATTCCACAACACTTTCTCAAGCCTTTAATACTCCTTAGTCCTTAGCGGCAGGAGGTGGAAAATACCGCCATTAATATGGCAAACATACGTGTTTTTATTTAACGTATAATTATTCCATTCTCGCGACAGTTTTACTTTCTAGAGTTGGCATTAAACTTCGAATACAATAGAAGCCAAGATCACAACTTGCTACTCTACGAATAAACTTATATAGCGGCAACACAAGATTAAGGTCCGCGCACACTTATCCGTCACAAAGTGCAGTGAACGGAAATAAATTTTTCCGATCGAATTAAATAGAATACATGTATTTCGATGCGGCCCCCCGCACACAAGTCGGATTTTATTTTATTTATTTATTTTATTGTAATTAAGGCCAGTGTAAGGCGCAATACCCTCTTTCCCTGATGAGTAGTGATTGATGAATGATAATGAGAAAGGGAGGAGGGGAAGCCTGGTACCGGCACGTAGCCTACTCCCGTCGAAAAGTACCAAGAAGACCATCGCTTTACGTTCCATCCGAAAGGACGGTGTAACTTTGACCAGTCATGTAGGTTCCTCCACTAGCCTGGACTGCCGAGCAGTTGACGAGAAGAACGAAGATGTTACACATTACACAAGCTTTCGAACCCTCCAATCTGCTCTAACCAACAGTGACTAGTGTTTCAGAGGTGAGTGGTCACCCATCCACCTCCTGACCTAGCCCGAGGTTGCTTAAATTCGGTGTTCGTATGGGAACCGGCTAAGCGAACGTGACTAAACCGTTGGCTACTAGTCGGAAACGAAGCGACCGGCAGCCGCTGCATATATTCGGGCTGCAGCTTCTATCGTCGGGTCGGTTCGCCTCGCTTCGCGACGGGTATGTGTGCGCAGATCTTTAGAGTAGTTATTATTGTGTGATACATCACATCATGATTTAATTTAATTATAACAATACTAATATATTATTATGAACAGTATTTCAGGCTCGTCACCCAAGTTTCGATTCCTGCGTAATTTAGTGTTACGTGACTTCACAAGTCACAACATAGACTAGATGAAGGGAGCTTTTGATGCTGGGTGAGGGGGAAGGTAGGGGGAGGGGGGGGGTGTACATTTAATTCGTCAGCGTTTCTGTTAAGAACCCCATCTGAGAATCTCCCCCCCCCCGCCCTACTCCTAACCCTACTTCTTGAAAGACATGCTACAATTTCAATTTCAATAGAACACTTAAATACAGAAAGCTATGGGGGGGGGGGGGGGGAATGGAACCCGGTCGTATTTAACTTGACACCTCACAATTCCATTTCCTTTCATGTTGACGGTGTTATGGACAAACTCTCTCTCCCCTGCTACAATGACGGAATACTGCCATCTAAAGTACATTGCAAGTAAAGATAAATGCCAGATACCAACACACTTCACCACCTCCACTTGGTACGGGTGAGAGTGCTCGGGAGACCGTAGACCCATCGATCCAGGTGTCGTTGTTGAAAATAGCTATCATTTGATATAGTTAAATTAAAATGTTATAATGTTTCATTTATTTTCAAATGGAATAATCAATCAAAACTAATAAAATAAAATAATTAACTTCGAATTAAAAAAAAAAAATTTAAAATCGTCACATTTAAAACAGCGAATTTGTCATCATTATTACATCCAGACTACATCAAAATCGTTATTTGTTGATTTTAAAGCTATTTAAAAAAAGTTAATATACATTTTTGGTGATCATTTCATATTTTGAAAAAAATGGACAAACGATAACGTTTGACTTCATTACAAAAGTTGCTATTTTGAAAACGAAAGCATACATGATCATGGGAATACTCACGTTGGGTCAACTTTACCATCAACATCCACATCAACCTTATTTAAAACTTGAGAGTGTCCAAGTCCGCCATCCATACATGTAGCGACTAAATGTATCCCGATTGTATCTATGACCCAGAACAAAAAACTAAAGCATAAATGATCCTGGGAATAGAGGACTCAAAACTTACATAGATAGCGCTGCTAAGCAACCTCCTTTCAGCGCCATTGAAGAATAATAACAATAAAACAACAATGAAAAATGACAGCTAAACCACTCCTAATAGAAGTTTAATTTCTTGCCACCAGAATGCATCTAGTCTATTTTGAGTGCTCTATACTCACGTTGGGTCAACTTTACCATCAAATCAACATCAACCTTATTTTAAACTTGAGTGTGTACGCCCCCCCCCCCCAACCCCCCACCCCCGAATGACTTATCCAAGTCCGCCATTCATACATGTAGCGACTAAATGTATCCACAGATCGTATCTTATCACTGAGAACAAAAACACTCGGACCCAAAGACAAGCCGTCCGTGTTCTCAGCACTTTACTCCACGACGGAGATGAAAGAGTTAAGAGTTAACTATCCATTACTCTCTCACTCTCCAGAGAGGTTTCAAGTGGATGGGGGGGATGTTTACGTTAGTCTGTGCGTGGGCGTCACAACAGAACTAAACAAACATGGCGGTTCACTTCACCCGTCCGTCCGTGCATGTCACCGTTTTTTTTAGTATTTATTTGTGATTTATTTATGAAACGGTATAGCCTAAACAATCTTTGGCACTTTTATAGCTAGTTTTACTTCGGCTGTATCAGCGATTTTTAGTATTTATTTATGAAACCATAGTATAAACAATTGTTGGCACTTTAAGCTAGTTTTACTTCGGCTGTATCAGCGATTTTTAGTATTTATTTATGAAACCATAGTCTTAACTATCGTTGGCACTTTTAGCTAGTTTTACTTCGGCTGTATCAGCGATTTTTAGTATTTATTTATGAAACCATAGTATAAACAATTGTTGGCACTTTAAGCTAGTTTTACTTTGGCTGTATCAGCGATTTTTAGGATTAAGATTAAGATCTGCACACACTTATCCGTCACGAAGCGCGGTGAACGGGAATAAATTTTTTCGAATTAAATAGGTTACATGTATATGTATTTATATTTGTGATTTATTTATGAAACCGTAGTCTAAACAATCGTTGGCACTTTTAGCTAGTTTTACTTCGGCTGTATCAGCGATTTTTAGTATTAAGATTAAGATCTGCGCACACTTACCCGTCACGAAGCGCGGTAAACAGAAATAAATTTGTTCGATCGAATTAAATAGGTTACATGTATATGTATTTATATTTGTGATTTATTTTTGAAACCGTAGTCTAAACAATCTTGGTGTCTTTTGGTGTAGTTTTAATTTTGGAGTGTCAGCGATTTTTAGTATTTATTTGTGATTTATTTATGAAACCCATATAACGCTAAACATTCTGGGTGCTTTTTGTTAGTTTTAATTTGCGTGTGTCACCGTTTCTCACTAACTACTTGAAACTTATTCCTGAATTAGTAACTTCTTGTTATTGCAAACTGGTCTCCACAAGCGGCAATTAGTATGATAAAAACGAAAAATACGGAAAACCCCCAATCACACGTCTAAAACTATTTTTAAAAATACAATTTGTATTCATACAAATGAAAAAGTTAAATATATATATATATATATATATATATAAAAACATGATAATATGAACAACAAAAATATGTCTCTTTAACATAATTATAATAATTATTCATGCATATCATCGGCCTCGCTAATTGGCACCGTAAAAACCCCATCACTCCTCTAAAACTATTTTATGAAATACAATTATTATTCATAGAAAAAAAATTTAAAAATGTATAAAATGATAATTTGAACACAAAAAACGACACTCTAATAATAATAATAAGTTGTTCGTGCATATTATCTCCCTCGCTAATTGGAACCGTAAAAACCCCATCATCCCTCTAAAACCATTTTTTGAAATACAATTATTCGTACAAATAAAAAAAATAAAAAAATAATTTAAAAAAAATTATAATAAAAAAAGTTAAAAATTTAAAAATTATAAAATGATATAGGCACCGAGATTGGCCACTGATGGCGCTAGTGAAAACGAATGAAGCGCTCAAAGTGGCAAAGTCGCGCAACAATCTGCTGAAGCAGCGTCGTTCTTCCTACGTCGGTAATGTCAAATTGTGAAAATTGTTTAATTAAATACGGCTTTTAAAATTTTCGTGCAGATTATGAATCCCATCAGTAAATCTAAAAAAGGCAAGCCACCATTTTAATCAGGACACGTTTTAGACGTAAAAACAACAAATAACACACAACAAACACAAACAAAACATGACAATAAAAGCCAGAACAAAAACACAAAACAAAACAACAAAACCAAATAAATACACTTCAACAATAAAAAACAAAACAAACACCAAACAAAAAACAAAATATATCACAATAATATCCAGCACTATTTTCAACCGCGGAATGAAATCTTCAGCAGTTTGTTGCTAAATTTGGCCACATATAGCGCTGTATGTACTAACACACGGTGCCTATTGTGAAGAACAAAAAATATGTCACTCTAATAATAATTAGTTGTTCGTGCATATTATCTACCTCGCTAATTGGCGCCGATACGTCGCTGGAGCGTCGGGACGCTTCACAACAGACGACGCCGCGACAATAATGAGACAAAAGAGTTCGTTACAGTCGACAGACATCGTTAGCGTCGTTTGTTCTCGATGCCGACGCCATCTTGATTCCTGGTGGCAACATTTAGGGGGGGAGGGGGGGGGGGGGGGGGGGGGGAGGGGGGGGACGACAAGTTTTATTAGGTTTCACATTTTCTTTCATGGCAAAGTGTTGTGTTGCTTTATATTGCGTTCCATTGTGTACTGAATGAAGAAGGTGGAAGATTTGTATGGAAACGTTGGGGTTATGTCAGTTCAAGACAAGTGTTGGTACTCCCATAACTTTACCACTGTTTTTTTTTTGTGTGATTTTGGAAATAATTTTGAATAATGTCGCTGGCATAGCTCTCGAAATCACCAAGCACAAAACACCATGCCCACTACGAC
>OX246747.1:31324099-31347957 GCA_945910005.1 Isoperla grammatica
TTTGAAATAACTATATAAGTATCGTGTTTATATCTTTTGCGACCTGCCCAAGGACTGCTACCTTATCGTGGTGGGCAGGTTTGCGTGCTTGGCTGATCCCGAGAGCTATGCCGGAGGAAGTGTAAGCTTCTGGTAGGGCTACCCTAGCCGGACAGATCGAGATGGAGAAGTCAAACTAAATGCAGTCCACGTCCTCCCCTTTCCTATTTCTTCCAAACATCCGCTAAGTCATATGATCATTGTCGAGTACGTCGTTAAACTCAAACAATCAATTCAATCTTTTGCAAATTCACTCCGTATTCTTGGTCTGTTTAGATGTGGGCCCTTCTCCTCCTTACCTCCCCTCCCCCCCCCCCCCCCCTCCCCCCTCCACCCGGACACTCCTGTACACAACAATTGCAAGGTTGGACCCATGGAGAGATATAAATAAATAAAGATATTCTGTGAACACATACGTTGGTCGCGGTACAGTTTACCCATCAATCGCCCCCCCTCCCCCCCCCCTTCCGCGCCCCACCTGATTTATGTTTCGCAGTGACATATTTATGTATGTCGTTGCGTCATTCACTAAAACATGTGTGTGTCTGTAAACGTTACATACGAATTTATGGCCTTCGGTTAAGCCAAACATTGTCTTTTTGGTTTTGTTTTTCAAGCAGGTCATTTCTATTCATTGTGCATAGATACATTGTGTAGTGGAGTGTAATTCTGTATGCCTGGTGAGTACGGCTGTTAATGTTCGGGTAACTTAGTTTGTTGGAATCCCAACAGATAACTCACTTCTCTGTGAAGACTGGCTGAACCTTGAACGTAATAGGAGCTGTTACTTGTTTGGAAATAGTGAGATATCAATGATCATCCTTCCAACACAATTACTATCACGTAAGGGAGGGTGTTTCCACTAATACTAGGGTATACATTAAATTAGTACCAGCCTACCAAGCTCAAAACATCAATTTTTTGTATTGACTCGTGGTTTTTCACAGTTATTTGGGGATGAAACTCGTTTTGTTTGCTTTTTCATAAGTTGTTGTTTTTGATGATAAATGGTGTAATTAATAACAACAAATGCAATAATTGTAAGTAACCCAAATTAAAGTTAGAGATATTTGCATTTTATTCAGTTGAGTAAGTTTAAGCTGACGTTGACTCTACTTCTGTTTTTGTGTGTGTGGGGGGGGGGGGGGGGGGGGGGAGGTTAGAGTTCAGAGGGACCCATTCCTTGAAATAGAGTCCTTGTATGACTCATAGCTATACCACTCACCACTCATTTCAAAGAAACCGAAATATATGGTTCTTTGCTAACCATTTTCAATTTTGCTTAAAAAAATAAAAACTTTTTTTTTTAAATTAATCTTGGAATTACTTAATTTAATAAATATTGAGGGGGGGGGGGCGTACCCGAGTGCAACAGCGCCCCCACGTCCTCACGCCTCGCCAGACAAATGAAGCAGTTCCCGTTGACCACGCGCACCCCCCTCACTGAGTCGCTCAAAGACGTCGGTATCTGAGCGTCTAGCGCGTCTATCACCTCCTGCACCTGTAGTACAGACATAGGTAGACATTAGCACCTGAAGGACAGACATAGGTAGACATTAGCACCTGCCAGACAGACATAGACAGACACCCCTCTCACTGAGTCGCTCAAAGACGTCGGTATCTGAGCGTCTAGCGCGTCTATCACCTCCTGCACCTGTAGGACAGACATAGGTAGACATTAGCACCTGTTAGGCAGACATAGGTAGACATTAGCACCTGCCAGACAGACATTACTTTCATAAAAAGTAAAAACTGGGTTTACACAATTTGAAATAATGCAATTATTACGATTTTCATTTTGGAAACCAATTTATTATCATTCCTTAAAATTGGTTTACTTAAAACTTTTTTAATTGAGTGTATAGTTCTTACGAAAATATAAGTTAGTTCGTAACCACTTCTTTCAATATTGTGTAGCGTTCTCAAGCTAGATAAAACGTTAATTTTGTGCGGTTTCAACTTCGAAGTTTTGAAAATAGATGTAGATTCTGAAAATAATCCAATATTCCCCACATGAAGGTTAAAAATCAGAGACTTCATTTTAGGTGCACGAGATAATCCTCCAAGGAGACTATAATTTTACCAAAGAACTTGCCCGTATAGCACTTACACGCGCGTTAGATCTTCAGTTCTCTAATGAATCGTAAACCTCAATAGAGAGCCCTGGACCTTTCCCACGTTGCCATATCAAATACCCGCGACGTGCGAGCGACCGCTACTGCAGTGAGTGTTGAATCATGGCAACGCCGCAGCGCACAGCCTTTCCCACGTTGCCATATCAAATACCCGCGGCGTGCGAACGACCGCTACTGCAGTGAGTGTTGAATCATGGCAACGCCGCAGCGCACAGCCTTTCCCACGTTGCCATATCAAATACCCGCGACGTGCGAGCAACCGCTATTGTGCAGTGAGTGTTGAATCATGGCAACGCCGCAGCGCACAGCCTTTCCCACGTTGCCATATCAAATACCCGCGACGTGCGAGCAACCGCTATTGTGCAGTGAGTGTTGAATCATGGCAACGCCGCAGCGCACAGCCTTTCCCACGTTGCCATATCAAATACCCGCGACGTGCCAGCGACCGCTACTGTGCAGTGAGTGTTGAATCATGGCAACGCCGCAGCATGGCACAGGGGTGGCTATCCGACGGACCCAATGATATTCAACAGCTATAGTAGGCTAGATCACCAGTCCCCCAACCTTCCACTCAGTAGCGAGCGTAGCAATTTGAAGCCATTTTGAATTCATCGATTTATAATATGTATCTCCAATGTCTCTATTTAATCTGATCATAATATGTATATTAAGTTTATGTATATTAAGTATGTATATTATAAGATTGACGATGCCTATATTTGTACCATGTATTAATCGACAGGCAAATAAATAACTAAATAAATAAATAAATAACTACATTCTAATTTGGACCTTTCAGTACTGCTAGCGCTGCGAGCGGCAGAAAGTCGCATTAGAAACTCCTATTCCCGCCTATGGTATTTGCCCAATTCAAGATGGCATCAAATTGACACGCTTGTGGCTGCTAGGTTGCGCATCTAGCCTACTATAGCTGTTGAATATCATTGGACGGACCTCACTTATTCCGCATGAATGGAGAGTGGCAAACTTCGGCTTGCACATAAAATGAAGTCTTCGATTTAGGGAACACGTTTGCGAGCCTCTGAATGTATTCTCGTATGTTATGGGCCCCGTATATAGCAGGTCCTAAGTGGGTTACCATACAGCTGCTGTTACATGTATTCGGTTTTACACCCCGTTCACGTATATACGCAGCCAGCACCACTCTACGGTTTCCAGCCCGCTCACATCCATCTAAAATACATTTCGCATTCAATAACGTGAGACATAAATTCGCTATACATTAAAATGGCAATAACTTTGTTCGTTCGAATACGAGCTTAGGCGGGCGGGCGGGCGTGGGGGGGGGGGGGGGGGAGGGGGAGCGTAACGTTTCTTCGACGTGTGAGGTGACTGCAGGTTTATGGTCCTCTAGCAGTTAGAAATGTAGTTTTCAAATTGAATACGGTGTATTGCACGTCTATAAACGAAACCATCTCAAAATGATTGTATTATGTTAAAAGGCCTGTTATCATCCATCTAAAGGTCCATCTAAAAACCAACGATTTTACGCGGTTATAATAGTAGTGACCGCCTTTCAACTTTGTTGTAAAATTTAATTATGGTTAAAATGATTTTAGTAAAGTGGAGAGGGGATGGCACTTTACCCCCTCCCCTAACTCCTACCGCTCCCCCCTCCCATGACCGAGACGTCTATTATATTACCTACTACCGTACTCATCTAGTCCATTAGCGAAATCAGAGCCCTCGACAGACAACCATGCAAAAGATTTTAATCTAAACTATATTGAAAAGTCGTTATACTATCCAACATTTAGTTTCATAATAACTAAAAACTGCATTTCAATCCTTACGAAAACTGTAACTATTACAAAATTTAAAATTTCATTAATCCACTTTTTTGTTCATATGAATGAATATCGGTTTGTAATCGCTTTTTTAAAAACATTATTTAGCGCTTTCAAAAAACCTATAATTTTTAGAATACAAGAGACCGCAACCTTTCATCTTCGTTCAACAATAGATATTGTGAAATTTAATTATGTAGTTAAAATGATGTGAGTAAAGTTGGGAGGGGAGGGGGGCACTTTACCCCCTCCTATACCGCCTCTCCCCTCTCCTCCCACGACCGTGACGTCTATTATATTAGTCCATTAGAGAAATCAGAGCCCTCGACACATCAACTCCTGCAAAAGCTTTTAATCAAAACTAACTTACTAAACCAGTATCGTGTTTGCGTTGCGAACCGAATGAATCACGATTCACGATTGGCTTCCAGTGTTTCTATTTAATTAAGCGGCCAGCTACATGATGATGCTGTGATCTTGTTTCATATATGGGCGGCGGATAAGACAGGCTTGACCATTAAGCTGTCAGTTTGGCCACACTGGGTTGATGAGGATGTCTCAGTCAACTACTTGTCTCATAGATGGGCGGGTCACTGACCTTGGCTTATCTCTTCAACAGCGCCGGGAGGTCGAATACATAAATAAATAAATTCACATTTACAGTGGGTACGTGGCTTAGTTGAGAACAAGAAAATCCGTCGATACAAATGATGTACACCCCCACTATACCTGACTAGCACAAACATGAGACGAAATCCCTGAATTCATTACCGGAAGCCACAATAGAAGTGTAACCATGCGCACATTTCTTGGATACCCAACATATAGTCAAATAATAGGCGTCCACACAACAAACAAACGATTACAGTATGATTACTTTTTGGCAGTTCGGACGCAGCAATTACAAGGAAACTGCGGTCGCACTCGGGGGCTGTACAACAACTTATTATAAATGCAGTGGAAAAAATACCCTGCGGCGTTCTCAGCTTTGCCACGGCCAAAGTTTAGAGTCTATACCCACTCAGTAACAAGACTGATTTTCAGTGGGGGGACTTTAATTTAAAGCGACTAAACCAACCCTGTAGGCTCCAAACACCATCGACGAATGAGCGATAACCAATCAAAGATCTATCAGTGATTTGACAGTGCAAACACCTGCGGACAATGTCAGAATCAACAAGGCCGCGATTCAGAACAACTTTGAATTTATTGAGTGCTTCGTTGCTAGAACGGCTCCAAAGTCACCGTTTGCTCCGTGATGGAATTGAATCCATATAAGAATTTTAAAAAATCTTCTGCCTGAAGGGACAGTAGTGATAGATCAAATGATCAGAATAATGCGGCGAAATACACAAAATATTTGTATTTAAGGAAATAAGTATCACAGTCATACTGATTATAATGTTAGTTACATTTATCATTCAGTCTGTAGGGCTTATCAAACCACAGCGCTATGATTACTCTGATTTTCGATTTTGCGTTTTAATCTTGAGATATAATTAAAAAATGATAATTGTCTGCGGTTTCTGACGTAGAGGTATCCTTCGCTAAATATACAAACTAGAAAACAAATTTTCAAATGTATGGTATTATAAAAATAGTAAGACAGTATGTTTTAAAGGAAGTATTGAAGAAGAAGAAAAAAGAGGTTAGAGGTGTCATAAGATAGTGTATGTCCAGCACGGTAGGTGGAAGCCGTGCTGGTCATGGGCTTGACTTTTAGACGGACTCTCATTCTACCTTACCTGCGGAAATATTCCCAAGCATTTCTCTTATTCTACAGAATCTTGGCACAAAACATTCACACATTAACATTTGTTTTACCGCGTCCAAAACAAAAGAAGTGAGTGAGAAATTCACTTAAAGTTGTTGCAATATTTTGGAAATGTCCCAAATCCGCAGCCGGACGCCCTTGTGCATCGACAACTAGGCTATACTGAAGGCGATACAGACGAAAGGTTCGCCGTGACTTTTAAATAAACTGCTTCGCCAATTGGCATCGAACCATGACAGCACACAATACCGGGCTGTATTGTATGCAAGCCTAGTATTGTCTCTACCAGCTGATTGCGTTAAGGGGACACTTGTCTATAAGAATGGATCACGGGACTTTGATATTCAGTATCGTTTACCGATCAGGGATAAGAATTGCCGGCTCAGTCATCATTTTGCTCCCCCCCTTCCCTAAATACAAAAGTCTTACACTTGAAAGTTACAATAAGGGGTGCAGTTTTTAGTTTTCAGTAAAGTTTATTTACACGTTCACAGTAACTTTTGTTAAAACAAAAAACAAACAAAACATTATTCCGAAAAAGAAGTGGCGGCTCAGTCATTATTTTGCTCCCCCCCTCCCCCCCGCCCCTCCCCTAAATACAAAAGTCTTACACTTAAAAATGACAATAGGGGGTGCAGTTTTTAGTTTTCAGTAAAGTTTATGCTCACGTTCACAGTAACTTTTATTAAAACAAAAACAAACAAAAAACAGTTTTCCGAAAAAGAAGAAGTAATTGCATCTCCGTCACCATTTTGGTCCCCCACCCCCCCACTTCCCGCCCCCAAATACAAGAGTGACAATGAAGGGTGCAGTTTTTAGTTTTCAGTAAAGTTCATTAACTCTTTACAGTAACTTTTATAAAAGAAAAAAAAGTTTTCCGAAACCTTGATGTTTTTGACTTGAAGGAACAATGTGTTCGTTTGAAGTTGCACGTTGTGTATTCAATTTCAATGTACTCCAGTCTCTCTCAGTGCGCTCTACGTAAAGACGTCCAGTAAATGACATCACTTCTAAACCTTTCCGTATGCATAACACGAATCTACTCAAATAGTGGCGTAAACACATGGTTTTTGTATATAATTGCGCACTTTAGCGGCTGCTCTCTTACAAAGACAGGAATACCTATAGTATAGACCACAGTAGCTCTCCTTAGAATGCTCAAGCTGCAGACAGACATACATACATACATACATACATACATACATACATACATACATACATACATACGAGCACCGATAGAGGTGGCTCAGCGGTAAGACGTGAGACTCTAATTCGGGAGGTCGCCGGTTAGATTCCGGTCACCGGCAGTCCTGACTGGAGGTTTTTTCCGAGGTTTTCCTCAGTCGTAAAAGCGAATGCTGGGATTGAGTCCTACTATCAGCCCTCGGACATTCCTTCCCAACTATCCAAAACACCCTAATAACCTAGTTAGTCACCTAAAGAAGGGCACATCAGGTAAAGCTGGTGTGCACCCTATAACGGGTATTACTACAAAAATTATTATTATTATACAAACGAGCATCATCGAACTATAGTTGCCCCGCCGAAAGTATTCTGATGCTTACGACACAGCCTAGTCCAAGGTGACAACTTAATTTTCTACTTCGCTAATTCTTACCATCTAATCTCAACAGGTCCATTGGGGATAATTTAAGACCTTCCGTTGGTTACCTGTAACTATGGGTGTGGCCAAACCGCCTGTGCACTCGACTAATTTGAAGAACGGCAGGTATCTGTTGATTTCTTTCAATTTGCATGGTTGAAAGGGGCAGTAGACAATGACCTGAGATCGGTATGCGAATGCTTTTGTTGGGACTAGTATAGAAACCCCACAATAGTTTGCTAATTGGTGACTGATCACTATATAGACGCAGTGAAGCAATCTCGGGCTAGGTCAGGAGGTGGATGGGTGACCACTCTCCTCTGAAACACTAGTTACCGTTGGTTAGAGCGGATTGGAGGGTTCGAAAGCTTGTGGAACAGCTTCGTTCTTCTCGTCAACAGTCCAGGTTAGTGGAGGAATATATGACGGTCCAAATTACACCGTGCTTTCGGATGGGACGTAAAGCCGATGGTCCCCTTGGTACTTTTCGACAAGCGTGCCGGTACCAGGCTTCCCCTTCTCCCTTCCTCATTATCACTTATCTATCATCACTCATCAGGCTAAAGAGGGCATTGTGCCCTTCACTGGCATTAATTACAATAAAGTGATAAAATTGAGCCGGAGCGCCGTACCGGTACTTTTTTTTAATACCGAAACACATCGAACTATAGCGATTCCTAACTTGTAAATGTTTTAAAGTACTAGAGGTTACATTTTTTCCACAGATTAAAATTGTACAGGCCTAGAATCAATTTGTGAAATAAACCCAAAAGTGATCATTATTTAGCTAAAAGAACTAAACTAGTAGGTCTACCACTGGTATAATATAACAATAGAAGAATAGAACAGATCGGAAGCCCTACCGATTGTGGTGAAGTTAAGCGGACATTAAATATGAATGTCTTATATCTACCAATTATTCGATTGAATGTTAATTTCATTTTGGTTATATTTTTTATAGTCATCTTTGAACTTTAAATGAGTGCACTTTATTAAATTGTAAATTTGTATTTACTGATGATTATAAATGAGTGAAGAAGCTACAAACATCAGAACGCCTAACGGTATAGTATGATAGAAGGAAAGTATGCCCAAACTATAATACCGTTAGAGGTGGGTGGCTCAGCGGTAAGACGTGAGACTCTAATTCGGGAGGTCGCCGGTTCGATTCCGGCCACCGGCAGTTCTGACTGAAAGTTTTTTTCGACGAGTTTTTCCTCAATCGTAACATGAGCGAATTTTGGGATTGATTCGTACTAACAGCCCTCGGACATTCCTTCCCAACTATCCAAACACCCTGATAGCTTAGTTAGTCACCTGAAGAGGAGCACATTAGAATTTAACAGCAGTGGTGTATTCGAGCCTAGGCGGGCCTACGCGCTTTTTCACAGCAGTGCTGTTATGTTACCTCAACGCCTTCATGTATTCAGGTTTAAGTTCTATAAAATCGACCACTTAAAACAATCGCCATCGCCCCCCCCCCCCCCCCCTACAAGTAAATTCGACCGCCTAGGGACTTTATATTTTAGGAATACACCACTGTTTAACAGGGATTCCTACGAAATTAATTAAAGTATAATATTTATATTTCATGACAATATTTCGTCTTTATGGGAAGGTGGTTAAATGAAGCGGGCCGATAATATTAATGACGACACACACACACAAACGGGGGAGAGTGACAGACAGAGAGAGCATTCATTGATGCACCTACCGTCAAGTCCGCATGAGGTGGTGGTTATATGAAATGGGTCGATAGTTATTAATGACGACACATAAAAAGGGGGGCGGGGGGGGGGGGGGGTTGAGGAGTAACAGGCAGAGAGATCATTCATTGATGTACCTACCGTCAAGTCCGCATGAGGCGACGCAAACACCAACGTATTTGGACGAATACTATTCAGTCTGATGTAAGAAGGCGGCGTCTTGTACGCCTCACACTGTTGCGCATAGATCTCCTCGTCCTGTCTGCTCACCGATATCGTCGTCGAGATAATCGATTGTCGCCGCCGTTGCAATATCGATACGCCACCGTTCGATGAGTCGAAATTCCCGCCGTGTGTTGTCGACCGCTGTAGTGTCAACTGGTCGTCGCTTGTGGTGACGTCAGAGGGAGGTAACGACCTTGACTCTGGGGTGCGGATGTAAGTGGTGCTTTCTACCACTGCCTGTGAACGCGGCGACGGCTGATAGAGAAGGCTACGCTCTGAGATCACGGCAGCGACTGATGGTTGTTCACGGCTCGGCCACTGTGGCGCTTCTGTAGTCCATGTTGACCCATCGTGTGCCAACGCCTGCGGCCGTAAAAGGGTGAAAACAGAAATAAAAGACAGTGTAGGTCGGTCGGTTGGTTGGGAAAGTTTGCCAAAATAAACTTTTATTGGATGGACGGATGGATGGGCGGCTTGCAGTGTAGAGTGAAACATAGAGTGTTAATGCAATTGTATGGTAAAAGATGACAGGTCATAATCTTTATGAGAATAGAAAACACTTGGGTATGAATGAAGGTCAAAAGCGTCTTGTGGAAAACTTGTCTTACCCATCGCGAATAAAATACTGAAAGATATCGAGAAAATTTGAAAGCTTCTGCGATCAAACGTCAAGTATTTCTTGAACACACTAATTCTGTCGACAGCCAAGTAAGTTACAAAACAATCACTCAATGCCGTTAAGAGCGAATGTCAAAATCCGCAGACAATTTTGATTTTTTAATTATATCTAAAGATTGAAACAGAAAATTGAAAATCTGAGTAATCATAGCGCTGTAGTTTGATAGGCCCTATTAAAGTATCTAACAGTTTAAATCAGTATGCCTGTGATACTTATTTCAGTAGTAATTTAAAGAAATAAAAATTATACAGTCATAATGATTATAATGTTAAATACATTTTATCATTCAGTCTGTAGGGCTTACCAAACCACAGCGCTATGATTACTCAGATTTTCGATTTTGTGTTTCAATCTTGAGATATAATTTTTAAAAAAATCTGCGGTTTTTTACGTAGAGGCATCATTCGCTCTTAACCATCTCAAATAAAAGTACTAAAAGATAACGAGAAAATTTGAAAGCTTTTGCTACCATCAAACGTCAAGCATTCCTCTAACACATTAATTCTGTCGACGACCAAGTTAGTTACAAACCAATCACTCAGGGTCTGCTAGCGTTGAAAGCGCGATCTTGCACTCACGAAGGAAACAGCGATTGTCGCGTTACAAAAAGGTATGGATGCCAAAGAAGCTGATTGATTAATTGGTCACTTCGTTAACGGTGGCGTGGGCGTCAGTGTTGGCGACTCGAGCCCCCCCCCTCTCCTCCCTCCCCCCTTCCCTCACCTAGACAGAGTGAACATGACATGACGCTTTGCTAGTCGTGTCGTCTGTAAACATGAAAACATGGGTGATGTTTATAAAAGTTTGCGTAGCCACAGACAAGCTACGCTCTAGTGTGTGTGGCTTGGTGGGAGATGGATTTATTGTGTGAAATTAAACAAAAAAAATATTATTATTACTTGACAATATATTAGTATTATTATGTATATAAAATTTAATCTTACTCGGGCTGTTTCGCCGCGTCGTTCGCGAGTTATTTGCACTCGAGTTTTGTCACCACTGTGGATGACATTTTCAATAGAACTGAGGTCCGTAAGTCAGTTGTCACTCTTCCGGGGATTAAAAAAAATCATTAGTCACAAAATCTATCAAAACCGGTTTAAACAATGTTGTACGGACAGAAAATGTCAAATTTTTCCATATAGCGGCAGCAGCAGAATTTGTAGTAGTAGTATTACTAGTATTACTGATGCTATTAGTAGTATGTAGAATGGTAGTGGAGCCAATAGTCGTATATCAAAGCATCGCGTATCTGTGGTTAGTGTAGACAGAGATTCTTTAAGCCTGCGTCCCCAAAACAAAAGCCAAGAGAGAGAGAAAGAGAGAGAGAGAGAGAGAGAGAGAGGGAGGGAGAGAAGGAGAGAGAGGGAGAGAGATTGATTGATTGATTGATTGATTGATTGATTAAGGTATTTTTATTTATGGCGGGATTAAGGCCAGTGAGGCCTTAGAGAGAGAGAGAAAGATGGATAGTCATTATTTTCAGGCGGGATTAAGGCCAGTTGGGCCTTCTCTTACATCCAACCTACTATTACTTAGTAGAAATACAAATTAATTAATAAATTAAGTACACATTGATACAAATTGATTACAAATAAATATGATTAACTTTCAACTTATACACTAACAAAAATCAACGAGACGAGAGAGAGAGAGAGAGAGAGAGAGAGAGAGAGAGAGAGAGAGAGAGAGCTCTAGTACAGTGATTCGAGTCCCCCGCTGACAAGTAGACTCCGTGAATGTTGGCCGAATTGTTTCACGGTTATTTTGACAACACGCTAGACGTGTAATTCAGGCGACCGTGAGTTGTGACGTCACTGCTCGTAAAGTGTCGGCGGAGGTCGGGGATACACGGACGACTTTCTTTCCACAAAGAGTTTTAACACGGTTATAGTGGACCCAAGATTACTTTACACCTGCTTTCGTCACATCCGGGGCAGTCGTAGCCAACCGGCGAACCGCCCGAGACACATTCGGGCCAATACCGATCGCTGATTGGCTACGAACCAGTCGCCTGTGACGAAAGCATGTGTAAAGTAGTCTTGGGACAACTATACAATGTACAAAAGTTTTACTTTGAAATTGAAACATTGACGTCTGAAAGTTACAAAATTATCTATTTTTTTAATTTTTCTACGGCCGGTACCGTCGATATACCTAATTGGCCAAATATGACCTTTGGTCTGGAAACATACACTGATGCTGATAAATACTTTGGTCTAGGTCTGCGCATACTTATCCGTCACGAAGCGCGACAAACGGAAGGAATTTTTTTCCGATCGGATTAAAATATACATGTATTTCAATGCGACCCCGCGCACACTTGTCGGAAACGAAGCGACCGGCAGCCGCTGCATATATTCCGGCTGAAGCTTCCGGACGGGTCGGTTCGCCGCTGTTTGATGAATTTTCAATTCTGTTTCTGTTATGGTATTTTTTGTAATGTGTTTCTTCTTCTTCCGGTAAAAATGGACTCGCTTTACGTAGAGTACCTCTTTTTTTTAAAAATGGGTTAAACTTTTTTCAAACTTCCCCTTTTGTTAGGTACCTTATTCAGTCTTAGACTTCTTACATCTAAACGGAACTACCATCGTATGCTTCTGATAGGGCCACATTAGCCGGACAGGTTGACGTGGAGAAGCCAGACGGAATGTGGTCCACGTCCTCTTCTTTCCCCGTTCTTCCCCTTTCCCTTCCCCCGCTTTTTCCCTCTTTCTATCCCCCCCCCCTCTGAGTACCTGTCCCTATCCACAAACACCCCCCCCGTCATACGACTATAGCAAGTTGTCAAGTACGTCGTTAACATTGTATACATTGTATAATAATATAAGTATTCAACAAAATTACAGTTAAAAAAATTAGATTCAGTTTTAGGATTATTCATTGCTCTCTCTTTCTCTATCTAACTGATGAATTTTAGTGGCCACCTATAGAATATATCGGTCAAAATAATAAAGATTACTTACTTACTTACTTAAACTCAAATTATCAAAATCTAACTATGAATCAAAAGACTTACGTCAAATCTCCCCCGAGAAAGTATGTGGTGTATAGTCTGTCTCCGTGTCTCAAGGCGGGACAGAAGGGACACGGGGGACATGAAACCTGGCCAAGGGAAGCTTATTCTTGAGGAAGTAAGTAGTAGAACATTATTAGAGTAATAATTCGTCATGCAGATGAAAATAAAAAACAAAACCGCGCGCCGTAAAGTTGACTGCTGACTTTTGAAAACAAACTTGAATCTCATAATACTTTGTTCTCGCGGTCCGTGGGGGGCGATAACATTAATGTTGCCCGAGTAATTAATGGGATTTCAACGCGTGACCGTCAGTTGTAGTGAATTGTAAACTAAAATAGAAAAATATATTTATTTTACAATTATAAATTCAGACTATAATAATATACAAGTGCATGCATTGGGATACAAACATTATAGGTTCGACATATTTCTTCCGGTTTCATCTGAATCATACTGATTATAATGTTGGATACGTTTATCATTCAGTCTTTAGGGCTTACCAAACCACAGCACGCTGATTACTCAGATTTTGGATTTTTGTTTCAATCTTGAGATATAATTAAAAAATGAAAATTGTCTGCGGTTTTTGACGTAGAGGTATCCTTCGCTCTTAAATCTTAAACCTTATGAAAGTGTGTAAACCGCCCTGTATCTATTTATTTTCTGTCATTGCATCGATGAAACTATACAATGTCTGTTACTAATGTGGCTGAGAGGGTCTTTATAGACAATAGGGTATATTCACGTATTGCGCATGGTGGCCACATTGGAGGCCACAATGGCATGTGATTGGTAGTTCATTTGTTACTATGTTTCAGCTGGCGTTTGATGCAAATTCAACTGTTCTCTAACTTTGGTTTGCTATTATTACTTAAAATCAACATAAACAAACTCTTCTGTCTCGATTACTCTTCTAATCGTTTACAAAAGCATACAATAATCATTTTCGTACACTTTATCGGGGGATATACGTGTTCAATTTGTCATATTTCCCCGTAAACAATATTATTCGTTTTCTATTGACAGCTAAATGAAACTTGAAATAGTACTATAGGTGGCCTCCAATATGGCCGATGTGACGTTACGTGAATACTTCCTATAGTTTATTTACCTACGCGAACCTAGCAACAGTTATCGTGGGTGACCTGATGATTAATGTCCGCTATGTTGGCATGGGTGAGTACATTAAAAGGCGTCGTTTGTCAGTTGGTTGGCTGGACTGACTGAGAACAACGCAAGGTTCTCTTGTCTTGTGCCCCACCCCACCACATTCTGACGCTAGAAGAAATTACTTGAAAACCGGAATTTCTTAAAATAGTTTAAGAGTAAGTCTCACATCTCGGGAGTAATGTGACGGCGCTTACGCGCGGTTGTGGCTTTTAGTTTTGAGAGCTTTGTGCTGTTTCTTCAGCCAGAATCTTAAAAACTGTTCAAGAAACGTTTCCTGTTTGCGTGATTTCAACGCTTAAAATATTGCTCTTTTGTTTTAAAATTTTCGCAAGGTAGTAAAAATTGTGTAATTCCTGGACTAATTTTACTGGTCTATTTTATTGGCGTGTTGCTTAGTTTCAAAAATCACTCTTTTTACATTAAGTTTTTTTTTTATCAAAAGTAAAATTGGCCATTAAAAAATAAAAAAATAATTAAAATTGTAGACGCCCATAAAATTAGATTCTTAAGAAGTTTGAAGTACTGGGCTATTATTCCAAGGATCCTACATAACACATATTGAATATGTATATTTAAACCGACATAGTTCCTGCCCATCCTGCACTTTTAAATTCTTACTCTTGAAACGCGGCATTTTGTGTTCTAAAATTCCATTTAAACACCATGAAAGGAAGTGGAAAAACAATCTGGTTACATTTTATAGTGAGCACGCAAAACAAAACTAATGGAGGGGTGGCGGGGTGGGGCTAATATTTGTGACGCTAACACGGGTAACGTAGGAGGACCGGGGAAAAGAGTAAATATTTTGGTTGGCCGACCATTTTTTTGACAGGAATTGTTTTTTCAGTCCAGACAAAGTTGACAATCTAGTTGTCTCGTTGGCAATGCCAGTTTAGCTGAAGGAGCACCTGAATCTCTGTTGAACTAAATATAATGATTATATACTCCTCTCATATTAATCAAACATGTTTTGGCTGTAGTCACAGAATTACAATCATCATTATTTCGGCCTGAGGCTGTTTATAGTTGCTATGTTTCGTGTAGTTTATTAAATTGCTTATTTTGACTTCGCTAAGTGGTTGTGACCTAGACGATTGCTTTATTTGTTGGATTACATGGGGGCGCGCAGGGGGGGGGGGGGAGTGGCAGCGACTAAGTGGCTAAAAATATGATGCTTTTATTTAAAGATGTTATTTCTTTCCTAAATTTTAGAAAAAGGTAGTGATTTTATTTAATTAATGCTAGCTGACTATAGATTCAATCACAGTTTTAGGTGTAGCAGTATTTACACTCCTAGGACCAGATTCACAAAAGGTCCTGTCTTTTTCTGGTCGTTACTCTAAGACCGGCCTAACTTTGGATCTCCTTTAAAACCAGACCCACTTCACACGTAGAAGCAACTAATTCCTAGTAGGAACAAGGACACAACGAGCATTCTAATAATATGTTTTAAAGTCTGTTCTCAGATATTTTCCTGGATTCACAAGAGGTTCAAAGATAGACCGGTCATAGAGATAATACCAAAAAAATACTTTGGACCTCTTGTGAATCCGGGCCCTCTTTACCAACTATAGTCGTATTTAAAACCTAGACAATCGCTGTCCTCCTCTATTATGCGCCCTGCCTATGGTTATCTTATGGTTCGTCCTCTGTCCCCCAAGGGTGTGCGTGTGCGTAAGGGAGGGGGGGGGGGGGGGAGGGAGGGAGGAGTGAGTATGTCAACTCCAAAGCAGTTAGAGAGGCGTTATTGTATATTCCGTCCCAAAGACGTTAAAAGGCAAGCAGCTCCAAAGGGTTAGAGAGGCGTTACCGTATATTCCGTCCCAAAGAAGTTGAAAGGCAAGCAGCTCCAAAGAGGCTAGAGAGGCGTTACCGTATATTCCGTCTCAAAGACGTTGAAAGGCAAGCAGCTCCTAAGAGGCTAGAGAGGCGTTACCGTATATTCCGTCCCAAAGACGTTGAAAGGCAAGCAGGTCCAAAGAGGCTAGAGAGGCGTTATCGTATATTTCGTCCCAAAGACATTGAAAGGTAAGAGCTTCACCGAGCTACGCACCAAAGCGGTTAGTAAGGGGCTATACCGTATATTCCGTCCCAAAGACGTCGAAGGCCAAAGACCCATGCCTAGCCACGCCTGGCTGTCCGCTCCAAAGCAGTTAGCAAGGGGTTATACCTTATATCACTTATATTAAGTCCCAAAGACGTCTAAGGCCAAAGACCTGCCTAGCCATACGCCGGCTGTCAGTTCCAAAGCGGTTAGCTAAGGGTTAAAGACGTCGAAGGGCAAAGACCTGCAGTGCCTAGCCATGCGCCGTCTGTCAGTTCCAAAGCGGTTAGCGAGGGTGACCGTATATTCCTTTCCAAAGACGTCGAAGGCCAAAAACCTGCCTAGCCACGCGCCGGCTGACAGTTCCAAAGCGGTTAGCCAGGTTTACCGTATATTCTATCCCAAAGACGTCGAAGGCCAAAGACATGCCTAGCCACGCGCCGGCTGTCAGTTCCAAAGCGGTTAGTTAAGGGTTACCGTATATTCCGTCCCAAAGACGTCGAAGGCCAAAGACCGGCTGCCTAGCCACGCGCCAGCTGACAGTTCAAAAGCGTTTATAGCGAAAGTTACCGTTACAAATCAAACACTAATTGCTCTATTGTTTACCGAGAGACTCGCGGCTTCGGCTAAATCGAGCCCGGCCAAGTAACACGGCGTTAAATTGCATCCACGGCGTCGACAGCTAATTTGCTTGTAATGATGTTGTCAAGAGTTGCTTCGGTTGGAGATGAATGCTTATGAGATGGAGATGGAGGGTGGGGGGAGGGGGGGGGGGGGGGCTGAGAACGGATATTGCCGAATACATCTTCGAGTCTTCTCGTGGGGAAAGTGTCTGGCTGGAGGGAGAGTAGACTATAAGCACACGAAATTAGTAATCTTAAAAACGAAACTAGTATAGAGCAGGTAATAGCACAAGACTCAAGTGAGGGGTCTTTGTAAATCAAATTTTGTAACTGAAAAATTCTGAAAATAAATAAGTAAATACATGTTTGAATCCATTGCATCAAGGCCAGTTCATACTTAAAGACAGGTTCACTCTCATCATAAATGCGATACATGTCACACACAATATAATAAACAGAAGACAGTTTCATTTATTTTTTTGTTTATATATCGTTCCCTATAAGTTTTAAGTAGTTTTAAATGGTGCGTCTATGTAAATTTCGACCTGTTTGACCGTTTGATTAGGTTGGGCCAGTATTATCGGGCCGGAACACTGTTCGTATTTAATTAACAAAGAGGCCACCCAGATTGTCATGGCTGAGGAATAAAACTCGGTTCCCAGGGAGAAGTTACTGTTAATTAAGACGTTTTAATGAGTGCTGTTAACAGGATTTATTGAAAACAAAACAGAGAAAAACATTTAAAAAAAAGTAATTCTGTGGCCAAGTTTTTGCGTTGTGGGTTCGGTTGAGAGGTTAGGCAATGCTAAGCTCGGACAGAACAAGGGAGGGTGACCAGTTTAATGAGTGTTAATAGGATTTATTGAAAACAAGAGAGAGAATAAGATAAAAAAAAAAATGAAAAAAATGTTCCTGTGGCCAAGTTTTCGCGTCGTGGGTTCGGTTGTATAGACGGATGGGAGGTTAGGCCACGCTAGCCTCGGACAGAACAGGGGCGGGTGACCACCTCGAACTGCTTGCTACTAATCAACTGGTTGATGGTTATAAAATAATGATAGGGTGACACCGGGTCATTGACCCGCTAAGTAAAGACTATATTATTCAAATTTGCGAAAATACTTCACTATAAAACTGTTTAGCATTAACGTTTTGTAGCTATATCTTGAGAATGCTAGATAATGCTAAAAGAGAGATAAATGCCTGTTTGTGGTTTCGTAAGAACAATAAAAGAGAAGGTTGAAAAAATTTCAAATATTGGTATTTGTACCGCGGGTAATCGAGCCCTTAATTGTATTATATTTACATTACCAATAACAACCTTAATTATTAGTGTCATTTTTTATATCTAGTTTTTAGTTTTTTCAATGTTGTTTAGTTTACCATTAAAATGATTAACATTTACAATCTTGTCTATTTTTTTATTTTTTTTATATTCTTTTTTTTTAAATTTGTATTCTATTATTTCTGTGTTCTCCTGTATTCTGTTTCCCATCCAGAACGACCGTGTAACGACTCAAACACGTGTAACTGTAGGCTCATGTGTTACTGCATACAAGCGCAGCGCCGCAGTGTGTATTTATAGCCACAATATGTAGGCCTACTCGTCTTGCTCTTTAATGACGTCATAAAGAAAGGTGATGACAAATGATAAATGCCAGAAATGTAGTATCGTAAGAACTATAAAAGACGAGATTAAAAAATTTCAAATATTGGTATTGTTACCGCGGGTAATCGAGCCCTTAATTGTAATAAATTTACATTACCAATTGCAACCATAATCATTACAAATATTGTCATTTTTTAAATCTAGTTTTTAGTTTTTTTCCAATATTGTTTACCGTTACCATTAAAACTATTAACATTTACAATCATTTGTTAACAGTTATTTTGTATTTTAATTATTATTACAATAATTAGTGCTATTTTTTTTGTATTCTTAATTTTTTTTCTAATTTTTAAAATTTTCAATAATTATTGCTATTATTTTTTTTTCATTTTTTTCTATTTTTAGAACGTATGTCATTGTTAGATTTCGGCTTTTTCTGTTTCCCATCCAGAACGACCGTGTTATTACTCTCGTGTAAACAAACACGTGTGGGGTGCACGTTTTACTGCACAGAAGCGCAGCACAGCGGTGTATTTATAGCCACAATATGTACTCGCCTTGCTCTTTAATGACGTCATAAAGAAAGGTTGATATTGCTGCAACGTGCACGTCAATCATTTGGACGTTCCTTCTCGGAACCGGTGTGTGTTTGTTTACACAATATACTCGCTCGACTTGTTACTTCCCCCGGGGGAGGGTGGGGGTGGGGGAGGGGGAGGGGGGGGGTTGTTTGTTGTTATAGGGGGGAAACACATCACTACGTGTTACATGTTGTGATGAAACATGAAAACATGCGAGTTAAGTTGTGTCATTATAACTTGTCTCATACGTGGACGAAATAGCCGAGCTCAAAACCTTAATAACCTATTTTTGTTTATACCTACCTGAATAATTGTAACTGTAATTTTAATTTGTATTTGTTTTTGTGTTTGTATGTGTAATAGGGTGTATTCACGTATTGCGCATGGTGGCCACATTGGAGGCCACAATGGCATGTGATTGGTAGTTCATTGTTACTATGTTTCAGCTGGCGTTTGATGCAAATTCAACTGTTCTCTAACTTTGGTTTGCTATTATTACTTAAAATCAACATAAACAAACTTTGTTGTCTCGATTACTCATTTAATCGTTTATAAAAGCATACAATAATCATTTTCGTACACTTTATCGGGGGATATACGTGTTCAAACTCTCGTATTTCCCCGTAAACAATATTATTCGTTTTCTATTGACAGCCAAATGAAACTTGAAATAGTACTATAGGTGGCCTCCAATATGGCCGATGTGACGTCACTTGAATGCTCCCTATCATGTTTATGAAATAGCCGAGTTTAAACTTCAGTATAAAGGCTCATTCACGATAAAAACTTAGTAGTAGACGCTAGGTCTTCATAAACTCATTTAATAACGTTTCGTCAAATAAATTCTGAGCATGTTTCGGCTCCATTTTCGATTTAGCTAGCCTAGGCCTTGCGGCTGGCGCTGATTGATTCTTTTTTACTGTTAAGTTTATTTTTATTTTAAAGTTTGATCGTTCCAAACTTAACCGTCCGTAGCCCAAAACTAAGTTTAAGTTTTGGTCGTGAACAATCATGTGATCTTCCGTAAGCCAAACCTTACTTTAAGTTGTAAGTTTACGGTTAAGTTTAATCGTGAATGGGCCTTAACGCTATCTTAATTTAATACTACATGGAACAGGTTCATAAAGGATAATTTACGATCTTAAGTTGGGTGCCTGTAAATTCACGTGTTTATATACAGTAGTATGAGTTTCAGTTACGATTGATGGTGCAGTGACATCGCATGCAGACAAACAAATCTGTTACTAGGCAACTCCACTGTTGTATCTTCCATTGATTACGGTGAACATTCAATTTCAATCATAATTTAGTAACTTCGTATTCAATGTTTGTCTGCAAAAAAACACATAGATAGCGCTGCTAAGCAACCTCCTTTCAGCGCCATTGATGAATAATAACAATGAAACAACAATGAAAATTGACAGCTAAACCACTCCTAATAGAAGTTTATTTATTTGCCACCAGAATGCATCTCGTGTATTTTGAGTGCTCTATAATAGTAACTTCGTTACTGGACTTGAGTCAGCTAACAAATCAACGTACCAATTAAATAGCCACGGAAGAAGGCGGTGGGCGGCCATTTTAGCCCTTAAGTTTCGGATTTTGACATTGTTCACATTGTTGTTGTGACTGTTGATGTGTAATTGCTTACCGATAGGGGCTAAAATGTCCGAGAATGTCAAAAACCGGAAATGAGAATCGCAGACGCGTATTCCAACCATGTTGCACATCCAGATAATACCACCAGACTCTCAACTTGTTACTTGTGCATTGTTGTCATTGATGGTCTAGAGGGGCGTGATAAGTTCTATATAAGGGTTCTTTAGATCATTTCTGAAAAACGTCTATTTAAATATATTTTAACAGACCGAGACCACGTGTTTCACCGCCTTAAGCCGCATTCACAGAAATGACTAGTGAATAATGAATATTGACTATTGACTACAACCCCACCGTAAATATTTCTTAGTCAAGCCACAAAACCAACAACACTCTTTCATTGGCTGCGAGAGAGAGTTCTGCGCGCTGATTGGCTGTGACTAAGACTTGACTAAGGAACTGAAATATTTTCAATTCGTTAGTCAATAGTCAATAGTCAAAAGTAAAGTTGTGTGAACGTCAGCACGTATCGCCTATGGTTCAAATCGCTTAATCAATAGTCAATCGTCATTGGTCATTTGTGTGAACCGGCTCTTAATCAACAGAATAGTCATAAGGAAAACCTCTGTTCTTATTTCTGCCGAGTGAGTCAGCACAGTAAGACTGGATGCCGTTCAGTTTGCTCGCACAAGCACGTGGCGACGCTGTGCCTGTGCGTGTACACCTGCGTGCGAGGTATTTATAGAGCGGCGCGGCTAGTTCGAGGCGTCGCCGAGAGATGGCTGCACTTGTAGCGCCAGCGTCGCAGTCTTGTTGCTTACAAGTTGCAACAATTTGATCGACAACTACGATCATATCATGGACTATCTGGATGTGCAACATGGTTGCAATTGGCCCCTCAAATAGACTAGACGCATTCTGGTGGCAAGAAAATAAACTACTATAAGGATGAGTTTATCTGTCAATTGTTCATTGTTGCTTTATTGTTAAATCATGAATGGCGCAGATAAGGGTGTTGCTTAGCAGCGCTATCTATGTGTTAGTTTGAGTCTCCAATAGGGAGCATTCACATATTGCGCATGGTGGCCACATTGGAGGCCACAATGGCATGTGATTGGTAGTTCATTGTTACTATGTTTCAGCTGGCGTTTGATGCAAATTCAACTGTTCTCTAACTTTGGTTTGCTATTATTACTTAAATCAACATAAGCAAACTCGTTTGTCTCGATTACTCTTTTAATCGTTTACAAAAGCATACAATAATCATTTTCGTACACTTAATCGGGGGATATACGTGTTCAAACTTGTCATATTTCCCCGTAAACAATATTATTCGTTTTCTATTGCCAGCTAAATGAAACTTGAAATATTACTATTGGTGGCCTCCAATATGGCCGATGTGACGTCACGTGAATACTCCCTATACGCGTCTGCGATTCTTATTTCCGTTTTTTGATATTGTCGGACATTTTAGCCCCTATCGCTAAGCAATTAAACATCAACAGGCACAACAACAATGTGAACAATGTGAAAATCCAAAAATTAAGGGATAAAATGGCTGCCCACCGCCTTCTTCCGTGGCTATTTCATTGGCAAGGTCCGTTAATCCCCTGGCGAGGGCTCGTCGAGCTCCTTTACCGAACCTCCGCTAGGGGATCAACGGACCTTGTTTCATTGGTACGTTGATTTGTTAGCTGATTCAGGTCCAGGAACGAAGATCATATGACTCCGGGGGGTGGTTGGAAGAAAGGGACAAGTAGGACGTATAAAGGGGTGGAAAAGGGAGAAGGGATGACGTGCACTGTCTTTCGTCTGACTTCTCCACCTCGGTGAAGACTTTTTCAAAAGAATCATCATCATACATTTCTTGTAATCAATCAAATTTCACAGGCGGGGCAATTTCCCATATCTGCTCCCCCGCGTTAAAAAAAAAAAAAATAGGAATGTGTATAGGGCACTAGCAACACCAAAAGACAACAATGAAACAAATGAATTGAATCGATGGACAAATAACAAGCTGTCAAAAAATAATTTCTTCTGATTTTGGAAAACAAAACAAAAAACAAACAAATACACATACAAAACTTTCACGTAGTCGTTGTCCATCATTAAAAGTTATAAATGGCGAGCAGTTACTATTGCTACACTTGTTTTTATTTCTATGGTTGCAATTTTATTATTTTGACAGCTGATGGTTTGTCCATCAGTTCAATTCATTTGTTCCATTGTTGTCTTTCGGTGTTGCTAGTGCCCTATATAAATACGAATGTATATATTTATTTATTTTTATTTATTTAAAAGATCTGAGGTTGGTTTGCGATTATAATTATATTACGTTGGGGCTGGTATACTATAGAGATGACATTGGTTTACCCATAAACCAGGGCTTGGATTCACAAGAGGTCGTAAGTCCTAACTTTGGATCTCCTGTAAAACCAGACCAAGATCACACGAAGAAGTTACTCATTCCTGGTGAGGACAAGGATACAATGAACATTCCAATAATATGTTTTAAAATCTGTTCTAAGATATGTTTCTGGTTTTACAAGAGATTCAAAGTAAGGCCGGTCTTTAAGATAAGACCAATAAAAGACTTAGGACCATCTTGTGAATCCTGGCCCAGGGTTGCACGGGTTCGATTCTCTTTGTCTATGGAAAACAATTTCACCCTGCGACCATGAAATAGAGTAAGCTTTTGAAATACGTCCTTGAAATGAGCACAAGAGAATGGGTACTTTTGATCTAAAATAACCGTCCACTAAAACACAAGACAAGAATAGTTATGTGGTTTCTTGTCAAAGAACATACATTTCACACGCTGTCATAAATATTAATGTGCGTAGTTTCCCACTACAAAGGCAGCAGAAGAATGTAATGCAGTAGTGAAGGTCTGTTATTAGAAATACGTTTTTTTGAGTTGTAGGGTTTATAGCTGTCCCAAGGAAAGTATTCTGATGCTTACGACACAGCCGAGTCCAAAGTGACAACTTAATTTTCTACTTCGCTAATTTCTACCGTCCTAAACATGTCCATTGGGGATAATTTAAGAACCTGCCGTTGGTTACCTGTAATGGTGGGCGTGGCCAAACCGCTTGTGCACTGGACTAAGCCGAACCGTGCATTTACGAATGTGTGAAAGAACGCCAGGTAAAGGTCTCGCAAAACAACTTCACTAATGCTTTCGTCATCAATCAATGACGTGTTTACGGTCTCGGCCAACCCGAGCAGGTATCTGAATTAGCCACGG
>OX246747.1:31348157-31353157 GCA_945910005.1 Isoperla grammatica
GTACGTCGTTAAACAACAAATGTAGCTAGCTTGACGAGCTAAACTCAAATTACCTTCAGATATATGTAGGTACCTAATTATCCTTATCTAATACCGATGTCATGCACGTTGTTTTAACTCAAATCAACATATTCCTGGATGTCCTCCTCCTCCTCCTCCTCGTAGCCCTCACCCCCCCCCCCCCCTCCCCGCCCCCCACTTGTACGCCACTGACTATGCCAACACTAGGACTAGGACAGTAACATACCCGCCCGGTTCTCAGCCTAGGACTGTACGAGATGCAAATGCAAGGAAATCTGATATGTCTACAGACTACAGCATGCAGTGTTATGTCCCCAGACAGCCCATCACCCGCCCTGTTCTCGGCCTAGGACTGTACGAGATGCAAATGCAAGGAAATCTGATATGTCTACAGACTACACAACAGTGTTATGTCCCCAGACAGCCCAACACCCGCCCTGTTCTCGGTCTAGGACTGTACGACATGCAAATGCAAGGAAATCTGATATGTCTACAGACTACAGCATGCAGTGTTATGTCCCCAGACAGCCCAGCACCCGCCCTGTTCTCGGCCTAGGACTGTACGACATGCAAATGCAAGGAAATCTGATCCGTCTACAGACTACACAACAGTGTTATGTCCCCAGAGAGCCCAGCACCCGCCCTGTTCTCGGCCTAGGACTGTACGAGATGCAAATGCAAGGAAATCTGATATGTCTACAGACTACAGCATGCAGTGTTATGTCCCCAGACAGCCCAACAGCCGCCCTGTTCTCGGCCTAGGACTGTACGAGATGCAAATGCAAGGAAATCTGATATGTCTACAGACTACAGCATGCAGTGTTATGTCCCTAGACAGCCCAACAGCCGCCCTGTTCTCGGCCTAGGACTGTACGAGATGCAAATGCAAGGAAATCTGATACGTCTACAGACTACAGCATGCAGTGTTATGTCCCCAGACAGCCTAGCAGCCGCCCTGTTCTCGGCCTAGGACTGTACGAGATGGTAATGCAAAGTAATCTGATATGTCTACAGACTACAGCAGTGTTATGTCCCTAGACAGCCCATCACCCGCCCTGTTCTCGGCCTAGGACTGTACGAGATGCAAATGCAAGGAAATCTGATCTGTCTACAGACTACAGCATGCAGTGTTATGTCCCCAGACACCCGCCCTGTTCTCGGCCTAGGACTGTACGAGATGCAAATGCAAGGAAATCTGATGTCTACAGACTACACAACAGTGTTATGTCCCCAGACAGCACAGCACCCACCCTGTTCTCGGCCTAGGACTGTACGAGATGCAAATGCAAGGAAATCTGATATGTCTACAGACTACAGCATGCAGTGTTATGTCCCCAGACAGCCTAGCAGCCGCCCTGTTCTCGGCCTAGGACTGTACGAGATGGTAATGCAAAGTAATCTGACATGTCTACAGACTACAGCAGTGTTATGTCCCTAGACAGCCCATCACCCGCCCTGTTCTCGGCCTAGGACTGTACGAGATGCAAATGCAAGGAAATCTGATATGTCTACAGACTACACAACAGTGTTATGTCCCCAGACAGCCCAGCACCCGCCCTGTTCTCGGCCTAGGACTGTACGAGATGCAAATGCAAGGAAATCTGATATGTCTACAGACTACAGCATGCAGTGTTATGTCCCCAGACAGCCCAACCCAACCCTACCTGCCTGGTTGGTAACCTCACGACCAAATACATGTTCGCGATTTTTGATAAGGATGTTTTTTATGTAGTGGTGTACTTGTGGGAACAGGTAACAGGTGGGTTGGTAGGGAGGGGGGGGGGGCGGCTCATAAATCACGGAGCTACCGAGACTGCGGCCACACAATTTGTACCTCGCCGTGTGGGGGGGGGGTTGGGGGGGGGGGGGGGGGGAGAGACAACCAAATTGAAAATAAATCATCAAAGCATGACTGAGACAAAGATATAACCGACAAAAACGTATTTATATGTTTAGTGGCCTTCGAGACCCCCACCTGTAAGAGTGTAAGGTTAATTTATAATGACTGTCACTTTTGAGTGGATAATTATGCGTGAAATGTCCACTTTTAGGTGTTGTTAATATTTATCACCTCATCAAGTGTTCGTTTCATTCAATGGTTGTGTTGAGAGAAACCATTGATTAAATAATATCCAGCAACCTCGGGCTAGGTCAGGAGGTGGATGGGTGACCACTCACCTCTGAAACACTAGTTACCGTTGGTTAGAGCAGATTGGAGGGTTCGAAAGCTTGTGTAACAGCTTCGTTCTTCTCGTCAACTGCTCGGCAGTCCAGGTTAGTAGAGGAACCTATATGACTGGTCAAAGTTACACCGTCCTTTCGGATGGGACGTAAAGCCGGTGGTCCCCTAGATACTTTTCGACAGGAGTAGGCTACGTGCCGGTACTAGGCTTCCCCTCCTCCCTTCCTCATTATCATTCATCAATCATCACTCATCAGGCTAAAGAGGGCATTGTGCCCTACACTGGCCTTAATTACAATAAAATAAATAAATAACCAGAGTATTTAATCAATTGCGATGTAAAGTCGTCTTACAATAACTTCGGTAATGCTTTCGTCATCAATCAATGACGTGTTTACGGTCTCGGCCAACCCGAGCAGGTATTTGAATTAGCCACGGCCGCTGGTTGGCTGCCGCTCACGAAGATGTTGTACGATGACTATAGTAATATTTATGTGACATAACATTATACAAAGTGATTGCCAATGATATAGATGAGGTTTCGTAAGGGCTAAACAATGTTTAAAAGAGTATCAAAATTTGTAATTTTTACGGTTCTTACTTTAGGAGTTATGTAGGCCTATATTAGTTTACATAATACAACTTTTACAATTACAATATTTGAAACTTTTTCAATCCGAATGTAGTTGTTACCAGACAACTTCATTTGGCGTGGTCTTAATAATCACTTTTCATGCACTTCACTCGAATTGTTCTATCATGTTTAGTCCTTTAAGGGCCGTTTACATTCCTCACTCGTCGATGGTGTTCGAAGCCTACAGGGTTGGTTTAGTCACTTTAAATTAAAGTCCCCCGCTGCAAATCAGTTTAGTTACTGAGTGGGTAGACTCTAAATGTGAATTTATTTATTTATTTATTTATTTATTTATTTATTTATTTATTTATTTATTTATTTATTTATTTATTTATTTATTTATTTATTTATTTATTTATTTATTTATTTATTTATTTATTTATTTATTTATTTATTTATTTATTTATTTATTTATTTATTTATTTATTTATTTATTTATTTATTTATTTATTTATTTATTTATTTATTTATTTATTTATTTATTTATTTATTTATTTATTTATTTATTTATTTATTTATTTATTTATTTATTTATTTATTTATTTATTTATTTATTTATTTATTTATTTATTTATTTATTTATTTATTTATTTATTTATTTATTTATTTATTTATTTATTTATTTATTTATTTATTTATTTATTTATTTATTTATTTATTTATTTATTTATTTATTTATTTATTTATTTATTTATTTATTTATTTATTTATTTATTTATTTATTTATTTATTTATTTATTTATTTATTTATTTATTTATTTATTTATTTATTTATTTATTTATTTATTTATTTATTTATTTATTTATTTATTTATTTATTTATTTATTTATTTATGTATTTAAACGATTAGTGATTATAGTGAATAGCCTTCGTCCTTGATTAAGCCACAGACTTCTTTCATTGGCTGTGAGTAAGGTTTGTCTTGACTTGACCAAGGAATTGAAATATTTTCAATTATTTCTTAGACAAGTCAAGACAAGCCTTTGTCACAGCCAATCAAAACGCAGTATTCTCATTGCACTCGCAGCCAATGAAAGAAGCTTGTGGCGCTTGTGAATGGGTATTAAACCGCCCAAAATGATTGGTTTTTATTATATCATAAGATCGCTTCCAAATATTGAAAAGGTGATTCTGGTCCTGTCTTTCTTTTTGTATCAGCTTCAGAATGGGTTTAAAAACATTTACAGTTTACTATCCTAACGATTGTTATTTTATTTATAATTTAATAATTAATAATAACAAAAAATAATATTATAACGATCGTTTTTTTTTTTTTCTTTTCTTTTTTTTTTTACTTTTTAAACCCATTGTGTAGCTGATACAAAACCGAAGACAAGATCAGAATCACTTTTTCAATATTTGGAATCGTTCTCATGGTTTAATAAAAAAACCTTAATTTTGCGCGGTTTTAATACACAATCCCGTTAATAAGGAAGGATACCTCTACGTCAAAAACCGCACAAACTTTTCATTTGTAAATTATATCTCAAAAATGGACTTCGAATTTGAAAACCTGAACCAACAGCGCACTGTGGTTTGGTAAGCCCTACATACTGAAAGCTCTAAGTTGTGTCTTACATTATGATCAGTATGGTTTTTATTTCTAATTAATTCTATTACTAATTATCGATTTAATAATCAAAATATCTACGCTAATGGTTATATAATATTTCATTCAGTGTGTAGGGCCTACCAAAACGCAGTGCGCTGTTGAATAAGATTTTCGATTTTGTGTTGCAATCTTGAGATATAATTAAAAAATGAAACTTTTCTGCGGTTTTTGACGTAGAGGTACCCTTCGCTCGATGATTAGTCAATAATCATCACTAGTCATTTGTGTAAACCCCGCTTTAGAGTATATCTATCTATCGTGTAGTAGACAGATGGCAATGAGGTATCGTCACGTAGACAGCTCTGGTCATAAAACAGAGATATCTGTGTACAGCTCTGGGCATAAAACAAGAGAGATCTGTGTACGTTTAGTTATTTACGGACGTTAAAGTGGACTCGGAGAAGTGACGGTTGATGCACTGATGCTGTAAAAAGCAGTCAAAGCGAGTATGTCGGGGGGTCTGGGAGCACAACCCCCCCAGTTTAACCCCGCAGAGATGTTTTAGGGTGTTTTTATTTGGTGGGGAGGGGTGTGTGTATTTACAGTGGGA
>OX246747.1:31358157-31371398 GCA_945910005.1 Isoperla grammatica
CATCAGGTAAAGCTGGTATGCACGCTATATAACGGGCATTCCTAAAAAAAAAAACGAGCTGGTTGTGTTGTTATGGATATGAAAGGACTCCAGCTGGTAACCTAACACTAGTCGAGGTGTCTATCTGAGGTTACAGTTAGGGGGGGGGGGGGGAGGGGGGTGTAACCGGATGCCGCTCTCTTTTAAATCCTCGCAGTGCACAGCCCACCACTAACCCCTAATGAGACATGGCAGGCGGTGAGCGGGGTACAGGGTGCGTCGCAAGTATGTACACATATGCCACGACAGTATAGTAGGCTATGACCCTGAGGGGGCAAAGCAGGGATAGTTGTTTTTGAAGTCTAACGTTTAAAACACGTAAAACCGCAAAAAAATTTCATTTTTAAATTATATCTCAAAAATGCTATTTGAAATCGGAAACTCTGAATCAACAGCGCACTGTGGTTTAGTAAGCTCTACATACTGAATGCTCTAAGTTGTGTTTTACATTATAATCAGTATGTTTATTATATATAATTAATTTAATTACTAGTTATCGAATTAATATCAAAATAACTACGCTTATGGTTATAATATTTTATTCAGTCTGTGGGGCTTACCAATACACAGTACACTGTTGATTTAGATTTTCGATTTCTTGTTGCAATCTTGTGATATAATTAAATAATGAAAATTTTCTGCGGTTTTTGACGTAGAGACTAAAGTTAGATCAATCTAACTAAACAGAATCCGGTGTGATGCGCTCCAACCTGCACTTTTGTTAGGGGGGGTTGTTATCGCGAGCACGCACTATACCACACCTCTAGAGTTTGTTCCGTACCAGTGACCACAGTGCAGCATGGCCTTCTCGTGTTACTCAAGAGTGTTTTCACTTCCCTGGCAATCTGGCCCCTATCAGCTTCCTTCCTAATGGTCAGTGGTTTGTTTTTGTCTTGAGCATCTCAGTCTCACACTTCACCATCTGTAGGTGGTTCCTACCAAAATAAATAAAACATATTCACATTTAGAGTCTACCCACTCAGTAACAAGACTGATTTCCAGTGGGGGACTTTAATTGAAAGCGACTAAATCAACCCAGTAGGCTCCGAACACCATCGACGAGTGAGCGATAACCAATCAAAGATCGATGTTTCAAATACGAAACATATGAATCAGTGATTGGACAGTGCGAACACCGGCGGACAAATGTCAGAATCAACAAGGCGATTCAGAACAACTTTGAATTTATTGAGTGCTTCGTTGCTAGGACAATTAGAATCTACCCGGGTACTCAGTAACAAGACTGATTTTCAGTGGGGTCGACTTTAGTTTTAAGAACTACACCAATCAGTAACCTCTCAAAAGAGGCGATGCTAACCTTCAACAAAGAAGGCGACGGCTAAGGTAACCCTTTAAGGTTAGTGATTGGCAGGGTGTTACTTAGGTTGGAACCAAGTATAGGCCACTCAAAATAGACTTTACTTCACTTTATTTTATTGTAAAGGCCAGTGTAGGGTACAATGCCATCTTTAGCTTGATGAGTGTTGATTGATGAATGATAATTTGAGGAAGGGAGGAGGGAAAGCCTGGTACCGGCACGTAGCCTACTTCTGTAGAAAAGTACCAATAATAATAATTTTTCGTAGGAATACCCGTTATAGGTTGCACACCAGCTTTACCTGATGTGCCCCTCTTCAGGTAACTAACTAGGTTGTTAGGGTGTATGGATAGCTGGGAAGGAATGTCCGAGGGCTGTTAGTAGGACTCAATCCGAGCATTCACCTTTACGACTGAGGAAAACCTCGGAAAAACCTTCAGTCAGGACTGCCGGTGGCCGGAATCGAACCGGTGACCTCCCGAATTAGAGTCTCGCGTCTTACCACTGAGTAAGTACCAAGGGGACCATCGGTTTTACGTCCCATCTGAAAGGACGGTGTCATGTAGGTTCCTCCACTAACCGGGACTGCCGAGCAGTAGATGTAATCTGGTGGCAAGCAAATATACTTCTATGAGGAGGAGATTACTCATCGTTGATTTGTTGAAACCATCAATGGCGCAGATAAGGGGGTAGCTAAGCAGCGCTATCTATTGTTAGTTTGAGTTTCCTATACTATAGCTCACGCCATGTCAGTGCTTCTCAACTTTTGAACCCAAGTCTGACTGAGGGGGGAGAGGGGGGGGGGGAGGTACGCCAGTAATAGTAGTTTAAGTGCAAGTAATAAAACTGGGGGGGGGGGGGGGGCGCAAGAGACATAACGTAGTTCCAGGAATTGTTCTTATACGTATCGTTTATTTATATTTCTCAATTAGTTTTTCATTTTTTGTCTTGTTCTTTTTCTCTTACAGACTATACAGTATTCTTGATATTTTATGATTTTTCATTATCGTGATTGTCAGTTTAGTTCTATTTCAGGTCGTTCTTTGTAAATCAGTTTTACAGCTGAATAGGGAACCCTTTCTACAGACTAGACTAGATGTAGCTATTTCTGATCGAGCTATTTCCGTGTACTTTACTTATTTCTTACTTTTGTGTGTGCTTGCTTATTTCTGTTTGGTTAGATGGAAGAACAATTTCTAGAATTGAACTTCGCCATTTTTGTTTTGTACTTTGTATTGCGTTTGCAATTTACAACAAAATTAAGGTATCTTTTATTTTATTGTAGGATCGACATGAAATGAAAAATGAAATGAAATTAAACGCCGTTGCATCGACACATGGCCGTAACTAGGGTATAGAAATCATCCGGATATGATTGGGCAAAGTACAATTTAGACTTTAGAGTCTGGGAGAGCCCCCCCCCTCCCCCCCCCCCCCTCAGCCAATGCGAATCCGGGGCGCACAGCTCCGGAAATTTTGTTATAAATTCATAAAGTGTGATCTGAGTGTTCTAACGAGTTTAGGCGTTTTTTTTTTATATAACATTTGTTACTGGTGACTGGTGTGACATTAACGGTGGTAAAGGTCTCTCACACCAAGAAGTAAGAGAGTCAGGACCGCCCAGGATTAGTTTCCAACTTAACAAGTGCGAATCACTAACGTCTTTCCTGATTATCTAGTACAATTTGGTTGCGTTAAGTTTTTTGACGGAAACCTGCTTGCACGTTTTTTTGACCGTCAAAAAACTTAACGCAACCAAATTGTACTATATAGATAATCGGGAAAAACGTTAGTGATTCGCGCTTGTTAAGTTGGAAATTAAATGTGGGCGGTGCTGATACTATCTTACTTCTTGCTGTGAGAGACCTATATTAGCAAGTCAAAATTGTCTACTTCTGATTTTTTACGGGTATTTACCCGGGTAACCAATCCCTAGTGACGGCCGTGTATTATCCGCACATGGCCTCATCGTCCTCCTATGCCCAACAACTCTTGTTGTGTATGGGAGAACTGAACGCCCCACCCCCCCTTGCCTCCCTCTATTAACAGAACACTCACAAACCGCCCACTTTTAAATATAGAAGACAGTTTCTTTGAATTCGGCGTCTCTTTCAGCGACGTTATAAAGAGCTTACAAAGAAAGCTCGCGGCGACACACCTATACTTCTAAACGTATTTCAACGGAATTATTTCAATCTCTTTGTTGATGACGTTGAGGGGCCATTGAGCTGTAGGTAGACGCAATGAAAGCACAAGTACAGAGGTTGGCGTTGCCTAGGCTGTAGTTACTTTCAGCACACACACAAAGTGAAACTGAATGAATGAAGTGCGTGTGAAATAAATGGAAGCGGGATGGACGGACACATACAGAAAGAATAGTGAAGTAAATATTAAAGAGTTGAAAGGGAAGGTTATAGAGCTAATGAACTGTGTTTGTTTGATTATTTTTTTCATTCTTTGTGACGCGTTGTAGTTTAACAAAATCGATCCTGCAAGAATTCACGCAAATGAATAAATGTTATAGACTTGAGATTTTCTAAGTTTGACGCTCCTCATCTCTTGCTCCCTTACCTTCGTGACAGCCTTTCAAAATATATAATATTATACTATTTATAATCAGTCACATTTCTTATGGTGGGGGTGGTCACATAAATAAGGGGTTGAGCTTTTAAACTATGTCAAACTAATAACATATGCCCAATGATGGACTCCCTTATGACGACCTCCGCGATTTGCAATGGATCTGATTCTGACATGTGGCGTTTTTTCATCTTCATCTTCATATATCACCCACTCATCGTCTCGATTAGCCAAAGTTGCAAAAATCTGGGACGTAAAACCCAAATCTCATTGTCATCATCTGTAAAAATATATTCACTTCATTGGGTTTTGATAAAGACTGTACTTGGTGACTGGATGAGCAAAGACGTATACGTCTATAATATTCTTCGTCTTCATATATCACCCACTCATCATCTCGATTAGCCACGTAAAACCCAAATATCATCGTCATCGTCTGTAAATATATTCACTTCATTGGGTTTTGATATCGAGTGTAGGCCTACTTAGTGACTGGATGACCAAAGACGGTTTTGATATCGACTTTACTTAGTGACTGGATGAGCAAAGACTTTCTATCCATCTATAATATTCGACACATTCCACCCAACGTCTGTAAAATATTCCCAAACACTCAATCAAAGCTGAGAACCCGTTTGAATGCTCGGGCTTCGTGCGCATGCGCCAATATGGTATGATTGTCCTGCCAAACACTTGTGGTTACATAACTTGAGTGTTGTTGACGCGTCGATAATATAAACAACTATAGTTGCCACAACGAAAGTATTCTGATGCTTACGACACAGCCGAGTCCAAGGTGACAACTTAATTTGCTACCTCGCTAATTCATCCATTAGGAATAATTTAAAACCTTCCGTTGGTTACCTGTAACGGTGGGTGTGGCCAAACCGCCTGTGCACTCGACTAAGGGCCGGTTTTTCAATCAGTTTTTTAATCAGTGGTTGGGGTAACCAAGGCTTTTACCAACATTGTCAATGTAAAATGTAGAAGCAACCCAAACATATTAAAAATGTTTTTTTTTGTAGTTCAAACTAATTTTGTAGGCCTATATGATAACAATTTTTAAAAAGCACAACTCAGTTTTAATTTATTGAATTCATAAGCCTGCATGTTTGATAAATAGGAAATAAAATAGTGTATGTATATGTTTTCATTGCTTGAGATGAGTGAAGTCATTTGTCAAGCTCACAAAGATATTAAATTATGCAACCTAAAAGAGGCCGTGGAAGTACCTAACCAGCCTTTGGTAAATTGTGGTCCATCCAGTGTTTAGACAACAATGATCTGTCTACCAAATTCTTTCAAATCACTGTTGAAAGGTGTATTTTTTTACCTGAACAAAACACTATTGCGTCATAATACACATGTTGACCAATTTAAATTATAGCTATTTATTAGTTTGTATATAAATAATATGATATTGCTGATTTGAACTTTTATACAATGTGGTTTACATACGAATTTAAAGTCGCTGGAATAAGAATTATATCAATTTGATAAGAGTAATTAGGAGACGTTTGATAATTGGTTACTAACAGTATCACAGCATTCTCAAGTTGGTAATAGCTCTGGTTGATCTAATCACTGATTACAAAACTGATTGAAAAACCGGCCCTAAGCCGTACGGTGCATTTACGAATGTGTGATAGAACGCCAGGTAAAGTTGGCCCAACGAAAGTATTCTGATGCTTACGACAAAGCCGAGTCCAAGGTGACAACTTAATTTTCTACCTCGATGATTCCTACCGTCTAATCTAAACATGTCCATTGGGGATAATTTAAAACCTTCCGTTGGTTACCTGTAACGGTGGGTGTAGCCAAACCGCCCGTGCACTCGACTAAGCCGAACCGTGCATTTACGAATGTGTGATAGAACGCCAGGTAAAGTTGGCCCAACGAAAGTATTCTGATGCTTACGACAAAGCCGAGTCCAAGGTGACAACTTAATTTTCTACCTCGATGATTTCTACCGTCTAATCTAAACAGGTCCATTGGGGATAGTTTAAAACCTTCCGTTGGTTACCTGTAACGCTCGTTTATATCTGATACAAAACCAAGTCCCAGGTAGGTATCAATCACTTCTTCAATATCTTGTAGCGTTTAATAGGAGTTTTACAGTTGTATTGGCCGTCAACTAATTACTCTTAAAGTAGGAGTAGGATTGTTATAAATATTTACCTATACTTGTAGAGGAATGTCATATCTATGCATGGTATTAAGTACATTTGTCACCAACCTATTCAAAAACAATGTACCCATTTTTAAACATATTCTCCGTATTATTTTGCCGAACATTTTCGACAAAAGTAATTTAATTGCATAATTCAAACATGAGTTTATTATTTTTGAGCAGGCTTGTCACAAATGTACTTAATACCGTGCGTAGATATGACATCCCTCTGCAAGTAGGTAAATTTTCATAATAATCCTTTTATTTGTTTAAGAGAAATTAGTTGACTAAAAACATAATAAAAACTTCTTCCGAACGCTGTATGGTTTAACATTGTGAGCTAGGATTGCCGGCGAACTAAAGCTGATCCAAGTGTGGAGACCAGTCATAACTCAAGTCTGCTTGAGGGGTCGAGGGGGGGGGGGGTCCCAAGTCCCAACACCCGCATCCATGTTGACCGAGTGCGGGCGCAAATACATCCATTCTGATTTATGAATTAATTACACACTTGGCCTTAATCGTTCGTAATTGAGTTCTGAACCCTGTCGAGGCTTAGCTCGGTCGCCTCTATAGGTCTAGGAGGGGGGGAGGGGGGGGGGGGGGGGCTCTCACTCTCGCCCAGATAAGGATCTGAGCTCGGCATCTAGAATACCATATGTATAACCTGAGCTTCTGATAAAATAATGGTCCAATATATAGACAGTAGTAGATAAACCTAGCCTAGAAAAGCAGCCGATTTCGGTATTTTAGCTTTTTAAAAATGTATGTCATCCTAGAAATAATGCAGAGTTCGTTCTTATGGATGTTTATTTGTTACAACCACCCAAAACTAATGTTTTTTTTTTTATTAGGGCCTATATATCATGAGAACGCTTTCAATTATTGAAAAAATGATTCTGTGATCATGTCTTTGGTTTTGTATCAGCCAAACAATAGATTTAAAAACATTCTCAGTTTGTTATCGTTACGATTATTGTATTTATAATTTACTAATTACTTACTAAAGAAATAAAATAATGATCGTAAAAATGTATATTGTTTTACTTTTAAAACCCATTGTGTCGCTGATAAAAAACCAAAGACATGAGGGTCAGAATCACGTTTTCAATATTTGGCAGCGTTATCATGATATATATTTTAAAAAAACATTTATTTTGGGCGGTTTTAAACGTTGAGCGTCACATTTGTCAACCGTGCGTTGCTTAGCTTGTTACGTAGTGAGTGAGTGAGGTATGGTGGTCGCCCCTATTGTTGGAAGTAGCGGTAACTGGCGCTCCGGGCGACAAGAAGGGGCGTTAGAAATTATCTACTGGAAAGATTTTGACAGTTGAGCTGCACGCTGCGACCACCTACAGTACTGAACGAAAACATGCGTCCGTGTAAAGTGCGAGGCAAAAACATTTACTTAAACATACTCACAACACTATACTAGTCCCAACGAAAGTACTCGCATACCGATCTCAGGTTATTGTCTACTGCCCCTTTCAACCGCGTTAATGAAAAAAAAAATCAACAGACATACTAGTCCCAACGAAAGTACTCGCATACCGATCTCAGGTTATTGTCTACTGCCCCTTTCAACCGCGTTAATGAAAAAAAAAATCAACAGACATACTAGTCCCAACGAAAGTACTCGCATACCGATCTCAGGTTATTGTCTACTGCCCCTTTCAACCGCGTTAATGAAAAAAAAATCAACAGACATACTAGTCCCAACGAAAGTACTCGCATACCGATCTCAGGTTATTGTCTACTGCCTCTTTCAACCGCGTTAATTGAAAAAAAAAATCAACAGACATACTAATCCCAACGAAAGTATTCGCATACCGATCTCAGGTCATTGTCTACTGCCCCTTTCAACCGCGTTAATGGGGGAAAAAAATCAACAGACATACTAGTCCCAACAAAAGTATTCGCATACAGATCTCAGGTCATTGTCTACTGCCCCTTTCAACCGCGCCAATTGAAAGAAAATCAACAGATACCTGGCGTTCTTTCACACATTCGTAAATGCACGGTTCGGCTTAGTCGAGTGCACAGGCGGTTTGGCCACACCCACCTTTACAGGTAACCAACGGAAGGTTTTAAATTATCCCCAATGGTCGTGTTTAGATTAGATGGTAGGAATTAGCGAAGTAGAAAATTAAGTTGTCACTTTGGACTCGGCTGTGTCGTAAGCATCAGAATATACTTTCGTTGGGACAACTTTATTTCGTACAAAAACATATTTCATTGAAACAACTACTGCTACAAACTACTAGTTGCTATGAAGAAGATTCCTTTACTATACCCTGGACGTTTATGTGTAAGGGAATGTACAAGCTACTGGTCTGTCTGTCTGTCTGTCTGTCTGTCTGTCTGTCTGTCTGTCTGTCTGTCTGTCTGTCTGTCTGTCTATCTGTCTCACTAGACAAAGGACACAAGCGTATCATCAAAGCGACATTAGTACAGCATGTATATACGGCGATAGTGCACTACACAGTTAATGGGGCCCCCGATATATAATTGCATCACTATGCCCTACATGCTGACAAACACCAATATCACAGACAATGGGGATCTTTTAAAGCTCAACCACCAGAGCGCAGCACCGAAAAATGCGGTCCACCTGTCAAAATGAAAATACACTGATCGGCAAGGCGGTGTTAGAAAATACTGGCTTTGATAGGCTGTGACTTAGAAATACTAACATCAATAAAGCGGTGACTTCTGTGTGTTGCTAGGATACTTGACGTGTTTCTTCGTCGGTTGATGGTCAGTTGTCTTTATTGCCATGATCGTGTTTGCCTGGTGTTTGTCAGAAGTTAATTTCACGTGGGGGAACATGGCGGCGTTTTTTCTATAATGTGACGCCCGTGTTCGACTGATTTAGTTTGTAATATTATTTATGACACCTTATTACCGATATCAAGAAACATTAACACTGAAAACATTACAAAGTGATCTTTCAGAGCGGTAATATGTGTTTCCTGTGCCTTTATGATACGACAACATGCAGAGAGACAAGGGTAGGTCGTCCGTAGCTGTTAGTTACGGTCTGTTAGCCTTTGTTTTTATTGATGAATTTGTCTTAAAATAATATTGTTGTATAAATATGACAGTATAAAATCGGAGCCTCAGCAATCATTGATTTTAAATTAAAGTTCAAATAAAATAACTAAATTAGGTGCTTCTTGCAACACACAGGCAATGTCATCTGTCAGCTAGTTAGTGGTTGAAAAGTCGAGAGCTAAAGGCTGTGATAAACTTGAATAATGTAGATCTATAATGATTAGGGCCAATACTAGGCGTCATAGCTTATTAATTACATATTACTGTTTATTGTATTTGAGGAGATTATGCTCGTTACCAAATATATGTTGTAAATTTTAACTACCTGTCATCACGCTCGTTCCCGTTGCAATCCGCGTTTGTTTACTATTTTAAAACCGGGTTGTTCTATGCTGCACTCTGGTGAGAAATTTTGACTGAAAGACTCCCATTGCATCGGTTCGCCATCTGCAGCGAAGTAAACACATTATGTGGTTGAACCGCACGATGGAATGGGTATATCGTGTGACCCATCACTTCCCCCCCCCCCCCCCCCTAACATGAACGACCCTATTCTGTAATTTTGTACTCTATATCCTCTGCCCATGAATTCGGACTATTTCAAGAAATATTACATTCATTTCTACATAACACGTATAAATTCTGTCAGAATGCGTTTCAGGATGTAGAATAACGAAGTTATAGAATAGGGCACCAGATCGTTATCCATACCGCCCGTTTAATGCACTCTGCGTCAACTAAAATCAACAGATTCCTGATATTCTTTCATACATTCGCAATGACGAGCTTCCACTTAGTATAACTTAAGAGTGCAAGAGCATTAGTCACACCCACTTTATTTCTGTTTTTAATGTTATTATTATTTTTATTATTATTATTATTATTATTATTTTTATTATTATTATTGTTATTATTATTTTTATTATTATTATTGTTATTATTATTATTATTGTTATTGTTATTGTTATTATTATTATTATTATTATTATTATTATTATTATTATTATTATTATTATTTTTATTATTTTTATTACTTTTATTATTGTCATTATTTTTATTATTATTATTATTATTATTATTATTATTATTATCATCATTAATAATCCGTTTTTTTTGGAGGGGGGGGGGGGGGGGAATTAATCTTGCTAGTAAGCTACGCTCACGTTACATCATATTGTTAATTATATTATAACTAAATATGGGTCATTCCATATCAAATCAACACAGCAATTTCCCTCACCGACTCAGATTTTGTTCAAATTTTGCACACTTATAAACAATGTGCCCATTAAGAAAAAAACATTTTTTTTTATTTTTTTACTCAAAGGGTTCAGAAGATATGGGGTGCCAAAGTTTGGCCTTTTTTCGCACCCCGCGCGTACATCGACTACCCTTAAATTCAATAACGTGTCGTCTAATATAGCTACAGAGGTGTTATATAGCTCATTTGAAAGGGAATTTTAAACCCTATAGATTAAGATCATAAAAAGACACAAGCTATTGCTACAAGAGTGTACAATGATTCCTACATATGGATCTTTCTAACCACCCCTAACAAAAAACCCCCATCTCCGATTTCATCCAAAATTTCTGAAAATGATGTTCAAAGATACATTATTGACCACACAAAAATCCAAGTTTGGCATTCTTGAATTATGGTTACAAATGATTTTTAAAGTTAAAAATATTTTGAAATACTGTTAGAAAGGCAATAATTGTGGGTGGGTGTGCTGTTATAAAATTGATAATTACACTTATTATTATTATTGGCCTATTATTAATTGGCTCAAGGGAATCAAATTACTTAAAAGGACTAGACTGTTAAATAAAACAAATAAATTGCTAATATATTGGCTACCATAACTATAATTTACTAAAATTGATTTATACTACGTAGTAGCCGATGCAGTCTTGTATAATCTAATGAATTTTATTATAATCTAATATTATTTAGAAGAATCTACTAGTGCTGTGTATGGAGACCATATAAAAATAATAAATGATTATAAAGATTTAAATGTCCCCCCCCCCCCCCCCCACTATCTTTTCAATATCTTACTCACCAGGTGCTGGAAAGTGAAAGGGAAAAATTTTACTAATTTTTGCTGATCTCAAATTGATATCAACTTGCTTTGTCATTCAGTGCTTTCATTGTGTCCCACACACATATCAACAGTGTGTGGCAAATCCACCATCTTAAGAAGCATCATAAGTTATATTCAGTTGTGCAGTGTGGAGCTACATATGTAAAGAGTTGCACCTACTTTCTAGTACTAGGTATATAAAGTGCTAGTATTCAAAAATTGATTAACTTGTGCATAACAGAAGATATAAGCCTATGGATTTTAATATGTAATTTACTCAGAGAGTGTAGTGTAGGGCTGCCGGTTGTATTTTCAACATGTGCTCAATAGGATTGTTTTTAAAAGAAGAATGTTCTTCTGTTCAAAGTGTACTACTGCTGATCAATGATCAGGTATTCTTATCCTTGTGCTCAAGATGTACCTACGTAATGAGTTTCTGCAAAGTTTCTTACCAGAGATGAGGTTAACAATATCATGATACTGCTTCCTGTTTTCAAACTAATTATAGTCAGCCCTTTCCCTTTTGATTTGTCTACATGGATGCTAAGTGGGTCACAGCATGTCTTTTCATGAAGAGAAAAACAAACAAGAAATTTGTTTTCATGAAACTTGCATATTCCTGTTAAATTAGTACATTTTGAGTGCAAGGATAACAAGACCTGATCATTGCTGTTAAACTCTAAAATGTCTTTCATTAGCAGTGGTACACTTTGAACAGAAGAACATTCCGGTTCTTCTTTTAAAAATAATCCTATTGAACACATGTTGAAAATAAAAGCGGCAGCCCTACACTACACTCTTTGAGTAAATTACATATTAAAATCCATTGGCTTATATCTTCTATTATGCACAAGTTAATCAATTTTTAAATACTAGCACTTTATATACCTAGTACTAGAAAGTAGGTGCAACTATTTACATATGTAGCTCCACACTGCACAACTGAATATAACTTATGATGCTTCTTAAGATGGTGGATTTGCCACACACTGTTGATATGTGTGTGGGACACAATGAAAGCACTGAATGACAAAGCAAGTTGATATCAATTTGAGATCAGCAAAAATTAGTAAAATTTTTCCCTTTCACCTTCCAGCACCTGGTGAGTAAGATATTGAAAAGATAGTGTGGGGGGGGGGGGGGGGGACATTTAAATCTTTATAATAATTTATTATTTTTTTTCAAGAGAGAAGAAAAGGAGGCCTGTCTCTACTGGTTGACCAGATCTTACATGATGGCCTGATTAAGCCAAATGTGGGCATGATAAAAAAAAAAAAAAAATTTTATATGGTCTCCATACACAGCACTAGTAGATTCTTCTAAATAATATTAGATTATAATAAAATTCATTAGATTATAGTTATACAAGACTGCATCGGCTCCTACGTAGTATAAATCAATTTTAGTAAATTATAGTTATGGTAGCCAATAAATTAGCAATTTATTTGTTTTATTTAACAGTCTAGTCCTTTTAAGTAATTTGATTCCCTTGAGCCAATTAATAATAGGCCAATAATAATAATAAGTGTAATTATCAATTTTATAACAGCACACCTACCTACAATTATTGCCTTTCTAACAGTATTTCAAAATATTTTTAACTTTAAAAATCATTTGTAACCATAATTCAAGAATGCCAAACTTGGATTTTTGTGTGGTCAATAATGTATCTTTGAACATCATTTTCAGAAATTTTGGATGAAATCTGAGATGGGGGTTTTTTGTTAGGGGTGGTTAGAAAGATCCATATATGTAGGAATCATTGTACACTCTTGTAGCAATAGCTTGTGTCTTTTTATGATCTTAATCTATAGGGTTTAAAATTCCCTTTCAAATGAGCTATATAACACCTCTGTAGCTATATTAGACGACACGTTATTGAATTTAAGGGTAGTCGATGTACGCGCGGGGTGCGAAAAAGGCCAAACTTTGGCACCCCATATCTTCTGAACCCTTTGAGTAAAAAAATAAAAAAAAATGTTTTTTTCTTAATGGGCAC
>OX246747.1:31371598-31401598 GCA_945910005.1 Isoperla grammatica
GGGGGGGGGGATGAAGCTCGGAGCTCAAAGCCATTCAAGCAACATAGCTCCATAAAAAATAAACTTTGAAGCGAAGAAATGCTGCGAAACACGTCTTGTTTAATTTCGAGGTAAACGAAGCTGTCCCAGCGGAAATACACGGACGGGGCGGGGGGGGGGGGGGGGGGGGGGGCGTTTTTAGATGAGTTTTTGGAACTTGAGATGTTGTGTACTGAGAGCGAACCTGTGCGTTCGGATAAGAGTAAGGCCATGTTGCCAGTAACTGCTCAACGAGAAAAAGCGATGCAAAATTCATCCCACGCCTATTTTCATTTCCTTAAAATATATTAATTTTCTTATCTATTTATTTTAACAATTAGTATAGCATTCCCATACAACACAACAAGAAGTAGCATTGATATACTAATCATATGATAATGGCAGTTTTATAGGTACTTCATTTTGTGTAATTTTAAGAAGGGTTAATTGTAAGAAAAGTACATATGTACTTAAATTCACCAATTTTTTTTTTCTTTTCATAATATTTTTATTTCCGAATGTATTTCTTCATGTACCAGTGCAGTTGTATTTTGTATGTAATAGAAAGAAAAAATAAAGACGCTATTATTATTATTATTATTATTATTATTATTATTATTATTATTATTATTATTAATCCCAACGAAAGTATTCGCATACCGATCTCAGGTCATTGTCTACTGCCCCTTTCAACCGCGCCAATTGAAAGAAAATCAACAGATACCTGGCGTTCTTTCACACATTCGTAAATGCACGGTTCGGCTTAGTCGAGTTCACAGGCGGTTTGGCCACGCCCACCGTTACAGGTAACCAACGGAAGGTCTTAAATTATCCCTAATGGAGCTGTTTATATTAGATGGTAGGAATTAGCGAAGTGGAAAATTAAGTTGTCACCTTGGACTCGGCTGTGTCGTAAGCATCAGAATACTTTCGTTGGGACAACTATACAGTGTAGGATAAATATGAAATAAGCTATTCACTAGTAGGTAGTTAGTAGTAGCCATCAGTTACAGTTAGTGATGTATGGGCAGAAATATTCCCCTGGGAATATTCCCGGGAACGGGAATCTTCCCGGGAATATTCCCCGACCCCAAATAAATTCCCAAAAGTTGGGAATTTATGTTTTTTTTATTATTAAATCAATTCCCAGATGAATGTGTTCATCCCAGGTCATTATACATAAGTAGTAGGCTTAGGCCTACAATAAACCCACTAGATACTGTTGTAGGTGGAGGGGGGGGGGGGGGGGGGGGGGGGTCTCATACTGGGCTTGCATTCTTGGGGAGGTTTGCAAGCTGCTGTTTCCCTGACAGTGTATACAGTACAACCTTATTATTACATACAACACATTCGTTTTGATATTTAGTTTAATGTTCTCTTGATGGCTGAGTATGTCCGCTTATATAATGCTAAGTAGTTCTCTAAATGAAAGCTGCCCTTACATTAGTTAAACCGCAGATAATATATTATACACTTAGGTTGGAATTCATAGTCGGCCCCTACACCTAGGGGCACCCATTGTTGCTATGGATTTGTTTTGTTTATGGGAAATAACATGGAAACAATTGTTACCTTAGCAACAATGGGCGCCCCTAGGTGTAGGGGCCGACTATGAATTCCAACCTTAGTTATGACGTTTTCCAATGGGCTGCAGTCAGTGCGCCTATTATATTGTTGTGCACATAGGCGTGCGCACGGCCCAGGCCGGAACTAATGGGTCAACTTCGACCGCCATCGGAACGAAACATATGAAACAAAACATGGCTCTATACGGGCCACAAGATCCCATGGCACTGGAATGCGTCATCGCGTACTAAAATCGCGTTTTATGCCATAAACGTTAATGTATCAACCGAAAAACATTTTGCCATGGGCGAAATTGCTTCCGGCGGCTGGGGCTTCGGCCCAGACCCCAGTTGTACCGCGCCACCTCGTGCGGGGTCTAATGTTAGACACTGTGCACGCCTATGGTTGTGCATTGTTGTTTTAATCGTTGAAGGTGCACTCAGTGCGGTCCAGTGCGGCCATTAGAAAACGCCATTAAAATTAAAATTTATATGTCATAAAACAAACTAACTCATATTTTTGGATTGGGAATTTAGTCAGCTTACCCTCCACCTATTATAGGTAGCGTAAATAGAAATCATTTCAAGCATTTATGACACATCTTGTTTTTACTTGGAGCATTTACTTAGACCTATCATTTATTCTTGTAGCCTAGACATAAAAATTCCCTAAAATTCCCGACTCTGGGGAATATTCCCAGGAATTTTCCCGGGAATATTCCCCAAAAATAAATTCCGGGAATTTATACATCACTAGTTACAGTCAGTTCTGATCATACAATGTAGGAATGGATCTGCTATAGGTGTTTCAGTAGTTACTGTATGGATTCTTATACTGTGCTTGTGGTCAAATATACTGTTCTATAAAGACCTACGCACAATTGTGGAGACTCAAACTAACACATAGATAGCGCTGCTAAGCAACACCCTTATCTGCGCCATTGATGATTTAACAATAAACCAACAATGAACAATTGACAGATAAACTCATCCTTATAGTAGTTTATTTTCTTGTCACTAGAATGCGTCTAGTCTATTTTGAGGGGCCAGCCCGGAAATCGTGGAAAAGTTAACTTACATGCTACATATGCGCTGTTCACAACACAATCGTAATGTCTTATTGATTTAGCTTGAGAAATTGTACGATTGCAATCCCGATAACGATTACAATCACGATGCCGACAATTGCGGTTGGGACTTAAGGGAGCATGCATTTATTTATTTTTTATTTATGTAACGAGCAAGAAAATTGGCATATAAAAGCCACCATCAACCAATGAGGAAGCTCTCGTAATTTGGTTTGCTAATGTCTTCCCCCTTCCCCCCCCCCCCCAGCGCTTTCTAAGACACCCCTCATCGAGATCGATCAGACGATGACAGGCAGACAGGAGGACAGGCAGGCAGGCAAGCTTTGTTCCTGTCTGATTGTTTTGATGGATGGATGCGAAGGACCGAGTTGAAAGAGTTTCACGCTAGAAAGCGCCACGAGGCAGCGCGTGCAACAATGGCACAAGTGACTATACAGCAGTGTTTTGCCTGTTGCGTTTGTGAGGGGTGGAGTGAAGGGGGTTTTTACACTCATAGTTCCCACGTGACGTCACAGCGGCCATGATTGCGACACAATTGATGGGGATCTATCGTAGATCATTGGCAAATACTATTTTTTATTTTTTGTTTATTGTGATTGAGGCCAGTGTAGAGCACAATGCCCTCTTTAGCCTGATAAGGGATGATTGGTTAATGATAATGAGGAAGGGAGAAGGGGAAGCCTGGTGACCTATCGTAGATCATTGGCAAATACTATTTTTTATTTTATTTTTTTTGTCATTGAGGCCATGGTGTAGGGTACAGTGCCCTCTTTAGCCTGATGAGGGATGATTGATGAATGATAATGAGGAAGGAAAGAGGGGAAGCCTGGTACCGGCACGTAGCCTACTCATATCGAAAAGTACTAAGAGGACCATCGGCTTTACGTCCCATCCGAAAGGACGGTGTAACTTTGATCAGTCATGTAGGTTCCTCCACTAACCTGGACTGTTGACGAGAAGAACGAAGCTGTTATACACAAGCTTTCGAACCCTCCAATCCGCTCTAACCAGCGATAATACTAGTGTTTCAGAGGAGAGTGGTCACCCATCCACCTCCTGACCTAGCCCGAGGTATTCAAATGTAATACCCTAATAGAATTTAACAAGTATAAACACAAGCAAATAAAAACCACAAATTGTATTTAAACAAAAAAGGCTGAATTTGAAAGATGTAAAGATTTCTGTGTTCTACCCCAACAGCCTTCAATTGTTTCTCCATGGCAACGTCAAAATGTAGCCGCCACGTGCAACGATGTTACGTACACATGACGCGGCAAACCACGTTCTCTACGATACGAAATGTACCGCAACATTATGTATAACAAGAAATAAAAAAATCCATGTAAATAATAAATGAGACATTCGTGACGTTATGTCAAGAAGAGAAACTTTTATACGACGCCTTGAACGACGCCGGGTGTCGCGCGATGGTAGGTTAGGTTAGGTTAGGTTAGGTTAGGTTAGGTTAGGTTAGGTTAGGTTAGGTTAGGTTAGGTTAGGTTAGGTTAGGTTAGGTTAGGTTAGGTTAGGTCAGGTCAGGTCAGGTTAGGTTAGGTCAGGTCAGGTCAGGTTGGGTTGGGTTGGGTTGGGTTGGGTTGGGTTGGGTTGGGTTGGGTTGGGTTGGGTTGGGTTGGGTTGGGTTGGGTTGGGTTGGGTTGGGTTGGGTTTGGTTAGGTTAGGTTAGGTTAGGTTAGGTTAGGTTAAGTTAGGTTAGGTTAGGTTAGGTTAGGTTAGGTTAGGTTAGGTTAGGTTAGGTTAGGTTAGGTTAGGTTAGGTTAGGTTAGGTTAGGTTAAGTTAGGTTAGGTTAGGTTAGGTTAGGTTAGGTTAGGTTAGGTTAGGTTAGGTTAGGTTAGGTTAGGTTAGGTTAGGTTAGGTTAGGTTAGGTTAAGTTAGGTTAGGTTAGGTTAGGTTAGGTTAGGTTAGGTTAGGTTAGGTTAGGTTAGGTTAGGTTAGGTTACGTTAGGTTACGTTAGGTTAGGTTAGGTTAGGTTAGGTTGGGTTAGGTTAGGTTTCAATGTCCAGTGTGCCAAGTAAATTTAACTGCCAGATAAGCCTACATTGTAGAAGTTCTATTTGGTCAACTATATGTATAATATGTAAACAAACCCAATTGTATGTCTATGTAAATTGGAAATAAAGCATTCATTCATTGGTTTTTATCACTAATGGTGAAAACAGTCCCATCAAATCAACTTGCATTGTGTTGTCACGGATTATGTAATGGGGTGCATGGTGACGCGTGTGACAACTACCAACCTGAATTTAGTTGCATCCCGTTCACATGTCTAAAGTATTTTAGTGATGATATCGCCGCCTGTTAACAGGCGTGGTGGGGTCGCATTCTATTCACGGTCGGTGCAGTCGATGCAGTGGACAATAACAATGCAGACATCGGGAAATCCAAGGTGAAATAGGCCGTGTGAAGCGACCGTCTCTTTTCAGAATTTTAAGGGACACCTCGCTTCTTACGGCGTGGCCAGTCGTATAACTGAACATTGTAATACCGGCCTTTAATCGCTAAGAATAATTATAACTTTTTAGTTTTACTCAATTGTAAACAAACGTTAAATCCGTTTCACTAAGATCAAAACGTAGGTTACAAAAAAAAATAGAAAATCTACGGAAAACTGCAAATAATTTATTTTTTAAAACACACATATGTCTCTGACACACAATAACGTTGAGGTCCAGTCTTACAATGTCCCAATAACTACTTATTCTTCAAATACCTTGTTGTCTCCATGGCAACCACCAATCAAAACCCTTGAAATCCTCCAAATAGCTTATTTGCTACAAACCAAATATGTCTTAGGGCCGGTCTTACAATCTCCTAATAAGAAAGTTATTTGTAGCAATTATGCTATTTGGAGGATTTCAAAGGTTTTGATTGGTGGTTGCCATGGAGACATTAAGCTATTCGACGAATAAGTAGTTATTGGCCCCTCAAAATAGACTAGACCAGACTAGACGCATTCTGGTGGCAAGAAAATAAACTACTGTAAGGATGAGTTTATCTGTCAATTGTTCATTGTTGCTTTATTGTTAAATCATCAATGGCACTGATAAGGGTGTTGCTTAGCAGCGCTATCTATGTATTAATTTGAGTCTCCAATTGGGACATAGTAAGACTGGACCTTATTAGGAGATTGTAAGACCAGCCCTAATGTATCAAACTTGAGTGCAATACCCCATCAACCGTCCGTCTCCATGGCTACCAACTGCACATTGTATAGCACGCACAGCACAATGGTACCAACCAACGTTGCGCACGTGCGACATAGGCCCGTCTTGCACGCACGTCTACTCATTGTTACCATGGTGAGAGAGATTGTCATGTGGAAGTTAGGGGAGCAATATAAGGGCGCGCAACAAGGTGTCCCCCCCCCTCCCCCCCCCCCCCACCCCTCGCACGCCGGGAAGTTAAGCCAACTTCCTGTGTAAGGCCATTCAACGTTGTGAAATGCTACACACCCCGACATATCGTTATTTGGTTGATGGGGTACTAACAACCCACAGGGCAAATTGACGTTTCATCCATTTGAATTTACGAGGTGCCATACAAGTATTTTGTTATTTTGTTTGTTTTGTATTACCAAACAAAAAAAAAATTAAAAAAAATTGATTTATTGAAAATTGCAATATAGAATTATTTTTGAACTTCTAATTGTAATAATAAAATTGTCGTTTTTTTAAGTTTATAAACGATTTTGTAAATTTGCATTTAAAAATTATCTATGTTCTTTGTGACAATTTTAGAGAAATTTTAATAGGCATGAATCTGGGGTTTCTGCAAGGCAGGTTGACATTCATTATAAAATAAAAGTCTTAAATGTCTTACTTACTGTTACCCTGCATCCTCTGTAAAATTAGTTCTCTCTACTTATGTACACACCTGAAACAAGGAAAAAATTGTGATTTAGACAATATAAAAAAAAGTTTCATACGTTGAGAAGTCCATTGTGGTTTCGATCTGTCTGTTCTACAAGAGAGGGTGAAAGTTATGCAGAAGAAAGAAATGATTGACATTTATGTTCTCCAACAATACGAACAACTCGTGATGACAATCGGGTAGTAAATATTGGGGTCGGAGTGGGGACGATGTGGATTGCATATCGTCTGGCTTCTCCTCCTCGACGTGTCCGGCTAGGATCCCCTACCAGAAGCATATGCTTCCACCGGCATAGCTCTCGGGATCACCAAAGCATGGGCACCTGCCCACCACGATAAGGTATTCTGGCTACGCCGTAAGCAAGGTGTCCCATAAAATTCTAAGAAGAGACGGTCGCTCCACACGGTCTATTTCATCGGTATTCAACTCGAGATTGCCCGATACCTGCATTGTTATTGTCCACTGTATTGACTGCACCAACCGTGAATGGAATGCAACCCCACCACGTCTGACAACATGCGGGCGAAATTATCACTACAATACCTGAGGCAAGAGAACGGGATGCAACTAGATTTAGGTTGGTAGTTGTCACACGCGTCACTTCACTATTACATAATCCGTGACGACAACACCTTGCAAGTTAACGCGATGCGACTATAGCAGTTGACGGATAAGTGTGCGGGAGAGGTAAAACGAGATGAGATTGATTAATGGGGCTTAAGGTCTCATATTTTTGCAACAATGGCTAATCGAGACGATGAGCGGGTGATAATGAAGATGAGAAAGATGACTATGAAGAATAAAGACACATCCGAATCAGATCCATTGTACGTCGCGTGGGTCGTCATATGGGAGTCCAGCATGGTCATGGGAGTCCAGCAAGGGAGGGCAGGGCAGGCCAAGTGGGAGAAGAAATATTCAATGGGACAGGGTCTCCTTTCGTCGCCTCTTATGACTAGCAGGAGAGGTAAAACGATCATATTTGTCCGACCTCGAAAGATCGGATGGGGAGTACGGACAGCTAAAAGGAAACAGTGGCCTAGTGTTATTCTGACAGTGACGAGCGAGGGTGGTGTGGTTAGTATTCCATTCACCCGCTACGCTCGCCCGTCATAGCCCGGGACACAATGGCGGTGATTCACGTCTGTCATTCTTACGTCAACACGTCGGGGCCAAGACAGAGAGAGAGGGTTGTGTGTTGTTATGGTACAGGCTGGGTCACAAGCAGTGGTGTGTTACTAAAATATAAAGTGCCTAGGCGGTCGGGGGGAGGGGGGGGGGGGGGGGGCGATTGTTTTAAGTGGCCGGAAAAAGATTTCACGGAAATTAAACCTGAATACTTGAAGACGTTGAGGTAACATATTTTTTTCTCAATTATAGATATTGTGAATACTACGTGGGTTCTTGAACTTTAAACAACAGTACTGTGAAAAAGCGCCTAGGCTAGCCTAGCCTCCAAATAAAAGTGCCTAGGCCCGCCTAGGCTCGAATACACCAACCAATGGTCACAAGAGCGAAAGGTTATCGCTCACTCGTCGATGGTGTTCGAAGCCTACAGGGTTGGTTTAGTCACTTTAAATTAAAGTCCCCCACTGCAAATTAGTTTAGTAACTGAGTGGGTAGACGTTAAATGTGAATTTGAGATGAGTAAAATTAATGTTAAAAAGACAAATTATAAGTATACATAGGACACTGTGTTGCGATATTAAAAAAAGCATGGTACCAGTTACGTGAGTCCAACTTTACAACCCAGCCAGTTGGGTCACGAGAGAAAACACATCAGTAGAACCGCCAATCATCACTGTACGAACTTCAACTGACAACTTCAACCATGAATGAACTCAACTAGCATTCAATTCAATGTAGCCGTGACTTCTGGTGGCCACCCGACGTTTTAAGCACCAGTCTGCCAGCATTTACTCGCCCGTTGATATTATTAATAATTCAAACTTCTGTACCCCCGTCGCTCTCGCTCTCATAACAAAGGACTGATGGGGGTACCGTGAACAGAGGCTTTAGTCAGTTCACTAACTCGATCGTAAACTTACGGGAGCTTCAAACTGTTCCATTCTTGTTGTTCCCGACCCAGCTAGACTAAGTGTGATTCGCATATTAACGGCAAAGGTTAGTCTCATTGTAAAACGGAAACAAATTAACGTTTTTTAATTTATATTTTGAGAACGATTCACAAAGCGCGGCGAACAGAAAGAAAATTTTCTTATCGAGTTAAATATAAATACATGTCTTTCAATGCGACCCCCCGCACACTTGTCAGAAACCCTCGTAAATATTGTCAATATCTTTTTTTCATAAATCAATTTTATGTTATTAAAACGCAAACAAAGTAGAACAGGTAAAACGTTATAAGAACCTAGTAATTGGACTGTACACTGTTCCTTGTCACACATAAAATTAAAACGCAATATTTTGAGCCCTTATCAGAGCTCTTCGACAGGCGAAAATTTTAGTGCGTTTTCAGTGTGTTATAGTGTGTTTCGTGTGTTTTCAGAGTGTTTTCAGTGTGTTTTCCCTTTTCAGTGTGTTTCAGTGTGTTTCAGTGTGTTTTTAGAGTGATTCAGTTAGTTTTCAGTGTGTTTTCGCCTGTTGAAGAGCTCTGATCAGGGTTCGAAATATTGCGCTTTAATTTTATGTGTGACAAGGAACAGTGTAGGTTCTTATAACAATTTTATGTACTGTCCGCGCAGACGCAGTTTTATCAGCCAGTTGATGGATGCGAACGTAGCGAAATGTAGGACGCATATGCGTGGGAACCGTGACGCATTCACGGTGTTTATTACGATGTCCAGTGCTGTACGTTGTGATTGTTACACAGATAGAGGCCGATCATGCCACGACGGAATGCGAGGAGGATAATAATAATATACTGTGCGAACCAGACACAGATGTTTGTTTCTTGGAGCAACGAGAGTGATCGTGACGATAGAACTTGCTAGAAGAATGTCAAGAGAAAGAAAGGTGTCACTTAATTCTACCATGGATTTACAACTCTATAGATGTGAAACATGGTGGGAATACGCGTCTGCGATTCTCATTTCCGGTTTTTGACATTCTCGGACATTTTAGCCCCTATCGCTAAGCAATTACACATCAACAGTCACAACAACAATGTGAACAGTGTCAAAATCCGAAACTTAAGGCTAAAATGGCTGCCCACCGCCTTCTTTCGTGGCTATTTACTATTTAGTTGGTACATTCGTTTGTTAGCTGATTCAAGTCCAGTGACGAAGTTACTATTATAAGTCCATGATTATACTATCGGATAAAATAAGGTGTATCCCTCGACTCTGGAAATTTACAAACACCATAAATTGCAATGTTCTTTTGAAAATCATTTAAAATCCGAATACATTTTTTAAAAATATTTTACGACTTCATCGTATTGTTTTATATGACGAAACCTAACTAAAGATATCACTTTTGTGTGTGAAAATATTGATTTCTGTGGTATCTAAAAGTTTTTATGAAATAATTTCCAACTAAGGTCCAGTCTTACAATGCTCCAATAACTACTTATTCGTCGAATAGCTTGTTTTCTCCATGGCAACGACCAATCAAAACCCTTGAAATCCTCCAAATAGCTTAATTGCTACAAATAACTTTCTTATTAGGAGATTGTAAGACCGGCTCTAATCTATCTAATATGTGTGTCCACACAGATTTTTAAGACATACGATTTAAGGTTTAACGCGTAGTCGTAAAGTTGGATCATAGGAAACACGTACTGGCGTTCACACAAAGTTTTAGTTTTAAGACGTTGTTTTCATTGTTGTTTTTAAAACAACGTCTTAAAACCTTATGCATTATGTCTTAAAAATCTGTGTGGACCAGCCTTAAGTAAACTTACGTATCTTTGTTTGTGATTCAACTACAATTAACAATTCTCCAGCTGATGTAACGAATTCTTCGAGGGAGCAAAAACCCATTATCATAAAGTTTTCGCGTTTTAGCAATCGTTTCCTTATTCGGCGGTGAAATATTACTCAGTTTTATTATGTTGGCATTTCTCCATATTGTGCACACGGATTCTAATAAGGAACATAATTTCACACCGGGGGGGGGGGGGGGGGGGGGGGGAGTACGCCTTACTCTTAATGGCACAACTTTCATAACCAAATCGCGCTGCTACGAAATTGAGTCGTCTGCGAGTGTTGCTAACGCGGCGCCTCGTTGCCAAGTTGCTGTTTCATTCAATGCCCGAGTATAGTACAGAGATGTACAGAACCTGAACATCTGGCAATGTTTCTTTTACGTTAGATGTCATAACAGGTATATATTCAAGATATAGATGCACATTAGGAATTGACAAGAGCAAAGTAGAGAAACATTGACATATACAGGAGCGCGTGCGCGGGGAAGGTGGGGGGGGGGGGGGGGAGAGGGGGAGGACGTGAAAGTTTGAATGGTTGTAACTGAAGTATACAAACAAAGTTCAAATACAAACATATTTGTTTAATCATTTTTTAAATCATGAAAATGCTGTACTTTTTGGAATAGTGCAAATTCATAAAACGTTATAAACTGTATTTTTGTTGGTTTTTGGTGTGAGATAAATTTTTGTTTGTTTTTACGACGCAAACACCAAGTTTAAAAAAAAATTACGTTGTGTAGGCATAAACATATGTACCTTCTACAAAAATCGTTCTCGTCCCATAGCCACAGTGTAAACTACACAAACTATTTTTGTATAGCAAGTCAATACAACAAAATGTGCAGCAATACTTTGTTTGGGCAAGAAGAACCGAATCAATAGCTTACATACTTAATAATAATAATTCTTGTAGGAATACCCGTTATATGGTGCGCACTAGCTTTACCTGATGTGCCCCTCTTCAATGACTAACTAGGTATATTAGAGTGTTTGGATATCTGGGAAGGAATGTCCGAGGGCTATTATAGTAGGACTCAATCCCAGCATTCACCTTTACGACTGAGAAAAAACTCGGAAAAACCTTCAGCCAGGACTGCTGGTGGCCGGAATCGAACCGGCGACCTCCCGAATTAGAGTCTCGCGTCTTACCGCTGAGCCCCCTCTATCGGTTTTACACACTTCATGTGTAGCGCTCAATAGACAAATCTGTTTGATCTGTGTTACTAATAGCCGAGTTGTGCCGAGTTGTGCCGAGCTGTAGCGGAGTTGTGTGACATCTGGGGCCGGGGGATTCCCGCCCGTGCAAGATTTACAGATGTTCCGGGTTCTAATCCCCCTGGGGCCCGGCCCCAGTCCCAGACTGCGCTTCCTGGTGGCCGATCCAACAACTCTTACGTGTATCGCTTAATCAAGGGGAAGGAGACAAAGTGATCTCCAATACAGTAGCAAAGAAAACAGAATACATCACTGTTTATACTAGTCCCAACCCCAACTCCAACATACCGACCACAGATCCTTATATCTACCTACCTAAAGGGCACTAGCAACACCAAAAGACAACAATGAAACAAATGAAATGAACTGATGGACAAACAATCAGCTGTCAAAATAATAAAACTGCAACCATAGAAATAAAAACAAGTGTAGCAATAGTAACTGCTCGCCATTTAAAACTTTTAATGATAGACAACGACTAAGTAAAAGTTTTGTATGTGTAATTGTTTGTTTTTTGTTTTGTTTTCCAAAATCAGAAGAAATTATTTTTTGACAGCTTGTTGTTTGTCCATCGATTCAATTCATTTGTTTCATTGTTGTCTTTTGGTGTTGCTAGTGCCCTGGCCCCTATAGTAACTGCTCGCCATTTAAAACTTTTAATGATAGGCAACGACTAAGTGAAAGTTTTGTATGTGTATTTGTTTGTTTTTTGTTTTGTTTTCCAAAATCAGAAGAAACTATTTTTTGACAGCTTGTTGTTTGTCCATCGATTCAATTCATTTGTTTCATTGTTGTCTTTTAGTGTTGCTAGTGCCCTTCTACCTATCTACCTACCTACCTACCTACCTACCTACCCTTTCATGCAATCTGTTTCAACAAAGTTCAACAAATTCATGGTTTTCTTTTACACATTCGTGAAGAGTCTTGTTTTTTCAACAACGTTTTCCTTTGAAAGGCACAAAATTATAGTCCTTTGCATAACGCTCGAAAAAGGCCTGGTCGGTATAAAATTTGGGTCAAAGGATGACATATATCAAATGAAAGCTTGAGACGAGTACTTTTTAAAAAACCATGATATACCGCTGGCAAATCCAGCTTTCTATGTCAAAACCAGGGTCCAAGGTCAAATTTGTAATTTTTTAAATATTTTTTTATTAAATAACGAAAAATGTTTGCGAGTTTAAAAATACTCTTTCAGTAAGATAAATGTATAAAGTTTATAAAAAAAAAATTAAATTACCTACTGACCTGTTTTGACCTTGATTGGGGTCAATTTCCTCAAAATGGGTAATTTCTAAAATTTTCTTCGATTTATTGGCCAATATTCATTATATCTACGTACTTACTCATAAATACGTTAAAATGAATAGTTCTTATTGTTATCACATTGTTTTCACGGTATTCATTCAAAATGGCGGTCAAAGGTCAATAGGTAAGTATCGTCAAACTAGGTCTAGTAACTAAAATATTACTTGTGGGTACTCTAAAGACGCAGAATTTTAACTGCAATTAAAGTAACGAATAATAATATTGTTTTAATCGTAAGAGAATGTAATTATCATATAACTTATAAACTACTTAAGATTGTTACTGAATTTCTAATTAATGTCCTCAGACATCAGGGTATTCTTGAATAGGTGTGCAACTGCAACAAAATACATTTTTAGAAAAGAGCATGACCATGCTGAGATACGTGATATGATACTAGTATTATGTTATATCTACCTTAGCAGTCACTATCCAAGTTATCAGATTAATAACCTTCTGACTCACTGGAATTCTCATGGTACTGGTACTCTATTGGTACTGGTACTGGTACTGGTATTTGTACAATCCTTCAGCTTACAAGCGTGGGTACACTTTTATTGATTGGCCAAACACTCACATGTCGGCATCTTGCAAACACGGTAACAGTTACCGGCTAGGAGATCCATAACGGTCAAAGGTACTGGAGTTCCAATCATCCACTCGTTGCTCAGATCTCCTTCTGCCGTGGTTTCCCATCCATAGCCACGCGGATCAGGAACATCAGGGTTGGCGTCCAAACAACGTATCCAGTCCGCTGTTTGGTGGTTAGCTCGCAGCCGCAGGATTTGAAGCAGTAGGGAATCGTTTCAAGGTGGTAGCTGATTAGACTTAATATCATCACATTTACTTTTGAAAAGCTCGTAGGGCAGCTGGTGGACGCTTGACTACCAAAAATCAAACACACTTCGAAGATGTGCAAAAACTAGCGAGTTCGTTGGGATTCTAAGTATGTAATACCCTCCCTGACCTCCATGCACTGGTTGTGACAAAGGTTGGAATTCATAGTCGGCCACTTCACCTATGTTGCTATGGATATGTTTTCTATTTGGGAAATGACATGTATAAAACTCTTACCTTGTTAACAACGGGCGCATTTATAGGTGTAGGGGACGACTATGAGTTCCAACCTGAGTGAGCTCATTCAGTGGTAAAGGGAAAAAGTGAACTTTGAATATCATGAGAAAAAAAACTCGCATTTCTGTGTCAAGCTAAACAAGATGGGTCAGGACTGGAGAGTTTCTATCGATGTCATCAAAAAAACTCGAAGAGTTTGTGTGTAAACTCTGCTCTTTGACCACGACTCTGTCATGCGTCAACCTGCTGCGCTATACGAGCTTTTTAGAAGTAAGTGTGATGATATGAAGTCTAATCAGCTACCACCTTGTAACGATTGCTTACTGCTTCGTATCCTGCGACTGTGAGTTATCAACCAAACACGATCTATTGATACGTTTCTTGGAAGCCAACCCTGATGTTCCTGATCCGTGTGGCTATGGATGGAAAACCACGGCAGAAGGAGATCTGAGCAACGAGTGGATGATTGGAACTCCAGTACCTTTGACCGTTATGGATCTCCTAGCCTGTAACTGTTGCCGTGTTTGCAAGATGCCGACCTATGAGTGTTTGGCCAATCAGCTGAAGTGTACTCACGCGTGTAAGCTGAAGGACTGTCCAAATATCGGTACCCAGCATGAGAATTCCAGTGAATCAGAAGGTGATTAATCTGACGACTTCAATTTTGAGTGATTTTGACTTCAATTCTGATTAATTTGACGACTAGACAGTGACTGCTAGGACAGATATCATATCATACTATCATATCACGTATCTGAGCATGGTCATGTTCTTTTCTAAAAATGTATTTTGTTGCTGTTGCACACCCATTCAAGAATACCCTGATGTATGAGGACATTAATTAGAAATTCAGTAACAATCTTAAGTAGTTTATAAGTTTTATGATAGTTACATTCTCTTACGATTAAAACATTATATTGTTATTCGTTATTGTAATTGCAGTTAAAATTCTGCGTCTTTAGAGTACCCACAAGTAATATTTTAGTTACTAGACCTAGTTTGACGATACTTACCTATTGACATTTGACCGCCATTTTGAATGAATACCGTGAAAACAATATGATAACAATAAGAACTATTCATTTTAACGTATTTATGAGTAAGTACGTTGATATAATGAATATTGGCCAATAAATAGAAGAAAATTTAAAAAATTACCCATTTTGAGGAAATTGACCTCAATTAAGGTCAAAAAAGGCTAAATGGTTAATTTAATTTTTTTCAAGAAACATAATACATTAATCTTACTAAAAATGTATGATTAAACTGGCAAACATTTTTCATTATTTAATTAAAAATTATTAAAAAAATTACAAATTTGACCTTTGACCCTAGTTTTGACATAGAAAGCTGGATTTGCCAGCGGTATATCATGGTTTTTTGAAAAGTGCTCGTCTTAAGCTTTCTTTTGATATATGTCATCCTTTGACCCAAATTTTAAACCGTCATTCTCGTTATGCAAAGGACTATTATGTCTTATTTCTGATTGGCTATTGACTAACCCCGGGTTTAAGCATACACCTGCATAGAGAAAGTTAATTAGCCTTGTATTTAAATTAGTATGGAAGTTATTAGTTATACACGTTTTATACGAAGAAAGAAAGAAAAAAATCAGATGTTTTGTTGCAGTGTCTCCCATATTTATAAGTTTATGGTTATTCACAGTTATTTCATTTAAGTAACTATTTGATGTAAGTAACAGTAACTATACAATCTGCACATGTCGTCATTTCTTCATTATTCCTTTTATATTTTATAGGTGTACGCGTGTATTGTATTCCTAGCTAGACTTCTATTATTTCTTGAATTGGCCACGCCCACACCTACATATTTCCTTCCGAGGCCATAAAACCAATGTATCCTTATTTATTTCTTATATAGGGTGTATTCACGTATTGCGCATGGTGGCCACATTGGAGGCCACAATGCCATGTGATTGGTTGTTCATTATTACTATGTTTCAACTGGCGTTTGATGCAAATTCAACTGTTCTCTAACTTTGGTTTGCTATTATTACTTAAAATCAACATAAACAAACTCTTTTGTCTCGATTACTCTTTTAATCGTTTACAAAAGCATACAATAATCATTTTCGTACACTTTATCGGGGAATATACGTGTTCAAACTTGTCATATTTCCCCGTAAACAATATTATTCGTTTTCTGTTGACAGCTAAATGAAACTTGAAATAGTACTATTGGTGGCCTCCAATATGGCCGATGTGACGTCACGTGAATACTCCCTATTCAATAAATATTCAGTTGTATTTAACTCTTATGTTAGCAAATGTACCGGAAAGGGGCCCCTGAGCAGTACATCATGTATACTAGGCCACATACAGTATAGGCATGCTACCCAGTGGCGTAGCGGAAAGTCCCAGGGCCCCCCCGCAAGATTTATGTGTGGGCCCCCCTCCTCCAAAAATACCTCGTGACAAATTGCAAAAAATCATAAAAATGCATTAGTTTGGTTTTTTCAACTTACATTTTCCTGGCGAACTCGTCGATTATTGCATCAGTTGCAAGTTTTCGAGCTTGCTCGCATTCAATGCTTAAAATGGAAAGTCCCTTCAAACGTTCTTGTGACATGCTGCTTCTAAGATAATTTTTTATTAGTTTTCACTTCGAAAATGAACGTTCAGCAGTTGCGACAGTGACAGGTATTGTTTAAAATAGTAGATATAGGCAGTGACGACGTCGGGGATGTTCGAAGTTATGGCATTGTTCTTAACTATCAAAAGTTCCGATAATTCTATAATCGAATTAGGGTCACTTAGCGTTGTTAATTGGTTTTTAATAACATTTCGAAAACTTAACATCTGCGACGGAAACTCGTCGGTTAGATCATCTTTGTACAATGATAGGAATGATTCGGCTGATTTGAATAATGTGTCATCAGTAGCACTCGTCAACTCTTTCACAGTTAGGAAATTAAAACCTCTGAGCAACACTATCCATTCCTTGAAAGCGGTTTTTCAGTTGGCTCGTGATCACATCGATATTTGAGTAAAAGACCGAAATCTTGAAGTTCCTCTCTGGATCTGACAATCGTTGGTCTTCTAAGAGCTCATCAGAACGATTCCTCGTTTGCCCCTGACGCTTATTTTGAAACTTTGGGATGATGCACCAAGTTTGTGCAAGTGCACTTGCGGTAGCCTTAACGTCATCATATTGATTTCTGTAATCACAAAGTGTTTCTGAAGCCGATTTTAATAAGCTACAAGCGTAGATCAAGTCCATACTTTTCGACTGCAACAACTTAGAAACAATATTGATTGTTTCTAAAATAAAAGTTTGTATGACAACCATCATAACAAATTCGAACGTGCCATTTTTTTTTAAATTGATCTTGCTTCTTTTCTCTCTTCATTGTTTTTCGATGTGATGATAATTTTAGAGCGCGATCATGACGTCTGTATATCGGAATCTACATTTAATTAATAAAGCTGTTTTTGTAGCTTGAACAACACTGAGATTATGCATTTCTTGCGACGACCTGACTTGAGAGTTAAGCCTATCAAGGAGTCATATTGAGCAGTTCCCATCGCTTGATACTAAGCCCAAAGAATGTGTACACTTTTTGTACAACATCAAAAAATGCACTTACTCCGTCAATCATTTTCGATGCAGTGCTAAGTTGAGGTTGTGCGCTGCACAGTGAACGTAGATGGCACTGGGTTTTCATTCTCTTCAAGATTACGGATGGATTTACAATGGAGCTTTAAGGTAAGCATTAGTCATCCACTTTCCTTGTATCCTAATGGTAATGAATGGACTGAAGAAAATACTACATTTGATTTCCTTGAATCTGAAAACCCTAAGTGTCAGTCGTAAAATGTTTTTTTTTCTTTCTGAAATAATTTTTAGAAATAATTTCAAATTTTTCCTCTACACGCGAGTATCGATAAACTCATATTTTAACTCATGAACTCAGATTGACCGGTGGGCCCCCCCTGACGGGGGGCCCCCAAGCCTTGCGGGGGCGGCTTGGGTCACCGCTACGCCACTGATGCTACCGTAGCTCACGCATTGCGTATACGAGGATCAATGAAAATGATTGAGTGGGAAACATGTCCACCATTATATTATTAAAAGCACGCACACGCATCTAGATAGAAATGTGACGTAATAGATTAAGTGGGCGTGTCTTACAAGACCGCTGTTCTTTCATTTGACTGACAGGTAACATGTTAATAACGTTCCCACCCGAAAACACATGAAACCAGGAGAAATACTCTAGGGAGAGACTTTTCCAACGAGTAGAAAACAGACGTTGTTTATTCAACTTTGATATCGCTTCTTCTCTATTTCATTTTGCTGTCTTGCACTTTTTGTTTGACACTAATAAGTTAATTCTAGCTCACTGTTTCCAAAATCTGATACAAATTATGTTCAACGTTACAATAATTATGTTCTATGTATCTGCTTGCATATTCCGCAGAAAAGCTTTAGTATTAGCATTAGTATTAGAACTCTAGAAGTAGTGAGTCATGTCACCATGAACATTTGTCTTTCTATGCCTACATTTAATTACATTGCATCCAACGTTTTCTGGAACTTCTGTATTCTGTTGTTGGGTAACGCATAAATAAATAAATAAACACTGGGATTTTAAGAGGGGGGCTCCAGCCCCCCCCCCCCCCCTCGCTGAAACGCCACTAATCATCATCATACAGTGAGACTATCCTTAGAGGGCAAAGCCCACACATGGCCAGGTATTTACCTCTAAACAATCATTCATTAACGATAATTATCACAATGCCGGAGATGTAACATGGCTTTAAGGTGTTGTACGCTGCAAATAACTAGCTTGGTCCATTGTGTTGTGGCTGCACACGCTCACACGCACCTCAAGCAGAACCTATCAGTACACCGGAAGCTGCGCTGTGAGCGGTCGCCATGCGCACTATAATGTGCGCACTAGTGTGCACATCGAGTGCGCTTAGATTTTTTTTTTTTTTAAATAAAAAAAAATCGAGTGCACTTAGCTTTTTTTTAATCGTATTTATAGAGTCTACCCACTCAGTAACAATCACTGATTTTCAATGATTAAAGCTAAAAGGATGTTATCGCCGTTTTCAGTTTTCTGAAATATGCGTAACATACAAACAAAAGTTTAAATTTGAAATTGAAACAAGGACCAAAAAATAAAAGTACACAAATTATTTTGTTACTTAGGCCCTACGTTGTTTGTACTTTCGTTGGGCCAACTTTATACAGTACATATAGGCCACTCAAAATAGACTAGATGCAATCTGGTGGCAATCAAATAAACTTCTATGACGAGGAGATTACAATTATCGTTGATTGATTTGTTGAGACCATCAATGGCGCAGATAAGGAGGTAGCTTAGCAGAACCATCTATTGTTCGTTTTGAGTCTCCTATACACACAAGCAACCTCCTCCCCCCCCCCCCCCCCCCCCCCCAATAACTCAGTAGTACCGCGAAACCTCGTATAGTCTAGCAAAATTAACTTGCAAGGTGTTGTCGTCACGGATTATGTAATAGTGAAGTGACGCATGTGACAACTACCAACCTAAATCTAGTTGCATCCCGTTCACCTGCCTCAGGCATTGTAGTGATAATATCGCTCGCATGTTGTCAGACGTGGTGGGGTCGCATTCCATTCACGGTTGGTGCAGTCAATACCGTGGACAATAACAATGCAGCTATCAGGCAATCTCGAGTTGAATACCGTTAAAATAGACCGTGTGGAGCGACCGTTTCTTTTCAGAATTTTAGGGGATACCTTGCTTCTTACGGCGTCGCCAGTATAGGCCTGTATAAGTATATACAACGTGAATCGAACCGCGCTCAACCAATCAAGATCACGAACACTCTAGCTCAGTGCGTTCAAGTCTATCGCCCCCCATCTCCCCCCCCCCCCTTCCCCCTAATCCATCAACAGCTGACAGGTGACAGCCGAGGCGAGGGTTGGGGTCACTGGCTGCCTGCATGACCTGTCGTACTTTGAGCTAGCGGATACACTTAGGCCCGAATGCATAGTTCACACTCAAGCCCTCCTCAACTCAGCCTCTCCTCAGCCTCACCTAGCCACCAATCACAGAGCCGTCCGCATGGCAATGCTGTTCTGTGATTGGTGGTTAGGTCAGGCTGAGGAGAGGCTGAGTTAAGGAAGGCTTGAGTCTGGACTATGCATTCGGACCTAAACATTCTGTATGTGAGGTATATAGAAAGTTGAGCCATTTTCTTTATTTCTTCTTCTGGATTTGACCAAAAATCCACACACGAGAGTGTTTCTCCAATGAATATCCATTTGAATTACCAAAAACTTACTACAGTCCAGTCCACTTATAGCGAACTTGAAGGCGGGAGCTGATTTTTACTTTCTTAAAAAAGAAGTAAGAACTTTGTTAAAACATAACCAAACCAAGTTGCATGTATTTTTGTTGACCACGAATCAAAGTTACTTTGTTAAACTAAATCCAGAATGTTGTTAGAAGAGAGTTCTGTAAAGGTGGGCCCGATTGTAAATTCTTGCGGCACATTTTAGCACAACGTAAGTATTCTCATGCTTACGTCATAGCCTAGTCCAATGGTACCAACTTAATTATCTACTCCTCTAGTTCCTACCATCTAATTGAAACAGAATATTAGGGATAATTTACTACCTTACGTTGGTTACCTGGAATCGTGGGCGTGGCTAATTAGACTTCTGGCGCCGGTTATGTTGCTATTACGCAAGTGGAGACCACGTGTAATAACCACGTGAGTATCCTCGCGTATAACCACGCCCACAACCACGTGTATAACTATAATCACGTATGTACCCACGTGCATAACCACGCCCACAACCACGTGTATGACTATAATCACGTGTTACCCACGTGTATAGCCACGCCCACAACCACGTGTATAACTATAGCCACGTTTGAACCCACGTGTATAACTACGCCCACAACCACGTGTATAACTATAAAACGTGTGTACCCACGTGCATAACCACGCCCACAACCACGTGCATAACTATAATCACAGGTGTGTCCCACGTGCATAACCACGTGAATAACTATAGCCACGTGTGTACCCACGTGTATAACCACGGCCATAACCGCGTGGACAACTATAACCAAGTGTGTACCCACGTGCATGACCATGCCCACAACCACGTGTTATAACTATAGCCACGCGTATAACCACGTGCATGACCACGCCCACTACCACGTGTATAACTATAATCACGTGCATAACCACGCGTATAGCCACGCCCACAACCACGTGTAACTATAGCTACGTGTATACCCACGTGCATAACCACGCCCACAACCACGTGAATAACTATAATCACGTATGTGCCCACGTGCATAACCACGCGTATAGAAACGCCCACAACCACGTGTATAACTTTAATCATGTGTGTACCCACGTGCACAACCACGCCCACAACCACGTGCATATCCACGCCCACAACCACGTGTATAACTATAACCACGTGTGTACCCACGTGCATAACCACGCCCACAACCACGTGTATAACTATAACCACGTGTGCACCCACGTGCATAACCACGCCCACAACAACGTGTATAACTATAATCGCGTGTGTGCCCACGTGTGCCCGCACAGCTGACGAAGTGAGGCAGCACTTTCAATAGCCGCTAACGAGACAGGAGCAAAACTCATTTCCCGGTTGTTTTAATAGAAACTAATCGTGCCGTTCTAAGGTCGTTAACTGGGGGGGGGGGGGGAAGAGGGGGGGGGCACGTGTGGGCTTCTCTACCGACGCACCCTCCTCATACACGAGGCAGTCTATATTTGGTTACAATATAATTAACACTATGGTGGAACCTGAGCGTAGCCTACTAGCAAGATTAATCCTCCCCCCACCCCCCCACAAAAAAAAGAATTATTAATGATGATGTTCTGATAATAATAAAAATAATAAAAGTAATAATTATCATAATAATAATAATAATAATAATTATAATAATAATAATAATAATAATAATAATAATAATAATAATAATAATAATAATAATAATAACAATAATAATAATAATAATAATAATAATAATAATAATAATAATAATAATAATAAAAATAATGATAAAAATAATAATAAAAATAATAATAATAATAATAATAATAACAATAACAAAAATATAAAGTGGGTGTGACTAACGCTCTTGCACTCTAACTTATACTAAACGGAAGCTTGTCTTTGCGAATGTATGAAAGAATATCAGGAATCTGTTGACTTTAGTAAACGCAGTGTGCACGAAACGGGCGATATAGATAACGATCTGGTGCTCTATTCTATAACTTCGTTATTCTACATTCTGAAACGAATTCTAACAGACTTTATACTTGTTATGTAGAAATTAATGTAATATTTCTTGATATAGTCCGAATTCATGGGCAGAGGATATAGAATAAATAGTTACAGAATATGTCGGGGGGAGGGGGGGGGGGAGCTTTAGTGATGGGTCATATCGTATAGCCATTCCATCGTGTGGTTCAACCACATAATGTGTTTACTTCGCTGCAGATTGCGAACCAATGCAATTGTCTGTGATATTGGTGTTTGTCAGCATAGGGCGTAGTGATACAATTATATGCGGGGCCCATTAACTGCTGTACTAATGTCGCTTTGATGATACGCTTGTGTCCTTTGTCTAGTGAAACAGACATACATACACACACACAGACAGACAGACAGACAGACAGACAGACAGACAGACAGACAGACAGACAGACAGACAGACAGACAGACAGACAGACAGACAGACAGACAGACAAACATATAATAATTACCTAGGCCTAGGCCTAGCTATTTTGTCACCGGAATGACTTTGACGTGGTTAGGGGCTCAAAAATCTTAAACATTAGAAAATATAACAAGGTCAGCTGTCACAGCTGTCAGACTGCAATGTTTATGCCGTCCCCTGTGCTGCGATCTCGTGAGTAAAAACGGAACTAGCAAATTCACTTATGACGTAGTAGGTCCACTAATATCGCTTTGATGATACGCTTGTGTACTTTGTCTAGACAGACAGACAGACAGACAGACAGACAGACAGACAGACAGACAGACAGACAGACAGACAGACAGACAGACAGACAGACAGACAGACAGACAGACAGACAGACAGACAGACAGACAGACAGACAGACAGACAGACAGACAGACAGACAGACAGACAGACAGACAGACCAGTAGCTTGTACATTCCCTTACACATAAACGTCCAGGGTAGTAAAGGAATCTTCTTCATAGCAACTAGTAGTTTGTAGCAGTAGTTGTTTCAATGAAATATGTTTTTGTACGAAATAAAGTTGTCCCAACGAAAGTATTCTGATGCTTACGACACAGCCGAGTCCAAAGTGACAACTTAATTTTCTACTTCGCCAATTCCTACCATCTAATCTATAAACACGACCATTGGGGATAATTTAAAACCTGCCGTTGGTTACCTGTAACGGTGGGTGTGGCCAAACCGCCTGTGCACTCGACTAAGCCGAACCGCATGCATTTACGAATGTGTCAAAGAACGCCATCTGGTATCTGTTGATTTTCTTTCAATTGGCGCGGTTGAAAGGGGCGGTAGACAATGAACTGATCGAGATCGGTATGCGAATACTTTCGTTGGGATTAGTATAATGTTTGTGAGTATGTTTTAGTAAATGTTTTTGTCTCGCACTATACACGGACGCATGTTTTCTTTCACTACTGTAGGTGGTCGCAGCGTGCAGCTCAACTGTCAAAATCTTTCCAGTAGATAATTTCTAACGCCTCTTCTTGTCGCCCGGAGCGCCAGTTACCGCTACTTCCAACAATAGGGCGACCACCATACCTCACTCACTCACTCACTCACTACGTAACAAGCTGAGCAACGCGCGGTTGACAAATGTGACGCTCAACGTTTAAAACCGCCCAAAATAAATGTTTTTTTTTTTATATATATCATGATAACGCTGCCAAATATTGGAAACGTGATTCTGACCCTCATGTCTTTGGTTTTTTATCAGCGACACAATGGGTTTTAAAAGTAAAACAATATACATTTTTACGATCATTATTTTATTTCTTTAGTAAGTAATTAGTAAATTATAAATACAATAATCGTAACGATAACAAACTAAGAATGTTTTTAAATCTATTGTTTGGCTGATACAAAACCAAAGACATGATCACAGAATCATTTTTTCAATAATTGAAAGCGTTCTCATGATATATAGGCCCTAATAAAAAAATAAAACATTAGTTTTGGGTGGTTGTAACAAATAAACATCCATAAGAACGAACTCTGCATTATTTCTAGGATGACATACATTTTTAAAAAGCTAAAATACCGAAATCGGCTGCTTTTCCAGGCTAGGTTTATCTACTACTGTCTATATATTGGACCATTATTTTATCAGAAGCTCAGGTTATACATATGGTATTCTAGATGCCGAGCTCAGATCCTTATCTGGGCGAGAGTGAGAGCCCCCCCCCCCCCCCCCCTCCTAGACCTATAGAGGCGACCGAGCTAAGCCTCGACAGGGTTCAGAACTCAATTACGAACGATTAAGGCCAAGTGTGTAATTAATTCATAAATCAGAATGGATGTATTTGCGCCCGCACTCGGTCAACATAGATGCGGGTGTTGGGACTTGGGACTTGGGACCCCCCCCCCTCCCCCTCAAGCAGACTTGAGTTATGACTGGTCTCCACACTTGGATCAGCTTTAGTTCGCCGGCAATCCTAGCTCACAATGTTAAACCATCCAGCGTTCGGAAGTAGTTTTTATTATGTTTTTAGTCAACTAATTTCTCTTAAACAAATAAAAGGATTATTATGAAAATTTACCTACATGAAGAGGGATGTCATATCTACGCACGGTATTAAAGGGGTTCTCACCCGCTACACCAAAAAAATATGTTTAACTAAGGCTGATTAGCTATGAAATTAGCGACTAAATGAAAAGAAATCGGGTTCACCATAACCCGGGGAAAAAATATCAAAGTTAGTGATTTTCGAGCTAGGTCCCATCGGCGAAAATCTCCCATAAGAAATAGCATTGGGACGACCTGTATGCCTTGGGACCTTGGAGGATTCTGCTCCAAAAAAAAAATGATGTAATACTTTTCGCTGCGTCTTTCTTTTTTGCGTATTTCGTATATTTTGGTTTTGTAATCGGAGCTTCCGTTCAGGTACAAAATAAAGATGTGTAATCGGGTGCTCCATTTCGTTTTGAGCGTTGCTGTGCGTTGCTGTGCACGTCGAGTCGGCGGGTGTCGACTGTCGAGTTGGTGTCAAGTAAGCCAAGCGAGAGAGAGAGAGAGTAGTAGTATTGGGAGGGGAAATAGTCAACGCATGCACAATGAACGCGGTCTGCAATGCGGTGTCGAATGGAGTACACCAAGGCCGTCTAGATATATCGCTTCGAGTACACTCGCACCAAAAGCCGGCTGACACCAACAGTCACCGCGGCAGTTAACCAGAAATTTCATTAATTAATAACAATTCACAGGTTTCAACTTACGATGTTTAATGGTTCATTATCGATTGGTGTGGTGCAGTAGATCATATGGTAAAAAATAAATCTAGCGGGTGAGAACCCCTTTAAGTACATTTGTGACAAGCCTGCTCAAAAATAATAAACTCATGTTTGAATTATGCAATTAAATTACTTTTGTCGAAAGTGTTCGGCAAAATAATACGGAGAATATGTTTAAAAATGGGTACATTATTTTGGAATAGGTTGGTGACAAATGTACTTAATAGCATGCATAGATATGACATTTCTCTACAAGAAGGTAAATATTTATAACAATCCTACTCTTAATTTAAGAGTAATTAGTTGACGGCCAATACAACTGTAAAACTTCTACTGCCGAACGCTCTTAGCGATACTTTATTAAATCAGATATAAACGAACGTACAGGTAACCAACGGAAGGTTTTAAATTATCCCCAACGGACCTGTTTAGATTAGACGGTAGGAATTAGCGAGGTAGGACAATAAGTTGTCACCTTGGACTCGGCTGTGTCGTAAGAATCAGAATACTTTCGTTGGGGCGACTATAGTTGTTTATATTATCGACGCGTCAACAACTCACAAGTTACGTAACCACTGCGTAACCACAAGTGTTCGGACAATCATACCATATTGGCGCATGCGCACCAAGCCCGAACATTCAAACGGGTTCTCAGGTTTGATTGAGTGTTTGGGAATATTTTACAGACATTGTGTGGAATGTGTTGAATATTATAGACGTATACGTCTTTGCTCATCCAGTCACTAAGTACAGTCGATATCAAAACCGTCTTTGCTCATCCAGTCACGAAGTACAGTCTCTATCAAAACTCAATAAAGTGAATATATTTACAGACGATGACGATGATATTTGGCTTTGACGCATAGAACAATTTCATCAGTGATACTTGATGGCAACTGCAGGAACGATAACCGAAACATTCCCTTTCAACTCTATAATATTTACTTCACTATTCTTTCTTTCTATGTCCATCCGTCCCGCTTCCAGTCCGCAAACTTCTGTTCTTGGGCTTCCATGCGTCTACCTACAGCTCAATGAACGATTTCTGAAACCTACAGCTTTTGACCTACAGCTTTCGAACGATTCGCGAAACCTTCCCTTTCAACTCTATAATATTTACTTCACTATTCTTTCTTTCTTTCTATGTCCGTCCTTCCCGCTTCCATTTATTTCACACGCCCTTCATTCAGTTGTGCGTTGAATGTAACTACAGTCTAGGCAGCGCAAACCTCTGTACTTGGGCTTTCATTGCGTCCACACTACAGCTCAATGGCCCCTAAACGTCATCAACAAAGAGATTGAAATAATTCCGTTGAAATACGTTTAGAGAGGTAGGTGTGTCTTTCTTTGTAAGCTCTTTATAGAGTCGTTGAAAGAGACGCCGAATTCAAAGAAGCTGTCTTCTATATTTAAAAGTGGGCGGTTTGTGAGTGTTCTGTTAATAGAGGGGGGACGGGGGGGAGGGAGGGGTGGGAGGGGGGTTCAGTCAGTCACACACAACAAGAGTTGCTGGGCATAGGAGGACGATGAGGCCATAGCATGTGTGCGGATCATACAGGGTCGTAAAGCGGACAGCTCATAGTAGAAACGAAACGTTTAGAGCTAATGACCAACGTTTGTCTAATAGACCGTGAAATGGGGTTTAAATGGCCAACAGGTAGCGCACTGTTGTCATTTCATTGCAATTCTCTTTCTTTCAAAGGGTGACATTCTTTCAACTTCCGTTATTTTAAAATTGGCAACCCTGTTTTTCTAGTAAATCTTGGTTTACAAGCCGATTATAATGGTTCAATACACAAACATTGGCCATTAGCTATAAACGTTCGTTTCTACTATGAGCGGACGGATTTTAACTAGGGGTTGGTAGCCCGGGTAAATACCCGGGTACAAAATCGGCAGTAGACCATTTTGGCTTGCTCTAATACCATACCACCGTTAATGTCATACCAGTCACCAGTAACAAATATTATAAAAAAACATGCCTACACTCGTTAAAACACTCAAATAACACTATAAGAATTTATAACAAAATTTCCGGAGCTATGCGCCCCGCATTCGCATTGGCTGGAGGGGGGGCGGGGGGGGGGGGGGGGCTCCCCCAGACCCTCCATTGTACTTTGCCCAATCATACCCGGATGATTTTTATACCCTAGTAACGGCCACGTGTGGATGCAACGGCGTTTAATTTAATTTATTTTTTCATTTTATGTCGATCATACAATACAATAAAAGATATCTTTATTTTGTTGTAAATTGCAAACACAAATACAAAGAACAAAACAAAAATGGTGAGGTTCAATTAAAGAAATTGTAGTTCCACCTAACCGAAAAGAAAAAAGCAAGCACACAGAAAAGTAAGAAATAAGAAATAAGTAAGAAATAAGTACACGGAAATAGCTCGATCAGAAATAGCTACATCTGTCTGTAGAAAGGGTTCCCTATTCAGCTGTAAAACTGATTTACAAAGAACGACCATAAATAGAACTAAACTGACAATCACGATACTGAAAAATCATAAAATATCAAGAGTTCTGTATAATCTGTACTATAAAGAAAAACAACAAGAACAACAAAAGAAAAATGTTTTGAGAAATATAAATATACTACACGTATACAAGAACAATTCCCGGAACTACGTTATGTCTTTTGCGCCCCCCAGTTTTATTACTTGCACTTAAACTACTATTACTGGCGTACCTCCCCCCCCTCTCCCCCCTCAGTCAGACTTGGGTTCAAAAGTTGAGAAGCACTGACATGGCGTGAGCTATAGTATAGGAGACTCAAACTAACAATAGATAGCGCTGCTAAGCTACCTCCTTATCTGCGCCATTGATGGTTTCAACAAACCAATCAACGATGAGTAATCTCCTCCTCATAGAAGTTTATATGTTTGCCACCAGATTACATCTACTGCTCGGCAGTCCCGGTTAGTGGAGGAACCTACATGACTGGTCATAGTTACACCGTCCTTTCGGATGGAACGTAAGAAGCCGATGGCCCCCTTGGTACTTTTCGACAGGAGTAGGCTACGTGCCGGTTCCACGCTTCCCCTCCTCCCTTATTATCATTCATAAACCATCACTCACCAGGCTAAAGAGGGCATTGTGCCCTACACTGGCCTTAATTACAATAAAGTAAAGTCTATTTTGAGTGGTCTATACTTGATTCCCACCTAAGTAACACTCTGCCAATCACTAACCTGAAAGGGTTACTTAGCTGTCGCCTCCTTTGTTGAAAGTTGTACACGTCAGTCATGTCTAAAATCTCCAGCGACAGTCGATTCAGTGACACACAGTACAATTTCAAAAAGCCGGGACCTTCCCCACATATACAGGGTTAGGTATATCCGTAATGGTCAAGTTATTTGTCCGTGGGGTTTGTAAATGTCGGTACCAGCCGAGAAGGTGAGTGCTTTCTTGAATAATGGGGATGATTGACATCGATTATCTACACAATAACATCGCCTCTTTTGAGGGGTTACTGATTGGTAGGTAGTTCTTAAAACTAAAGTCCCCCACTGAAAATCAGTCTTGTTGTAATGTAATGTAATTTTAATGTAATGTAATGTAATATAATGTAATGTTGTGTAATGTAATGTAATGTAATATAATGTAATGTAATGTAATGTAATGTAATGTAATGTAATGTAATGTACTTTATTTATTAGCTTAACAGCTATTTTGGCCTCCTCCATACATTTATTTTTTCTTCGCCAACCACTCCCTACATTTAATTTTAAACAAACCAACACTATTAATTTCCTTAATTTCTATTGGTAACAGATTATACTGTCTTAATCCTAGATAAAAAAATGCATTTATACAATTTATTTGAATTATTCAAATACACATTTCTGTTGATTGCACTTCTTGTACCTATACTATGCACCATATTAACATAGTAAAACTTATCCGCTAGATAACTAGGCGATAAGCTCTTCATTTTAAACATAAACACCATAGCCAGTAACATATTATCTACAACCGACAGCCAATTTTTTTTACTGAGTGGGTAGACACTAAATGTGAATGTTCTATTTATTTTGGTAGGAACCACCTATAGATAGATGGTGAAATGTGAGATGCTCAAGACAAAAACAAACCACTGACCATTTGGAAGGAAGCTGATACGGCCAGATTGCCAGGGAAGTGAAAACACTCGGGAGAAACACGAGAAGGCCATGCTGCACTGTGGTCACTGGTACGGAACAAACTCTAGAGGTGTGGTATAGTGCGTGCTCGCGATAACAACCCCTCCCCCCCCCCCCCCCCCCACAACAAAAGTGCAGGTTGGAACGCATCACCCCAGATTCTGTTTAGTTAGATTCTCTACGTCAAAAACCGCAGAACATTTTCATTATTTAATTATATCACAAGATTGCAACAAGAAATCGAAAATCTAAATCAACAGCGCACTGTGTTTTGGTAAGCCCTACAGACTGAATAAAA
>OX246747.1:31406598-31476598 GCA_945910005.1 Isoperla grammatica
TCCCTTTTCTACCCTTTTACGTCCTACTTGTTCCTTTCTTTCAAGCACCCCCGACGTCATACGGTCATACCTGTCGAGTTCGTCATTAAACAACAAATAATCGAAAAATTAATCATGTTATTCGTAAATCATGTATACCAATATAACATTCTGTTCATTTAATAATTAAAACGAAAACATAGAAGAACAGGTAAAAACGTTATTTAAGACCCAGTAATTGGACTATACCAAATACCTTATACCCTGTTCCTTGTCAAGATAAAAAACAATTAAAACCGCAATATTTCGAAGTCGAACCCTTATCAGAGCTCTTCAACGGGCGAAACCACACTCATGCAGTGTGGTTTCTCCCGTTGAAGAGCTCTGATAAGGGTTCGAAATATTGCGGGTTTTATTGTTTTTTATCTTGACAAGGAACAGGGTAAAGTCCAATTACTAGGTCTTAAATAATGTTCATTCAATGTTAAATAATCAGGTTTCCTGATTTATTCCAATGTGTACCCGCAGGTACCCGCCAATACCCTCAGGTACCCGCCTATACCCGCGTGTATTACATATAATATTATATCACCACGGCAAAGCCAGCGTGGGGTACCCAGCCAATCTACTCTAGCCTGGAGGTTTCGCAGCTAATGTAACAGTTTCGTCCAGTCACACATCATAACGGTCGCTGATAAACAACCAGTGGTATGAGCCGGTATGCATACCGTTACTAATAATATCGACGGTATACCATACCAGCACTAATTTGTATCGATTGTAAACATGTTGACGAATTTTATTTAATACTTTTATTTTTATTATTTAATATGTTGAATTTCCACTTGATTTGATTTTATTACATTTCTCAATTATTTTTTCTTGTTCTTGATTTTTATTTTATAAAGTACAGTTTTTTTTTTGTTATTGTTATTTATGACTCCATTATTGTTAATTGTTTGCATAGACTAGTTTTATTTAAGGTCCTCCTTTGTAAATCAGTTTTTATAACTGAATAGGATAGACATTAAATAAATAAATAAATAAATACATATGTTGTACTTTGTATTGATATTTGCTCGTCCAATGTTTTTATAAAGTAAATATTTCAATTTTTATTTTATTAATTTATTTTATTTATTATTTTATTAATTATTTATTAATGTACTTAAAAACAAGCGTTGACTCCTCTCCAAAGTAATTTAAACGTGTTCGTGACAAAACACCCTAAAACCTTCCCTGCGGGGTTAAACTGGGGGGGTTGTGCCCCCTAGACCCCCCGACATACTTGCTTTGTCTGCTTTTCACATCATCAGTGCATAACCGTCACTTCTGCGAGTCCACTTTAACCACTGTAAATAACTAAACGTACACAGATATCTCTTGTTTTATGACCAGAGCTGTACACTGATATCTCTTGTTTTATGGCCAGAACTGTCTACGTGACGATACCTCAGTCATTGCCATCTGTCTACTACTACACGATAGATTTACTCTAAAGCGGGGTTTACACAAATTACTACCGTAGTGATGATTATTGACTAACCGTCGTGATTAAGTTAAGCCACTGGCTTCTGTCATTGGCTGGGAGGGAGAATACTGTGCTCTGATTGGCTGTGACTAAGGTTTGTCTTGACTTGATCAAGGAATTCAAATATGTTCAATTTCTTAGTCAAGTCAAGACAAACCTTAGTCACAGCCAATCAGAGCGCAGTATTCTCACTCATAGCCAATGAAAGAAGCCTGTGGCTTAGACACGGGGGTTATAGTCAATAATCACTAGTCATTTATGTAAACGGCTCTTTATTCTTTAGACAAGTCAAGACAAATCTTAGTCACAGCCAATCAGAACGCAGTATTCTCATGCACTCATAGCCAATGACCGAAGCCTGTGGCCTAATCACGATGGTTAGTCAATAATCATCACTACGGTAGTAATTTGTGTAAACCCCGCTTAATTGAACATATTTCAATACCTTGGTCAAGTCAAGACAAACTTTAGTCACAGCCAATGAAAGAAGTATGTGGCTTAATCACGGAGGCTATTAATAGTCACTGTAATCACTAATCATTTATGTAAACGGCCTAAACATGACAGAGCAATTAGAGTGAAGTGCATGAAGAGTGACGCTAAATGAAGTTGTCTGGTAACAAACTACATTCGGATTGAAAAAGTTTCAAACATTGTAATTGTAAAAGTTGTATTATGTAAACTAATACATAACTCCTAAAGTAAGAACAGTAAAAATTACAAAATTTGATACTCTTTAATACATTGTTTAGCCCTTACAAAACCTCATCTATATCATAGGCAATCACTTTTGTATATGTTATGTCACATAAATATTACTATAGTCATCGTATAACATCTTCGGTAATGCTTCCGTCACGGGTGGGTGAGCGGCAGCCAACCAGCGACCGTGGCTAATTCTAATACCTGCTCGGATTGGCCGAGACCGTAAACACGTCATTGATTGATGACAAAATCACTACCGAAGTTATTGTAAGACGACTTTATATCGCAATTTATTAAATAATCTGTTTGGATATTATGAATGAAACGAAAACTTGACGAAATAAATATTTAACACCTAAAAGTGGACATGCCACGCATAATTATCCACTCAAAAGTGACAGTCATTATAAATTAACCTTACACTATTACAGTTGGGGGTCTCGAAGGCCACTAAACATATAAATAGGTCTGTGTTGGTTATATCTAAGTCTCAGTCATGCTTTGATGATTTATTTTCAATTTGGTTGTCTCTCCCCCTCCCCCCCCCCAACCCCCCCCCCCCCACACGGCTTGTTACAAATTGTGTGGCCATCGTCTCGGTAGCTCCGTGATTTATGAGCCGCCCCCCCCCCCCCGCCCCCCACCAACCCACCTGTTACCTGTTCCCACAAGTACACCACTACATAAAAAACATCCTTATCAAAAATCGCGAACATGTATTTGGTCGTGAGGTTACCTACTAGGCAGGTAGGGTTGGGTTGGGCTGTCTGGGGACATAACACTGCATGCTGTAGTCTGTAGACATATCAGATTTCCTTGCATTTGCATCTCGTACAGTCCTAGGCCGAGAACTGGGCGGGTAGGTTATTGTCCTAGTGTTGGCATAGTCAGTGGCGTACAAGTGGGGGGGGGGGGGGGAGGGCTACGAGGAGGAAGAGGAGGAGGAGGAGGACATCCAGGCATATGTTGATTTTAGTTAAAACAACGTGCATGTAATCGGTATTAGATATGGATAATTAGGTACCTACATATAACTGAAGGTAATTTGAGTTAATAAGTTTGTTGTTTAACGACGTACTCAACAACTATGATCATATGACGTCGGGGGATGTTTGGAGGAAAGGGACAAGTAGGACGTAAAGGTGAGAAAAGGGGAAAGGGAAGGACGTGGACTGCCTTCCGTCTGGCTTCTACACTTCGACTAGGATATGGCCCTATACTAGAAGCATACGATTCCACCGGCATATTCGATGTTAAATCAATATTTATCTTAAAACTACGTAGTTCTTTTCAAGTTGCACTCAAACTATAGTAGCTTATGTATGTATAGGTCTCTTACAACAACTTCGGTAATGCTTTCGTCTTTAATCAATGGCGTGTTTACGGTCTCGGCCAACTCGAGCAGGTATTTGAATTAGCCACGGTCGCTGGTTGGCTGCCGCTCACCCACCCGTGACGGAAGCATTACCGAAGATGTTGTACGACGAGCATATATATATATATGTAGATAACTAGTATTACTGTCCCCTCATTCACCACTTTAGCCCCCCGGTTCCGAGCCTACGAGTATGCTCCGGCCCCCGCCCCCGCCCCCCCCAGTAGTTGAAAGGGGATAGCGACCAGGCAGGCAGGCAGCGTATTGTGTTTCACCTCCTCCGTGCGGCCCAATTATCATAGGTGAGTTACTGCCCAGAGGTCAGCGGTCACCCGGGAAGCCGTAAAATATAAGTTAAAAAATTAGCACTTGTCGCCTCTACCCCCCCCCCCCCCTCACGCCCCCTCTTGGCCGGTCTATCCCGCAGCTTCATGTTTCATGTATATTGCAGAGTCTTGGACACAAGAGTGGACAACGGAAAGAACGAAGCCATGTTCTATACCAGCAGCTTGTGATTGGAGGAAAGGAACAAGTTTGCCATAAAGGGGAGGAAAAAGGGAAAGGCGAGCTGACGTGGACTGTCTTTCGTCTGGCTTCTCTACCTCGACCTGTCCGGCCGGCTACGGTGACCCTAGCAGAAGCTAAGCAGAAGCTCCAATAATCTCAACAAGTGACAAAAAATAAAGCACAAAAACTGTTCTAAGGGCCGGTCTAACAATCTCCTAATAAGAAAGTTATTTGTAGCAATTAGGTTATTTGGAGGATTTCAAGTGTTTTGATTGGTCGTTGCCATGGAGAAAACAAGCTATTCGACGAATAAGTAGTTATTAAGACATTGTAAGACTGGACCTACATTTCGTAAAAGGTTTGCCCATACTCGTATTTTAGAAATAACAGCAATAAACACGAATAATCAAATTAAAATACAAACTGTAGATTGTGTAATGTATTACGTCATCGCCAATAGGTTCGACTGTTCGGCTAGTTTCGTGCATTCCCGCGTGTCTTCGTGACGTTGGCAATGTTATGCACAGCGGGTGGAGGAACACATGCGATATATCTATGTACATATTAACATTACTCATGGCCCCTTAGCGTCTTAGCGTTGCCCCCAGCTGTAAGGACCGGGTCGAAAACATGCAGCCGTAAACAATGAAGCGTATTCGTGCCTGCAGTCTAAAGTTCGTCTCTATCCAAAATACACGCCGGTAAAGAGGATTCCTCAAAGGGAGGCTTATTTCCCGCTCACTGTGCAAGGTAGTAAATATTTTTTTTTAAATGTTTTAATAATATTGTTTTTATAAATGTCAAGCTGGTCACCAAGAAAGATGCACAGTTTAAAAAAGTGACCACCAATGATTTCTATTCAAATAACAAAAACCACCCGCTTGACAATAGCGAAGACGGAGACTCAGGATTCGGTTCATTTTCAAAGGACCGGCCGTAATTATCTCTTGCTCTAGAAAAATAACCATTACTAAATGAAACTGCTATTTTTATTACTACTTTTGTTACAAACACATTATGAGAATTGCTAATCCTGAATATTTATGGTCGAAGGTCCATGTGGTTTGGAGCTGTCTTCCCTAGGCCTGAAGGTGAGTGGTTTGCCAAATAAAGGGGATGACAGACAGCATTAGTCTCCAACAATAAGAAACAGATCCTTTTAGCTCGCATTTTGCCGATGTGCATTTTGAATTGGGATAGAGAGTAGGTAGACACATGAACTATACAGTATGATGGGCATAGTTAGGGAAATAAGGTTTGAAACAAAAGAGTTCACAGAACTATCCTGTTTTAGAGAATGTTTGTCAACGTAGTCGGCAACCATCATCATAATTATGACGTCGTTGGGGGAGAATGCAAAAAAGGGGAGGAAAAGGGTCGCAAAGGAAGGACGTGAACTGCCTTTAGTCTGGCTTCTCCCCCTCGACCTGTCCGGCTCGGGTGGCCCTACGAAAAGCATACGCTTCCGCCGGCATAGCTCTCGAGATCACTATATTTGTGTTTTACGTCCATTATTTTTGCAACTTTCGCTAATCGAGACGATGAGCGGGTGAAATATGAAGATGAAAAAACACCACACGTCCGAATCAGATCCATAGCACATCCATCGCGGGGGTCGTCATAAGGAAGTCCAGCAATTAGGGAGAGCAGGACCGAGTGGGAGGAGAAACCTTCAACGGGACTGGATCTCTTTTGTCGCCTCGTACGACTAGCAGAGTCACTCTGGGCTTGTTCTTCCCCGGGCCGAGACGGGTCCTAGCTCGAGAGGGCAGGGTCTCTTTTGTCGCCTCTTACGACTAGCAGAGTCACTCTGGGCCTGTTCTTCCCCGGGCCGGGACGGGTCCTAGCTCAAGAGGACAGGTTTGTCGCCTCGTACGACTAGCAGAGTCACTCTGGGCTTGTTCTTCCCCGGGCCGAGACGGGTCCTAGCTCGAGAGGACAGGTTTGTCGCCTCTTACGACTAGCAGAGTCACTCTGGGCGTGTTCTTCCCCGGGCCGAGACGGGTCCTAGCTCGAGACCACCAACACCCCTGGCGGGGTAAGGAGGTGTGGGGGGGGGGGGGGGCAAACAGCGCCTATCAGCAGAATCGTGCTCGTCGCTGGAGACAACTCTCTGATATATGGAACCCGCATGAGGCCACAAGTACAACAACTTTTAATGAAATGCAGTGAGCAACTCTCTGGGCGTACGTGACGTGGTCAAGAAAACAACCACGCCAAGAAGAAGAAGAAGACACAAGGTCGATGGCTGGACTTCTTGCACGCTGTATGGCAGAACGGTTGCCGTGATGACAACCAGTGGCGTATCAAACATTTATTTGGGGGGGGGGGGGGGGGATTTTTTAACCAAAAACGATTACTGGGGGTGATGGAGGCGAGTTTGTGCGGACGCTGGCAATAATATGTCAACGAGAAGAATGATGCACAACTTTAGGAAGTAAGTTTATGTTTAAAAATAGTTTTTTTTTAAGAAGTTGTCATTGAATCCCCCTCCCCCCCCCCCACCACCACTCTGCCCCTTTTGTATTCAATTTGGAAGGGGCGGCGACCCCTCACCTTCACCCCCACTGAGTACAGCTATGAAAACGTTTTGGCTGCAAAAATGTGTATTCTGTAGTTATGACCACCGCCCAGGCACATAACAAATATGACGGATTAAAATAATACAATATGAAATGAAAAACATGATAAATAGATAGTAAATAAATAAATAAATAAGTAAATAAATAAATAAATAGATAAATAAATAAATTAATTAATTAATAAATAAATAAATAAATAAATAAATAAATAAATAAATAAATAAATAAATAAATAAATAAATAAATAAATAAATAAATAAATAAATAAATAAATAAATAAATAAATAAATAAATAAATAAATAAATAAATAAATAAATAAATAAATAAATAAATAAATAAATAAATAAATAAATAAATAAATAAATAAATAAATAAATAAATAAATAAATAAATAAATAAATACATAAATAAATAAATAAATAAATAAATAAATAAATAAATAAATAAATAGAAAATAAATAAATAAATAAATAAATAAATAAATGAATAAATAAGTAAATAAGTAAGTAAGTAAGTAAGTAAGTAAGTAAGTAAGGTAGTAAGTAAATAAGTAACTAAATAAGTAAGTAAGTAGCAGTAATAAATAAATTCGTATTTATAGAGTCTACCAACTCAATGTAACAAGACTGATTTTCAGTGGAGGACTTAAATTTAAAGTAAACCAACCCTGTCTGTAGGCTCCGATTATTAGGGATGTAATATTGCATAGAACATGATTGTCGGTTTGTCACGGATGTAACGGGTGGTGACATAGCGATGGAGGGAAGAGCGTCAAACAAGAAACATCTTTCAACTCCTAATTGAAGTAAAAAACAAAACAACGGCTTAGGCTACCGCACACAAGATTAATGACTCTATTAATCTCGATCTTCATCTAAATTCTAAAATTGATTCTGACAACCGTTCGAATATTATCGAGGCCACTATTGACCCAGCATGATCGATCATTGCAAGGCGATAGTTTAAGTGCGGTGTGCCCGTGAAATTAGAAAGTCCTACAGTTCATTGAGCTCGCGTTGAGTCATACAGATACAGTAGCAAGTATTAGTGATTAGTCTATTTATGCCCGGTTTTTCAATCGGTCATTAACGGGGTCGTTAGCTGACGGTCCGTTATCTGCATAAAGGGTTTGTTGGGTACAGATTACGGACCGTCGACTAACGGCCCCGTTAGCGACCCGTTAACCGATTGAAAAATCGGGCCTTAAATTAGGTATATAGTGAAATACAAAAACAATTCGAGGGTTGTAGACTGGTTTAGGGGCTGTGGGGTGTCAACAATGGAGGTGGGGGAGAATTGACGTGCCACCAAATATGGTCATTATTATGAATCCAAATTTGGTTGGGTCTTTGGGATCCAAACGAAATTTCCACCTTGGATATATTCCGGACTTGAGCTTCGTTCACCTGTCCCACACTTGACACTGTAGTGTAAGTTAGTGTCAGTGCTGCATCGTTCTTTTGTACCCGTGTAATTGAGTGTAAATATTTGTTATAGCAATCGCCTCTAATTAAAACTTTCCTACAGTGTATAGCTAGTTTAGGAGATTTTACAGTGACTATTTAGTTCATATAAGACGCTTTGTTACACTGGCCAGGCGGTGTAAGACAGGCGAACGAAGCTTTAGAGAGAACACACGTGACAAATTAATAATAACACACCATCAATTCTGAAGAGTTTGACAATAGTATAGCGAACTTTAGTGAGCGATGGTATTAATTTGTTACTATGATTTATTCATGAGTCATGACGAAACTTACTTGATAGTCGGTAACTGTAGTCCATCCATATTATTGGTAAGTTGGTAGATTACAAATCCCGCCTCAGATAGCTCAACCACTCACTATATACAGTGAGAGATATGATTCCCGTAGTTTTGGGTCAATGTCTGCAGTGAAGCTAGTACACCAGTTTGTACAGGTCTGTGTAATTCCAATAAGTTGATACAAATGATTTATTGTGTTTGGCTGTGTTGGAGACCTGATAGACTCCGTCTGAACACAACATGATACGATCCTCAGGTCAAGTAGTGTCTACAAGAGTGGACTTTGGAGTGGACTAACCGGGGACTCTAAACCATTAAAACTGCACAAAATGAAAGGTTTTTAGAATAATTTACATCATTAAAAAATGTTGTTACTAATCAATATTTACTTTGATAAGAAGTATAAAAACTGCATGGAGTAACAAAACCTTAAATATAGCATTCATTACGGTAATGATTTGAATATTTGAAATATTGTAAAATGTTGAAGTCTCTCTTTTTTACGAAACTAAATAATATTTGTTTAATTAAAACCCAGTTTTGTAAGTGCAATTTATTATTTTTTAACATATTACTTTGGTAATTAGTAAATCTTTGGTTTTGTTCGGTTTTCATAACGAGACTACCCCCCCCCCCCCGATCTTCCTCGACGACAACAAAATATTTCAATCTTTGGATCGGAAAACGGCAAAGAAAGAGGTCACAACAGCTGCAGCGCGCTATAGGGCGGTGTACGACGGTTTCTTGACCTAACGACCGGCCCACGCTTTACTGTACGAGCTGTATACCAAGCAAGTGTCTGCAGAAAGCGAAACTGCAGCCTCCTCCTACCACACTCTCGAGTACGACCGACATACCCCCAGTGGTGTATTTCTAAAATATCAAGTGCCTAGGCGGTCGAATTTACGTGTGCACGGAGTGGGGTGGGGTGGGGGGGGGGGGGGGGGATGGCGATTGTTTTTAAGTGGCCGGGAAAAGATTTTACAGAAATTAAACCTGAATACATGAAGACGTTGAGGTAAAATATTTATTTAAATAATAGATATTGTGAATACTACATGAGTTCTTGAAATTTAAACAACATTATTGTGAAAACGCGCCTAGGCTAGCCTAGCCTTCAAATAAAAGCGCCTAGGCTAACCTAGCCTCCAAATAAAAGTGCCTAAGCCCGCCTAGGCTCGAATACACCACTGCCTACCCCCGTCCCGTGTACCACGTGTTACGTCATACAAATACATTACATTAGATGAACGTCCCCAGCAGCTATCAGATGGGTGGCCCTACCAGAAGAGATGGCTCAGCGGTAAGACGCGAGACTCTAATTCGGGAGGTCGCCGGTTCGATTCCAGCCACCGGCAGTCCTGATCGACTGAAGGTTTTCCGAGGTTTTCCTCAGTCGTAAAGGCGAATGCTGGGATTGAGTCCTACTAGCAGCCTTCGGATATTCCTTCCCAACTATCCAAACACCCTAATAACCTATTAGTCACCCAAAGAGGGGCACATCAGGTAAAGCTGGTGTGCACCCTATAACGGGTATTCCTAGGAAAAATTATTATTATTATTATTATTATTATTATTATTATTATTATTATTATTGAAACTATAGCGTGATTATTGTCAGTGGTGTATTCCTAAAATATAAAGTGCCTAGGCGGTCGAATTTACTTGTGGACAGGTGGGGGTGGGAGGAATGGGGAGGGGGGCGATGGCGATTGTTTTGAGTGTCCGGAAAAAGATTTTATAGAAATTAAACCTGAATACATGAAGACGTTGAGGTAACATATTTTTTCTCAATACGAGATCAACTCAATCTTCTAAGAACAATTATTATTATTACCAGAAGCATACGCTTCCACCGGCATAGCTCTCGGGATCACCAAAGCACGCAAACCTCCCCACCTCGACAGTGTCTGGGCAGGCTAATCGACCACGACCGCTACGCCCACTCTGAGACTCAAGTACTCAAGACGGCAACAGAAAGATGACCGGGAAACTGTAGGAGTTGTCACTCATCTTTGACATCCTGTTTAAAGCTGCTGCTTGGAGGGGGTGGGGGCTACGTCAGTGGCGTGCGGTAAGGTCTGGAGAGCGGCATCTAGTCATGCAAATAGGATGGTTGATTTGTACAAACGGAACGGGTCTGGGTCCGGGACAAGAGCCCCATCCATAAACCGAAGGCGAAATTCTCGCCAAGTATTTTTTGTCTTGTGTGGTTTGTTAACTCAACAAGACAAATTTTAAGTTAAATTAACCTATATTCTTAATAAATCCTGTTAAAAAATTTGTATTTTTCTCATCATCTAATAATATTCATATATTTCATAATCATACTTTTACTTACTGAAATCTAGTGAATAGAACAAAAATTGAAGATTTTTGAAAACAAAATTGTGACACAAAATTTCCGATTTTTATCAACCCGCCAAAATGCAAGATCCTTAAATCCCCTGGCGGGGGCTCGTCGAACTCCCAACCAAATCACGGACCTTGGCAAATAATATATTAAGCGAATATGCCTCTGTCTTTCATCGATATAGTGAATTATCTATCATGCACTCCAAAGAACGATCATGGACTTATAACATGCTACTAACTAACTAGTAACTTCGTTAGTTACAGAACGATAATAAGGTTCGAAAATTCACAGCCCTGTGGATTTATCTATCTATCTAAACGTCCAACGTTCGAACGATTCCGATCACGCAACCAATCCAATCCAACCTTTCATGTAAACGACTACCGACCACATGTTGATTATCACCTACGAGACAAGACGAAGCTGAACCGAACTGAAACTAGTTTCTCACTAAACATGTTTAGGTTTTTCCTTCTTTAAGCATGATTTACCGCAATCAGATGCAGCGTTGAACTAGTATAGCCAGCCGGCCGGCCCACGAAGTATAGACTCGAGATTTTCTTCTATAAATAAAATTTGTAAGAAAATTGGATTTATGTCTAGAATAAGTGAACATTTATCAAGTTGGTCATTGAAATTAATTTATAATACAATAATCTGTCCACATTTTGAATATTGTAGTAGCATAATGTTAAGCTTAAATGAGAGAGAAATGAATGCATTGCAATGTTTGCAGAATAAAGCAATGAGAGTAATATTGAAATGTAATAAGTACACAAGTATAAAGATTATGTTGAGAACATTGAATTGGATGAGTGTAAGACAGAAGATTCATTACAATGCACTAGTATTTATATTTAAATTAAAGAATGACTATTTGCCAGCATATTTTAATGAGTTTAGATCATACAATAATAATGTACATAATCATATAACAAGGTCAATTAATAATTTCAATGTAAAACATTTAAATAAAACTGCAACACAAAAGTCCATATTTTATGCTGGATTAAGAATGTTTGACCATCTGCCCGGACATATAAAAAATATTAAAATAAAAAACATTCAAAAATTTAAATCAGAAGCAAAAAAATATGTATTTGAACATCAATTGTACAATTAAAAATATTTTATGGTAAATATAATTTGTAAGTATATTGTATATTAATTGATAGTAATAATAAGATAACTGTGTAAATGTATGTATGTATGACAATAATAGCTGGTGAAGCTAAATAAACACAATCTTATCTTATCTTATCTTATCTTAGTTTGACGCTTCCCTGTCATGGTTCCCACGTGACGTCACAGTTCCCATGTGACGTCACAATCGACACAATCGATGTAGTTTTTTCTTTTTTCTTTTTTTTTCTTTTTCTTCTTTTTCACTTTTATGGGTATATTTGTTTATAGTAGCCCTCATTTTCGTAGAGCGCTAGCGGTTCCTTTCAGTTCTTCTTGAATAGAGCTCGCTGTCATGTACTCGTCACAGCTACAATAAGGCAGACGATTGCTTTGACACCGGTCAAGAATTTGTTTTGTAAATTTGTGTTTTTGCCCCTTTTGGTGACAATAGTAGCATCTTTGACAGTGCGCCCGCCCGTGGAGAAGCTCATTGTGCTAAGTTAAACGGGCATGTAACCCTTCGTGAATAGAGCTCGAGAAAGCGCTCCACAGAAATGACGGCTACTATACCACCATTTTTTTCTTCATGTTCTTTCTTATTTGCATGCTTCTATTTTTATTAAATATGTTGAATTTCCACTTTATTTCATTTCTCAATTATTAATTCTTGTTCTTGATTTTATTTTATGTAGTTAAATAGTTTGTTTTGTTTTTGTTGTTATTGTTATTAATGATTTTATTATTATCCAGTTTTTATAACTGAATAGGATTGACATTAAATAAATAAATAAATAAAATAAATAAGTAGTAGACCTTTCCTGGATCATTGGTGACAACTATTCAGATTTACTAAAAAAGCAAATTTTGAATTAAAAAACTAAACATAAGTAGGCTAATAAAAAAGTCACAAATTACAACACATATAACGTGAGATTTTCTTAGTTTGACCCTTTATAATCTTGGTTTGACGCTCCCCTGCTGCTCCCCTCCATAGCTGAGTGACCCCCTTTACCCCTGTGACAACCCGACAATCGTATCTAAACGTTTGGGTCCGGGGTAGAATAGGTCTACCCGACAATCGTATCTACCCCTCACGGTCCGGGTTAGAATAGGTCCCACGGTGACTGTGCTAGTCGTAAGAGGCGACGAAAGGAGACCCGTCTCGGCCCGGGGTAGAATAGACCCAGAGTGACTCTGCTAGTCGTAAGAGGCGACGAAAGGAGACCCGTCTCGGCCCGGGGTAGAATAAGCCCAGAGTGACTCTGCCAGTCGTAAGAGGCGACAAAAGGAGACCTGTCTCGTCCCGGGGTAGAGAAGGCCCAGAGTGACTCTGCTAGTCGTAAGAGGCGACGAAAGGAGACCCAGTCCCTTTCCCCCCACCATCCTACTAAAAATTCTCCTCCCACTTGGCCCTGACCTCCCTTGTTGGACTCCCCTTATGACGACCCCCGCGATGTGTAATGGATCTTATTCGGACATGTAATGTTTTTCATCTTCATCTTCATAATATGTCACCCACTCATCGTCTCGATTAGCCAAAGTTGCAAAACGTAAAACCCAAATGTTATCATCATCGTCTTCTTTTCATATTATATTATTTATAATCAGTCATATTTGTTATGCTGGGCGGTGGTCACATAACTAGGGAGTGGAGCTTCAAACTAAGAATATCTGGGCCTGGATTCACAAAGATGTCTAACTCTAAGTTTGTTCTAAGTTAGGCAAATCCTAGCTAGATAAATCAAGATAAAACGTCTCTGGGTATTACTACACATTCACAAATACAATTCTATTAGTTAAATTGTTGATATTTTATCTTATATCACTAAGATTTGCCGAAACTAGGACGTCTTAATAATAATAATAATATTTTTTCGTAGGAATCCCTGTTATGGGTGCACACCAGCTTTACCTGATGTGCCCCTCTTCAGGTGACTAACTAGGTATAATAGGGTGTTTGCATAGTTGGGAAGGAATGTCCGAGGGCTGATAGTATGACTCAGTCCCAGCATTCGCCTTTACGACTGAGGAAAACCTCGGAAAAAACCTTCAGTCAGGACTGCCGGTGGCCGGAATCGAACCGGCGACCTCCCGAATTAGAGTCTCGCGTCTTACCGCTGAGCCACCTCTATCGGTAAGACGTCTTAGCACTTTTGTGAGTATGGGCCCTTGACTCTTAAGTTCAAAAGCTATAACTATGTAAAACTAAGACTATCTGGACTCTAAGTCCGGCTACCGGCGTAATGGCGCGTTATAACGACGGCTACTAAGACTATCTGGACTCTAGGTCCGGCTATCGGCGTAATAGCGCGTAATAACGACGGCTACTAAGAATATCTGGACTCTAGGTCCGGCTACCGGCGTAATAACGCGTAATAACGACGGCTACTAAGAATATCTGGACTCTAGGTCCGGCTATCGGCGTAATAGCGCGTAATAACGACGGCTACTAAGAATATCTGGACTCTAGGTCCGGCTACCGGCGTAATAACGCGTTATAACGACGGCTACAAAGACTATCTGGACTCTAGGTCCGGCTATCGGCGTAATAGCGCGTAATAACGACGGCTACAAAGACTATCTGGACTCTAGGTCCGGCTATCGGCGTAATAGCGCGTAATAACGACGGCTACTAAGAATATCTGGACTCTAGGTCCGGCTACCGGCGTAATAGCGCGTAATAACGACGGCTACTAAGAATATCTGGACTCTAGGTCCGGCTACCGGCGTAATAACGCGTTATAACGACGGCTACAAAGACTATCTGGACTCTAGGTCCGGCTATCGGCGTAATAGCGCGTAATAACGACGGCTACTAAGAATATCTGGACTCTAGGTCCGGCTACCGGCGTAATAACGCGTTATAACGACGGCTACTAAGACTATCTGGACTCTAGGTCCGGCTATCGGCGTAATAGCGCGTTATAACGACGGCTTACCACGTTAATGAACTGCGTGGTATAGAACAAGGCCTATTAACATGTCATCACCATCTAATATATGAACCCTGGCCTCGTGTACGGGTTCGATACCTGGTTGCGTCACTTGTAACTATAGGGATGCAGTCCGATGCACAAAGATAACCCTTCAGTACTCTTTTTCGAGCTGATAAAGTAACATTAAATACATTATGTGATTTAATACCAGATTAAGTATCAGCAATTAGATTTGTTTCTTAATTGTATGTAGGCCTACACTCTTTTTTCATATTTTTGTCTCTTATATGCAAGAGAAATTGACATTTAATTTATAAATATTAAATTAATCATATTTCCGGGATACATTTAAATGCTCTTGTTTTTAACGGTTTTTACAAGTATGAATTTTGAAACGTATTTTATAATAAAGATATCATTCGTTACACTGAGACGAAAACAATCGCAATGGTTTTCATCAAAACATGACATTAAAAAAAAAAACGGACAAAAGTCCCATTTTATTGTCATACAATCCAAAAACTGGTGTCTTCACTTGCGGGCATGATTTAGAAATAAAATGAAAGTGATCCTGGAATTGAGTTGACCTGAGGAAGGCCACGCGTACGACAAAATCGTGTACATGCGGTGACCGATAGAGGTGGCTCAGCGGTAAGACGCGAGACTCAACTCGGGAGGTCGCCGGTTCGATTCCGGCCACCGGCAATCCTGAACGAAGTTTGTTTTGAGGTTTTCCTCAGTCGTAAAAACGAATGCAGGGATTGTTAGTCATACTATCAACCCTCGGACATTCCTTCCCAACTATCCAAACACCCTGAGTTCCGCGGAAGTTTACACCAACGTTTTAGGTAGTTTTCTTGGTACACCCCTAGAGCAAAGTCCAGTCGAGCAATTATCTCCATTCAAACTGAAGCAAAGGACGAGGAATTCAGTGACTGAATACACTGATCACATTCTTTAAGGCAATGAAGTCCGATCGTTCTTTCAAAGTATATATGGGTGTCCAAAACGCGGGGGAAAAATGGTGTGGCCATGGTGTAAACTCCCGCGGAACTCTACTGTATTTCGTCACCACAAGAAGGGCACATCAGGTAAAACTGGTGTGCACCCTATAACGGGCATTCCTACAAAATATTATTAATGTTAGTAGTAGTATAATCTTTAGTTTAGCAGTTTTGCTATTTACACAATACAATATGTGTATAAAATACACAATACACACATCACAACCATTTCATTCACAATACATAGTATGACTTATATTAATATACAAACTGTAAGCCTAGTCTATTTATTCTACACAAAAACATATTATTTAATTTAATTATCCCAGAAACCTTCATTTTCATGGGGAAGTGGGATAATTTTCTTTTCTTTTACTAACTTGCAACAAGCTCTTCTAAATTTATTAGGACAATTGTAATTTCTTATTTCAGAGGGAATTCTATTGTAAATTTTTATTTCTTTACTAAAGAAAGATTATATTATCCCCAAACTTGCCATAACTTCTATCAATTTGGATTTTATTGTTCACTGTTGATCTTGTATAATGCAAGTTTTTCACATCACACCTTTTTATTTCACTAACCAAATAATTTGGTGCATTTCCTTTATGTATTTTAAAAATAAATGACATAGTATTTAATAAAATCCTATCTCGTATCTTCAACCAAGATAGTGCTTTATACATTTGTTCTATTTTGTGTATTATGTAAGCGTAAGCACCGATAATACAGGTGGCTCAGTGGTAACGCGCAAGATCAAAATTCAAGAGGTCGCCGGTTCGATTCCAGCCACCGACTTAAGTTTTTTACGATGGTTCCCTCAGTCATAACTTGGTAAATGCCGCCATTGAGTCCTTTCTCAGATGTAACACGCAATACTAATTCGGGAGGTGGTCGCCGGTTCGATTCCGGCCACCGGCAATCCCGACTGAAGGTTTTCCCGACGTTTTTCCGTCATAAGGCGACTGCTGCCATTGAGTACAGAGCACCGCGGGAGTTTACACCATGGCCACACCATTTCCCCCACGTTTTGGACACCCATAGATACGTTGAAAGATAAGCTACCCCGGGATTTGTTGTTTACCTAGAACGATCGGACCTCATCACCTTGAAAAATGTGATGTGTGTATTCAGTCACTGAATTCCTCGTCCTTTGCTCGAATTTAAATGGAGATAATTGCTCGACTGGACTTTGCTCTAGGGGTGTACCAAGAAAACTACCTAAAAGGTTGGTGTAAGCCCCCACGGAACTCCACTTTGTAGAGCCCTCGCACATTCCTTCCCAACTATCCGATCCCCCTATTACACCTAGTTAGTCACCTGAAAGGATGGTGGGGGGGGGGGGGGGGGGGGCGGAGGGGGCGGCAGCGTTAAAACTAGTATAATTTTTTGAGCGTTGAAATTTTTTGAATATACACTTTCGGGCCATGGTATTGTGGGCATCACTCAGTTTCAAATTAGCCTACCCTATGTCACCATAAAAAAATGCTAAAAATATACTTTTCCCCGTTGTTTGTGTATATGTCTGTATTGAATTTGCACTAGTGAAATTTGTATTCTGTTGCAAATAAATGCCTGATAACAAAATTTGGATTAGATCCCCAATCGTAGTTTTTAAGGGCTCTTCAACTATATCTTTAGTTTTAAAATCGTTTGAGAGACCGATCGGTAAGAACGAATTTACGAATGGCTCTGCAATAGCGATATATAAGTCTAAAGATGGTATAGGTATGCCCAAGGCCATATAAGTATATAACCCTGCACAGTCTTGTCACGATGATTGATTAATGGGGCTTAACGTCTCATATTTTTGCAACAATGGAATCGAGACGACTGTCTTGTCACGGGGCTGGAAAATCTTCGAGAAAATCACAATAAATTTTAAAATTGATATTAGGTTATACCAACAGGTAAAATACCGTTATGTACAGTGGACGCAACTAGAGACCTCCCGGTTCTTTCAAAACCTTCCAGAGCCAGCATCTGCATAGCTGGCCGCGGTCTCTGCGTTCCAGGTTCGAATCCTGCTCATGAGCATGGATGTCATGTGGCGTTGTTTACCTTCATAATCACCCACACATCGTCTCGATTAGCCTCGTTGCAAACACATGAAACGTTAAACCCCAATATCACATCCTTCCAGTTCATAAACGTGGTTCCATACATTTCAAATACCTTCTCATTTGTCGCCAATGAACCTCGTTGTACGGCATGCCTCACACAAACAACCAATTCATGATCCCCGACAGGAAGAAAACAAAAAAAAAAGCACCGATCATGCAACCAACATACCTTCACATTCCATAATTTAAAATTGGATTAGATATTAATTAATTAATGATAATATATAACACGTTCAACCAACAGGTTTTACCTGTGATTCCATCACGTACATACTTCACACATGTTACTGTTGGGAGTCTGCCAATAATATTATAATCATTAATTGCTTCCTACCTCTTTCACTGCAAGAAGATTCCATGACCGTCATCAACAAGAAGAAGAAAAAGAAGACCGTATATTCCATGACGACGAGTGTTTAACTGCTTACATTCATACACTGATTGTTAACTGTTAGTCACAGAAATGTTAAAACACAACACACGGTCACAAAACACAGATTTTATTATTTATTTCAATACATTTTATTTTTTTAAGCGGTAGAAGTTCTAGTTTGGACACAAAACGATATTGTAGCGAATTTAAATTTTTAGCACACGGTCACAGAACACAGATTTTATTATTTATTTCAATACATTTCAATTTTTTAAACGGTAGAAGTTTTAGTTCAGACACAAAACGATATTGGAACGAATTTAAATTTTTGTATTTTTTTAAATTTTCTATATTTTGGAACAATTTCGATGTATTTAAATAATTTTCGTCGGTGTTTAATCGCGCGCCTGTTCCTAAGTTGTGCCGACCATCGTTTCACGGCTGTTTGTTTTATTACGAGTAGCACGTTGTCTCTGTCTGTGGTAGACGGAAGCAAAACGCGTGCTCGCGGCTACAGAGAAACCACGCGACTGGCCGACTTTGACAGTTGCGTCAAAGAGCTTAGTAGAAAGACGCGCCACTCGACTCGACTCTACTCGACTGTAGTCAAAGAACTTGCACGGAGCATAAAGACAGAACGATTGCACGATGACAAAAGAGGAAAAGCCCACCTGGGCCGGGGAAGAATAGGAGTGACTCTACTAGTCGTAAGAGGCGACGAAAGGAGACCCGTCTCGGCCCGGGGTAGAATAGGCCCAGAGTGACTCTACTAGTCGTAAGAGGCGACGAAAGGAGACCCGTCTCGGCCCGGGGTAGAAAAGGCCCAGAGTGACTCTGCTAGTCGTAAGAGGCGACGAAAGGAGACCCGTCCCGGCCCGGGGTAGAATAGGCCCAGAGTGACTCTGCTAGTCGTAAGAGGCGACGAAAGGAGACCCGTCTCGGCCCGGGGTAGAATAGGCCCAGAGTGACTCTGCTAGTCGTAAGAGGCGACGAAAGGAGACCCGTCTTGGCCCGGGGTAGAATAGGCCAAGAGTGACTCTGCTAGTCGTAAGAGGCGACGAAAGGAGACCCGTCTCGGCCCGGGGTAGAATAGACCCAGAGTTACTCTGCTAGTCGTAAGAGGCGACGAAAGGAGACCCGTCTCGGCCCGGGGTAGAATAGGCCTAGAGTGACTCTGCTAGTCGTAAGAGGCGACGAAAGGGGACCCGTCTCGGCCCGGTGTAGAATAGGCCCAGAGTGACTTTGCTAGTCGTAAGAGGCGACGAAAAGAGACCCTGTCTCCCCCCACCCACTGTCCCACTGAATATTTCTCCTCCCACTTGGCCCTGTCCTCCCTTGCTGGACACCCCTTATGACGACTCCCGCGATATAGATGGACCTGATTCGGAAGACGTTATATGACCTAAGAAGCTGTCGAGTACGTCGTTCAACACCACCAATAATAAACGAAAGAGGAAAGGGGAAAAGGGAGGGGGTGGTGGTGGGGGGGGGGGAGGAGTGCGTACCGTTATTAGAACGAAGAAACTAAAAAAAGTCAAATGTATTCCCATCTGTGAGAAATAATTATACATAAATGTAAAAAAAAGTTCCAACTCCAAAGAGAAATAAAGGAAAAAATTAATGAAATCGCATTTATTTATATTCAGAATTGATCTAGAGGACCGTGATTACTTCTATCTAAGGGTCCTTGATAGATAAATGACAACAATGCGCAACAATAACAACTGGTTTTCAAATGTTATGCTGAGGTGAATTTTTTTCTGTTGTGTATTGTTGTCACTGAAGATCTAGAGGTCCGAGATTGATTAGCTCAATCTAAGGGTCCTAGATCAATTACAAAAAAGGTAAATTCTGGCTAGTTGCTCAACAATAGGGTACGCACAACTGACGTAACAGCCGAACTACAACAATGGAATAAATGAATTGAACTGGTGGAAAAACAACAAGCTGTCAAAGTAATATCTTTGCAAATAATGAGGAGAAACTATTAGTTGTAACGATAGTAACTGCTCGCCAGTTAAAATTTATGTTCAGTAATGGACAGCAACTATCTGAAAGTTTGTAAACGTTGTGAACGTTTGTTTTTTCCAACTTCAGAACTTCATATTTTTTTTTGACAGCTTGTTTGTCCATCAGTTCAATTCCTTTGTTTCATTGTTGTGTTTTGGTGTTGTGCGTACCCTATTATTTCTCATATGGGGATAGGGCAACTCATTGTTGTGAGCTTTCCTTCGTCCGAAACAAAACACGGCCACGTTGATATTGATTTTTGAAGCACCTTCTTAAATTTCATTTTGTCGGGAAATAATACAAACATGTGAAACTTTGTCAGGTAGTTCCTCATTTGACACTATCATAGGCAAATATTATTCAAATTTACTATAACAGCATAATTTATAATTTGAAAAGTAAACGTAATTAATAAAAAAAATCACAACACACGCCAATTTTATTAAAAAAAAAAAACAAAAAAACAGGCTGAATCTTTCAGATTCAGATTCAGATTCTAGCACAGAATACATACATGTTTATTGTTTACTCAAAAATGGCTATTTAAAAGTTGGAGAAGCCTGCAAAGTCATGGACACTTGAGTGCAGTGTTGAATATTAATTTTGTCAGATGGCAACAGTAGGCATACTTAAAAGGAAAATTGTGTGATAATACAATTTATACAATTATAGCTAAATCTAAATGTATTGGGGGAAGTTAGTATGATGTCATGTGTTCTACGATTCTATTCTACCAAAACAGACTTCAATTGTTTCTCCATGGCAACGTCAAAGTTTGATCACAAATGTGGCCACCACGCGCAAAGATGTGACGTACGTGCAACCTACGAATTATGAAAGAGTTTGGTTCATTGTTGTTTTATAGCGCAGATAAGTAGGTTGCTTAGCAACGCTATCTTTTGTTCTCGAATCCCCCCGTATGTAGATGCAGTAGGTTCTCCCGCTTACCGACCGTCGCGCTATCTATCGCCAGACGAAGCGAACCAAGCCATAGTAAAGCTCGCCAACTCACACAAACTACAATGCCATTTTAACAACCACTGCACACCTTTTATTTATTTATTTTATTTCACCATGTGATTTGAACAGAGTTCAAATATTGCTACAAAATAGAGATAGATCCTACTATACATACAAAATAAAGTACATGCATACAAAACTATAATTTAGAAATAACAGTAAGGATAGGTCAGTAAGGGTTTGATAAAACTTTTCTACGTGTCATCAAAGGAACGTTAGTACAACAACAGAAAAAGAATCATCGAAATCGGTCCACAGGCTCACGAGTTCTCTGCGCTCTACCTGCCCCATGCTATAGAAGCGCGTGACGTCACCAGGGGTCTGCGGTCAGCCGGGCGGAGGGGTGGTAGCCTAGCTCGCGCTTGGCGTACATTCATTCATAGCTATGGCAGGCGCGAAGCCATATCGTTATGAGCCGCGCTACACTGAAGAAGAGTACGCTGCAATTCAAGAAAAACGGGAATCGGAAAACCTAAGATCAGAAATGTTGCTAGGTAGAAGTGGAAATGTGCTATGGTGTAAATGTGGTGCGTGTTCAGAAATGACAACGGACACAGAATCGGTTTGCTGCTCTGAATCAGTTAAAATAAACAATGTAAGGCAAGATTCAGATTGTATAATATACCACGAGGCATTTGATTCGGTTGTGCTCAATAAACATACTTTGAGAACTGCCCGTCATAATTTACTGTTTCAAACGAAATGTAATGATAAGAAGAAAGAACTTGAAAATGAAAGCAACGCACTTTGGAGGCATATCGCATATAGGCAATTTGTTTTTTGGATTAATTCATGGCATAAAATCGGACCGCTTCCGTTTTAGTTTATTTAACCACTGTTTATGGAGAACAGAAAATCGTGTCTTATGAGGGAAACTGTGCATAGATATGTTCGGATTGCTCTTGCGGGAATTGTTACACCGAAACGCAACACTAGTTGACCATAATGGAAACAAAAACACACGCACACACAATTAAACTTACGAGCAATCAAACAAACAAACGAACGAACTGACAAACTTTTTAACCAACGTACAAACACAGACAAGTACACGAGCCACGAGTGGAATGACAAGCTGACACTATACGACTGACAGTTGCAGTGGCTTGTTTCTCTACCTGGCGTAGCGGTATGCGGGCGGAGTAGACCCCTTGTGACGCGCCAATAGGCCACGTGCTGCTACAGTCGCGCGCAAATATCTGGAGAACGAGCGGGGCGTTTTCACTACAGTTTTCTGAGTTACTAATTATAAGAAGCAATCTTTATTTTAAAAATATGTTGTTTGAAACCCTTACTGGGCCTTTAAGTTGTTGTAAGTTATCAAAAAATTCTACCAAAGTGTAGAAATGTTTTTAGTCCGTGTTTAAAAAGTGCAAGAGGTGTAGAGTTTTTTTACTGATTGGGGAAGTTTGTTATTGTAATACATTTTAGCTGTGATTTTAGTATTTTACCATGTTTAATCAATGATTTTACTGCAAAGGTGGGTTGGACTGTGGTTGTAACTTAATATATGTGCTTGGATTTGGGGATGAAAATGTTAGCGCTAGATCGGGTTTTTACATTGACTAAAATGTTTAACGTGCTACACGGAGTAAATTTCATTTTCAAAAATATCTATTTAAAAAAACCTACGGAGAGTGGAACTGTTAGGTCTTATCAAAAATATCAAAAATGAATTTAAAATACGTTTTTGACGGCGGATTACTATCGATATTGCGTTATTGTTAAGTCAATTTGTATTGTGGCTACTTCTGGAAGCCACAACTGTGTGGAAGTTGAAATTTTATTGAAACTAATTCATCAATCAATTTTGTACGACTACATGTAATATGTCTGTCCAGGGACTGCTACCTTATCGTGGTGGGCAGGTTTGCGTGCTTTGTTGATCCCGAGAGCTATGCCGGCGGAAGCGTATGCTTCTGGTAGGGTCACCCTAGCCGGACAGGTCGAGGTGGAGAAGTCAGACGAAGTGCAGTCCAGACCCCAATCCCCTTTCCTCACTGCCCTCCTACTTTCCCCTTTCCTTTAAAGAGTCCCCAATTTCATCTTCATAATCACCCACTTATCGTCTTGATTAGCCAAGTTGCAAAAATAGAAGACGGTAAGCCCGAATATCAATAAATCATTGCAAATATCGCAAGACGTTATATGATCATATATTTCATATTTTATTTCATATTTATTTCATAGTTCACTGACCATTACAATGTAAGGGTGTACTCCTCTTGAGAGAGAGAGAGTGAATATGTACTTAAAACTAACAAGAACAAACATAGAAATTTAACATTTAACATTACATTTATATTACATACGTACATATGATACAAACACATAATACATACATACATAATAACCACAAACATACATACATACATACATATAATAGTCTAGTCAGTGGCAATCAGGAATTCGTTAAGATTGTAGAAAGTCTTTTGAAGCAGGTAGTTTTTTAGATTGATTTTAAATGTTGCGACTGAGTCAGAATTTTTTATCTCAGCAGGGAGGCAGTTAAAAATTTTAGAGCACAAGTAGGCAGGGCTATGTTTGAAGAAGGCATGTTTGAAAGAGGGTATAAAAATATTTGAGTTAGATCTAGTCATGTGACTATGGTTCGAAGCGTTAAGGGGGAAAAGTTCAGGGTTAGTCCTAACAAAGGTGGCCGCAGTCATGACAAGTGTAGAGGGGAGAGTGAGGATACCAAGATTGCTGAAGTGGGGCTTGCACGATTGTCCCCTTGATATCCCAGCTATTATTCTAACAGCTCGTTTTTGAATGATAAAAATCCTATGTGCATGGTGCGAGGAGCCCCAGAAAATGACAGCATAGGAAAGAATGGAATGAATGTACGCATGATAAACAAGGAGTAGGGATGATTTGCTAGCAATCATTTTCAGCTTACGGAGCATAAAACAACCACTTAACAGTCTGGATGCAATATTGTTAATGTGGGGGGACCAATCAAGAGATTCCGTGATATTAAGACCTAAGATTTTGTGAGATATGGCCCCTGCAATGCTGTTTCCATCCAGACGAATGAGTGGACTGGAGGTTGGTTTTAAAACACTTGAGCAGAACTTGATATAAACTGTTTTAGACGTTTGAAGGGCCAATCGATTTTGTGAACAATATGAGGACATACAAGAGGCCCCAAGTGTGGCAGCTTGTATAAGCAGCTGATCAGTTGGCTTTGGGACAGATTGGTCATTGGTACATTGGTTGGTGAGCTTTGGGCATGTGAAAAGGTGGGTTGTGTCATCAGCATATTGTGAGAGGAAGCTTTTCACATATTCAGAGACAGAATCTATAGAAAGAATTTTAGGAAGATCGTTGACATACAGTAGGAAAAGAAGAGGACCAAGGACTGAGCCTTGGGGAACACCATTCTGTATTGGAAGCGGGTTAGAAAGAACTGATTTATTGGTTACGGAGGATGAGATTTTTACTGATTGGGTTCTATTAGACAGGAAAGAAGCAATCCAGCTGAGGGCCGGACCCATAATCCCCATGGACATAAGTTTGTTGAGGAGCAGCTGGTGATCAATGGTGTCAAAAGCCTTACTTAAGTCATAAAATAGTCCAAGAGCCTCATCTCCTTTATCAAGTGCAGAATATAGCGCAGAGAGGAAAGAGAAGATTGCAGTTGTTGTGGATTTCCGTGCGCGGAAGCCATGTTGGCTATTATCAAGGATATCATATTTATTAAGAAATGAAGAAAGACGGGAGTGCATAGTTAGTTCAAAGATTTTAGAGAATGATGAAAGTAATGAAATGGGTCGATAATTGTTAAGGACATCTTTTTTTCCTTTCTTGTGGACTGGAATAATCATGGAGTGTTTAAGTATAGAAGGGAATGAGCTACAATGAAAGGATAGGTTGATGGCATGAGAAAGGGGAAACGCTAGCCATCTAGAGCATTTGGCAATGATAGCACCAGGGATACCATCGAGGCCAGAGGAGTATTTCGAATTAAGTTTTCTCATAACTTTAAAGACTTCAGTGGCACTAGTAGGGAAAAGAAAGAACGAATTAATTGGCCGTCTCGGAGTAAACAGAGGAGAGGTGGAACTTGTTCCAGCAAAGGTTAGGGACTGGTGAGATACGGGAGGGAGAACGTAACTGGATTCTTTAAAGAACACATTAAAGAGGTTGGCTACTTCAGTAGGATCATCAATTACATTATTATCAACAGCGAGAGAGATATTAGGCGACTGCTTGGAGGAAGAGGTCTCAGATTTGATGATTTGCCATGTAGTTTTAGATTTATTAGACGAGGTGGAAATTAGTTGGTCATGATACTGGCGTTTCGTAACTTTTATATTACGAGAATGGGATTTTTTCCTCTTATTATATTCTACCTTTAGATTAGTGTCAGAAGGATGTAGCTTACAGGCAGAATGGAGGCGGAGGAGTTCCTTTGACTCCGTACGAATCCGTTCTGTAATCCATTTGTTATGGTTTTGCGAGGAGTTGATTTTAACTTTTGTGAGTGGAAAAGAAAGGAAAATATAGTTTTCGAGTACGTCGTTAAACTCAAATAATAGAAAACGACAATACTTCGGAGTTTGAAGAGCCTCCGTTAGGTGGAGATCCGAGTTCTTGCAAGGTCCGTCATCAAAGTAGGGAGTTCGACGAGCCTCCGCCAGGGGATTTACGGACCTGAAATTCTGGAAAGCGGTGGAGTTTATTGTTGTTTACAGTCGACAGCAAACGTCAGTCATAACATAAAGAAAGATTCATAACACATTAGTAGTAATATTTAATCACAGAGTTTAAGTTTTAGATATAAAACTATACCCGATCATCAAAATGTGGAGCAACTATCCGCCGCACAATTATTTAAACCTGACGGTAAAAGAGGTCCCGCCGAGGCTCTTACATCGCATGGTAGATCTGGGTGAGTTTGACGTTACTTCAGTAGAGTATAGTTGTCCCAACGAAAGTATTCTAATGATTACGACACAGCGGAGTCCGAGGTGACAACTTTATTTTCTATTTCGCTAATTCCTACCGTCTTATATAAACAGATCCATTGGGGATAATTTAAGACCTTCCGTTGGTTACCTGTAACGGTGGGTGTGGCCAAACCGCCTGTGCACTCGAAGCCGAACCATGCATTTACGAATGTGTGAAAGAACGCCGGGTATATCTGTTGATTTTCTTTCAATTGGTGCGGTTGAAAGCGGGAAGTATAGACAATGACCCGAGATCGGTATGCGAATACTTTCATTGGGGCTAGTATAACTACTAAATACTCTGCGTGCCAACCTAAGAAGCAGCCTGCCAATCACTAACCTCAAAGGGAGGCGATGGTATTGTGGAGATCATGTCAATCATCCCCATTATTCAGCAAAGCACTCACCTTCTCAGCCGTTACCGACAGCTGAATGTGAAGAATGTCGCCTCGACTCGACTACGGACGGGTATCGCTCCCTGTATATAGGGGAAGGTCCCCTTTTTGTAACTGTGTATCCACTCCGTTGACTGCCGTTTGAGATTTTAGACAAGATTGACATTTACAACTGTCAACAAAGGAGGCGACGCGGCAAAGTCGCCCTTTGTGTGTAGTGATTGGCAAGGTGCTTCTTAGGTTGGCACGCAGAGTAGACTTGACATTTACAACTGTCAACAAAGGAGGCGACGCGGCTAAGTCGCCCTTTGTGTGTAGTGATTGGCAGAGTGCTTCTTAGGTTGGCATGCAGAGTAGACAAGATTGACATTTACAACTGTCAACAAAGGAGGCGACGCGGCTAAGTCACCCTTTGTGTGTAGTGGTTGGCAAGGTGCTTCTTAGGTTGGCACGCAGAGTAGACAAGATTGACATTTACAACTGTCAACAAAGGAGGCGACGCGGCTAAGTCACCCTTTGTGTGTAGTGGTTGGCAAGGTGCTTCTTAGGTTGGCACGCAGAGTAGACAAGATTGACATTTACAATTGTCAACAAAGGAGACGACGGCTAAGTCGCCCTTTGTGTGTAGTGATTGGCAGGGTGCTTCTTAGGTTGGCACGCAGAATGACTAGGGTAAAAGTGTCTTATTCCGTGTCCAGGGCAAAGACATAGTAATAGTAACTAGTATTGGTCTACACTACGTTTAGTTTAGTTTAGCCCTCACTCACTCTAGCCCTCACTCACTGACGTTTGTGACACTGACATTATTTGAAAGCAATTTAAAGCAACTTCTCAGGCAGAATCGTTAGTTCCACAAGGCAGGTAAACACTACTTGTATCTGTCGACAGCCAGGGGTTTAAAAAGCTCATGCTTCGACTTGGAGCCTCCCTTTCTGCGTCTCAAGTCGGCCATACCATGCATCTACGGTCCCGACATAAACGCCACGAGGGCCAAGCTCGCCTTCGACCGATGGGCTATGCCGAAGCTGGTAAGTTAACACCCTCTCTCTCTCTCTCTCTCTCTCTCTCCCCCCCCCCTCTTCTCTTCTGTATGACGATGATTACGAAGAAATGTGTCCTTTTACACAAGTGTAGAGTAGATTTTAACTTGTGAGTTGTGGATCTCTTTTGGTAGGCTATGTTTTGTAGTATAGTGTGTTTAACAATTAGAAAATAGTCAATACGTTTACGTTCATGTGTAGTTAAAATGAAATTACTAAGGGTCGAATGCATAGTCGCTCTTCACGTGCTTCTTAACTCAGCCTTTCCTCAGCCTCACGCCCAACCACCAATCACAGAGCAGTCCACAAGACAATGCTGCTCTGTGATTGGTGGTTGGGCGCGAGTCTGAGGAAAGACTGAGTTGAGGAGCACATGAGGAACGACTATGCATTTGACCATTAATCATTTTGGTGTAAATTCTTGTATGTCAATGTTTTTTCACGGCAGACAACCGGTACCACAGTGTTGAAGATGATGATGACGATGATGATGTCGATGATGATGACGATGTCGTCGTCGTTGTTGTTGTTTTTGTTGTGCTGTTGTTGTCGTTGTCGTCGTCGTCGTCGTTGTTGTGTTTGCTGTCGTTGTATTTGTTGTTGTTGTTGTTGTTGTTATTGTAGAGACACGAGCTGCACAGCACGGACCCGCTGATAATGAGGAACGCGGCCAATACGGTGGCCGATCTCGTCCACGACCCGGAGCAATGCTTCGCGGCCATCCGGCTTGACGTCATAGCCAGGTGAGTTTCCATCCTCTCTTCCTTCCTTCAGGACCTTTACCCTTTCAATAAGAAATTAACTTCCTAGGTTTTATTAAGATTTAGGCTGTTAAAAAACATTTCCAAAATAAAAAAATCTAATTTTTAAGAAATTTTGGAAAATATTGGATTGAGAGTATTTTCAAAAGTATAAAGTGAAATCAATTTTTTTGACAAACCAATTAAAGATTACACTTTTTGAAACACTACAATATTTTTTTTGCAATTTTTAAGTCCAATTCCGAAATTACTATTAATTTATCAAATTTCCGGGACATTTAAAAATATCCGTCTTTTGTCTAATTTTTACCCATCTCCATTTTGAACTACTTCCAAAAGTCATGTACTAGTTATGGTAAAGAATATTAAGCCGGAAAAAAATGCCCAGAAAAAAGTTTGAATTAAATAAAAAAAAAAAAACTCAGGGACCATGTAAAAGTTTGATTTTTTTTAAAATCAGTGACCATCGCCGTCATTAAGGGGCGTGGTTACATCAAGGTCATGTCCTGCAGGATACAGGACCTCCTGGTGTCTCACGACAGTTTCATACGGGAGCGTTGCGCCATGATCATGTGTACAATAGCCGGACAGGCTCTCGGAAGGGAGGCGATCATCGATAACCCCGTGGCCGTCGACAACCTCGAGAAACTCACCCTCGACCCGATCAAGGTGGTCAGACATAAGACGGCGCACGCTATCGAGATGTTGGCGCGCGCGTGGTACGGTGAGTGTGACGACTCTGCCAGTCGTAACAAAAAATTCAAAGTTGTTCTGAATCGGCCTTGTTGATTCTGACATTTTGTCCGCAGGTGTTCCCACGCACTGTCCAATCACTGATTCATTTTCATATGTTTCGTATGCTGACAACGGACCGTCAGCTAACGGCCCCGTTAATGACCGATTGAAAAACCGCGGGCCTAAATTGTCACGAATCCTTCTTATGAATGTTAATTTATTCCAATAAATATTTCGATTTTCGTTTGCTAGTATTTACTGAAAAACAACTTGTATAAACTCTCTTATTTTGGCCACTATTTTTTTTTTAGAATGGCACGCATATAATCATTTCCGTAAACTTTATCGGGGGATATACGAGTTCAAACTCTCACACTTCCTCGTAAACAATACATATTCGTTTTTTATTGACATCTAAGCTGTAACTTGCAATTCCAATATGGCCGATGTGACGTCACGTGAATACTCTCTATACATGACGTCATTGCTTCCTCGACAGGTGCCGACTTCCTCATAGAACACGATTACATCACGCTTATGTTCAGCCGGATCGTGGGAGAATCGGATGTTATAGTGGTGAGTACACGTTTTAACAAATTCTTCATCTCCACTAGTGCCCAGGGACTACTACTTTACTTATTTTATTGTAGTTAAGGCCAGTGTAGGCCACAATGCCCTCTTTAGCCTGATGAGTGATGATTGATGAATGATAATGAGGAAGGGACGATTGTGGGAAGATAGGAAGAGGTGGAAAAATTTGGTTGTGAAACCCAAGCTGACCCTGCCAGAAGCAGGAAACGGCGATGTATATAATGATGATGATGAATGAGAAAGGGAGGAGGAGAAGCCTGGTAACGGCATGTAGCCTACTCCCGTCGAAAAGTACCATCGGCTTTAGGTCCCATCCGAAAGGACGGTGCTGTGACTTTGACCAGTCATAGGTTCCTCCACTAACCTGGACTGTTGACGAGAAGAACGAAGCTGTTACACGCAAGCTTTCGAACCCTCCAATCTGCTCTCTAACCAACGGTAACTAGTGTTTTTGAGAGGAGAGTGGTCGCCCATCTACCTCATGACCTAGCCCGAGGTTGCTTATCTTCGGTGTTCGTATGGGTGGGAACCGGCTAAGCGACCGCGGCTAAACTGTTGACTTGCTACCTTATCGTGGTGGGTAGGTTTGTGTGCTTTGCTGCTGATCATTCTTAGAGCTATGCCGACGGAAGCATATGCTTCTGGTAGGGCCACCCTAGCCGGACAGGTCGAGGTGCATCCACATCCTCCCCTTTATGTCATACTTCTTGTCCGGATTTCCTCCAAACATCTCCCCGATGTCATATGATCATAGTTGTCGAGTACGTTGTTAAACACACAAATAATCAAATGGTCCCTGTTAGACGAAGATGGGTACTTGCGGGTACGAACTTTATCCTTGGGATAACTTGTTTTTTCACCATCGATAGAGGTTGCTCAGCGGTAAGACGCGAGACTCTAATTCGGGAGGTCGCTGGTTAGATTCCGGCCACCGGCAGTCCTGACTGAAGTTTTTTTTTCCGGGGTTTTCCTCAGTCGTAAAGGCAAATGCTGGGATTGAGTCCTACTAACAGCCCTCGGACATTCCTTCTCGACTATCCAAACACCCTAATAACCTAAATAGGGTATAAAGCTGGTGTGCACCCTAAAACGGATATTCCTATGAAAAATAATAATTATTATTATTATGTCAACCTCTAATAAGAAGCTTTGAAATGTTGCAATGGTCCCCATTAAGGCGAGGTTGCCATGCACGTGTGTGTGTCTAGGCCGTACATCTGACAACACTGGAGCACATGTTACATCGCAACAAGGTGCAGGCGTTAATGTTGGACGCGATCCACCTGTGCGAATATCTGATGGGACACGAGCGGGAGGACGTGAGCGCGGGCGCCATGTCTCTATTGGCCTTGATGACGTCACATCCTTACGGGGCGGCCAAGGCGATCGAGATGGACCTGTTGACGCCGCTCAACGAGAAACTCTACGACGAGGTGAGTGTGTGGCGGCCATGTTGGCTCTGATGACGTCAGCGGACCTGTTGACGCCGCTCAACGAGAAACTCTACGACGAGGTGAGTGTGTGGCGGCCATGTTGGCTCTGATGACGTCAGCGGACCTGTTGACGCCGCTCAACGAGAAACTCTACGACGAGGTGAGTGTGTGGCGGCCATGTTGGCTCTGATGACGTCAGCGGACCTGTTGACGCCGCTCAACGAGAAACTCTACGACGAGGTGAGTGTGTGGCGGCCATGTTGGCTCTGATGACGTCAGCGGACCTGTTGACGCCGCTCAACGAGAAACTCTACGACGAGGTGAGTGTGCGGCGGCCATGTTGGCTCTGATGACGTCAGCGGACCTGTTGACGCCGCTCAACGAGAAACTCTACGACGAGGTGAGTGTGTGGCGGCCATGTTGGCTCTGATGACGTCAGCGGACCTGTTGACGCCGCTCAACGAGAAACTCTACGACGAGGTGAGTGTGTGGCGGCCATGTTGGCTCTGATGACGTCAGCGGACCTGTTGACGCCGCTCAACGAGAAACTCTACGACGAGGTGAGTGTTTGACGTCACGGTGGCGGCCATGTTGCGGCTCTGATGACGTCACATCTCCGTACGGAGCGGTCAAGCGGACCTGTTGACTATGGGTACATTCCGAAACCTCCTGAAAATGATGGGGTTCCAGCATCAGCTAGCACGTCCCAGCGTCACATTTTGTCAAGTGTTTCGGAACGCCTACAAGCGAAAAGATGGAGGAAATGCGCGCTTAAAATTTGTAATGAAATTAAAAAAACAATATTCTAATCGTTTCCCAATAATAACAAATACGACGTGAAAGATAATAAAACCCTGCAACGCGTGGTATAAATAACGGTCAAATTATATAACTCCTGACAATTTGACGAGCTTTTAAATTATTGCATTTTGAAAACGCCGCCATGATTTGTGAATGCTGGCAGATGCCCTCGCTCGAACCGGCTGGCGTTTTCATGATGCTGAATATGCTGGCACAGGAAGTTACGGAACGCCCAGCGTATGATATTCAGGAGGTTACGGAACGGCCTCAGCACGGAAATGGCATATTCAGCTAGTTTCGGAACGTACACGTTGTGTTTGTTGCAGCGCTGCTTGGTGCACACGAAGGCGGCGGCGGCCATCATGTTTATCACCATCACGACGCCGGGTAAGATCAAGGCGTTCGAAATGGGCATGATCGACAGACTGCTGGAGTTGGCCGCCGACTATTGCTATCCCGAACTACAGATCAACGCATTAAAGGTATATAACCACCGTGTTAACTAATCCCTAAAGTAGCAAAACTCGAGAGCAATGGACCTTTTTCAGAATTGATCTAGAATCCTTAGATAGAGCTAATCACGGCCCTCTAGATCTTCAATGACAACAATGCACAACAGTGAAAAATGCACCTTAACATAACTATCAACTATCAAGGATCATTAGATAGAGAGCAAATCATGGCTTTCTAGATCAGTTCTCAAAATCATCTATAGCCAAATGGTTGTGACATCACAGGCGGACAAACAATATGCTGCTAGGGAACTCCATTGTTGTATTTGTCTTTGATTGGTGCATATTCAATGTTTGTTCGAAACAAAACACGGCAACTTGGCTATTTTCGGAATTGAGTCTTGTGCTATTCCTGATCGTAAGAGGCGAAAAAATGAGTTGCCGTCGTTGTCGGTGTAGTCGTTGTTGTTCTTATACTTGTCGTTGTTGTCGTTGTTGTTGTTGTTGTAGTAGTTGTTGTTGTTGTAGGCCCTGACCAACATCTCGGAGGTGCCCGCGGGCAGGAAGGTCCTGTTTGATCAACACCAGAGCACGATCAAGAGGATCGACCACAGCGATCTCAAACACCTCAAGAAACACATGAGGACGCTGCTCAGGGTCATCCGATGGAAGCCCTAGTCGCGGTCGCGGTGGCTAAAAGCCAAGGGCCGTTTCAAAAACTATCTAGAACCCGTTGTACGAGTATCATCACGGTCTTCTAAATCTTCAATGACAACAATACACAACAATATTAAGAATCAGTTTTCAAAATATGTTATGTCAAGGTTCATTGATGCACCATCATCTACTAACCTTGATTTTATATTTTTTATTGTTGTGTATTGTTGCTAGTAAAGATTTTAGGACCGTGATGATAATCATACAAAGGGTCCTAGATAGTTTTTGAAATGGTCTATTCCCTGACGGAGGTTCGGTAAACGACCGCCCCTCTGCTAAAAATGCTAAAAACAAGTTGTCATGTTGTTGTTTTACTGGTGCTAAATTATTATAATACGAGACCGTCTGTATTCCCTATCGCAAGGGTTGGTTCTCTGCCCTACGATCTTCATATTTTATCATCCATATCATTTTTTATAAAATGACTAGATTGCTTTCTGGCTTTCTAATTCTTTCAAAATTCTTTGCCTTGAGTGACCAACGCACTTTTATCATCCATATTAATTGTAAAACGGCTAGATTGTTTATAACGTTATAATAAAATCTACTTTCAAAATAAAATGGCTAAATTGCTTTTTGACTTTAATGTATTTTATTTTGTATGTATAGTAGGATCTATCTATATTTTATAGTTTGTACCTATATTTGTACTCTGTACAAATCACATGGTGAAATAAAATAAAATAAAAATAAAATGTGGGCAACGGAAACGAGTAAAACCGAAGCGGCGAAACCGCTTTTAGAACATGACGTCAACCTTCAAGACAATACCGGAACGACGATGTTGCATCGGGCGGCTACAAACGGGCACGATCGGTCTGTGCAACACGTTATCGATAATGGGCCAGATGTTAACGTAAAGAGTTCGAACGGAAAAACAGCTCTGGTTCACGAGAAATTGTCCCATGCGGACGTTGAACGCGAAGATGACGAGACTGTCGCGGCAATTCTGTCGAGTGTCGCGGACGAAGAGGAACGTTGCGGTACCTTCATCAGAGCAAATCGGTGGAACAGACTTTATAAGTTACACCACCAATAGTTAGGAATTCATCAACAATAAAAAACAATATTACATCATTTTGCTTTTTGTAAAATAATTTTCACGTTTATTTTTTAACAATACAATAAAAATATTATGTACATTCTTCATCAAACACATTAAAAGGTAAAATTAGTATCTAATTTTAAAATAAACATTTTGTTCTCTATGTCAACTGCAGAAACATTACAGTATAAGTAACAGAATTATATATAGGCTAATATATATTATGTATATGTTGTAGTTTTTGTTGGCTCATTGTCTCCATTGCATAAATACAAATTATATAAAGAGATATCGAATCCCACCAAATATGTACAGCATAATATATTCAAAATGTATAGAAAAATTTCTAAAAATTTAAATAAAAAGGGTGCAGCAAAACTAAAAGCTGACATGCTGGCTTTCATGACAAATAAAAAAAATCAAAAATCAAATCAAAATGTACTTCTCTTTGGTACAACATAGGAGAGAAATACAACAGAAAATACAAATAGTATAACTATAAACTATGTAGTACAGAGTACGACAAATGCCAACATGCAGAATTCCAGAATTACAAAATGTATAATTTATTCTCGTGTCATCTCTTAGTTGCATCTTTTAACCACTCATTAGAAGACAGTAGTATTGTAAAAGAGCCCGCTGTGAAATAATTATTGAATTAAAAAATATTAAATTCATAACAAATCTTACATATAACAGGGTTGGGAAACCTTTTGACCATTACAGGCCACAGATGAATTACCTACCAAAATTAAGTGCAGGCCGCCCAGGCTTCATTTTTGCAGCATTTAACAATTTCCAATAACAATAATAAATAAATAGTATATTAAATTTAAATGTGATATGATCTACATGTCTGAATGTAGCTTTACTAGCCCCAACGAAAGTATTCGCATACCGACCTCAGGTCATTGTCTACTGCCCCTTTCAACCGCGTGTTGATTTTCTTTCAATAGAAAATCAACAGATATCTGACGTTCTTTCACACACTCGTAAATGCACGGTTCGGCTTAGTCGAGTGCACAGGCGGTTTGGCCACACCCACCGTTACAGGTAACCAACGGAAGGTCTTAAATTATCCCCAATGGACCTGTCTAGATTAGATGGTAGGAATTAGCGAAGTAGAAAATTAAGTTGTCACCTTGGACTCGGCTGTGTCGTAAGCATCAGAATACTTTCGTTGGGACAACTTTATGGTGGAATCCTTTTAACTCTTTAACCAGAGAGCTGCACATTATATTACTTATACTTAAGCTAGAGGGAAGTTCAATTACATACGAGGTGTGGCAATTAAATACCAGGACTGGTGCTGCTATCAGCAAACAGCGAGCGCGCCCTAGCAGGTTTGACCATGTCTGTCCCTGTTGATGCTTCCCCCACCCTGAACTCAATGGGCAAGGTTGTACGTCGCTCAGGGTCGCTGTAGCAGCCGTCCGTTCAAGTCCTTGCGTTAGGGGCTCGTCGGAAAAAGCTAAGTGTTCAGATGGAGCAACAACGAGTTAACCTCAAGTTTCTTGTGAAACTGGGGAAAACTGCTACAGAAGCTCATGCCATGTTAAAGGAAGTTTACGGAAGTGAATGTGTATCGCGCACACCAGTTTTTGAGTGGTTTAAAAGGTTTAAGGAGGGACGTGAAACGACTGAAGACGGTCAGTGCCATGGACGACCCTCAACATAAAAAACGGACGACAACATCCAACAAATTGGTAAATTGATCCGCGAAGATAGTCGTCTGAGTGTCCAAGCTCTTGCTGATATCTCGGGAATTAACATCGAGGTTCTGACTGCCCTTTGTGAACGAGTGAGGAGACGAAGACCCGATTTGTGGAAGAGCAAGTCCTGGATGCTTCACCGAGACAATGCGCCAGCCCATTCCGCCTTGTCCGTGAAGGCGTTCTTTGCGAAACACGGCATCACAGTGTTGGACCATCCACCGTACTTGCCTGACATGGCCCCCTGTGATATTTTTTTATTTCCGAAAGTCAAATCGGACCTTAAGGGGACAAGATTTGACAGTGTGGAAGCGGTGAAAGCAAAAGCGACGGAGGTTCTCAACAAGCTGACAGGAGCGGACTTCCAGCACTGCTTTCAACAATGGAAAATTCGTATGCGGCGTTGTAGGGATCGGCAAGGAGAGTACATTGAAGGCGATAAACTTTCTAATGTAATTGGTGACCAATAAAAAGTTTTGTAGCACCAGTCCTGGTATTTAATTGCCACACCTCGTATATACCACCAACACATATTGATATCTTTCTTCTGCAACTTCTTCTCCATAATATGTTAGCCGCCTTTGAGCCCTAAACGCGCCCACTTCGACGTCACATGACCTGGTTGCCAAGAACTTCGTTAAACTCGAATAATGATAATTAATAAACTCGCTTTTAAGAGCACTTCTACAGTCTATGACTTGAAACAGTACCTATTCAATAAAGGTTTGCGAGTAGTACTATCGGGTTTGGGTAGTAAAAATAACATCGGGCATCGGATCGGGGATTGGGTAACGATTAATGGTCAAAATGGTACTTTTAGATATATACTACTAACAAAGTTTACTTGCAATCCATCAAAAGTCACTCGCAAGTTGGGAGCTGGCAAGTAGTCGCAAGTTGCGAGCTGGCAAGTAGAATTTCGGAGGGTCGATGTAAACGTAGAAATTGTATAAGCACAAAAGACTAGGAACGTGACCGAATATAATTCTTGATGATAATTCTTGTTCTTGGTCTTGTTTTTCGTCTAGGTCTCGATTCTAAGCCTTATTCTATCTTCAGTTCTGCCAGCAACAACAAAGTCTCAAGGAACAAGTGTGAACAAGGAAGAACAAGTGTGCACTTTTGATTCTCGCTCTAGATCTTATTCTAGGTAGCAAGGTAAAATCGCGCAGGACTATTCGGACGGTACTCGACACCTCACCGAAGAGCGACGTAAAATCGAGACCCGGACCTTGAACGAACACTATTCGGACAGTATAGTTGAGAAACTGTAAGAATGACGGCCCCCTCCTGATCCCCTCCACAGCCACCGGACCCCCCTAAACTCCGTGACAACCTGACAAAATGGAATACATAACTGAAAATCAGTTTGTTTCAGTTGTTCAGTTTGTTGTTTCACGGAGTTGAGGGGGGTCGGATAGCTGTGGCGGGGATAAGGAGGATCATTCTTACAGTTTCTCAACTATAGTAGCCTACTAGATGCGTCACCGACGATTCGACGAACGACGTACAATCTAGACCCGGATCGAGAACACGACGATTCGACGAACAACATAAAATCCAGGGGCCGGATTCACAAGCGGTCTTAACTTAGGCCTGGCCTAACTTTAGAACCACTACGCCATAGGCTGATACGGACCTCCACATAGCCTCGACTCGACGTCGCTAAGAAACCCTAGTAAATAACAAACACTTGAGACAAATATTTAGGCCCGGTCTGAGTTGGTCTTATCTTTCTTCAAAGATGGTGGCAATACCTCTATGACTTCGAAGTGTGAACATAAATAAATATCGTTTGCTTACCTTGACATACACATTTCTCTGTTTTTAGATTGTGGAGGTATAAGAAAACAAAACACTAAACTTTAAAACACTGCCTTGCAATGTTTTAAGTTTACTGTGATTTCCACGAAAGTAGCTATCAATTGGGCCGTGTAGTAGGCATCATGGATTTATAATAGCACATACGGTACAGCAGGACTTAGGACCGGTCCTAAGTTAAGACCTCTTGTGAATCCGGCACCAGACCCGGATCGAGAACCAACGAACGCCGTTCTCGTAGGATCCGGCCGTCGACCGACATCCTACGATATCCTGCACGGCTCCTCCTGGCCTATATCGTCATCCGTCTCGTTGCCGGTCGCCAGCCGTCCTCCCTTGAGCACGTTGTTGACGACCGCCCTCGCCAGGTAGCCGGTCGTCATCCGGTCGTCATTTGGTCGTCATCGCCGGACTAGGATATCCTGCACGGCTCCTCCTGGCCTATGTCGTCATCCGTCTCATTGCCGGTCGCCAGCCGTCCGCCCTTGAGCACGTTGTTGACGACGGCCCTCGCAAGGTAGCCCGTAGTCATCGAGTAGTGCGTAGAGAAGAACGGCGCGAGGTCCTCCTGCGGCTCCAGACGGTTGTCCTTGAGGTAGATCGCGAAGCCCTCGCGCACCAACAGGTCAAGGTCCAGCTGGTGCTGGAACGTCAGCTCGGGATTACGGACCAGTATCGTCGACACGATGCACAGCAACTGGAAACGAAACGGAGTAACCATAAATAAATAAATAAATGAATAAATAAATAAATAAATAAATAAATAAATATATAAATAAATAAATAAATAAATAAATATATAAATAAATAAATAAATAAATAGATTAATTAATAAATACAAAAAATAAATAAATTAATAAATAAATAAATAAATAAATAAGTAAATAAATAAATGAATAAATGAATAAAGTAAATAAATAAATAAATAAATAAATAAATAAATAAATAAATAAATAAATAAATAAATAAATAAATAAATAAATAAATAAATAAATAAATAAATAAATAAATAAATAAATAAATAAATAAATAAATAAATAAATAAATAAATAAATAAATAAATGCATTATCGGAATTAGTGATTCCTGAAATTTGTAGAATTTAATGTGATCATAAACAAGGAAAAGTTAAATGGTTTTACCATTATTAGCCTATGTTATTATTGTAACTTAATGTAGTGCTAGGTATTAATATGGAGAAGTCACAGTTTAATAATAATAATACGTAATAATTTTCTGTAGGAATACCTATTAGGGCCTAGGGCACACCAGTTTTACCTAATTATCATTACTAGGAAAACGCTCTGTTTGACGCGTTGATAAGCGAGCGCGTCAATATCTACGAACTTTCTGGAGAAAAGTTTTCAATGCTAATACGAACAACAATTAACAACAATTCAAGAATGCGCATTGCAAAAATTGTTCTTATTTCCATGGCTATTATACTTTCCAACATTGTTGTATGCAGTGCAATGTGCGTTGCTAAGAATTTTCGTGGTCATGTTTTCAATACGGTCCGCCACCGTTACTAGCACTTATTGACAGCAATAGAAATGTAATTTCTGCCTCTAATACGTATTGGATCGCGTTTACATTAGTATATTCGTGACCAGACAAAAATTTACTATAAGATAGCCACCTCACATTTTGCCGTTCTGCGTTTTAGAAAAATATTTTCGAGTAACTTTCGTGTAACTTTGCCAATATTTATCAGATCGCCATTACATTAACATATTCGTGATCGGAAAGATCTGTAGAAAAATCTGGCTATCTCACATTTTGCCGCCATTTTGTTTCAGAAAAATATTTTGCAGTAACTATGGTGTAACTTTGTAACTTTTCAAACGATTTTGCCTCAAAACTATACACCTTCAATCCACATCGAGGCTTGTGGATGGTCCAAATTTCAAGTTGATCGAACTTTCCGTTCGACCGCTATCGACGGACATAAAAAAAAAAAACAAACAAACAAACAAACAAAAAAACAGAATGAAGTGCCATAAGAGTCAAGTGGAAACGCTCGCTTCGCTCGCTTAAAATTATTCATTAATATTGTTATTGTATTGAATATATAAGGCCTACATACAATCCCGGTTACAACTGGCGTTACGGACGTATTTCAAGTACTTTCATGTGTCTACTTAATTTTACTGAAAGTGTTACTAATTTAAACACTCATCGATCTCGGTAAAAGCCGGTGTTTACATGTTATACGGACGATGTTGACGGATGTAATGTTGCCACGTATTTCCATGAGGTACATCTTTTAACTTTGGTGGTTACTGTCTCATAGTCCTTGTTCGTATAACACGCTGTGTTAAAACTTAAAAAAATAACAACACAGTATTCTTTTTGTCGTGTGTACAGTAACGGTAATTGCTATTATTTTATTATTGTAATACGTACAAACTCGGTCAAAACCGGTATAAACATGTTGTGCGGACATAGATGTCACGTATTTCCATGTGTTTACTAAACTTACTTACAAGTTTTTTATTTTAATTTTATCGTGTGGTTCATATTATTTCTCCAGAACTAAATGTAGTGGGGGGGGGGGGGGGGGAGGATGTATTCCTGAAGGTTTTCACGGTGACAACCACTTTTTAGTCTATGTAGTCATTACTTGCCATTCAATCAGCCAATAGCAAGTGATAACTACGTAGATATCACTTAAAGTGAGTTATTATGTCACAGTAACAATTTTCAGGAATAGCCCCCCACCCCCCTAAGATGTATGTAGTGTATATTTACGGTTGTGGTCGATGTGTACTTGTACTAGCATTCGCTCTTCGTATGGTGGAAACCACGAGAACCACCGTCGGGATGGGGAATTTCTTCAAATCTTCATTCTTCGAAGTTCAAAAATGTTCGTAGGCGTACTATCCTACATGCGTTCAATGTTATTGCTTTTTGCATCTTGATGTGCACGTTTGATTGGAGACCAATTAGTTTAATACTGTCACTGAACTTTCAGGGAACAACGAAACATTTGCGGATACCATAATTATTGGTATGACATTATATTTTATTTTGCTTCCACATCCTTTATGTTTCGATAGAAAGCTCCTCCCTATATCTGTGCTTTTTCTCGCCACGTTGCCCTTAAATGTTGCATTATTATGTTTTTGTTTTTTTGTATGTTTTTTTTGTTGTGTTATTATGTTTGTCAATTGTCAGACAAGGCAATAAACTTAGACAATTATTTTAATGATCCTTTAAATAACTTACCAGGCTTACTACTGGAGACTTTTGGGAAAGCCTACTTAATTTAAAGGAAAAATATATTTCTTTAAGTAGGCTGCCCAAAAAAGCCCGATTTTGCTAAATAATTTTATAGCCTAATATTATAGGCCTAGGCCCTATATAATAAAAATTTCAAAGTATATTATTAAATAAATATATAAATATTATATATTTTAGTTATTATTTTTTTAAAGTTATTTTTAATTATTATAATTAATATCATTTATTTTATATAGGCCTATTAGGCTACATAAAATTAATCATATTTAAAAAAATATATATAATATAATTGTTTGTGTATATTGTTTATTGTTTATTGTTGTTAAACAGCTGTAAATTATATTTTAAAACATTTAAAACATATCGTAAAAATGTTTAAAAAATGTAAAAAAAAAAAAATATATATATAAAGTAATTGCCAACGAGGTCGCGCTCACCTCGACGATGATCTGCCTGTACTCGGACTGCTGTATGAAGTTGAGCATCTGTTCGACGAGCAGCGCGAAGTAGAGCTCGGACTGTGTCATGTTGGAGAGTGTGGGCTGCTGCGGCAGGTGGTGGTCCTGAACGCGTATACCCTCGGGCGTTCTCGTCATCACGTCCCACACCTGGTTGTAGAAGTTGTTGGGCACGCGGCAGAGGCAGCCCTCTAGCTGGCGCCGCTGCAGGGGGCTCAGGCTGAGGGAATATATACAAAAAATTAAAAAAAAACAAAAAAAATGAATAAAAAAAAAATATAAAAAAATAAAAAAAATAATAAAAAAACTTAAAAAAAAAAAAAAAAAAATAAATAGTGTAGTGCGTGCAAGTAGGAGACGAGAGATGTAATGTACAATTAATGTACATGTAATGTGTAATTACATGTACAAAATCGAATAGTAGTAGTACATGGCCTTGTCCATCACCAGTCCAGCCAGATGAAACCAAAGATTACTGAGTGGAGAAGATGTTTCATCGCCGTGTTAAAATATCTGCGCGAGTTTTTTTGAAATTTTCCAAGTCTCACCACTAGTTCGAATTCTGACCGCAAGGAGCGCAAGCCCTGCACGTTTGACCAAGGTCTACTAAATCCCCTGGCGGCTACTAGCGATCTAATAGACCTTGCGTTTGACTTCGTTACCGTTAAACAAGGTCTACTAGATCGCTAGTACGTGCCAGGGGATTTAGTGGACCTTGAGTTTTAAACTTTTGGAAGAGCGACTCTTGCGGTGAGAATTCGACTACACGTCGGACTTAGAAAATTTCGCTCAGACACGCGCAGACGAATTCCCATATGGATGAAACATCTTCTCCACTCAGTAATCTTTGATGAAACTCTACAATGATCCCCCAAAACCATTGTTGTCGACAAAAGATAGCAGGATCCATTGAAGGCTGTGAGGAACGAAAAGCTTTAGCAGGCGTACTGTCAGACACGTCAATGAAGGCTGTGGAATCCCCCACAGGAGACCCCTTCCAGTTAACGAGTTTTAACGAGGCGAACGAAATTCAAGTGCCGAATCGCGATGGCGCGTGTATCTGACGTCCTGCTCGTGTCACTGTGGGTAGGGCATCGCGTAACACCGGTTGGAGGTTGACGTTGGTGTTGGGTGTAGTCGATGTCATGGGTACTCCTGATGAGCTTGCTTCTGTATTCGGTTGGAGGATGAGTGGGGAGAGCGTTGCTGGTGGTTGAGTGACTACAGTCTCGTCGGCGAGGATGAATGCAGGTTTTACTCGGTCAATCGACACAACCGCCCTCTTCCCATGACGGAGGATTGCAAAATACTTTTCATGTCTCTCAACAATCTCAAAAGGTCCGTCGTACGGTTGTTGCAAGGGAGTTGTGACTGCGTCATGTCGAACGAAAACGTGTGAACAGGTTGCAAGGTCCTTGAAAATGAAGGTTGTTGCAAGGGAGTTGTGACTGCGTCATGTCGAACGAAAACGTGTGAACAGGTTGCAAGGTCCTTGAAAATGAAAACCGAGCGCTGCCCATGACGTGCGGGGCAAACTGGTCGAATCAACTCGAGGCGTCGCCGAAGCTGATCGACGTACGTTGACGTGCTGTCCGCCGTTGGTGTTGGAGGTGACAGGTACTCCCCAGGAAGACGGAGCGTTGTTCCGTATAGGAGTTCGGCTGGAGTAGCCTTGACGTCCTCCTTCCATGACGAACGAATACCTAACATGACCCATGGAAGGTGATCCGTCCATCGCTCCCCCTCGTGACACTTGAGCGCTGCCTTAAGTTGTCGATGGAGGCGTTCCACCATACATACCTTTGCGGCCGGGTGGTAAGCAGTGGTTCGAATGAGAGTAAATTTCATTGGCGGATTGGTGCGGTCTGCACGGTTGGCAATTATGATTCTAGGCCCTACTGGCGTCTTGAACATCGAATCATCCGAGTCTTCATATTCGGTAGTACTGTCGATTGTTATTACCAGAATCTCATATTCACTCGACGGTTCAACAAATATAACAGACTGATCTGCATCTGTCACAGACTCTGAAATAAGAGGTGCTGGCTCTTCCTCAAGTAACTCGTAAGTGGCAGTCTCCGAGTCAACAAACTCTGCAGAGGGTTCCGCAGAAGCTGGCTCATCCATTTTTACATGTCGCACAAACCCTCTGATTGGGGTCGGCTTCAGTATACTTTTAGTAGCAACACTGCTGTTAGTGAGTTTGATACTCTCAGAATTATCCCCTTCTCCTGCAGAGTTTGTTGACTCGGAGACTGCCACTTACGAGTTACTTGAGGAAGAGCCAGCACCTCTTATTTCAGAGTCTGTGACAGATGCAGATCAGTCTGTTATATTTGTTGAACTTTTTAAAGAAGGCTGGGCAAATGTACATTCCACCTTGTCGTATTTATTCTCTTCGTTAGTATCGTGCTTCACACTTCCAGACTAGTATGTAGTATTATGAACCGACTGGTCATATCCATCATCGAGTTTACGGCTTTTTACTGGCTGTCGTTTTGGGCCCGACTCGACCTCGGATAAATCTCCCTCACTATCAGCCATTTCATTTTGCCCGATATTCCACGATAAAAATCGATTGGATTGATATTGAGGGAGATTTATCCGAGGTCGAGTCGGGCCCAAAACGACAGCCAGTAAAAAGCCGTAAACTCGATGATGGATATGACCAGCCGGTTCATAATACTACATACGAGTCTGGAAGTGTGAAGCACGATACTAACGAAGAGAATCAATTTGACAAGGTGGAATGTACATTTGCCCAGCCTTCTATAAAAAGTTCAACAAATATAACAGACTGATCTGCATCTGTCACAGACTCTGAAATAAGAGGTGCTGGCTCTTCCTCAAGTAACTCGTAAGTGGCAGTCTCCGAGTCAACAAACTCTGCAGGAGAAGGGGATAATTCTGAGAGTATCAAACTCACTAACAGCAGTGTTGCTACTAAAAGTATACTGAAGCCGACCCCAATCAGAGGGTTTATGCGACATGTAAAAATGGATGAGCCAGCTTCTGCGGAACCCTCTGCAGAGTCTGGAAGTGTGAAGCACGATACTAACGAAGAGAATCAATACGACAAGGTGGAATGTACATTTGCCCAGCGTTCTTTAAAAAGTTTCAGAACAAAGTCAAAGAAACGAACTGCAACACGAGAAGACACCCCACGGTTACTAAAGCAGAAGATTTCTGATTCCTTTTTAGGGACAGAAACAATGTTCGGTTCGGAAAAAGAAGAAATCCGTAAGCATACGCCCATGCGAGGGTATGTTCGCCACGTAAACAACGACGATGCTACATCAGGACAACTTATCAGTTTTGATCATGTCGGGGTCACCACTGTGGTGCGTGCAAGTAGGAGACAAGAGATGTAATGTATGTTATTTATTAATTACATGTACAAAATCGAATAGTAGTACATGGCCTTGTCCATCACCAGTCCAGCCAGATGAAACTCTACAATGATCCCCCAAAACCATTGTTGTCGACAAAAGATAGCAGGATCCATTGAAGGCTGTGAGGAACGAAAAGCTTTAGCAGGCGTACTGTCAGACACGTCAATGAAGGCTGTGGAATCCCCCACAATTGGCCCCTCAAAATAGACTAGACGCATTCTGGTGGCAAGAAAATAAACTACTACTATAAATAAGGATGAGTTTATCTGTCAATTGTTCATTGTTGCTTTATTGTTAAATCATCAATGGCGCAGATAAGGGTGTTGCTTAGCAGCGCTATCTATGTGTTAATTTGAGTCTCCAATAGACCTTCTGAAAATCCAAAAATTTTCAAATTTTCATAAAAATGAAGATTTAAAAATGTTTTTTATATAGAAAACATTTTTGTAAGATTATTAGCTTGTAATTTTAATATAACCTGTGCTCAGGCTGGGGGAATACATACGTAAATACATGAATACATATATACTGCACGCGTACGTTCTCGTCATCACGTCCCACACAACACCTGGTTGTAGAAGTTGTTGGGCACGCGACAGAGGCAACCCTCTAGCTCGCGCCGCTGTAGCGGGCTCAGGCTGGGTGAATACATAATAAGTACAAATACATAAATAAATAAATAAATAAATAAATAAATAAATAAATAAATAAATACATGAATAAATAAAAAAAAAAATGTAAATAAAAAAAATACATAAATAAATAAAAAAATAATAAATAAATAAATAAATAAACAAATAAATGAATGAATAATCAAATAAATAAATAAACAAATAATTAAATAAATAAATAAATAAATAAATGAATGAATGAATGAATAAATAAACAAATAAATAAATAAATAAATAAATAAATAAATAAATAAAGAAATAAATAAATAAATAAATAAATAAATAAATAAATAAATAAATAAATAAATAAATAAATAAATAAATAAATAAATAAATCAATAAATAAATTGATAATACTGAAAATCCAAATTTTTTCTAAATTTCATAAAAATAAAGATTTAAAAATGTTTTTGTATGTAGAAAAACTTTTTTTAACATTATTAGCTTGAATTTTTAATATAACCTGTGCTCAGGCTGAGTGAATACATAAGTAAACACATAAATAAATAAATAAATAAATAACTAAATGAGTAAATAAATGAGTAAATAAATAAATAAGTAAATGAATAAATAAATAAATAAATAATTAAATAAATAAATAAATAAATAAATAAATAAATAAATAAATAAATAAATAAATAAATAAATAAATAAATAAAAAAAAATAAATAAATAAAAAAAAAAAAAATAAATAAATATATATATATATATCTTGACCCCGTTTCCAACATTAATTTATCGGGTAGGGGGGAGTAGCAGAGTACTCCATGTCTTGGGCTAATGTCTTCGTTGCCGGCTAGCCAGGTCTGACACAACCACCTCCTCAACCTCTTCCTCGATCACTTCTTCCGTTACCAAAGGGCTGTTTAGTAGTTCCCTCCATCTCTCACGGTTTTCCCATAGTCTTTCTGCTTCAACTTCGTTCCATGATCTTCCTCTATTCTCCACACTGTCTTTGATCTGATTTATCCACTTGTCTCTTGGTCTGCCTACTTTCTTCTTATGCCCTAGCCCTTCTTCTTGTTGTTGTTCAAACTCTCTTCTTGGTATCCTAGTCAGGTCCATCCTTTTCATATGTCCAAACCAACGAAGACGTTCTCTCTCCAATCTTACCTTCACGCTTTCAACATCTTATCTTTCTCTGATCACACTACTTCTAATCCTGTCATTCTTTGTCACACCCAGTGTGCTTCTCAAGAACTTCATTTCTGCTGCCACTATTCGATTTTCCGCTTTGAATCCCATGGTCCATAAATAATATATAATATTTTATATTATTACATAAATACATAAATAAATAATAAATAAATAAATAAATAAATAAAAAAATAAATAAATAAATAAATAAATAAATAAATAAATAAATAAATAAACAAATAAATAAATAAATAAATAAATAAATAAATAAATAAATAAATAAATAAATAAAAAATACAAAAAATAAATAAGTAAATACAAAACAATACATAGGCCTAAATAAGTAAAAAATAAATAAAATAATAATAAATAAATAAATAAATAAATAGGCCTACTGAAAATCTAAACTTTTCAAAATTATATAATGTTTTTTTTTCATAGAAAAGTATTTTTTTTTTTTTAAGATGACGAGCTTGACATTGTAATGCATTGAAAGGGTTGTTATTGATGGTGCGCGTGTGTGTGTACTTACTTCTCCTGCGTAGCCCACTCCCTCACGGAGAGCACCTTATGCAGCAACTGTCGCATCTCGTACGGGCTGTGGTTCTCCAGAGGTTTAGCGTCCTCGGTCATTTGGAGGTACAGCTTCATGGCCTCCAGCACCCATCTGCAATCACAGCCAACGTGGATAAGTAAACACACCTTCACGTGATAATATTATCAACGGTCACCTTTCCAACCTAAGGGTGTGTTGTCACTAATGCTAGGGCATAAACTCTGCCGTTTAGTTCGCCCTAAGTCCATAAAAAAAAAAAAAATTATAATAATAAATAAAAAAAAAAAAACATACATACATAAATAAATAAATAAATAAATAAATAAATAAATAAATAAATAAATAAATAAATAAATAAATAAATAAATAAATAAATAAATAAATAAATAAATAAATAAATAAATAAATAAATAAATAAATAAATAAATAAATAAATAAATAAATAAATAAATAAATAAATAAATAAATAAATAAATAAATAAATAAATAAATAAATAAATAAATAAATAAATAAATAAATAAATAAAAGTAAAACGGGACACTCACCCGACACGTATCTTGAGTATCCCCTTGAACATCTCCGGATTAGTCGCGATGAGTCGACCGCAGTAGAGCACGATCTCTTGCTGCAGCACGGCCTGAATCACGTCGTACGGCTGTATTGTCGAGTACATCACAGACTGGATCTCAGCCGGAGTCATCGGCTTGTCGAACACCTGTCGCGGAGAGAGAGATTGATTGATTGATTGATTGATTGATGTTTTATTTCAACTGGCAAGATTAAGACCATATGGTCTTTTTTTCTTACATCTAACCAGCGTTTTTACACAATACAATACAATCTACTTACAAGTTTATACATTGAGCATTACATTTTCACTCTGTTTGTTATAAAAAAACTATACAATAAAGTCTAAAACCAACCACTGTACAAAAAAAAAATCAACAAGAAAAAATAATTGAGAAATTAAAATCAAGTGGAAATGCAATACATATGGTATATTAAACAATAAAAATAAAAGTATATGAATATGAAAGAACATAATGAAAAAATTTGGAAAAAAACAAAATAAATATAGATATATAAAAGTAAAAAAAGAAGAAAATGAAAAAAAGAAGAAAAAGGAAAAAAAATAAAAGGTTGGCTTCGCTCTTTTAAACGACTACGTGTAGTATTTGCAAGTACTTACCGTCTCTTGGTGTCCGATCACGCCCACCGTCAGCTGCTTCCCGTTGACGAGCACGGTAGTGATGAACGGACTGATACTGTCGACCGTGTGATGCAACAGGCTGCTGCAATACCGCACAGCCACCCAGTAGTGCGTGCTGCCGGCAAACTGGTACAGACGCTTCAAGTGTTCCTCGACTGACAACACAGAATAACGTGAGTTATTATTATTAATTATTGTTATTATTATTATTATTATTATTATTATTATTATTATTATTATTATTATTATTATTATTATTATTATTATTATTATTTATTTCTCAACATCAGAGTACATTGCATTACATAATGTATAAACACTACAAGTACATGTGTCTAGTGCTGTAAGGCAGAAAGCGGAACCACGTTCCATCCACGTATAGTGTCCTGCAACCTTCTAAAAATAATCTAAATTAAAGATGAAATAGCATACATAGTCCACTGTTAATTCTAGGTATGAGTGAGTGATATGATCTGTGAGGCTGCGTTAGTGTCGAATGAGTGAAGGTGGGTATGAGCATAAATAGGTGAAGGATGATGATTGGATGGGTGATGAAGTGTGGATGTATGTATGTGTTTGTACAGCTACCGTACGACTCCATACTATCCATAATATCTATCTTTGATTGGTTATCGCTCGCTAGTCGATGGTGTTCGGAGCCTACATGGTTGGTTTAGTCGCTTTTTAAATTAAAAGTCCCCCACTGAAAATCAGTTACGTTACTGAGTGGGTAGACTCTAAATGTGAATGTATTTATTTATTTTAGTAAAAATAGTAAAATACTATTTGGTGGCAGTCCCTAGTTACTGCCAATGCCATAAATTAGCAATTCAACACAATAATCTGTTCAATTTCTATCTCATCAAACATATAAGCCAAAAGTACTTCATAAAAAAAACTTAATCAAGGTTACATTTATATGTGCATCAAATTGTAAAATAGTAGCCTTAAGTTAACTGCTGCCTCAATAGATTTGGTATCTAGAAGAGCGATCTGGTTGCCTTGTTAGCCTGGCTTAGGGGCAACAAATAAGGATGGGTAAAGACGACTAGTTCGGGTAAATACCTGTGAAGCCGTTAAACTCGTATTGTGGCCCCTCTCGCTTCAGTAGAATGCCGAATAGCTGACTTCGGGCGTGGAGCAGGTCGGTGCCACGAATTGCGTCCAGCAGTTCCCAGATAGGTTTAGTCTCCAAGTACTACGAGATAAACCAGAGACATACACATCGTGAAAACAAACGTACGAAAGTACTACGAGATGTCATCAAAAGTGTGTGTTACCACAAGATGGGGACAGTAATTAATATTCTATTCTATTCATGATGAAAGTACTTTGAAATAAACCAAATACATACATTGTGAAAACAATATAATACAATACAATACAATACAATACAATACAATACAAACTTGAGTTTTATTTCAGTAAAGTAGTACACAGTTTTGTTACATAAGGGCTGGTCCATACAGATTTTTAAGACATACGATTTAAGGTTTAACGCGTAGTCGTAAAGTTGGATCATAGGAAACACGTACTGGCGTTCACACAAAGTTTTAGTTATAAGACGTTGTTTTCATTGTTGTTTTTAAAACAACGTCTTAAAACCTTATGCATTATGTCTTAAAAATCTGTGTGGACCAGCCTTAAGAAGTAAGTAAGATATGTAAAGTTAAGTGTAAGATAAGATAAATAAGATATTTACCTGGTAGTTCTTCGTTTCTTCCGAGTATTGTAACGCTCGGGGTACGTCGGTGAGGCTCTGATATCCGCTGTATTCGTGTTCCAGCTGGTTGAACTGACTAAACACCATTTCGTCCGGCGTGTCGATGGTGTTCATGAAGTCCAAATGTTCTACAAAACAACACAAACAGTAACTTCAATTTATTTATTTAATGTCTATAAGAAGAAGTATTGTGGGGAAGACTAGATGGGACAGGATAAGGAATGACGACATAAGAAACCAACTATGCGTAAGGAATTTATTGGAGCGTATTGGAGAGAGAAGACTGAAATGGTTCGGACATGTCAAGAGGAGGGAAAGAGAAAGATTGCCGAGGAGAATGCTAGAACTGGAGATTCCAGGTAGAAGAACGAGAGGAAGACCACGACAAAGTGAGGAAGGATGTGGAAATGCGAGGAGGGGACTGGAATGTAGTTGAGGGGGAAGAGTGGTGGCAGGATAGAAGAAGATGGAGAGGCTTGTCTTCAATGCCGACCCAACGCAGAGTTGGACGTGGCAACAGATGATGATGATGAATGTCTATCCTATTCAGTGATAAAAACTGATTTACAAAGGAGGACCTTAAATAAAACTAGGCTATGCAAACAATTAATAATAATGAAGTCATAAGTTACAATAACAACAAAAACAAAACAAACTACTGTACAACTTGTAATTTAAGTGAAACAATATGTTCAATAACGAGGAGGCGTAACAAGTGCACAGAGAGCGTTGCGAGCGATCCGGCAAAACGGTCACTGAATATTCGATACACATAACTTTTTACAATAAGAATTTCTAAGTCGTTGGAAAGACTACTTGACTTCTTTGGAATCAATGGATATTTTCCCCAAAAATAATAAGTGCACTGGCTTCTACAGAGGTTTTTGGTTAATTCTAGCAGGCAGACCTCAGTGGCCGGAACACGCAGTGAAGTCGTTTGTTGTACGCCTCGCCATAGGGATGTTTATTTACAAACTTAACAAAATTCTACTTTATGGATGTACATATATCCAGTCCATCACATTCACCTATGATCCAGTTTACACCTCACCACCACCACTGACTGTCATCTAAAGTAAATTACAATAGTTAGCCCACACACAGGTTACATATAACATATGTGGGCTTCTCACACTATGTACTAAAAATTATTATTATACAGTTAAACTTCTTTATAACGAACTCTTGGGGGCTCGATTATTATTTTGTTATAAAGAACATCCCTTTACAAAGATGGTACCTTTACATGCATAAGAACCTTTTGGGACCTCAAAAACAGTTTGTTATATAGATCATTTTGTAATAAAGACGTTCTTTATAAAGAAGTTTTACTGTATATACATCTGTAAACAATACTACGTAAATTGTATTGGGAGAGTAAAATACTTTAAATTGAATTGATTATCCAGTCGTAAGAGGCGACAAAAGGAGACCCTGTCCCATTCCCAGGTATTTCCAACTGGAATTAACGTCTCAATCACACTACGTGCTACCTTACCGATACAAGACGAAGATATCAGGTTCTGAAGTCTTCCGATCCTGACTTTCATTCCGTCGCAGTAGCCCTTCTTCAACATCGCCAGTAGGTCGAGCATCTCCGTAAACTGCGGATCCCTCATGTTCTCCTCTCGAATCAGCAGACAAACCGTCGGTCTGCCGGACAACCTCCAGTACCTTGAACATGCAACGTAGAAGACGTGTACGAGACGACGATAAATGGGCTAATAATTAGTGCACTATAATATTTACACTCTCATGTGAGAAACATAGACCTATCGGCACTAGGTATGGATCAACGTGGATTAATAAATAAACAAACAAATAAATAAATAAACAAACAAATAATTAAATAAATAAATAATTAAATAAATAAATAAACAAATAAATAAATAAAAAAATAAATAAATAAATAAATCAATCAATCAATCAATAAATAAATAAATAAATAAATAAATAAATAAATAAATAAATAAATAAATAAATAAATAAATAAATAAATAAATAAATAAATAAATAAATAAATAAATAAATAAATAAATAAATAAATAAATAAATAAATAAATAAATAAATAAATAAATATATAATGCTGCTAGGATCAATTTCTCACGCATTCAACCTCTCGGAATTTGAACAATGATATATTAAAATCAGTTTTAACTTCTATGTAGAGTTTAATAAGATAAGCACATGGAAATACTTGACATTTATGTACGTACAGCACATTCACACCGGTTTTGACCGAGAATGTAATGAATTAGGCCTACAACAATAAAATAATAATAATGGATCGAAACTTAATCGAGTACGAAATCGACAATTCCTCGTCGTGATTTTACCTGCCGACAAACTGCAGCTCCGTCTTGATGTCGTCTATGAGTAGCGCCATGTCCCGATACAAGTAGAACTCGGATACTTCGAATATCAACGGATAGCAGAGCACGGTCATGCCACACACGCGATACACCTGCAATCATACGTTACGATATTATGAATGTGAATCGATGTTTTAGATCAATTCCACGCTGGTAGATTACCATAAATATAACAACCATGAAGGTAAAATGGTAATTTTTGAAAATTTACCCACATTGTATTCTGTTTATTGACTTCTAAGAATGTACATAACACGTCAGTAGTAGAATCAAAACCTAAAAAAGATAGGGAACTAGGAAGCTTGGCTGAACGTTAGGATTTTTTAAATTTTCCTCGTTATATTTATTTATTTAATGTCTATCCTATTCAGTTATAAATACTGATTTTTTACAAAGGAGGACCTTAAATAAAACTAGGCTATGCAAACAATTATTAATAATAATGAAATCATAAATAACAATAACAATAACAACAAAAACAAAACAAACTACTGTACTATAAAAAAAATCAAGAACAAGAAAAAATAATTGAGAAATTAAATAAAATCACATTAAGTGGAAATGCATTTTATTAAATAATAAAAATAAAAGTATATAAATATGAAAGAACATGAAGGAGAAACATAGAGAAAAAAAAATATATAACTACATATATTCTATTGACTTCTACAATTCTAGTTATATTTTTTTATTGGATAGCGAGAAAGAAGGACTGAGGAAGCCAGGAAATTCATCATCATCATGATGATCATCATTATTATCTCTGCCTAGGAAAAAAAAGTTATATTTTATTTCTTCAGTGGGAATTATAATTACTAGCCGACCCACAGCTATGGAACGTACACCAAAGAATGCACGAGGAAACTTTAAATTTTATTCGTATTATACTTTTACTTTGAAACCCTTTTTTACGGAATTGAACAGTTATTAAATTTTACACTTGGACATGATTGTATTGTATATAGTGTTCCACAAAGTAATGCTAAAAATATGTCTCCATAAGAATTTATTTATAATGTAATTGATTAGTTCACTAATAGATGATCTGGCATTTTGTATAAAGAGTAATAAGATTTTGTACATACTTGACTTGACTTTTTTGTGAAAACTTGACTTAATGTATGTATAATGTATATATGTATCTGTGTTTATGTTTGTACTACTTGACAACATCTAAAACTTGCCACCACTTAGGTGTGTGGAGCTGACAAGTGTAAAAAAAAAAAGATTGCTAATAAAATAAAATAAAAAACTGCGTTTCACCTTGCTATGGGCCACTAAGGTCCAGCTTGCGGTTGAGGCCCAGGTGTTCGTAGACCTTGACATTATTCTATTGACTTTTACAATTCTAGTTATATTTTTATATTGGATAGCGAGGAAGAAGAATGACTGAGGATCGGATTATAGGGGGAAAAAAAGTTATATTTTATTTTTACAGTGGGAATTATAATTACTAGCCGACCAACAGCTATGGAGCATACACCGAAGAACGCTTGAGGAAACCTCTAAATTTTATTCGTATTATACTTTTACTTTGAACCCCTTTTTTAAGGAATTGAACAGTTACTAAATTTTACACTTGGGCATGATTGTATTGTATATAGTGTTCCACAAAGTAATGCTAAAAATATGTCTCCATAAGAATTTATTAGAACTTGGAAGAAATCCAGAAGAAATCCACTGTAATTGATTAGTTAACTATTAGATGATCTGGCATTTTGTATAAAGAGTAATAAGATTTTGTACATACTTGACTTGACTTTTTTGTGAAAACTTGACTTAATGTTAAAACTTGCCCCCACTTAGGTGTGTGGAAAACTTTCTAGTTGTCTAATTATTGTAATACTTCTATTTTTGACTTTCAAATTTTGATATGTGCTTATGTTCTTTACTGAACATGGATCCATCTTTTACTCGTCTTAATTAAATTAGTTTAATGTTTTCTGCACTTTTTCCTCAAACCCTGTTAAAAAGGCTGTTCACTCAAGTCTAAGGGTACATATTAATAAATGTAACATGTGTCATGCAATTTATTAATTGTGGAAATAAAGCAATACTACTACTAAGTGTAAAAAAAAGAAGACTGTCAATAAAATAAAATTAAAAACCGCCCCTCACCTTGCTAGTGCCGAGCACGCCTATGGGCCTGACGGGCCGGCCGCTGAGGTCCAGCTTGCGGTTGACGCCGAGGTGTTCGTAGACCTTGACCAGCTCCGCGGACGACCATATCTGGACCGGTTCCACCTCGTGGGGCGTCTGGGTCTGGATGCCGTAGGTCGCCATCATCGCCTGGAGCCGCATCGACTCGGCTATCAGCACGATTTGCACGACCAGGTCGGTGGCCGTGCCCTGCGAGAGCCAACCGCGCGTCGTGAGAAAATTAGATTCTACAACCGTAATCAGTACGATTTTTTTTTTTGGGAAAAAACAAAAAAAAAAATTAAAAATGTCTTTTCAACATATTTTTAAAAAAATTTATTTTCAACATATTTTTTGAAATTTTTTTTTTAAACATATTTTTATAAAAATTCGATTCATTTTTTAAATTAAAATTATTCTTGACAGGAAATGTTTGTCTCAATTTTGTCATTTTTTTTAGTTTGTTTTTTGTCATCGCACACTGATAATCAGTTTTCGTAACTGAATGGGTTGACAAATCTTTCTTTTATAGTTTAATGTTCAAAATTTAAAAAAATAAATAAAAAAATAAACTGAAGATTAAAAATTTAACACAAAATAAATCAGAGTTGGACATTGACTAAAAAAATCCTTAAAACCTCAAATTTGTTCCAATTGTTTAAAATATAGATTAACGGGCAATAAATCAATAATTATAGATCTATATTATATCACAGATGCAAACATGACAGCCAGAACTGCAGCAGATGGTCCTTAAGCTATTTACAAGGATAATAAGAAAAGCAAGCAGGTGTAACAACAGAACAACAACAACAACTGTGTCCTTGAGAAATAAAGTGGGGGAAAAAACACAAAGGTGAGAACAGAGAAAAAATTATTCCTGGCATTTGGAAAGGCAGACACTGTTTGCAGGGAAACATTAATAAGACAATAAGTGAGTGAAAATAAATGTTCACGACGAAAAGAGGAGGACTTGACCTAGTATCCACGCATAGCTCGCTCGAAACTCGTGTAAATGTCTTCTTAAATGCCCACATTTGGCTAATTAAGCCGGCCCATCGTCATGCTGGATATATCATGACGTTAACTGACGGACTTTACCCCCATAGTCATGCTGCAAAGGATCGCGTGTAACGTACTGCGATAGGGGGTCTACACAAAGCCAAACCGGAAAAAGGGGAGCAGGATGAACGGGGCGGGCGTGGCAAACCTTTCCGTTGGTCATCGTAACACTTTATTATTACTTTTGAATCACGCAACGACTGGAATCTTGTCAGTCTCGTAGACCGAGTTTTATGGACAAAAGATAGTAGGTAGTATGCAAAGTACTGAAAAGAAAGCGATCTTAAGCTGAAACTTATCAACTACAAGCAGAGAGAAGCACTGATTTGTTGTTCTTTCTTTCTTTCAAACAGCTGAGCAAAAGCAGTGTGCAATCAATAATGAATGATGTACCAATACTTACTATTCTAGGCTTCGCCTATAAATAATAAAATAAAAACACAAATTAGAGAACATAGTAAGCAAACCAAGATGTAGAGGTACATGATTAAACACATTTCACAGTTGATAAATTATGTACTGTGTTATGTGTAGGTAAAGTACACCAAATAAAACCTGACCTGACAATCATGATTCACAGGCAAAATAAATGCCAAATCACCACCACCAATAAGTCCCAAAACAAAATATAGAGCTGTGCAAGTCTCAAAAAGCAAATAAAAATGTTCAAGAATTTCTCTTGTTACTCGCTCAACTTTGTCTTCTCGAAAATTGAGAAAAAGACCTTTGAATGCCCATGAAATCAATAATATTTAGAGGTATAATATGTAAATTTGTAAAGATGAAGTTAATTAAGATGTAGGATCTACAATTATTAATCTTTGGCTTAGAACAATTTTACTTAAACTGATTTTTTTGTTTACCAGTCTACTTAAGAACGTGGGAGGAAAGGGAGAAAGTAGCATAAATACATTGGTATACTTCTCTTTAGAGAGAGTAAATACGTAGTTTTAAAATTAACATAATCAAAATTGTACATTCAAACTAGATCTAATTTAAACACAGGTACGTGAAAATGGTGACCTAAGGTTTCGTGGATGCTGACGGGTATGCAGAAAGTATGGGAAATACATTTAAAAAATTGTATAGGTAGCACTTACTACATTTCATTAAATATCCGATAATAATTCTACGTAATCGATAACCATACGAGGACAAATGTCTACAGATGATAGAGAGGCAACACGCTGGGAAAAACTGGTTTTGATAAAATCCAATTCGTTTCAAGTTTTAAAATTTCATTGTTCAATAAAAAAAAATTTAAAAAAAAATTAAAAAATACATTTATTTATTTAATGTCTATTGCCTATTCAGTTGTAAAAAGTGATTTACAAAGGAGGACCTTAAATAAAACTCGGCTATGCAAACAATTAATAATAACGAAATCATAAATAACAATAACACAACAAAACAAAACAAACTACTGTACTATACTATAGGCCTATTCAAGTTTGAAAATGTCAAATGTTCAAAAAAAAAAAAAAAAAAAAAATATATATATAAATATTAATAATAACAAAATCATAAATAACAATAACAACAAAAACAAAACAAACTACTGTAGTATACTATAGGCCTATTCAAATTTAAAAATTGCAAATGTAAAAAAAAAAAATAAAAAAAAAAATATATATAAATATTAATAATAACAAAATCATAAATAACAATAACAACAAAAACAAAACAAACAACTGTACTATACTAAAGGCCTATTCAAATTCTAAAATTTCAAATGTTCAATAAAAAAAAAAAAAAAAAAAATATATATTAATAATAACAAAATCATAAATAACAATAACAACAAAAACAAAACAAACTACTGTACTATACTAAAGGCCTATTCAAGTTTTAAAATTTCAAGTGTTCAATAAAAAAAAAAAAAAAAAAAAAATACATAAAAAAAGTTTTTTTTTACCATCACTATCCGATCGCGCGCCAGACACTCACCTGAAACGCGGAGTACCTGCCGCCCTTGCGCGGCCGGTTGTACGAGGGCAGGTACCGCCGTATGGGGTCCAGCTCGTTGATGTGCAATAGTCCGTCAGTGAGCAGCTGCGCTATGACGAACATTGCCTGGTTCCACATGAAGAGGCCGGCGCTGACACTCGTGCCCTCCTCGCTGGCCTGTCTCTGTTGCGAGCCTGCATCCGCCTTCTCCGCATCCACGCACTCCTCGGGCACGTAGTAGTACATCGGGACGATAGGGTCTGAAGCAACAGATCGTCAGTGAGCAACATGGCCTGGTTACCCTCCTTGCTGGCCCGCCTCTGTTGCGTCCGCCTTCTCTGCTTCCACGCACTCCTCGGGCACGTAGTAGTACATCGGGACGATAGGGTCTGAAGCAACAGATCGTCAGTGAGCAACATGGCCTGGTTACCCTCCTTGCTGGCCCGCCTCTGTTGCGTCCGCCTTCTCCGCTTCCACGCACTCCTCGGGCACGTAGTAGTACATCGGGACGATCGGGTCTGAAGGAACAGATCGTCAGTGAGCAACATGGCCTGGTTACCCTCCTTGCTGGCCCGCCTCTGTTGCGTCCGCCTTCTCCGCTTCCACGCACTCCTCGGGTACGTAGTAGTACATCGGGACGATAGGGTCTGAAGCAACAGATAGTCAGTGAGCAACATGGCCTGGTTACCCTCATCGCTGGCCTGTCTCTGCTGCGAGCCCGCGTCCGCCTTCTCTGCTTCCACGCACTCCTCGGGCACGTAGTAGTACATCGGGACGATAGGGTCTGAAGCAACAGATAGTCAGTGAGCAACATGGCCTGGTTACCCTCCTCGCTGGCCCGTCTCTGTTGCGTCGGCCTTCTCAGCGTCCACACACTCCTCGGGCACGTAGTAGTACATCGGGACGATCGGGTCTGAAGCAACAGATCGTCAGTGAGCAACATGGCCTGGTTACCCTCATCGCTGGCCTGTCTCTGCTGCGAGCCCGCGTCCGCCTTCTCTGCTTCCACGCACTCCTCGGGCACGTAGTAGTACATCGGGACGATAGGGTCTGAAGCAACAGATAGTCAGTGAGCAACATGGCCTGGTTACCCTCCTTGCTGGCCCGCCTCTGTTGCGTCCGCCTTCTCCGCTTCCACGCACTCCTCGGGCACGTAGTAGTACATCGGGACGATAGGGTCTGAAGCAACAGATAGTCAGTGAGCAACATGGCCTGGTTACCCTCCTTGCTGGCCCGCCTCTGTTGCGTCCGCCTTCTCCGCTTCCACGCACTCCTCGGGCACGTAGTAGTACATCGGGACGATCGGGTCTGAAGCAACAGATAGTCAGTGAGCAACATGGCCTGGTTACCCTCCTCGCTGGCCCGCCTCTGTTGCGTCCGCCTTCTCCGCTTCCACGCACTCCTCGGGCACGTAGTAGTACATCGGGACGATCGGGTCTGAAGCAACAGATAGTCAGTGAGCAACATGGCCTGGTTACCCTCCTCGCTGGCCCGCCTCTGCTGCGAGCCCGCGTCCGCCTTCTCTGCTTCCACGCACTCCTCGGGCACGTAGTAGTACATCGGGACGATAGGGTCTGAAGCAACAGATAGTCAGTGAGCAACATGGCCTGGTTACCCTCCTTGCTGGCCCGCCTCTGTTGCGTCCGCCTTCTCCGCTTCCACGCACTCCTCGGGCACGTAGTAGTACATCGGGACGATAGGGTCTGAAGCAACAGATAGTCAGTGAGCAACATGGCCTGGTTACCCTCCTCGCTGGCCTGTCTCTGCTGCGAGCCCGCGTCCGCCTTCTCTGCTTCCACGCACTCCTCGGGCACGTAGTAGTACATCGGGACGATAGGGTCTGAAGCAACAGATAGTCAGTGAGCAACATGGCCTGGTTACCCTCCTCGCTGGCCCGCCTCTGCTGCGAGCCCGCGTCCGCCTTCTCTGCTTCCACGCACTCCTCGGGCACGTAGTAGTACATCGGGACGATCGGGTCTGAAGGAACGGTTCGGCAGAAAAATATACATATAGGTATAGCCTTTAGTGTATACTTGGAGATGCCCAAATGGCTGAGTTCTACTAGATAGGTCGCTATCTAACTCGCATACCATTAACTTGTGTATATGCAATTGAGTGTATAAAAGAAGGCTATTCAAATAAAAAAAAAAAAAAAAAAAACTCAGAACAAGATAAACATGTTCTAGTGTTAGAAAAAGTACAGAAGGACGACAGCTTACCTGAGAAAGTAGATAGGTTGCTTTCAGAAACACATAGTGAACGTCTCAGTATTTATTTATTTGTCTTCTCACTGTATGTTTCTCAAAGCGACCTATCTACTTTCTCAGGTAAGCTGTCGTCCTTCTGTACCTGTTCCCTCACTAGAACATGTTTTTCTTGTTCTAAGTTCCTATTATATAGGTATATATCTTGGCCTCCTATCCAACTTTACAGTCCGGTTGAGGGGAGCAGCGTGCTAATTCATTTCTTGGGCTAACGTATTTTTCGTTGCCGGCTGGCTAGCCAGGCCAGACACAACTACACCCTAACCTCTTCCTCATCTGCCTCTGCTATGTTTACTAGTCCTTTCCACCTCTCGCATAAAAAAAATATTTCAGCCTAATATAGAGATAGGTGTAGAGATAGGCCTATCTCTACACTTTATTTTAACATCATTTAGTTAGGTAAAGGAGTGTTTCCACCAAGAGTCTAGGGCAGCACGGAATCAGCACCGGCCTGCCAAGCTCATCTTTAGACTTCTCTTCCTGCGACACAAGCTCTCTCCACTTTTTCCTGTCTTCCCACCACCTCCCCCTCTCCTCAACCACTGCCCACTCCTCTCCTCTACACATAGATAGGTATTGAAATGGGTTATGAACTTATATGACACAAGTCAAGTCACATGGTAAATAAATACTCACCTCCATTTTCACCTCTTCGAATTCTGACTTTCAACAAGTTCTGGTATTCCTCGACTTGATCCGGTAGCGATCGGAAAACTCCGTCGATTATCATGAAGATGTAAAACAACGGCCATTCGCATTCGATATTTTCGAAATCCTAAAAAAAAAAAAAAATTAAAATAAGAAAATTAATTTGCACCGAGTAAAAATATACACAAATTACATAATATTACAATTTAAACAAACTTGACCTAGATTAATTTATATTAACCAAGACTTCATGATTGTGTGTAGGCAGACCTAAACATCGGGTAATTCACTTGTCAGTTTGAAAAGCTATACATGTATTTCCAACTCACTAGCTTCCGTTCCATTCTTGCCATTTGAAACAAACTGTCAAACTATTATTGTAACTATAGTGTACACCTGGAGAGGCCAAAATAGCTGAGTTAATTGGAACTCAGAACAAGATAAACATGTTCTAGTGAGGGAAAAGGTACAGAAGAACGACAGCTTACCTGAGAAAGTAGATAGGTCGCTTTGAGAAACATATAGAAGACGAATAAATAAATATACTGAGACGTTTCGGCCAACTCGTGGTCTTGCGTCTTGATCACTCAGCGTGAGTAGAAAAACTCAACTAAACTTAAGACTATACCTACCTATCTACTTTCTCAGGTAAGCTGTCGTTCTTCTGTACCTTTTCTCTCACTAGAACATTTATTTATTTATTTAATGTCTATCCTATTCAGTTATAAAAACTGATTTACAACAGAGGACCTTAAATAAAACTAGGCTATGCAAACAATTAATAATAATGAAATCATAAATAACAATAACTTGACCCCGTTTCCAACATTAATTATCGGGAAGGGGGGAGTAGCAAAGTAGCCTACTCCATGCACAAAAAAAAAATCAAGAACAAGAAAAAATAATTGAGAAGTGAAATAAAATAAAATCAAGTGGAAATGCAACATATTAAATAATAAAAATGAAAGTAGCACCATGTTATATAATAACAACCTTTATTGGTCTCTGCAGCCATAGCTGTTGCTGTAAGACACAGAATAACATACAATTTATATCAAAGCGAAAATATAAACAAATTACACTGAATACAATTTATATATAAACTAAACAAAATTAAGAATACAAATGGTGCCTAAAGATGAATTCCAATTTATTATTGTAACTAAATTTACAAAACCGTATCGCATACGAACCTTGATCTCCCCGTCGCGATAATATCTCCTGTCGCTATCCTCCAGTTTGCACTTGTATCCGTCTCGTATGAACCGTTTGAAGCCGTACTGTCCCTTCAGTTTGCGGATAATGTTCGCCTTTGTCTCGTTGCACAGGTGATCTTCGTGGGTCGCAAACGCCGGGAACGATATCGTCGCTATCAACGAAGCGTCCACGCTCTAGGAAACAACACGTATGTTCAAGTTCTTAAGACTGTATGTTCAACCACCTTGCGGAACACCCGTTTTCGGTCTGATAAAATTGCTACAGTAATCTCCCTTTAATTTTAATTTCAAGGGACCCTAAAAACTCCAATTTGAATTACAACATTTTGAATTAAAAGAACTTTAACACTAAGCATCATATGTAAATAAATCTTCTGCTGGGATTCTATCAATAGTTTGAATTATACATCATTTTGAATTAACCGAGTTTGAATTAACGAGAGACTACTGTATTAAATTATTTTAGATTGTCCCAAAAGAAAATCAAAATATGTCATCCAATAGAGAATTTAATGCTCTTTCTTATGAATGGTTTTCTATGCCAATACAATTTCTGTTTTTCAGATGTGATGAATTAGTTGTGAAAGGTGTCCAGCAACATCAGGTTACAAAAGGTAATGAAGAACATCTGATAAACGGAATGATTGATTGGAACAAAGAAAGATTCATTTAAGAAAGATCACGAAATTCTCTACAGATTGACATATTTTGATTTACATTTGGAACAATTTAAACATGTTTTCAAGCAATTTTAACAGATTAAAATTGGAAGTTTCTAGGTGGACATACTGCCTTAAGACATCAAAACTAGGTCATAACCCAAAAAAACACTGAACTATTATATGTGTATGATTCCGAACCTTTGAGCTGGATTCTCGTGGAAGCATAGTTTCGAATATGCTCCGGTTTCGATTGTGTGCGTCAATGTCGACGTAGATCACTGACCAAGACGCACCCTTCTCGCCAAACAGGTTGCAGCCGTTGATTGCTTCGAGGGCGCTCTTGGCCATGCCGATGGAACTACAACAACAAGAACAACACAGTCAATGGTGGCTCGTTGGTCCAGTGGTTAGCACCCCTGCTTCCAATGCAGAAGGTCCCGGGTTCAAATCCCGCTTCAGGCAGAAGTTTTTTAACTTCTAATGTGGATTCAATTCCATTACTTCTTGTCTTAGGAATAAGTAAACGGTGACTTTGGAGCCGTCCTAGCAACGAAGCACTCAATAAATTCAAAGTTGTTCTGAATCGGCCTTGTTGATTCTGGCATCTGTCCGCAGGTGTTCGCACTGTCCAATCACTGATACATCTGTTTCATATTTGAAATATCGATCTTTGATTGGTTATCGCTCACTCGTCGATGGTGTTCGAAGCCTACAGGGTTGGTTTATTCACTTTAAATTAAAGTCCCCCACTGCAAATCAGTTTAATTACTGAGTGGGTAGACTCTAAATGTGAATTTATTTATTTAATAATCAATGTGTTTTTTGTAATAAATTATGGGATAGGAAAGATTAAAAATACCGATCTTCAACCACCTCGTCGTTTTTGAGTCGTTTCATTTTGTGTGAATACCCTTGAATGCTCGTTTGTTTCGCCGTGTGCATCTATATTGATTAGGCCTTCCGTTTGCAATATTAGAATTATCTAGTAGGCCTATTACTTTTTTTTAAGCATTTTAGGTTTTAGATGCTAAATCGGTAAACATAGGCTATATTTTTTGAACGCTGCAAAATGGTAATTTTCCCATTCTAATTGATATTTACACATTATTATCCATTAGAAGTACTAGAAACCCCCTCATAATCAAGGTTTTGATGGTGATGATACAGTACTACTTAAATGCTTATTTAAAATAATAAAAATACGTGTTTTAAACAGTAGACTACATATCTGTTAAAGAAACAAAAACAAAAAAATACATAAATAAATAATGCTAAATTCAGAGAAAATTAATATTAAACATATGTAGGCCTATCTCTACAAATAGGTTTTCTCCAAAAATATAAAATGCACCTTAAATTCTATATGGCCAGAAATGACAATTCAATGAGTATTTGACTGACCAGGGGGCTGCGAGTGATAGGGAAGCGTTCAACAAACGACTACACTGCAGCACTAGGAGCGTTCCGGCCACTGAGCTCTGCCTGCTAGAAGTCACCGAAAACCTCTCTAGAAGGCAGTGCACTAATTATTATTGGGAAAATATCCATAGATTCTAAAGAAGTTAAGTAGTCTTTTCAATGACTTAGAAATTCGAATCGTTGAAAGTTGTGTGTATCCAATATTCAGTGACTGTTGGCCGGATTGCTGGCAACGCTCTCTGTGCACTTGCTACGCCTCCCCATAGCATTCATATGCGGTCCCATAAATGTGACTAGAAGACTCTCACCTGGCGTGTATCTCCGGAGTGCCGTCGTTGTACTTGCTACCCCTCTCCCACATCCCATAGGCCTAAACGTTACTAGAAGGCCGTCTCTCACCTGGCGTGTATTTCTGGAGTGCCGTCGTTGTACTTGCTACCTCTCTCCCACATCCCATAGGCCTAAACGTTACTAGAAGGCCGTCTCTCACCTGGCGTGTATCTCCGGAGTGCCGTCGTTGTACTTGCTACCCCTCTCCCACATCCCATAGGCCTAAACGTTACTAGAAGACCGTCTCTCACCTGGCGTGTATTTCCGGAGTGCCGTCGTTGTACTTGCTACCTCTCTCCCACATCCCATAGGCCTAAACGTTACTAGAAGACCGTCTCTCACCTGGCGTGTATTTCCGGAGTGCCGTCGTTGTACTTGCTACCCCTCTCCCACATCCCGTAGTCGGGCGTCCGGTACGCTCGCTCCACGTAGTAGACGAGGTTCTGTACGAACGCAACCTCGTCCTGCGTGTAGATTATCTGCAGGCCGGACGTTATCATTTGAACGAGGAAGATCAGGTACGTAGAAACCACGTCGATCTGAAAACGACGTTACAGATTGAAAAGTGATTAGGGTTTTCAATGGCAATAGATTAATCAGTCACTAAAAAGAAATTTTTGTCTTTTTTCCCCTCCTTATGCCAAAGATGGCTTTTTCAGCCATTAATTTATTTAACTATTCATAGGTTGCACGTACGTCACATCTGTGCGCGTGGCGGCCACATTTGTGACCAAACTTTGACGTTGCCATGGAGAAACAATTGAAAGCTGTTGTGGTAGAACACAGACATTCTTAGTTCTTTAAAATTCAGTCTGTTTTTGAGATAAAATTGGTATGTGTGATAGTATTATATTTGTTTATTACTTATGTTTACTTTTTAAGTTCTAAATTAGGCTTATTTATTAAATTTCAATAGTATTTACCAATGATCTAGGATTGGTCCGCATTAGGCCTAATTGTGTCGCAATCATGGCCGCTGTGACGTCACGTGGGAACTATGAATTCAATAAAAAGGCTGCCTTTCCCGGCCTGCTCATACGATTGGGCAGGCAGGGAGTCGATATGTAACTTAAGGGCAGTAGGCCTACATCTTACGAGATGTGTCCTGTTTTGGTCTAATATTAATATTCGATCGCTTATTAGTGATGTGCAACAATATTTGTGCCAATATATCAATATCTCTATGTAAGAACGTACATCAGTATCACGATATTAGAGATGTGGACGGGTAGCCCAAAATTCAGGCTGTAATTCTTTCCACAGAAATACGATCATGTCCATAATAGCGACTATCTCAAAACCCATATAATAATAATAAGAAATGAATCAGTAACTATGTTGAGTCGTAGGCGAGTGGTTACACCCTTGTGTTTAGGGGATGAAATTGACAGTGACTGAACTTGCTGCACTCAGTGCTTCTTTCTCTTACTTCTCCACTACTTCCTGCCCTCCCACTACTTCTCTTTTTTCACACGCTCTCAAGATTTTTTTGTTTTTCCACAGTTCCACATCTCCTTTACTCAAGCTTTTCCACGTATCTCTTGGTCTTTGTATCCTTCATTTCGTAAATATTTTGTGTGTGAACGTTGTAATACTAGCATCTAGAACGAGAGCTATAGAATAATATGCTGTAGGCTAACTAACTATACACCTAACAGATTTACCAACCTGCAGATGCGAGTATTCTTCGTCTTCGTATATTTCGTCTCCTGTGACTAGGTGGAACTTGGAATGAAGCGCATGCTTGTTGCACTGATTCTTTTTGAACAACTCTATTCGCGGAGCTTGTTTTATCCAACATTCTAGGATCCCTCGCATCGACTTCACTGCCGACTGACCAAGTTCGTACGACTTGCCGCGATCGTCGTCGATTCGACTGAAAAGAAAAGAAGTCGTGAGATGGCTTCGGCATGTTCTGGGTAGTCTACGAGTTGTTTTTTTTTGGGGGGGAATTGAGATGATATTTTTATAGGCGGGTAAACATCATATAGTCGCGTCAAATTAACTTGCAAGGTGTGTTGTCACGCATTATGTAATAGGGAAGTGACGCTTGTGACAACTACCAACTTAAATCTAGTGGCATCTCGTTCTCTGTCTATTGTAGTGATAATATCGCTCTCCTGTTGTCAGAGGTGGTGGGGTCGCATTCCATTCACAGTTGGTGCAGTCAATGCAGTGGGCAATATCAATGTAGGTATCGGAAAATCCGGCCGTGAATACCGGTGAAATGGACCATGTGGAGCGACCGTCTCTTCTCAGAATTTTAGGGGGACACCTTGCTTCTTACAGCGTGGCCAGTATAATACCGCTTGAGGCAATAACTTATAATGCCGGTGGTACATGCTTACCGATATGCTTGATAGAGGCTCCATACCGCGGCAGCACAGTATATGGTGTCGCGAATACTTGCCACTTCTTCATCTGTCGACAAGACGGGAAATAGCCCATTGATTGGACTTTGATATCGCAGTAGCTGCCTCTTTACTGCAATATATAAACAAAAATAATAGAACCCGGTGTGGATCTAGGGCTTCATAAGGATTACCTTGCCTTCCAGTAGCTATGCTCAGTTAGTAGCCTACTGATATATAAACTAGCCTTCATCAATATAATAAATAATATAGCCTACCCGTATATCGAACTGTTTTTTTTTTATTTCATGGGCTAATTAATTACAAAGTTAGATTTTACAATTTTCTTTCCACACTTTTATTGACAAACAACCAATGAATCAAACGGTGGAAACAACACAATTCAAGGGCCAATTTTTTTCCTTGCTTGGATACAAATTTATAATACATAACTTACTGTCAATTTGCTGCTGCAACTTGATTCTCAGACTGCTCATTAATTAGACTGAGCTTACTTACCAATGCCATAATAAATATCTAGCTGACGAACCGTTTCTTCATAGTTTATTTTTGAGCTCATGATTCGATCGTTGCTTCTTCCTCAGTGCTTGACGAGACTCAGGCTGTAAATACAAACAAACCATACGCCACTATTACAAAGATCTGTCTACATAACGAACGGTCATACCTAATTAGGCACAGCTTAAGTTCGGTGCACAATAGCCGCTGGAAAGAAGTTCTGGTAACGGAAACATTTACCTACAAAGATTTAACATTGCCCATTAGTAAGTGCCGTTTACGCGAGCGGTTTTTAAGCGCGTGGGAAATTTACCGCACGGTTCCAAACAGCCAAGATTCGTTGTGGTAGGCCTAGGCGGAGCTTTCAGAGAGGGTGGTTCGGAACCGAACGGTAAATTGGCACGCGGGCAGTTGAGAACACGAATGTAAACAAATAAACAATACATTTCTCATTCGTGTTGTCGACTAGGTCTAGCCTAGGTTATGTATATGTAGATACCTAGGCCTAGCTAGGGCTAGCCCCCAAGGGCTGAAAAAGGCTAGGCCCTAGGCCTAGGCCTAGGGCCTAGTTCTTCTAAGAAACTTGGTCTGGCTAAACACTTCCCAGGCTAGGCCTAGCAGAACACTTAACTAGCCTAAACCACATCAATTTGAGTGCAAATTTTGGTCATAATACGTAGTAGACCCTAGGGCTTCTAGTAGCTATGGCCTAGACCCGTTTCAAGTTCATGTCAAGGAGTCTAGGGCCTAGGCTAGGCCTAGGCCTAGGCCTGCATGCCCCACTGTGTTGCGACATAATTCTGACAGCAATTACAAGTACTTACAACAACGATATTTAGCTACTTTTTTTACGAAATCACGACCATTTGATCTATTATGTTGTTCCATAAACGATGAGAAACTGTGAGATTGTAAAAATGTACCATTATTTTTGGATTTTTGGCACTCTAGCCACTTTCTGATGCGATCATCTAAAGATAGAGGTCACTGCATGCAGCATCAGCTGGCCAGTTGAGGTTATGGACGACAAACTCCAGTGTATAGATTGTCATGGTCTTTCGGAGTAAGAAATAGATAAATATTCATCTATAAGCACCAAAAGCGTAATTTAAAAGCATTACAAATACATATTCAACAGATCAAAGTTTTCGGTTTTCTGCTTCCCGCATTATTTTCAAATGGCCTGTTGTCAGCCATTTGCAAAGTCGATTGAGAAGTTCTCCCCGATGGAGAAACTTCTTTATCGGCCAAACTGCGATCTACCGTTCACGCACAGAATGCGCTAGGTTGTCAAAATGCGCGCAAAAATTTGAAATTAAATGAAGAAAGTACAATATTATAATATTATCCACGAATAATAAATGGCGAAATGAAAGATAATAAAATCCTAGAAGGCCTGTTCTAAATAAAGGCCAAATTCTAACGTTACTGTAGCATTTCATGAGCTTTCGAATCAATTACTTTTTAAAACGACGCCTTTATTCACGAAGTGTTCTTATCCGAGCAATCGGAACTATTACAATTTCATTTTTTATTGTAAAGAACAGTGATAAGGCCTCCTATAATAAAAGCATACATTACTCAGATCAAATTAGCGACTAGATGAGTGGGGGGAGGGGGGAGTCAGAGAGTAGAGTGGGGGGATCAATTACCCCCTCCCCCATTATTGTTTGCAAATCGTATTTGTAAGCCAACTTGCACAGTCACGTCGATGTGCCCGTAGAAGAAAGACTAACTAGAGGAGTGGAGGGGGGGGTCAATTACCCCCTCCCCCTCCTTTTACGCGCGCCTTATCGGCGAGCATGTGTCTTATCACAGTCGGCGTAATAGGTCCCAAGGTCACTCGAGAATGTGTCAGTGCGAATCAAAGCTTCTAATATCGACTGCGAGAGTATTCTCGCTGTGTACAGTGTAAGACAACGGGTGGGGGAGGGGGGGTGACAGTAGTGTAGGGGGCGGGGGGGGAGGGGGAGGCGATGATCGGAGATGCGCCATTCGCCCGTGTTTACTCACAAGGTAAGGTACACTTCTATCTATTCTATGTGTGGCCATCTGTCACCGTTTTATCTATATGTTATATATCTTGTCTTGTCTGTTTTTATAGGAAAATTTATTTCTAATTACAATATCGGGTTTACACAAAATTTAAAACTGTAAAACATACTAGTTTGAACAAGGTATACTGTCAATGTATTATGTTTTATATTGATTGCCTTGCGTACACGGACCAACAAGCATATATGGCGGGTATGAATAAATTAATGTTTAAGTGCGTCCGGTTACCACGTACTTGTTTATAGTATGCAGTTATGAAATAAAATTATTTTGAACACTTCATTTCATTTATTTATATCTATATGTTATATCGCTTGTCTTGTCTGTGTTTATATAAAAATATATTTGTAATTACAATATTGGTTTTAAACAATGTTTAAAACTGTAATGCATACAAGTTTGAACAAGGTATACTGTCAATTTATTACGTTTTACAATTACCTTGCAGTACGCTGACCAACAAGCATATATGGCGGGTATGAATAAATTAATGTTTAAGTGTCCGGTTACCACGTAGGCCTACTTGTTTGTAGTATGTAGTTATGAAAAAAAATAATTTTGAACATTTCATTTCATTTCATTTCATTTCATTTCATTTCATTTCATTTCATTTCATTTCATTTCATTTCATTTCATTTCATTTCATTTCATTTCATTTCATTTCATTTACTTGTGTACTTGAGATCATACAAGGATGATATTGTACATTTTATTCTCTATCATACAATACAATACAATATTATAATTATAATTTTACACTGTAATACATATTCCTTA
>OX246747.1:31481598-31555089 GCA_945910005.1 Isoperla grammatica
ATTTATCATTTCAAAGACCAAACGACATTTGCACTGGAAGAGCCGGTAAAGAACTCGCTATTTAGATAATAACAATTTCATAAAATTATTATGCAAAGTTCGAAATCAATATAGTACTCGTCGGTCGTAGTCGTAGTATAACCGCAGTTACTATTATAAGCCCGTGGTGCCACTTGAAAGGGTGAGATCGATTTAGGATATTTAACTTTTGTTGTTGTTGTTGTTGTTGTTGTTGTTGTTGTTGTTGTTGTTGTTGTTGTTGTTGTTGTTGTTGTTGTTGTTGTTGTTGTTGTTTTTGCCCTGCAGGCGGAGAAGAAGGGAGCAACGGCGACGGAGTACGGACTAGTCTTCGGGATCTACGAGCTGGCATCGTTCATCAGCTGTCCCATACTGGGGAAATACGTGAGTTAGACACAACACCTGTGTGTCATACTGGGGAAATACGTGAGTTTGACACAACAGCTGTCCCATACTGGGGAAATACGTGAGTTAGACACTACAGCTGTCCCATACTGGGGAAATACGTGAGTTAGACACAACAGCTGTCCCATACTGGGGAAATACGTGAGTTAGACACAACAGTTGTCCCATACTGGGGAAATACGTGAGTTAGACACAACAGCTGTCCCGTACTGGGGAAATACGTGAGTTAGACACAACAGCTGTCCCGTACAGGGGGAAATACGTGAGTTAGACACAACAGCTGTCCCATTCTGGGGAAATACGTGAGTAAGGGTCAACAGCTGTCCCGTACTGGGGAAATACGTGAGTTAGACACAACAGCTGTCCCAAACTGGGGAAATACGTGAGTTAGACACAACAGCTGTCCCATACTGGGGAAATACGTGAGTTAGACACAACAGCTGTCCCATACTGGGGAAATACGTGAGTTAGACACAACAGCTGTCCCATACTGGGGAAATACGTGAGTTTGACACAACAGCTGTCCCATACTGGGGAAATACGTGAGTTAGACACAACAGCTGTCCCATACTGGAGAAATACGTGAGTTAGACACAACAGCTGTCCCATACTAGGGAAATACGTGCGTTAGACACAACAGCTGTCCCATACTGGGGAAATACGTGAGTAAGACACAACAGCTGTCCTATACTGGGGAAATACGTGAGTTAGACACAACAGCTGTCCCAAATACGTGAGTTAGACACAACAGCTGTCCCATACTGGAGAAATACGTGAGTTAGACACTACAGCTGTCCCAAATACGTGAGTTAGACACAACAGCTGTCCCAAACTGGGGAAATACGTGAGTTTGACACAACAGCTGCCCCGTACTGGGGAAATACGTGAGTTAGACACAACAGCTGTCCCATACTGGGGAATTTTCGTGAGTTAAGAGTCATCAACTGCCACAATGCAATTCAATATTATGTCAGTAAAATATACAAATATTCTTTTCCGAACAATCACGGTTTATTTTCAAATAGGTATGTAGATAGGTAGGTAGGTAGGTACCTAGTCTTCTTGTCTCAATGAAGATGATAATAATTTTTGGGTTTTACGCCCCATATTTTTGAAACTTTGACTAATCGAGACGATGAGTGGGTGAATTAATATGAAAAAGAAGATGAAAAATCACCACCGCAATGTCCGAATCAGATCCATTGCACAATGCGGGGGTCGTCATAAGGGAAGTCCAGCAAGGAAGGCCGCAGGGCCATGTGTGAGGAGAAATATTCAGTGGGACAGTGGAAGGAAAGGCTCTCCTTTCGTCGCCTCGTACGATTAGCAGAGTCACTCTGGGTCTATTCTTTCCCGGGCCCAGACGGGTTATAACTTCAATCAATCGTGAAGAAAGTAATGGACTTCTCTATAGCTTGATTAGTTTATATTGTTATAGTTGAGAAACTGTAAGAATGACGGCCCCCTCCTTAAACCACTCCACTGCTACCCGACCCCCCCTCAACTCTGTGAAACAACAAACTTACAACTGAAACAAACTGATTTTCAGTTCGTATTTCATTTTGTCAGGTTGTCCCGCAGTTGAGGGGGGTCGGGTAGCTGTGGAGGGGATATAGAGGGGGCCGCATTCTTACAATTTCTCAACTTTACTTCCTAATGATTGTTTGTTCTCATTTATTGTATTTTGCTTCGTACTTCGTTTATTTTCATTCTTACTACATTTGCACACCGTACCGTAATCGCCTTTTTATTATGTGTATATATCTTTGCCTACACGCCCAGTTGTTTTTATTCTACATAATACTTTCTAAATAATCTTTTATCACTGTGAATAGGGTAGGTATTAACACTTTTTCTTTCATACTACATTTGCATCGTAATTGTCTTATATTATTTGTTTATCTTTGCTTTTACGCCCAGTTGTTTTTATTCTACATAACACTTTCTAAATAATCGTTTATCACTGTGATTAGGTTAGGTATTAACAATTTTTCTTTCATACTTCATTTGCACCGTAATCGTTTTTTATTATTTGTATATCTTTCTCTATACGCCATTTTGTTTTTATTCTACATAACACTTTCTAAATAATCTTTTATAGCTGTGAGCACGCACGAATATAATTGGAGTATATAGGTTAGTCACGCTTGGCGGTAAAATTAATGATAAGTGATAACACCTACGATTATTTACTCAACGTATAGAGTATTTGCGTTAAGATTTGCACCTTTAACAATGTGCCATTTTAATTCCTAAAGCCTCAAACAAATAGTATGGAGTTTTATAACGGCTTATAGAGTACTGATCAAACATTGCCAAATGCCAGAAGACTGTTCTAGACCAGGTTTATGTGTAGCATAGGAAGAGGGTAATGTCTCAATATGTTCTAGATATTTGTGAAAAAAAAACGATGATTTTGCACGAATCGTAAACATAAAAAATATTTAATTTTCGAGAGCACCCATGCTCTCTTCGTCAGACGCGAAGGTACTGGGTCTGATGAAGAGAGCGGGGGCTTTCGAAACTAAACGCACTTTTGTAAGTGTGTGTTTGGTAAGGCTTAGGTGACTCTGCCAGTCGTGAGGCGACAAAAGGAGATCCTTTTCCTTTCCTCGCAACTGCCCCACTTAAGATTCAACCTCCCACTTGGCCCTGGTCTCTCTTGCTAGACTCCGCTTATGACGACCCCCGCGATGTACAGTTGGTTCGTGGCTTAGTTGAGAACAAGAAAATCAGTCGATCTTTCGTCGATCATTGGCATTTCACAAAATTAATGATGTACACCCCCACTACCTGGCTAGCACAAACATGAGACGAAATCCCCGAATTCATTACCAGAAGCCATAACAGAAGCTCAACCATGCGCCCATTTCTTGGAAACACAACATCTAGTCAAATAATAGGCGTCCACACAACAAACAAACGATTACATTTGATTACTTTTTGCCAGTTCGGACAGGAAACTGGGGCCGCACTAGGGCTGTACAAACCACTTATTATAAGTGCAGTGAAAAAAATGCCCTGCGGCGTTCTCAGCTTTGCCACGGACCCAGTTTATAATGGATTGATTCGGAAGACGTCATACAACCTATAGCTGTCGAGTACGTCGTTAAACAACAAATAACCCAAAATATATCACATTTGGTCGCTTGCAACGCAGAAACCTACAAGTGCATTGCAGTAATTGACCGACATGGTAACAAATGTATTTTCTTGTTCTTTCAGATGGGTTTTCTGGGCGCTGGGTTTGTGCTGAAATGCGGAATACTTCTAACAGGCTCCAGCACTGTCGCTTTCGGGTGAGTTAGTGCCAAAGTCGTCGTACAACAACTTCGGTAATGCTTTCGTCATCAATCAATGACGTGTTTACGGTCTCGGCCAACCCGAGCAGGTATTTGAATTAGCCACGGCTGCTGGTTGGCTGCCGCTCACCCACCCGTGACGGAAGCATTACCGAAGTTGTAGTACGACGACTATAGGACCTGAAATATAGTATTGTAGAGAGATTGATTTTTCAAGAAGGGTCATTTTTAGCGTATGGTATTGTGATTCGTTGTCTGTGAACAAACCTACCAATAATTCTCAAGCAAATAATTGGCACCATCACGAGTACAATTTAAAAAAATTAGTATACACCAATTAAGTAGAAAAAATTATCTGAGATTATAATAATGAAAACGCAATTTTCATGATATTTATAAAATGATTTCGTAACAGATTAGATGCATTCTGGTGGCGAGATAATTAACTATTATGAAGAGGAGTTAATACCCACATTATACACGGTTCAATACTTTCGTCAAACTTATTGAATTCAAGGACAAAAAAGCATCAATTAGAAGCTACATTGTTGTAGATTTTAACAAACTGTTTTCGATTCGCTTTTGTTCTTGAATTCAATAAGTTTGATGAAAGTATTGAGTCGTGTAATGTCGGCATTACAGCTGACAATTATAGATCATTGTTGGTTTATTGTTCAATCATCAATGGCGCAGATAAGGAGGCTGCTTAGCAGGGCTATTTATTCAGTATTCTGTTAGAGCAACCCCAACAATGAACAATTGACAGCTTATCTACTCGTAACAGGTGTCTTGCCACCAGGAGCCTCATTCCAGCTCTGCAAACTTAACCCCGGTGTTAGTCAATAGCCAATCAGGAGTCAGCAATTGAGACACCGATTGAAGGAAGGCATTGTTAAAAAAACGAGACAAAATAAAAACAATATCAAACAAAAACAGTCCAATAACCTCAAAACGTTGACAAAATACTCAATAAAACTACATTTGTATATATGTAGGACCTATATAATGTACTATAAAAATACACAAAATTGTTTATAAACTTCAATAAACACATAAAGTAACGTAGCCATGAAATAGGATATCCTCAATTAAGAATTGAAATGTGACATTTGTGAAACTATACACACGGGAATTGACAAAATAGCGGCATTTCAAAGTATTGTTGAGATAACTCATCAGTCAGGGTCATATTTGGCTCCGAATTATGCAGGGAAGCCTGTGTGGGAGTTATCCCCGGGGTCATTTTAACATGGGGTTAGCGAGAGTTAAGGAGAAGGAGTTAAACAAAATGTACAGGAATGAGGTCCCAGAATGCATCTAGTCTATTTTAAGTGGTCACTTGTCCCTTGTGTGTGCCCGCCCAGGTTGCTGGATCTCATCGGTGGTCACTGGTGGTTCATCGGACTCTCCTTCGTCATCAGAGTCGTCGAGGCCGTCGGCGTCTCCGCCATTGTGACGGCCTCCATGTCCATCGTAGTGGTCGTCTTCGCTGACTCGTTCGCGCGAGTCTTCGTGAGTATAAAGTTGCCGTCACCTAAAGAGTTCATTCGAGTTCTGCTAAATGCCTTCCCCTCTTACCCCCACCAGTGCCCACGCACGGACGAAGAGAGGCAGTGAAAGATCTAATCTCTATAATAGACCGTCGAGGTGTCAACCAAAGCTGTCAACGATCTTCCAATTAAATAAGCCAAGTTCCTTTATTCTAAGTACATTTAATTCTATCATTGTTAATTTTACGTAGATCTTTCACTGCCTCTCTTTGTCCGTGCGCGGGCACTGGTGGGGGTGGGTATAGAAAGGCATTTCGCAGAACTCGGATGAACTCTTGAGGTGACGGCAGTGTTGGGGCAGTTCTTTTTTTAAATGAACTTTCTAAAAGTTAGTTCACAGCTCAAATAATGAACTTAAATAAAGTTCAAGTTCTTTTCAAAACCTAAAATTTTGAAAAGTTCAAGTTCGTCTAAAATATGAACTAAGTTCTTTTAAAAGTTCTTTTGTGAAAAAGTGTCACCACATTGTATTAACAGTCATGCGAATAATCGATTGCCTTGTATGGCTTAAATAGGAAGAAAAACATGCATGTTAAGGTAAGATATTGAATGCTGGCATTAGGTGTCTGATGTAGGGCTATAGGCGCCTTCCATTGTAGAAATAAAAAACTTAAGAACTTCAAGGAAGGATAATTGTATTGTTGTTTCAGTTTATATTATTACAGACATGTGAAAATAGCGATTAGTGTATCGATTAATTAGTGATAGTGATTGGGCACTTGCACTTGCAGACCCACTTATCTCGACCGAGTGATCTAACATCTTGTGGTGGGTAGAGTTCGAACGGCCAGACTTGAATGTAATTCTACTCCATGAATGGTGGCCGGTAGCTTTTTAAAATCAGCTGAAGGAGAACCGAAAACGATTCGCGTGTTCCTCGACGGCGCGTTGACAGATGCTCAATCATCGAACAGAATGAACTTTCAAAAGAACTTTCTAAAATTGAAAAGTTCGTTCTCAAAAAGAACTTTTGAAAGTTCAAGTTCACTCATTTGAAAAAAGAGTAAGTTCGTTGGAAAGTTCACAAAAAAAGAACGCGTTCTCGGGAACGCGTTCTTTTTAAAAGTTCTCGCCCCAACACTGGGTGACGGCCACTTTACTTTATTTATTTTATTGAAACTAAGACCAGTGTAGGGCACAATGCCCTCTTTAGCCTGATGAGTGATGATTGACGAATGATAATGAGGAAGCTTTATACCGGCACGTAGCCTACTCCTGTCGAAAAGTACCATTGGCTTCACGTCCCATCTGAAAGGACGGTGTAACTTTGACCAGTCATACAGGTTCCTCCACTAACCTGGACTGCCGAGCAGTTGACGAGAAGAACGAAGCTGTTACACAAGCTTTCGAACCCTCCAATCTGCTCTAACCAACGGTAACTAGTGTTTCAGAGGAGAGTGGTCACCCATCCACCTCATCATTGGGTTTAAAATTTTAAACCCAATGACCTCATGGCCTAGCCCGAGTTGTTCCAAGACTGCCTTACGGATGCTTTCGTCACAGGCGAGCGAGGGGCTCGTAGCCAATCAGCGATCGGTATTTGCGCGGGTGTGTCTCGGGCGGTTCGCTGGTTGGCTACGAGTGCCTCGACTGTGAGAGATCAACTGTAAGGTAGTCTTGGGGCGAGTATTCTCTGTGATTCACCCGACTACTTGTATTTGTTCACACTGCGATATAACAGCAGTTAAGTTAACAGTGGTTAAGGCTGTAATTTAGAACTTCCACTTAGACTGCGGAACTCCCGATTTGTCTGTTAAAATTGCTTTAAAATGTATTTAAATTGCCCAAATGTAAATCCAAATTAGTTATCCTATATAGAGAATTGAATGTTCTTTCTTATGAACAGCTTTTAATTCCAATTAATATTTCCGTTTTGCAGATTGTCTTGATTAGGTGTGGTAGGTATCCAGCAACATTACATTACAAAAGATAATTTAGAACATCTGAAAAACGGATACATAGATTCTAGCAAAGCAACATTTATAACAAAGAGCACTAAATTCTTTACAGGATGACATATTTCGATTTAAATTTGGGACAATTTAAATACATTTTAAAGCAACTTTTACAAACCGAAATCGGGTGTTCCACAGACTAAGTGGACTCTAAAAAGATTTATGACATGACTGATTGATCAGTGATCATGCTGTGTTTTATGTTCTAGACGGCGCTTGAGATCCTGCAAGGTTTGGGCTACATGGTGGGCCCCACGATTGGAGGATATCTTTTTGGGGTAAGCTAAACTAGTCCCAACGAAAGTATTCGCATACCGATCTCAGGTCATTGTCTACTGCCCCTGTCAACCGAAATCAACAACAGATACCTGTGGCGTTCTTTTACACATTCGTAAATGCATGCGGTTCGGCTTAGTCGAGGGCACAGGCGGTTTGGCCACACCCACCGTTACAGGTAACCAACGGAAGGTCTTAAATTGTCCTCAGTGGACCTGTTTAGTTTATAGACGGTAGGAATTAGCGAGGTAGAACAATTAAGTTGTTACCTTGGACTCGGCTGTGTCGTAAGCATCAGAATACTTTCGTTGGGGCAACTATACCATAGACTCGGCTATATCGTAAGTCAAATCCCGCTTCAGGCAGAAGTTTTAAACTTTTAATATGGATTCAATTCCATAATTCCTTGTCTTAGGAATAAGTAAATGGTGTATTTGGAGCCGTCCTAGGAACGAAGCACTCAATAAATTCAAAGTTGTTCTGAATCGGCCTTGTTGATTCAGCCTTGTGTTCGCACTGTCAAAATTAATCACTGATTCACATATTTTACATATCGATCTTTGATTGGTTATCGCTCACTCGTTGATGGTGTTCGGAGCCTACAGAGTTGGTTTAGTCGCTTTAAATTAAAGTCTCACACTGAAAATCAGTCTTGTTACTAAGTGGGTATACTCTAAATTATAATATGAATTTATTTATTAATTTTGTATTTATTTATTTATGGGACAGGTTTTAGTAGACTCAATCACTTTGAGTCACGTTTCTCTTCATGTTGCAGGTTTAAATTTTAAGTCCCCCACTGAAAATGAGTCTTTACTAAGTGGGTGTAGACTCTAAAATATAATAAGAATTTACTTATTAATTTTTTATTTATTTATTTATTTATGGGGCAGGTTTTAGCAGACTACATCACTTTGAGTCACGTTTCTCTTCATGTTCCAGGTCGGAGGGTTCATGCTCCCGTTCCTCGCTGTGGGGATCTTCGTTCTGGCTTGTGGAGTCTTTATCCTCTGCTCGCTGCCCAATGTCGATCAAGACAAAAGCTCGGCCGCTCACAGTAGGTTGATAGTATTATACTAAATACTTGGCCAAAGATTACTTTACATATGCTTTCGTCACAGGCGAGGCACTCGTAGCCAACCAGCGAACCGCCTGAGACACACCCGTGCAAATACCGATCGCTGATTGGCTACGCGAGTGTTTCGCCTGTGACGAAAGCATTGGCTACGATTACGAACCCGTCGCCTGTGACGAAAGCATGTGTAAGGTAGTCTTGGGACAACTATAGTCGCCGTACATCTTCGGTAATGCTTCCGTCACGGGTGGGTGAGCGGCAGCCAACCAGCGGCCGTGGCTAATCCAAATACCTGCTCGGGTTGGCCGAGAGCGTAAACACGTCATTGATTGATGACGAAAGCATTACCGAAGTTGTTGTACGGTGACTTTAATACTTTGAACTAGGTATGTTGGGTATGTGTGCTATATAACTGTGTTGTGGTTGTTGACAGCTCAGATCACTTCTGTGCTCAAAGTACTTCCGGTTCTACTGGACGCTTCCTGTTTGATGGTAGAAGCCATGAGCATTGGGTTCCTGGCAGCCACACTCGAACCCCATCTACGACAGGTGAGTTAATTGCACGCTTTGTTGTAGCTTGGCTGTACTTTGCGAAATACCCAATTTTGATTTAGTTCCATTACTTCTTGTCGTAGGAATAAGTAAACGGTGACTTTGGAGCCGTCCTAGCAACGAAGCACTCTGTAAATTCAAAGTTGTTCTGAATCTGCCTTGTTGATTCTGCCATTGGTCCGCGGGTGTTCGCCCTGTCCAATCACTGATTCATATAATATGTTTCGTATTTGAAATATCGATCTTTGATTGGTTATCGCTCACTCGTCGATGGTGTTCGGAGCCTACAGGGTTGGTTTAGTTGCTTTAAATTAAAGTCCCCCACTGAAAATCAGTTTCGTTACTGAGTGGGTAGACTCTAAATGTGAATTTATTTTATTTATTTATTTATGTATTTCAGTTCCTGCTCAGTCCTGCAGCCTTGGGTGCCATGTTTATCATCAGTGGCGTAGTCTACACCTTTGTAGCGCCACTGGTGGGAATTCTTTGCGACAAAAACTTCAACACGAAGAAAATGATCATGTTCGGAAGTTTTCTTACGATAATAAGCATGATGCTGATTGGCCCAATGCCGTTTACACCCCTCGATACGTAAGTATAGTGCAGTGTGTATGAAATTGAGTCGAAATTAACAGGGAAGGATACCTCTACGTCAAAAACCGCACACAATTTTCATTTTTAAATTATATCTCAAGAATGGACTTCGAAATCGAAAATCTGAATCAACGGCGCACTGTGGTTTAGTAAGCCCTATAGATACTGAATGCACTAAATTGTCTTACATTATAGTCAGTATATTTTTTATTTCTAATTAATTTAATTACTAATTATCGATTTAATAATCAAATAACTACGCTAATGGTTATAATATTTTATTTAGTCTGTAGGGCTTACCAAAACACAGTACGCTGTTGCTTTAGATTTCCGATTTTCTGTTGCAATCTTGAGATACAATATACCATTTCAAAAACTATCTAGGACCCTTCGTATGATTATCATCACGGTCCTCTAAATCGTTATTAGCAACAATGAACAACAATTAAAAACATACAATCAAGGTTAGTAGATGGTGATCTTGTATGCATCAATGAACCTTGATCTAACATTTGAAAACTGATTTTTAGTTGTTTTTGAAGATTTAGGAGAGCGTGACGAAACTCATACAAGGCACCGAGATTGGCCACTGATGGCGCTAGTGAAAACGAATGAAGCGCTCCAAGTGGCAAAGTCGCGCAACAACCTGCTGAAGCAGCGTCGTTCTTCCTACGTCAATAAAGGGAAATTGTGAAAATTGTTTAATTAAATATGGGTTTTAAAATTTTCGCGCAGATTATGAATCCCATCAGTAAATCTTAAAAAGGCAAGCCACCATTTTAATCAGGACACGTTTTAGACGTAAAAACAACAAATAACACACAACAAAAACAAAACAAGACAATAAAAGCCAAAACAAAAACACAAAACAAAACAACAATACAAAATAAATACACATCAACAATAAAAACGAAACAAACGCCAAACAAAAAACAAGATATATCACAATAATATCCAGCACTATTTTCAACCGCGGAATGAAATCTTCAGCAGTTTGTTGCTAAATTTGGCCACATACAGCGCTGTATGTACTAACACACGGTGCCTTAGTGGTCTATTAAAAAATGAAAATTGTCTGTGCGGTTTTTGATGTAGAGGTACACTTCGCTCTTAATTACGACCCCTGAATATGAACCAATGTGCCTCTTCTGTTTCAGATCGCTATGGATGGTGGGTGTTGGATTGGTGTTCGACGGTCTAGGTCTCTCCTTCATGTTTGTACCCGCCTTCGTTGACGCCATTAACTCGGCCATGTGAGTAGGAGTAATAATTAGCAAATTGATGATTGATTAATGGGGCAAGCGGAGTTCACACACATTAGCTAACGATAAGGAATAGTGACTAAGAGCTAGCGCCTAGACGTTCCGGTTTACACGCAGGAATTAGAATAACGAATTCGAATGTCTTTGATCTTCAAGAAAAGGATAGGCCTACGGGAAGGCCTATCTTATTAATAATAATCACTAATACTATTAATAATAACTTTAGCTTATATGACATCAGTAGTTTTTATTAGATTGGTTTTCGCAAAAATACATCCTAGCTTCTGATTGGATGGACCTGATTCTGGAAAAGGATATGGCTGGAAGTTAAAAGTTAGTTAACGTTTCTTAGCCATAGCGCTAGTCGTTAGCCATGTCGTGTCGTGTGAACGCCTACACGCATTTCCGTATGTTCAACTTCCAGCCATAATCCTTAGCAAAGTGTGTGAATCGGTCTTTAACGTCTCATATTTGTGCAACAATGGCTAATCGAGACGATGAGCGGGTGATAATGAAGATGAGAAAGATGATGAAGAATAAAGCGGTTAAAGCCACATCCGAATAACACCCATTGTACGTAGCGTGGCGTGGGTCGTCATACGGGAGTCCAGCAAGGGAGGGCAGGGCCAAGTGGGAGGAGAAATATTCAATATGACAGTAGGCGGGAAAGAGACAGGGTCTCCTTTCGTCGCCTCTTACGACTAACAGAGTCACTCTGGGCCTATTCTTCCCCGGGCCCAGACGGGCATAAGAAAATCAAATAATAATGATTTATATATGAATATGACAGAAAAATAGCAAAAATAATGGAATTGAAAAGGGGAAAGAGAAAAGGGAAAAAGGCAAAGAAAAGGGGAAAAAAAGAAATTGAATATCGAAGAAGGAAAATAACAATAAGTTGGGTTTACACACTTATTTAAGAATGGTTAACAAAGTTGAATCAATTGCATCATGGCGTTCACATAGAACTTCCTAAGATTGAAGATTTATGAGCTAAGAAAAATATAACAACGTTAACCCAACCAATGAGAGGCGACGTTTTATAAATTCGACCAATGATAGCGATCCTAAGGAAAACAGTTAGGAAAATAGGCGGAATTTGCAGAGTCGAGTTAAGTATGTGATTTGTTTATGGTTGCTATGGAGTTTGTTCTTCTTATGAAACATAGAGTGTAATACTGTAAAACAATTCCATAGCAACAAATCCTGTACTTAACTTGACAGTTGTCTGTGCATACCACCCTAAGAACAGAATCTATCTTAGGGAAGTGTGTAAACCGACCTTTAGTGAAAGAAAATAGACGACCTTTGCGCTAACTTCTAATATGGATTAAATTCCATCACTTCTAGTCTTGGGAATAAGTAAACGGTGACTTTGGAGCCGCCCTAGCAACGAAGCACCCAATAAATTCCAAGATGTTCTGAATCGACCTTGTTGATTCTGACATTTGTCCGCAGGTGTTCGCGGTCCAATCACTGATTCATATAATATGTTTCGTATTTAAAATATCGATCTTTGATTGGTTATCGTCACTTATCGCTCACTCGTCGATGGTGTTCGGAACCTACAGAGTTGGTTTAGTCGCTTTAAATTAAAGTCCCCCACTGGAAATCAGTTTCGTTATACTGAGTGGGTAGACTCTAAATGTGAATTTATGCATTTATTTTTATTTAATACTATAATGCTAAACGTATATTATCGCTTCTGATTTCTAGTAAGTACGGCCACCCCAATGACATAAACACCTACGCCATAGTGTCTGGAATCTACGGTTCATCGTTTGCCCTGGGTGCCTTCATTGGGCCCTCAGTAGCCGGGTTCCTGTATGACACAGTAGGGTTCAGACAAGGGTCACTCTTCATTGTTGCAGTACATGGTCTCTTGGTGAGTATTCTAAAAATGAATAGGAATATTTAATTTAATAAATAAAAATAATACAAATAAAAAAATATATAAAAATAATAATAAAATAAAATAAAATAAAAAATAAGTAAACAAGTATATAAGTATATAAGTTTATAAGTTTATAAGTATAAGTATATAAATTTATAAGTATATAAGTACATAAGTTTATATAAGTTAATAAGTATATAAGTGTATAAATATGTAAATTAAAATTAAAAACAAGACGGGTTATTCCGCCACGTCGTTGACACTTACTTGGCATGTCAACGTTGTCCGGACAACGTCGTCAGGACAACGTCGTCAGGACAACGTCGTCAGGACAACGTCGTCAGGAAACGTCGACATGCCAAGTAAGTGTCAACGACGTGGCGGAATAACCCGTCTTGTTTTTAATTTTAATAACTCGGGCCACGAAAGCTTAAGTGTTTTAAAATATATAAATATATTAATATATAAATAAATAAATAACTAAATAAGTAAATAAAGTGGATTTTGTACAGTGCAATGCAGTTGAACCGGCACTCATTGTTTTATAATATTCTTTGATACACTATGACCAACGGTTTACCCGCAGTCGCTTAGCGGTTATACCAACAGTCAAACAGAGTAACAAGCAAAAAATTTAAAAATATGTATTTGTTATTTTATTTATTTATTTTATTGTAATTAGGGCCAGTGTAGGGCACAATGCCCTCTTTAGCCTGATGAGTGATGATTGATGAATGATAATGAGGAAGGGAGGAGGGGAAGCCTGGTACCGGCACGTAGCCTACTCCTGTCGAAAAGTACCAAGGGGACCATCGGCTTTACGTCCCATCCGAAAGGACGGTGTAACTTTGACCAGTCATATAGGTTCCTCCACTAACCTGTGTTACACCCGTATTTGACGGGAACAATACATGTTGACCTGCATGGCCGGGCAAAGCATCTAATCGGGGTGGGCGTGGGTTGTTTTCCTCAAGAGTGGAGAATGGGTAGGATGGGCGCCACGTAATTGAGTTTGTTGAAGGAAACCAATCACGAACAAAATCCTTCTCAATATTTTGATATTGAATATTAATATATTGTACCAAGATTTTAAGATAATATAATATAAACATAAACAACATAAACAACAAATTTTCTTGTGGTTGCACGGTAAAGTTCACTTTCACCCAGATAATAGTAATCATGTGTATACCATTGAATAATTGACTAAGTTATGTACATTAATAATTATAGTATCGATCTTTTTGCTAATATCTATCTTGATTGTAACTGTTATTGTCTGGCTATAGATGTGACGTATCGTACTGTTGTTTACACTCGACGCGGTGACGCGCGAGTATGTGTATTGTAGGGGAGGGCTAGTTCGTCTGCTAGAAGAAGTGCTCTTCTTCTGATACTTAGCACTGAAACCAAAAAAAACGGGCGTTTCAGTGTTGGGCCATTTCTTCTACACGCCAAACTTTAATAGTCTATAAATGGGCGACAGATCTTACCTTCTATCAATGATTCGTGGAATGAACGGCGGCTGTATTGACGTGGAAACTTCTCAAATTGCTCCGATATATTTTATCGATCACAGGTAAACGAAAGTAATTCACCAAAAGTTCGAATATACTCCTATTTTACACTGGTATAATTTTGAGTCCTCGTATAAGCCTTTGCGTAGATCGCCGCTCCACCGCGATCTGTCCTCGTGGTCGTTGGTCTGTCGAGAGAGTGACTGCTGACTGACTGGTTCCTCCCCTCGATTCGCTCTTATCAGTGTTGACGTGTAATTCATGTATAGTTCGAGGCTGGTAATTTTAAGTACACTTTGTGGCGCAAACCCTGGCGTCACACTCCCTCCTTACGTCTATAAAGTTTGGGGTGTATATATATATATATATTCTGGTAGATTAATCTGGGTTCGGTTTGAGATCTTGAACGTGCCAATATCCTATACTTCTATTCTTGCTGTTTTCTAATTCATATACTAATGGTGATAGTTTCTTCACTATGGTAAAAGGTCCAATGAATTTTGGTGCTAATTTAGCGTTGAATTTGTCCGGGGCGTTTGACTGGGCGAAGTTGCGTTTGTACACCTTCTGTCCAACACTATACTGCACTGGTCTGCGGCGAAGGTTATATCGTTTGGCGCTTTGCTCGTAGGCATGCTGAAGACGTTTATTTACTTCTTGGTACACTTCTTTTAAAGTCTTTGCTTTTTGGTTTATTTCGGATCTTGATGCTATTTCCGGTACCTCTTCTTCCGTGGCGGATATTGTTCCATATACCTTTCCTGAAATATGTATTTCTCTGGCGAAGTTAAGATACGCAGGGGTGTAGCCTGTCACCTCATGTGTTGCGGTCCGAAGTGCGTAACCTAATTTTGCCAAATGGGCATCCCACTTAGTATGCTTTTCTTCAACATATGACGCAATCATGGTTTTGATTACTCGGTTGATTCGTTCAGTTGGGTTCACTTGGGGATGGTATTTGATGTTTCTACCGTAGAAATATGGAATTTAGACGTACAGTATGCAAGGTCTGGTTCGAGTGGCGGTATCTTTTTATTGGTGACTGGTCTTTGAAATCGCTCAACCAAAAGTTTTCCTCGCTCTAGCTGACGGCATACCTCTAGCAGATCATAAATTGATTCTATTTTCTGTAGGGCCAAACGATCTATAAAATATGGATCAATATTTTTTCTCAAAATTTTAAGTTTGTCCGCTTCCTCAACTCTTCCTGGTAAACGTGCAAATAAATTTTCCATGGTTGCTAAATATAAGCCAATTCGTTCATCTGGACCTTGTGTCCTTACTCGTATTTCGTCCCATAACTGTTCTTCATAGTCAGGTGGTTGAAATTCTTTTCTTAAAGAAATTAGAAGTTCATCCCAATCGTGTACCTCTCGTCTAATTGCGCGAAACCATATCATTGCAGAGCCTTTGAAAAGATCGATCGCCGAATCCCATAATTCTTCTTTGCTAATTTGACGAGCTATCCTTAATTCGTCTACTCGTTCAATGAATGCGTTTACACTTATGCCCCTAGGATCTCCATTAAAACTGATATCCCACTTACACACAGGAATCTTAGTTTTCGTATAACTGCTTCCAGGCGCAACGGTTGCTGTATGTACTATACTCGTCGGATTTTCTCGACCAATTAATTGTCGTGAATTTTCAAGTGACTCATAATTGTCTAAAGCCATTGTTAATATAGTTGACCGTGCTGCATTAATCGTATCATCGCCCGAAATACGTTTAGCGCGTTCAAACACGTGGTCTAATTTTACTTCAATCTTCTCAATGTCACTAGAAGTACTATCGTTATTAATTGCTTGAAGAAGATTCTCGATATCTGTTAACTTGGTCGAACATATTTTTAATTCGTCGTTAGCGTCACGTCTTATTGGCGGATAATTTCCTGTTTTGCCTTCTTTTTCAATTTTAAGAAACTGACGTAGTCGCTTGCGCATAGAATCGACTGTTGGTAACCCTGTTACACCTCTTACTTCTAATTCGTATTCTAGTTCATCGCGTAATAATCGATAAACTGCCATGGTAACAATTTGATTTTAATTATTGCCGCAATAATGTTCTTAAATTGGTCACCATTCAATAAACAGTTAAACAATACATTCAAGATGTACAGTTTTGTAAACAAACTAAAGTTCACTAAACCATTCAATCCACCTGCAGAGCTGCACAGATTGGTAAACAGTTCTAGAATAAATTGTTCCACTAAAAATATTGCAGACAGTAAGTTGCACCTAAATAATAATTATCAGCTATCTGATTGCAATAAAGTAGGAATATAGTACATAATACAATTATAACCATATGTTCACAATATGGTACTTATACAATACAAATTTATTTACAAATCTACCCAATCTCCACGTCTTGTTTAAATGAAACATGCAGTCATGATTCTCAATGAGTAGGCGGAATTTCTATCGAGCCCCACGTTGGGCGCCATTTTTGTTACACCCGTATTTGACGGGAACAATACATGTTGACCTGCATGGCCGGGCAAAGCATCTAATCGGGGTGGGCGTGGGTTGTTTTCCTCAAGAGTGGAGAATGGGTAGGATGGGCGCCACGTAATTGAGTTTGTTGAAGGAAACCAATCACGAACAAAATCCTTCTCAATATTTTGATATTGAATATTAATATATTGTACCAAGATTTTAAGATAATATAATATAAACATAAACAACATAAACAACAAATTTTCTTGTGGTTGCACGGTAAAGTTCACTTTCACCCAGATAATAGTAATCATGTGTATACCATTGAATAATTGACTAAGTTATGTACATTAATAATTATAGTATCGATCTTTTTGCTAATATCTATCTTGATTGTAACTGTTATTGTCTGGCTATAGATGTGACGTATCGTACTGTTGTTTACACTCGACGCGGTGACGCGCGAGTATGTGTATTGTAGGGGAGGGCTAGTTCGTCTGCTAGAAGAAGTGCTCTTCTTCTGATACTTAGCACTGAAACCAAAAAAAACGGGCGTTTCAGTGTTGGGCCATTTCTTCTACACGCCAAACTTTAATAGTCTATAAATGGGCGACAGATCTTACCTTCTATCAATGATTCGTGGAATGAACGGCGGCTGTATTGACGTGGAAACTTCTCAAATTGCTCCGATATATTTTATCGATCACAGGTAAACGAAAGTAATTCACCAAAAGTTCGAATATACTCCTATTTTACACTGGTATAATTTTGAGTCCTCGTATAAGCCTTTGCGTAGATCGCCGCTCCACCGCGATCTGTCCTCGTGGTCGTTGGTCTGTCGAGAGAGTGACTGCTGACTGACTGGTTCCTCCCCTCGATTCGCTCTTATCAGTGTTGACGTGTAATTCATGTATAGTTCGAGGCTGGTAATTTTAAGTACACTTTGTGGCGCAAACCCTGGCGTCACACCTGGACTGCCGAGCAGTTGAAGAGAAGAACGAAGCTGTTACACAAGCTTTCGAACCAGTGGCGTATCCAGGAATTGGGAAAGGGGGGGGTTTTTAACCCATATTATAGAGAGTGGAGCCAAAACATAATTGGGGTTCCGGGGGGAGGGGGGGGCTTGCCCCCGAAAAAATTCTCGTCAAGGTCATTTTAGTGCAAATCTGTGCGTTTTACAGCGGCCAACTGAAACATGATTACTCAGTTTCTGGCAACACATCTTTTACTTAGCACTGCTAATAAAAGGAACCTCAATCAATAATTAGCATATTTTTCGTATTGCTTTTGCTTTCAATTACAACAATAATACAGTAATTATAAAGTAAAACATCTAACTGACTTTTGAAATACTGTCGATTGATACTGTCTATTAAAATACTGTCTATTGAAATGTAAACGGTCATTTTCCATGTTTCCTTTGCAAAAGGGGGGGGTTTTGTCCCCCCCCCTCCCCCCGTGTATACGCCACTGTTTCGAACCCTCCAATCCGCTCTAATCAACGGTAACTAGTGTTTCAGAGGTGAGTGGTCACCCATCCACGTCCTGACTCAGTGTTTTTGTTGTTTTGTCATCAGTTTGTCGCTGTTCTGTGGTTCGTCTGCATCGAAAAGCGATACGAGCAGCGTCACGTCATCAGTTCTAACGACAAAAGCTGTGATGACGCACCAGCCCCCCCTCCCCCTCTTGCTGTGACAGATGACGCAGAAGACGCGTCAACAAGGATGCTAAACGGTCACGGCCTAGTCTGCAATGACGCGGCGAGTCCTGCAGAGAAGGGAGACGCACCAGAAGCTGTTAGACTAATTGTTGATGGCGAAACCAGTGCAGATGTTGAAGACGCATCTAAAAGATTGTAGAGTCAGTGTGGCTGTGTTATTGCACCAAATCTTGGAACTCCATATATTAAAAAAATTAAATATATTTATTTTTAATTTTACAAAGTAGGCCTAGAGAGAGTATGAAATGATAGCTCTATTAAATGTGATAAAATTTACTTCCTGCAGGTAAATTGTTATGTGGCAACATCGGTTTTCACTTTTGTATAAGACCTTGTTGACACACTTCTCAATCAGTATCATTGTAATTGAAACATACACATTATATTTATATAATATTTGAATTCTTGTTATTTACGCTTTTCCCGAACATTGCTTTTCCCGAACATCCTCACCAAAACCGTGGGAAATATATATCTAAATAGAACCCTCCAAAAAATCTACTATAACTATCAAACTCGCACAGTTTCCCTTATTTCCCGCACGGAGGTACGAACCGGGGTAAATTACTCAAAAACTGTGGTGTGTCACCAGTTCGGAAAACATGTGTGTATAGGTTATATATTGCAGATTAATAAAATACTTTAGGTGGCGCGAAACATATCAGGGTTTAGTTAAAAAACTGATGCGCATTTGGTTAATGGAATATTATTTCCCGCACGGAGGTACGAACCTGGGTCAATTACTCAAAAACTGTGGGGTGTCACCCAGATTGGAAAACATGTGTGTATAGGTTATATATTGTAGATTAATAAAATACTTTAGGTGGCGCGAAACATATCAAGGTTTAATTAAAAAATGATGCGCATTTGGTTAATGGGGTATTATTTCCCGCACAGAGGTACGAACCGGGGTCCATTACTCGAAAACTGTGGGGTGTCACGCAGAATGGGAGTGTTATTTGCATAGGTAGTATATGGCATATTAAGCATTTACTATAGGTGGCGCAAAACATCTCAGGGTTTAGTTAAAAAATGATGCGCATTTGGTTAATGGCGTATTATTTCCCACACGGAGGTACGAACTGGTGTCAATTACTAAAAAACCTGTGGGGTGTCAAGCAGTTTAAAATACATATTTAGATAGGTAATGCAATGGAGATTAATAATTTACTATAGGTTGCGCGAAACATATCAGCGTTTATTTAAAAAGTGGTGCGGTTTTGGATAATCGGGTACATTTCCCGCACGAAGGTATGAACCTGGGTCAATTACTGAGATACGTAATGGGTCAATTACCTCAGCACAGTAACAGTACCTATAAATCAATAGATTTATTTTTCAAATTTTCCGTACATACATTTTCAATCATTTGACCTTCAAAATCATTCTGGCCAGTAGAGACAAAAATAACTTGTCGGAGGCCATAATTACAGCTAAAGAAGAAGAAGAGTGCAGTACTACACGTTGCCGCTTGTTGTTTGTTGTTATTGGGCGTCGTGTGTGCAGAAAGTGTAAGTTTTCGTGTTACAGCAAGCGTTATAGGCTAGTCTACACCACATTTACCTCTTGCTCTACACAATACATACGATAATTACATAGGTTATGCACGATTTAGTTTCTAATGTCAGCACGTCTTCGTTCCAGTAAGCTAGGGTGCCCTACCCTAGGCGCCAGGGCGTAGGCCTAGGCCTACGCCCTGGCGCCCTTACGGTGTGCCTAGGTCTTTGTATCCTAGGCCTACCTAGGACAAAGTTATTATATTCCCTAAGGGAGCCATCCTGATCCTAGGCCTAGGCCCTAGACACAATCCGCGTCTCACGCTTGACTCTGGATAATACACAACTGGAACGTAGGCCTAGGCCGTCGTTTTTGTCGGGCAATTGGAACACAAAAATTAATTTTTTCTTGAATCCTCATATCTACAACTAGATCGCCATATATCCCACCTCTTCGCCACTGTTGTAGATCTTGGGATGTGAAGGATTCAAATGGTTAAAAGATATCACGAAGTACAATTACGAATCATTCTCCGAGTTCTTACAAGCTTCCAATATCAGACTATCAGTGACAGTCCATACATCCTCGAACATAGATCTCTCTGCTTTTTCTTGTCCTCCATTTTTCTCTCTAGTTGGCAAATAAATATGTTAGGCACACTCTTTTGTTTTACAGTCGCTAGGCCTAGACCCAAACCAGCCTGCTCTGTAAACGACAAACACGATGGAAGGCGAAGGAGATAATTGTGTGTTCTTCAAAGATTCTTTCAGCATGCGGTGAGTAGTAATGAATGCATCTCTTCTTGTTTTGTTCTATCGTAACTGTGTTACAGCCCGTTACCCCCTCCCCCCCTTTTGTTTTCCAGAGATTTGGTGGGGGACAGAGGGGCCGTGTTCGAGGTTATGGACGACGAGGTGGAAACGAGAGACGAGAAACCGACATCGAACTTTGTCACCGGCGAGGAGTATTTGCGAACCGTGCGCGACAACAATTTCGACGTCAGCGGAGGAGGAGAAGAAGAAGAAGATGACGAAGAAATAGACGAGACTCTGCGAGGTCATCCGGGACTTTTCACTTTTGCGACAATCGCAGAGAAGATGACCGACGTTACCGAGGACGGTGACGTGAAAAAGCTGGTGAGAACGTAGGCCTACTCGAACAATTTTCCTCTCAACATTTCTACCTAATTAAGAACACCTGAAAAATGGAATAAAAAACCATTCATAACAAAGAGCACTGATTGAATGATATTTGGGCTTAACGTCTTATATTTTTGCAACTTGGCTAATCAAGACGATGATTGGGTGATAATGAAGATGAAATTGGGGGCTCTTTGGAGGAAAGGGGCAAGTAGGAGGGCGCGTGAGGAAAGGGGAAAGGGGATGGGGTGGGGATTGGGGTGTGAACTGCATTTCGTCCAGGGATTGGAACCGGAACCGGAACCGGAACCCGGAACCGTTTGGAACCTTTTCATTTCGTAGAACCGGAACCGGAACCGGAACCGTTAAAACCTACGATTTATGGAACCGGAACCGGAACCGAACCGTTTTATCCTATAAGGTTCTTAACGGTTCTTAACGGTTCTTAAAAGGTTCCAAAATGCACAATGAAGAAATGATGAATCCAACTTTTCGTGCCAAAAACGTTTGAAGTTCCCTCGCTTATTTCTGAAAGCCTCATCCCGCTTTTTTCTATGAGCGCATCTTTTTGTATCCTGTCATGCCATTGGTCACTTCTCGTCTCGCTAATACTGCACCCCTAAGGAGTGGCTCAGGCCATATTACACTACTTAGAAGTTGCGAGTTTAGCTAGTAAAGTTAACCCTTGGCCGTTGTTCACTTTCGAGTAGACTAAGAGGGTCGTCGTTTTTTGTGTACATTTCGGAGTTCAGACGTGTCATTTCACGCCCCCATCCTGCCATCGTCCAACAAGTGCCCTGAAGGTCAAGTGGTGGACCAGTTAGCTGTGTGACAGTGCAGTGCAGACACGTTCGTGAGTGCTTTATGCAGTGATTGTGAAATAAACCAACCTGTGTGTTATATTTTGTATACATATTTCGTTTTACTATGGTTCGAGAGCAAAGCAATAATATAAGACAGTTTTTTACATATGACCTTTCATGCAACAGCTCTAAGTGCAAGATAGAAAAATGTTCCACAATAATCAAGGTAAGGACAAAGTGCAAAAGCCCTAACAAAGTAATTTATTATTAGATGTTATGTGTACCGTTTTCTCCCATTATTGTGATAGTGTTCTATTCAGGAGCCAAGTAGCTTATCCCCATCAGAAACAAAAAAAAATGGAATAGTTATTTTTTAATATATTTTATACCTACTACTTACTATACTTGATAGTCCGTACATAACGATCTCATAAATTTACATGTTTAGTCCAACTTCCCATTCAATTGCCAACGTGGCCTACAATAATTAACAATCTTACGTACCCTAGCTATATCGGCGAAACTTTTGTTATCGTCAACCGGCATGTATATGTTTTAATTTAACACCCCTATCTCCAAAAAATGTGGCTTGAGTTAGTTAGTTATAGAATGAAACTCCCAATCGTCAGGTGACTTTGCTCAGCCCCGGAATAACTTAGAATAATTAGATAAAGCTAACAGAAAATCTTGCTCTTATCGCTACAATAGAAACGTAGCTGCAAATGCAGATTTCAAAGCCATTGATGGTCTGAGGGGGTTGACCACGCGTCAGTCATAGCCACATGGGGTAGATGGCTTACAAGTACTCGACCCATCCCGGACGGGTTCGACATCATTTTCTAATAGCCTAAACTTGTAACATATTGTATAGGGCGAACTGAACTCAAGTCGCTGAGACAAATTAGTTATGTTGTGACAGTCGATACATCAGTGATTGGCGTGTCGACAAAGACGAGACTAATAACATGTCAACTCTTGGTCTTTGAATGCGCTTGAGTTCCACTAAGTTTCTTGTAGTGAAAAATACCATAATGAGCGAAATAATGGTGGTTGTGGGGGGGGGGGGGGGGGGGGGCTGGCACTGAACACATTGGTTCCTCGGACGATGAGTGGGCAGTGTCAATCTTAAAATAAAATGCCGCGACTATCTCGTCTGGGACAAGCAGCTGATGGCGCGCGCTGCCTCCCTCCCCTCGCCTAGCAAAGGGAAGCTTCCGGCTGGACCTCATTATGTGATGCTCACTGGAACCGTGTGAAAGAACGCTGTTTATAAAAAAAATACCACGACAATGTGTAGACCTATGCACTCAAAGCAAATGAGCCACTTTATTTTTTTTACGATTAGAAGTAGAACTAATAAAAATGTTCCTATTTTAAAAGTCCAATGTATTCTTGATCAGGCACCTGAGTTTTTAATCTGGAGTTTTCATTGAATCATTTAACTGGCAGCGGGATCCCACACTGCGTGAAATGTTAGTATCTTTATTTTGTGCACACTTTGTTTGCATTAACATAAGTGATACAATGTGGTCTACAAAGATACGTTTGCCAAAAAAAATTAACACAAACACATGTAACTTAAAACTTGTCGTAGGCTTTCGCGGCCGGAGTCACTATTAAACCCGACAGCCAAGTTTTAATATGTAATTTAGTTTGATATGCCAAGTGCTACATTTTTATTTCAATTGCAGCTGATTTAATTATTTTAATTCTAGTGGAACTATAGTAGTAGTGACTTTTTCTTGACGTATTATAAAATAGGTAACAACACACATTTATGTTTTGGATGAATCCGTCCTTCACCAACTTTAGACTTGACCTTGTCCTAAGCCTTAGCTATTTAGTAAGTTTAGAAACTATTTTTAGTTTTTTTTCGTAGGGAAATCATGCAACCAACTTAACGAAACATATTTCGAGAGCTCATTCAGAAGAGTATGAAACGTACAGGAACGAGGAAGCAAGAAAGAAAAACGCAGCAGGTTACATCAATCCGACAGCAACACTGAAGCGTAGTGGTGCCGTTGTCGATGATTCTAAGCCTAAGCAAACACGACTAGATTGTTTCAAGAAGACTTTGACAGTAAATTTAGATAAGCAAACAGTTCTTGATGCATGTATAGAAATGGTAACTGTAAATGGAAGGCCTTTTACAGCAGTCCACGACAGTGGTTTTAGAAAAATAGTGGATCCTATTGTGAAGGCTATTGGAGGGAATTTCAATGTGAACTCGTTGAACGTACGAGATGGTGTAAAAAAAAGGGCAATTGACATGCGCGAGTCAATTGCAAATGAAGTAAAGGGCAAGCTTATTTCATTAAAGGTTGATGGAGCAACCCGAATGGACAGAGCAGTTTTAGGAGTCAACGTTCAATTTGTATCAAACGAAGGCCAAATAATACTTCGAACATTGGCAGTAAAAGAAATGAACGGCCGCCACACCTCGGAGTACCTTATAGGAGTTATTGAAGATGTGCTGAACACATATCGAATAAGTACTCAACAAGTGTATTCGATCACAACTGATAACGGCGCAAACATGATAAAGAGTGTCAAAGACATGATTGCGGCCGAGGAAGAAGGAGAGTTGGCCGTAATGACTGGCGAAGAAGAAGAAGACAATGAAAACAATACGCAAGATGATGAAAGAATACACGATGACTTACCAGATCTGGAAAATGAAATGGAAAACGTTGAACTTAATGGAAGTGTTGTAACACTAAGAGGTGTCCGGTGTGCTGCACACACATTGCAGTTAGCGGTGGATGATACGTTAAAAACAGCCACGGTTCCGAACGTAATTGCTAAGGCAAGGAATGTTGTAAAAAAGTTAAGGAGTCCCAACATATTAGTTATGTTAAAAACTTTGAAATTGCAGAAACCAAAGTTGGATGTCCCAACTCGCTGGCACTCAACACTAGACATGATTCAGAGTCTTATCAACATAAAGGAGTTTTGCCAAAACATGGCTAGCTCCAACAAAGAACTTCATTTAAGTAGTGCTGAATGGGTAAAGCTAGAAGAAGTAGCCTGTGCGCTTCTTCCAGCAAAAATTGCTACTAAAAATTTCCAAAGCGAACAACTGACATTTGGAGACTTTTATGGATCCTGGCTCAAATGTCTGATTGAAACAAAAAAAGTAGGTTCTAATTTTTCTACAATGCTCCATGCCAACATGAAGAACAGGGAGGGATTATTAGTAGACAACGACGCGTTTTTGTCTGCAATTTATTTGGATCCGAGGTTCCAAGTATTACTCAACGCGGATCAGAAAACTAAAGCTAAGTTGCACTTATTAAAAACTTGGGTGCAAATGAAACGAATTGCTGCACAGAGTGAAATGAACGTGCCTCCCTCAACAGCACTATCGTCTACAGAAGCCACGCAGCAAGAGTTAAATGATTCCGAAGATGAACTGGAGATAATGCTGAAATCAAAGGAAACTGCCAGTTCGCAAACCGAAGGACAACCCAACGTTCAAAATATTCAACCTCAACTCGACGCGTTTCTTCAAGTTCCTCGATTGAACAAAAATTGTAATATTTTGCAGTATTGGGAAACCCAAAAATGTGAAAAACCGGAACTTTATCTACTATCGAAAGTAGTAAATGCAGTACCAGCAACTCAAGTGAGCGTGGAGAGGCTGTTTTCTGGTCTAAAGTTCATTCTTTCTCCTACTCGTGCCAATTTGAAAGAAGACATTTTGGACGATATCATGGTAGTGCGTACAAACATGATTTTTAGTCAAAAAGAGAAGTAAACAAACTTAAGCACAAAATTAATCAATATCAAGATGCAATTTAGTGGTCTGTGTTCGCAGTATAGTGCCCTGAACTTAATAATTATGTATGTGTAAAAAAAATTATTCTACTTGTTCAATCATCGTCATCGTCAATAATAATAATAATAATTAATAATAATAATAATAATAATAATAATAATTGCAGTTATTGTTATTATGTATTTCTATTTTATGTGTCTAGATTCGAGAGGTATATACATCTTTTCTTTTACTGCTATTATTTATTTAGCAGTACACGTTTATTATACTCTTTGCATCTTACAAATATTATGATTTAGATATGTTAAGATATATTTTATAGATATATTAACTTACTAAGTAAAACATTGATCACATAAACAAGAAAGGAATTGCCCTAATTTGTGTACAAATTAAAATCCTATGTATAATATCAATGCAATTAACTTGTTTAACAACAAAGCATGTACGTATTATATAAAGACCTAAAAATAAAAGTACAGCTCTACTACAAACATTCAGCCCTAGTGATTATATTTTACCACTTTGTTTAATTTTAGCTTTCCAAAATTCCATAACGAAATATTAATTTGAAATATTTTCAATATTCTATGATTTCTAAAATTATTGGGAACCGGAACCGGAACCCTTAAGAACCGTTTCGAACCGGTTCTTGCGGAACCTTTATACATCCGGAACCGGAACCAGAACCGGAACCGTTATAAAATCGTTGACTGGAACCGGAACCGGAACCGGAACCTTTATGAATAAAGGTTCCAATCCCTGATTTCGTCTGACTTCTCCTCCTCGACCAGTCCGGCTAGGGTGGCCCTACCAGAACCATACGCTTCCGCCGGCATAGCTCTCGGGATCAACAAAGCACGCAAACCTGCCCACCACTATAAGGTAGCAGTCCCTGGGCAAGAACAAAGAGCACTAAATTCTTTACTTAACTACTTGACCAATGGTGATCTCTATTATTGAAAAAATCCAACTCGAATAAAAAAAAATCATGATTTTATATTTTTTTTAAATTTCGAATCCACCCTGTTCCAGACCCTCCGTCGCGGCATCGGAGCAGTGGTGCCCAGCGACTCGCTGGTAGACTTCCACTACCAGGCGTACGTGGAGGGTACCGACGAGCCGTTTGACTCGACTTACCTGCGAGGCAGGCCCGAGCGCTTCTCACTCGGCACCGGACAGATGCTGCCCGGCCTCGAGGCCGCCCTCGCCACGATGAAGAGGAACGAGTTCTCGAGGTTCCTCGTGCAGCCGGGGCTCGCCTACGGCAAGATGGGCGTGCCGCCGCGCATTCCCGGCAGTGAGTTTGTGTTTTAAATTACAGTATTTACCTAAATAAATAAAAAATAAATAAATTCACATTTAGAGTCTACCCACTCAGTAATTAAACTGATTTGCAGTGGGGGACTTTAATTTAAAGCAACTAAACAAACCCTGTAGGCTTCTAACACCATCGACGAGTGAGTGATAACCAATCAAAGATCGATATTTCAAATACGAAACATATGAATCAGTGATTGGACAGTGCGAACACCTGCGGACAAATGCCAGAATCAACAAGGCCGATTCAGAACAACTTTGAATTATTTGAGTGCTTCGTTGCTAGGACGGCTCCAAAGTCACTGTTTACTTATTCCTAAGCCAAGAAGTAATGGAATTGAATCCACATTAGAAGTTAAAAAACTTCTGCTTCAAGCGGGATAAGACTATAATTGTTTCTTCTTCTTTTCCTATGCCCGCATTTTTGGCTTACTGGGCCATCATGCATTTTCTGGTTTTCCAGTAGAGACAGGCTTCCTTTTCCTCATAGCTCATGCCAGGTGGCCTTAAGGGCATCTACTTCATCTTTAAGACTTTGACATCTCATCAGATACTCTCTGTTCTGTTCCTCCCTCCCACATAGACTGCACATACTGCTGTTGGTGATTCCTATTCGATGTAGGTGCTTTCCAAGCAGATCGATTCAATTTTTTATATTGTAGGCCTAGTTAACCCTTTCAGACCTGACTTTTATTTATACATTATTTTTATTGAAAAAAAATACCATTGAAATGGGTGATTTTTTAAAGATTTTTAGATTTTTTTTTTTTTTTTTTAAATACGGTTTTTTGATTTCAATTTTGGAAATTTTGGACTCTTAATAAAGCAAAAATTTTGGCCCAATGACATATTTTTTCCAGAAGTATCTGAAACTAGATTTTTTGCCCTTTTTTTAAAGGTAATTTAAGTTGATTTTTGTTATTTGGTCTTCTATATAAAAATAAGCTAGAAAAATGGAATTTCCAAAAAAACCTTGTTTGTCTCATTTTTGCACATTTATAATTCAAAAATGCTCTAAGAAAGGTCACAAATTACATTTTTGAAAAAAAAAAAAATATTGTCATTCAAATTTTTTCTTTTAAAACCGGAGTCCCTTAAATCGAACGCCAGATTCATCAGCAATAAAATATAAAAGTTGATGTACATTACAATGTACAAGGGGACTGAAAGGGTAAAATTTCGGGGCTCATTTTAAATACACGTAGGCTATTAAGATTATGAATATGATTTTTTTCGGTTTTAAAGTCTTGAAAATAGGGGCTCGTCTTAAATTCGAGTACAAATAACATGTCGACGTCATTCTGTCCCTGTACAAATTCACCGCCGTTGTTATCGTGTCTATCCTCCAGCCTCCTGGCAGAGATTCGGTGAACCTCAATGTCGATTTAATCCGAATACCCTCCCAATGCCCCATCTGACGTGGTGCGGGGGGGGGGGGAGGTAAATGACCTCCATTCATCATTCAGCTCTCAAGTATCAACAAGACTTCGAGTGTCTTCTTTGTTTGCAGCTGGGAGGGAATCATCATCATCAATATCCATCGCCGTTTCCTGCTTCTGGCAGGGTCAGCTTGGGTTTCACAACCAAATGTTTCCACCTCTTCCTATCTTCCCACAATCATACTTCCTCTACAGCTACTTGCTCCCAGTTCTCTCCTCTCGTCTGTAGGTCTGGGAGGGAGAACAAGGGATCAATTATAAAGTGTTGAGACTACTTTAAATCAGAGTTAAAACTTTTTTGTGGGGGGGGGGGGGGGGGTTAACCGTTTATACGTTTAGGAAAATGATGTTTTTTTCCCATCCCTAATTGTTTTTGGGCACAAAATGTCACTGAGAGTGCCCAAAAATGGAAACGACTAACTTTTCCCTCGTGATTACAGATTCGGAAGTGCTGTTCGAGATCGAGCTGTTGAGTTTCGTGGACGGTGTCGAGGCCGAAGCTCTCAACGCCATTGAGAAGGAAGATGCCCAAAGCTTCGACAAGATCTACAAGGCCGCACAGGTCAAGTACAGAGAGGGAAACGAGTTCTGCAACCAACAGAACTTTAGAGCGGCGATTACGAAGTGAGTTCCGCCGAGTTCTAGTGTTCTCACTAGCTTGTTTTAAGCGAGCTAGTGAGAAATAGTTGGGGTTGCCCGGAGTAACTAACGGGCATGTGCGACCTTTATATATTTTTAGTTGCCCATAAAGGCAACCTAATTACTTTTTTATAGCTAACATCAAATGGTGTAGGCCTACACAATAACTGCTCTTTCAATCAATAGAGGCAAATTTTCAACAATGAAATTTTCTGATAATTGCCAATACTACATTTGCCTATTTTTCTACCAATTTATAAGTAAGTTTGATTTAATTTCAAGACTTACTAAAGTATTTATAACTATACTTGTTCTGTTTCAGGTATCAGAAGGTCCGGAACATGCTCGAGTTTGCCAACCTGGCAAATAAAGAAGAGGAGGACAAACATCAGACGTTTCTGCTGAAGATTTACACCAACCTGGCGATCTGCTACAACAAAACCCAGTCCCCCCGCAAGGCGTGCAGCATGTGCCAGTTGGCCGAGAGGATTAATCCAAAGTACTGCAAGGCACTCTTTGCGTAAGTCGCCTCGCTACTACGTAAGAAAACGAAGGCGGACTCGTTCGCGATGCGTCGTCGGTCGTCGCTAAATTTCAGTTGCAAGCGCAGCGCTAAAACCCTTTTGCTGCGTAGAACTACTTTATTCGAAGCTTTGAACGAGCAGTAACTCGACTGTAAAGTTGGATACAAGGCCAAGATATACATTTTTTTTTTATGAAGACTCATTCTCTGGATTTGTGTGAATACTTACAATGTGAACTATAATAATATTATGTACTGTACAGTGATCACAGGCCCTACATTGTTAGTATCGATTTCTTACGTTGCAGGCATGGAAGAGCTCTATTGATGCTACACGATTATGCACGAGCTAAGGATTGGCTAAATAGAGCTTTGAAAGTAAAACCAAATAACCCAGAAATTAATGCAGAGCTCCTAAAAGTAAGTTACTAGGCCCATCCATTCTTGTATATTGTTGTTAGTAATTGTAAATGCAAGTAATTTGCTATAATTTGTGTAGAAGGTATAACTATTTCATTTCAATTTAATTTGTCCTTGAGTTTAATGAGTCTGACTGGAAGAATTGAACCATGTAATATGGGTATTAATTATACAAGGTCCTGTCTTAAGTGTTTTGTTGTATTGTTGCAGGCTGGCAATAAACAAATGGAAGCTGCGGCCTTGGAGCGAGCTAACTGTGCTCGAATGTTCAGCCTGGCCATTACGCCAAAGGACAATTCCCAGGTAAATTTGAAAGATTACGTATTTCTTGACAGTATGTCTAGTTCGTTACAGTAGCTGTGAGGGTAAGATTACCAAAATGTACTATTTACACCTTGTTTCCAACATTGTCGGCTAAGGAGGTGTTGCCACCAAATATTTGGACGTACAGAATCAGCACCAGTCTGCCAATTTTGATTCATCATCTTCTTCAGTGTTCTCATATATTCTCTCATTGTTCTCTTCACTCGCCTTTCTTCCAGACAGTTCGCTCCACCTATCTCTGTCTCCCACCATCTTTCCAACTCAACCATTGTCCATTCTTCTCCTCTTCTCTTTTGCTGCCACATCCTGTATTATTTAGTCTTGCCATCTATCCTGTAGTCTTCCTACTCTTCTCTTCCTACAAGTTTTCTCAAATGTCTTTCTTGGTACGCTGCTCTTTTCATTCATTCTCTATAAGTTGCCAAACCATTTTAATCTATTAACTTATTCATCAGCATTATCCATGGCCGTTTCCTGCTTCTGGCAGGGTCAGTTTGGGTTTCATAACCAAATTTTTCCACCTCTTCCTAACTTATTATTACATTGTATTCTTACAGGCTGACCAAGACATGGCCGAGTTCAAAGAGGAAGCGATGCAGATCATTCAGAGCTTCCGCGACGGCGAAGACCAGACGGAGACGTTTGCCGTCGGGATGACGCGACGCGAGCAGGCGTTCATCGAGGCCGAGGCCGCCAAACTGGGTCTGATCTTCGTGAAGAACGCCGACGACAGCGTTACGCTCAAGAAGCCGTGAGCGAACCGATTACCTCGTGGCCGTGTCTCGACCTGCCTACTTATCTACCCTTAGATGAGTTTCAGAACTTAATTCGGATTCAATTTCACATCAGTGGGGAGGCGTACAACCAACGACCGCACTGCAGTACTTCGAGCGTTCCTGCCTGCTAGAATAAACCGAAAACCTCTCTAGAAGCCTGTGCACTAATTCATCATCATCCATCGCCGTTTCCTGCTTCTGGCAGGGTCAGCTTGGGTTTCACAACCAAATTTTTCCACCTCTTCATATCTTCCCACAATCGTAGTTCCTCTACTTGCTCCCAGTTCTCTCCTCTCGTCTGTAGGTCTTCAGCAATCTTTGCACTAATTATTATTGAGAAAATGACAAATGTAATCTGTTCCAAAGAAGTTAAGTATCTAGTCTTTCCGACGACTTAGAAATTCGTATTGTCAAAAGTTTTGTCCGTGACCAATATTCAGTAACTGTTGGCCGGATCGCTCGCAACCCTCTCTGTGCACTTGCTACGCCTCCTTCCCGTATCCTTTTACATTTTTGGTATTTACATTTGGATTTATGATGCCACAACAGAATCTCTGCAATCAGATTTGCAAGTGTAGAGCCTACTTGGGTTTCTTATTTCTATTTTGCTGTCCCAAGCTGCTACTGTTTAGTAAGTAGTATGTAGGCCTACTGTAGTGCTGGCATTTTGATCTGAACTAGATGTATTCACTGAAAATTGCTAGTCTCAATAGACAGAGACGACTGAATATTTCACTACATATTCACACTGTAGTACTAGTATACGACTCTGTGTATGTTTTGTTTTTACCAAATCTGCTATTTTTTCTACCCTTTATTTCATTTTCATAGTTCATCATAATAATAATAAGTGTACCAACTTTTGGTAGTATTTTTATTGTATTGCTACCTAGTGCTTCGATACTCGCTTCTTCTGCTAGGGAAATATGTTGCGGCAAATGGCGTGACTGTGCTTGCATATATTTAAGGACATGCGGTACTACATTTGCTTCATCTTGTAAGACGTAGGTTCATTGACAACCTTCACGTTTAGTGCCATTCTTAAACATGTTAAATAAGTTAAGTTTCTGAGAACCAAATAAATAAACAAATAAATAAATAAAAAAGTAGTTTTAATGTAGCCTAACTGCATTTGGATGGCTTGCCATCTGTAGTTGTATGAGTGTTTGAATGGCTGGTTAATTACGTATCAACATGTAGTACGGTATTTATAGTAATGTCAGAGACAGGCCAGTCTAGTGATTACAAAGAGAATAGTGCACTGAACTATATATTGATATGATTACGTAGGATTTAATCTATAGCCAGTGCTATATATATATTTTTTATGAAGTGATATGTATATTACTATATTACATACTATGGAGGCTGAAGAGTACAAACTGAATGGTTGATTTTGTGCTTTTTTGTTCATACAGACTTAAAGTGGGATTTTGGGATCTTTTCTTACTTGTGTAGTATCTAGAAATGTGGTATGTAGGCCTATGTAATATTTTGTCAGTAAGATTCCATTTTAAAATCAAGGAATAAACGTTAACTGTTGGTATATTGTGAAGCAGTTGTATTTTATTTTTCTGTACCATTTATAAAAATGTTTAAATAAATAACGAGTGAAGAACTTCTAACTTTTGTCTCATGTTTTCCCCTTCCAATAAGGTTTTTCACGTTGAACTGTTCCCCGTAATACCTCTGATGTGTGTGGTTGCCTGGCTGTAATATCACAGGCGCTCTAAGCAAGTGCTGCTAGGTACCTCGCGGAGAAATGTTGATTCTACAGTGCCTGCCTTGCATTCACTCTGTTCCAAGTACTGATGGTTGCCTAGGTGCACAGGTAGTGAAAGTGTTAACAAAATCTACGGTACTTGACACGCGACTTATAAACATATTGACCTCTTTAACCTTTTGGCGAGGCAAGTGGTAGAGTTTCGAACGTGGCTGAGTTGCTCGTGTCACATTAAGGAATGTGGCTGAGTGAATTGTAAGTTGGAACAGGTCTCACTAGATCTGTGTCAAAGTTAGTCGTGACACGGTTAAAATAGCCTTTATGTACAACAGTTTTAAACAGGAAACTGTTATTAAATGAGGCTGAAAATTGTTTTGGTTAATACATTACAAATGAAGACTTGATTATTGATATTTGAAAATACCTTCACAGTGACCTTTCGCAAAATATATGCCGACTACAGGAGCCATTGATTAAACAGGTGATGATGAATTGTCTATTATCCCTTCAGTTCCTTTATGTACTTATGTATGTATTTTTGTAAATTTTGTATAATTTTGTATTTAGGTAAATAGTGGTGTACCAATGGGTTGTTCTTATGGTATCTGTAACTAAATGTATTCTAATATTTGTCTTACATATTATGTGCAGTACTTCGCTACTCGGAAGTTTCTAATTTCTTAAATATCTGTATGAATAACATTGTATTTGTATTGTATTGTAATACTATTAGCTAATGTGCTATAATAAAAGACTACTACTACTACCACTACTACTACTACTAGGTGCAGGAGCACAGACAGTAGTAGCCTAGGCCTAGGCTTACCGCACTTTTTGCAACTTGTGACCCCTGCCGCCAATATTTGAAAAACATTCTAGCGGCGGTGGTTGTACAAGACAAGCCGACCGACAAGGCGGTGGCTTCAACTAACAGGTGATTTGGGGAAATGTCACTGTGTTGGCCTAATGGCAGAAGGGGGCGAGATTCTCGAAGGGTTTTTGTGCCCAATTTGCAAAGCTGACTTGGGAACAGCTTTACAATTACATCAGCACTTCCAGGATGAACACACCGAGGACCAAGATGTCTTGAAATCGTTGAAAGGTAGGCTAGAATATATTGTGGGCGTAGCCTCAGTCCTAGGCCTACTGTCAAGGCCTCAGATCGCCCTATGCCCGGGATGGCAAGTCGACAAAATATGAATCCTATGTCGAGTCAAGGCTTCATCTAATCTCTTGTAAACCTAGGCTAAGCTAGGCCTAGATTATTTTTTATACAGAGGATTAGACCCAGGCTTAGGTCTAGGCGTAGAAGGTAATGTCATAATTTGAGGTTATGTGATGGACTCTCTAGTCCTGAGTAATCTATGCCTGGCTAAACCCCGATTCTACCCCGATAACAATTTCTGTAACGGTATTTCTTGTGATCAGTACATCTGCTAGTAGCCTAGCTCCTGGTATTGAAGCCTACACCAGCCTTTAGGGGTACCGTTTGTAGGGTGTTTACATGGGTTTTCCAACTACGAAAAACTCACTCGACCCCGTACTCAGTCAGTCGTGTACACTAGGCCTTGGCTAATATTGGCCTAATTGTAGTGAGCTATGCCTGCTGTGGTGTACCGCTACTCTGTCTCATGTATAATAATAATAATTTGGCTTGCTGCATTTTTGCTTACACACGGGCAGAAAATGTTGGTCCTTACAGCAATTTTTGTTTTTAGGTTTATTGGGGAAAGCAAAGAAGAAAATCTTGCAACTTGATGAGGAATTATTCTCCAACGATAGTGATCAGCCACAGCCTTCTAGTAATAAAGTTTCTGCCAATTATAACTTTCCAATTGACACTGAACCACAGGAATTAGGTAAGCAGTGCCTTCACTCATTACTTGCGCGATTACTTGCTACAGTGCGATTCTGAATGGGCAACGTTAAGTTTAACGCAGCTTTCTGTCGTTACAAGAAGGCCATCCATGAGCCAATCAGCGCCTTGCCTTTGCCTTTTGTAACAACAGAAAGTTGTGTTAAACTTATCATCGCCCATTCAGAATCGCACTGCTGGTATGATAACTGAATCACGTACTGTGTTTGCTACTTATTTACCATTTTAGAGCAGAAAAAAAAAATTAAAACCAAGAATTATGTAAGGTAAGCTTATTTTTTGTTTAGACCTATATGCCTAGATTTCAATAAACACATCTACCCATAGTAGTGGCTCAGCGGTAAAACACAATCTAGCAATTTGTGAGGTCACCGGTTCGATCCCGGGCATTGGCAATCCTGATTGAAGAATTTCCTCAGTCTTTAGGGTGTAAGTCGAGTGCTGGGATTTGAGTCCTCCAATCAGAGCATGGACATTGCTTCCCAACTGTAGCTACAAGTTATCAAGATGAACAGCGGTTCATCAAATCATCATGTAAAACTGATGTTCACGCTACAGCCTACAGCAGAGATTCATCATCATCATCATCATTATCCATCGCCGTTTCCTGCTTCTGGCAGAGTCAACTTGGGTTTCACAACCAAATTGTTCCACCTCTACCTATCTTCCCACAATCCTACAACAATCCTACAAGCAGAGATTCATAATAACAATTATTATATGTACTATTACACAATTATTCAACAAACAATTATTACACAACACGACAACAATTTTTACAACAAACAGCAATTATTAAGGCAATACTATGCCAAGGTAGACTAATTATATTTTGTTTCAGGCACAACTCAAAATCATATGACCTATTTCCGTGCGGTCAGAAACCACCGTCTGGAGCGATACGCCGCCGAGACTAACAAGTTATTAATTCGACTCGATAAACTTCTCAATGACCTTCCCCTCGATCCCCTCAAGAGAAAAGGTATGTAGCTCTGCGTTTTTAAGTCGCATCGCAACGTTATTAAGAAAAACAAGTGTATAGCGATAGTAACTGCTCGCCAGTTAAAACTTTTAATGATGGACAACAACATTGTGAAAGTTTTGTATATTCAAAGTTGTTCTGAATCGGCCTTGTTGATTCTGACATTTGTCCGCAGGTGTTCGCACTGTCCAATCACTGATTCATATGTTTCGTATTTGAAATATCGATCTTTGATTGGCTATCGCTCACTCGTCGATGGTGTTTAGAGTCTACAGGGTTGGTTTAGTCGCTTTAAATGAAAGTCCCCCACTGAAAATCAGTTTCGTTACTGAGTGGGTAGACTCTAAATGTGAATTTATTTATTTATTTATTTATGGACTTTGGAGTTCACTATATCTTGAGGCCGGCGCGATACTTCCTCTCTAAGTTGTCGACATCAGTGTTTCCCGTTGCAGCTCACGAGCAGGCGATCGTGCCATGGATCGACGACAAGGATGTCAAACTATGCCCCAACTGCGCAAAGACGTTCCACTTGGCGCGCAGAAAGCACCACTGCCGACTCTGCGGCGCGATCATGTGCAACGATTGCACGTGTTTCCTTCAGCTCTCCACGGCGCGTGAGTACCATGCAACTATTTATTTATTTATTAAGTTCTATTAACTTCTTATATACAAACTATACTTTCTACCAATACTGACATATGCCACAGTTACATGGACCATGGGATTCAAAGCAGAAAATCGAATAGTGGAAGCAGAAATAAAGTTCTTGAGAAGCACACTGGGTGTGACAAAGAATGACAGGATTAGAAGTAGTGTTATCAGAGAAAGATTAGATGTTGAAAGCCTGAAGGTAAGATTGGAGAGAGAACGTCTTCGTTGGTTTGGACATATGAAAAGGATGGACCTGACTAGGATACCAAGAAGAGAGTTTGAACAACAACAAGAAGAAGGGCATAAGAAGAAAGTAGGCAGACCAAGAGACAAGTGGATGAATCAGATCAAAGACAGTGTGGAGAATAGAGGAAGATCATAGAACGAAGTTGAAGCAGAAAGACTTTGGGAAAACCGTGAGAGATGGAGGGAACTACTAAACAGCCCTCTGGTAATGGAAGAAGTGATCGAGGAAGAGGTTGAGGAGGTGGTTGTGTCAGGCCTGGCTAGCCGGCAACGAAGACATTAGCCCAAGACATGGAGTACTCTGCTACTCCCCCCTACCCGATAAATTAATGTTGGAAACGGGGTCAAGATATATATATTAAGTATGGAAATAGACAAACAGCTACTGCACAGTTTAGACTTCAAACAGGACACGATCTGCTTGGAAAGCACCTACATCGAATAGGAATCACCAACAGCAGTATGTGCAGTCTATGTGGGAGGGAGGCCAACAGAACAGAGAGCATCTGATGAGATGTCCAAGTCTTAAAGATGAAGTAGATGCCCTTCCACCTGGCATGAGCTATGCCAACAGCAGTATGTGCAGTCTATGTGGGAGGGAGGCCAACAGAACAGAGAGCATCTGATGAGATGTCCAAGTCTTAAAGATGAAGTAGATGCCCTTCCACCTGGCATGAGCTATGCCAACAGTAGTATGTGCAGTCTATGTGGGAGGGAGGCCAACATAACAGAGAGCATCTGATAAGATGTCCAAGTCTTAAAGATGAAGTAGATGCCCTTCCACCTGGCATGAGCTATGAGGAAAAGGAAGCCTGTCTCTACTGGAATACCAGAAAATGCATGATGTGTAATCATCCCAGTAAGCCAAAAATGCAGGCATATGAAAAGAAGAAGAAGATTAAGAACCTTGCCTATGATATTGTTTTACATTTCACATTTGATAAGATAGATTGATAAGATAAGAAGTACAGTGTGAACAGGACAGTGTGAACAGCTATTTTACATTGTAATACAGATTTGTTTTTGTACAGTAGGAAATATACCTGAACCAATAATGTTGTTGTGTTATGTTTTTATTTGCAGCCTTGTAAATTACATACAATACAATAATTTATATTTGTAATATCGGCTTTGACAAGTGTTTGTGGCAGTTAAGGTTTCTATGATGTATAGTCACAACTAATAGGTATCATATCGTTCTATATATTGATAGTTAAACTAATGCCAAACTAAATTGCACAAGATAAAGTTACTCTTTGTATTTTTAAACTTTTCATTTGCTATTTCTAAGGGTATTACTCATAAACCAGTAGGCCTACCAATTTAAACTCATTTGCTACCTACCATGCAAAATAGAGCCAACTTCGTTAATGCGTATGATAAGTTCAGTTCCGAGACACACGAATAGATAGTATGTAGTTAGCAAGCTTTGAGCTTCTGCCTGCTTTCTCTTTCTTATTACATAGATTGTCACTATCATGGCATGTGTGCTATTTTGATAAAATGGGCGTGGCCAGTTTTGAGCGTGGGAACATTTTAGGCAGCCTAAGAACGGATTGTTTAATCACACGGCGAACGTTTAAAAGAGGGCTTGAATGTTAAGCCTATAATTTAGTAGAAACAATTAAATGCTTGGTGATACAGGTTGTGAATGGCCACACGAGGTCGGAATGTCCACTTTCTGTGTGTTGTGTCTCCTAGTTCTGTTATGACGTCGATATGAGTGTGATTTTATGTCGATAACAATCCTCAAAAATACTTATTCCTTCCTTTCATAGAGTTATGCCCAGTATTACAATAATTATTATCAATTCAAATTAGTATACGTAATTCCAAATAGCTTATTTGCTACTTATAACTTTCCTATAAATATGGCATTAGTATTTTTATATATTTGTAGTTGTATATCAATCAACACATTTATTGACTGTAATACCGGCCTTTAAAAAATAAATATAATTACAAAATATAAAAAAAAATATTGATCAATCAACACATTTATTGATTGTAATACTGGCATTTAAAAAATAAATATAATTACAAAATATATAAAAAAATAAGTAAAAAAAAATAAACAAAAAAACAAATATAAATGTAAAATTGTATCTGTCCGAGCGAATTAAGAACCGTTTGTTGTGTCGGCCGCAGGTAAAATGACCAACCCCGCGTTCGGCCACGAGGCAGCGGACGCTCCCCCCCTCCCCTCGTCGTTGCACCCCTCCCCCCGCGGCGGCGCGGCCTCGAACCGCGGCTCGCCGGCCTCGTCTGGCGGGGGCGGCCTCGCGCTGCTCAAGCGATCCGGCTCCAACTCGAGCCTCAACTCGGTGTTGTCACTGGTGGACTCGGCCACCGGCGAGCAGCACTTCCGACTGTGCGTCCACTGCACCCAGGTCAGTACGTCTTTTAAACATAACTACGAACGATGTTCACCGACACTTTACGAGGAACAGGGAAAACTACTGTGCAATCGGCCATAAGCTCTCCCTATGGGAGACCGTATGACAGGTAGAGTGCGCTGATGTTCAGTTTGCCTATTACATCTAGCCCAGTTTCAGTTAAGTGCTCCAAATCTTATATGCCTAGTATATAATTTACAGTAACTTTATTATCACTTAAAACTAATTATTAATGAGTGTCATCTAATTAAAATAACAATTAGCTGAAGAATCCTAAAAACAAGTGTGGAACCTAGTACAATGGTTGATGGAATAACACACTCTTCGCGAGCGGGTAAGGTTCAGCCGTCCCACAGCCATCTGTATTTACACGGCATCATAATTGTATGCATCAAGTGAGGGGCATACTGACATTTGTGTGAACAGGAACGCTCGCAGCGCTGCTGTCGTACGGTCTCCCATATCGTCTAGTGGCGGGTGTAAACCTTTTTAATGTGCTACTACCAGCAGGGCGATTCTCTAAGGTCCATGGTAAATTGAACGCCCGTTTTCGACGTTACGAGCCTTACCGCATTGAGTTAGCGATTCTCTACCGTGTTTTATCGACAAAGATCGTTACCACCTACGTTAAAAGTAGCGCGCTCCAAAACCCTGCCTTTAGACGTGCGATAAGAAAACATGGCGGACTTTTCAAGCCGTCTCATGTTCACATCAGCATTTGAACTAATTGATTATAGAAATTTGTTGTGTGTATCGGTACAAATATACGATATTTATATTTAAAAATATGTGTGTGAGTAAGGAAATATAATTTGTAGTTATGTAACAAAAGTCTAGAAGTAATTTTGTATCATAACCCTACTTTCCTAGTTTGGCCGTGCCGTCACGGCACGTAGGGTAGGCCTAGAACCCTAGGCCTACTTCTAAGTTCAAACACTAGGTTCGTTTGATTTGCTACACCTTTTATACTCTTTGCACTCACTCCATGTTATTTCATGGGATACATGGCATGAAGTACAAAAGGTGCCGGTAAATCAAACGAACCCTAATGCTGCAACAAGTGAAAAAAGTGCAGAAGGTGTCCGGAAATCAAACGCACCCAATGGCAAACGTTCCATTTATTCACGCGTTGTGATTGGTTAACTTTCTATAGTGTACACAGCCATCTCGAAAACATCCACAAACTAATATATAACAGGCGCTGCTCTGCTGCAACGGCTACGTCCTTTCGATACGGTTATCGAACGTTATGAAATGGTAGTTGGGAATCGCGCGGTAGCTTATCGTGTGGTAAGTTTAGTACAAGTGTCGTTAAGGTTAAATTTACCGCGCATCTTAGAGAATCGCCCTGCTGGTTCAGTTAGAAATAGTGCTCGTTGTAGAGATTTTAGACATTTAAAAAACAAAATCTTATTGAACAGTCTTTTTATTCTGTCAATGAATTTTTAGAACAATGATATGTCTATTTTATAATGCTGGTACTGTACAACTAGTTGTTCTGATTTGATTGTACAAAGTTTAATTTGACTCGATACTGAAAGAGCACAACAAAGGAATGCCAGGAGGGCTGGATAGGAAGGAGCAGGAGGCTTGTCTCTATTGGTTGGCGAGACACATGATGACATAAATGTGTCAATGTGGGCATAAGAAGAGAAAAGAATTTGACTTAAATCCATGTACATATCATCAAAGGATGAATAAAAAATATGAATATGAATATGAATATGAATATGAATACAGATTAACGCTTTATGTTCACCTACCTTGCAAAACACCCGATTTTAGTCTGTTAAAATTGCTTTAAAATGATTTTAAATCGTCCCTAAATAAAATAAAAATACGTCATCCTATAAAGAATTTAATCCTCTCTCTTGTGAATGTTTTTTTTATTCCAATACATATTTCCGTTTAGAGGTGTTCTTAATTAGGTGTGAAAGGTGTCCAGCAACATTACATTACAAAAGCTACAACATCTGAAAACGGAAGTATTGATTGGAACAAAGACACATTCATAAGAAAGAACACTAAATTTAATTTAACACGTAAATGACTCAGGAAATCAAACGGAAATGTTAGCAAGATTAGTTCTAAGACAGGGTCCCGTCACACTCATTAATCATCATTCATTCTCACCTTACATGTTCATCATCATCACTTATTTCAGCACATAATCACAATCAAGCTCATTACTCATTAGTCAATCACAATATTTAGCACTAACTTATAACTTATTGTAATTACTTAGTTAATTAGTTTATCCTTAATTCCTACTTTTAGTATAATTTTACATGGATGCAAGACACCAATCTAGGTGGATGGGACGTCCGCTTCCTGCATCCTATCTTCATAAGGCTACCTACGCATGTATTTTCATATGTATGTATTCCATGTCTTATGATGATGAATAAATAATAATAATAATAATAATAATAATAATAATAATAATAATAATAAAAATGATAACAGTCCGAAATCGGGAGTTCCGCAGGTCGGGTGGACGAACAGCCTTGATGGAACATACCGTGATTGGTCGATATTGACCGTGTTCCATTTTGTAGCTGCTGGAGGCGAGGGAACGCCTCAAAGAAGAACGCAACCTGAAACCCATAGTGAGTCAGTTCTACGAGCGACTGAAGAGTTACCAGACCGAGGCAGATCAGTTGGCAGCCATGTACTACAAGATGTGGCAGTCACTCAAGTAAGTCGCATAAATATATATGTTATTATAGTGTATACTTGGAGAGGCCAAAAGGCTGAGTTAATTGGAACTCAGAACAAGATAAAACATGAATGGTATAAAAAAAAAAAAAAAAACATGGTATATTGCACAATAATGATGCATTGATAGTAATTATATTATGTTACCACTAAACTTATAACAAACAGTGATATTGTCTAAACACAGTACATATAAATAGTAATACATAGTAGGTTAACAATAGTATTATATCACCATTATTCTTAGAACTGATGTTCTTAAACATAGGCTTTCCATATACCCTTCTAGGGTCAAGACTGACATTTATTACTTGTATGTATGTATGTAAAAAAAAAAAAAAAAAAAAAAAAAAAAAAAAACTGCCTGCCTGTCTGTAACAAAATGTAAAAGTCAATAAGGAAATAAAACGATCTACATGTTCTAGTGAGGGGAAAGGTACAGAAGGACGACAGCTTACCTGAGAAAGTAGAGGTTGCTTAGAGAAACATATAGATGAGAAGACAAATAAACTGAGACGTTTCGGCCAACTAGTGGTCTTGATCACTCAGCGTGAGTAGAAAAACTAAACTAAACTTAAGACTAGGGTGAATTTACATGATGCAGGTGCACTAGTTGGCCGAAACGTCTCAGTTTATTTGTCTTCTCATCTATATGTTTCTCTAACCGACCTATCTACTTTCTCAGGTAAGCTGTCGTCCTTCTGTACCTTTCCCCTAACTAGAACATGTTTCATCTTGTTCTGAGTTCCAATTTTATATATATATATATATATATATATATATATATATACTGGATTAAAGAGAGGCTAAAAGGCTAGTAATATGATAGGTAGAAGGATAGACCCCAACAGCTTTCCTACCTACCTGAATTATAGACCGTTGTGGTAGAGAGATTAAATAACGACATATTTATAATGGACAACACAAGTTTTCCGAGACGTTTTGGCACAAGACCTTGATCACTCGGGAGTAAGTAGACTCCCGAGTCTTGAGACGAGTGGGTGAAATATGAAGATGAAATCAGGGGGGGGGGGTGTTTTTGGAAGAAAGGTAAAATGCAGTCCCTATCCTTCCCTGTCCCTTCTGCCTGTCAAGGTAAGCTGTTTGCTAGTGAATGTTTAGATGTGCAAAATTAATCTCTTGGTTAGATTTGTTTACACTTTTTCTACTCGTAATAACTTAATGGAAGGCTTCATTGTTAACAACTCGAGGAACTAGACCATGAATGCATGCGTATTGTCGTATTGTTACAGCGCTGGCGAGTCGACGTACAATCTCATGGACGCTCAAGTGCTACGAGTGAAGCTGTTGAAGTTGGCCGAGAACATAGACTCTCTAAGGTATGTGTCATTATTATTTCATTGCATTGACAGACGATCTCAGTCGAAAACTGGCATTAACATGTTATATACGCACGTAATAAAAAACTCATCATAAATATTATTATTAAATAACGCTTCCTTAACACATTCAAATGGTTCTGACTGTTTGTAGGAAATTTAACAGTTAGCACTTTATGTCAAGTTACATTTAGTATATTTTTGTCCATAAAATGTAGAACTCTGTGTAATACCTCCTTCTTGCTAGAGTGATGCTTTTCAGTTTGAATCCTTTCAGGTCTCATTCTTTTATTATTTAAGATCAGTGCAAACTCATAAGAAGTCCATTTTGGACTAAATTGAGTGGCTAAAGTTGAGAAACTGTAAGAATGACGGCCTCCTCCATATCCCCTCCAACAGCTACCCGACCCCCTTCAACTCCGTGACAACCTGACAAAACAGTTTGTTGTTTCACGGAGTTGAGGGGGGTAGGGTAGCAGTGGAGGGGATAAGGAGGGGGCCATCATTCTTGCAGTTTCTCAACTATACCGCAAGGTGAAAATAAAAAATAAAAAATGTAAAAATTTTTTTTTTTTCAAAATTGAAAATCATTCGTTTGGTTTCCTCAGCAAGAAGATCCTCGTGCTGGGAACGAAGGACGTGGACCCCCCCAAGGGAAACCACCTGCTGCTCCAGACCAAGATACGGCACGCTGCCACGGGATACCTCCGCGACCAACTGGTGACGCTTCCGAACCTGCCGACCGAGGCGCAGATAGCAGCGCTACGCGAGGAACGGAGGTGAGAACCTTTCGGAACAATCGTTACCAGGAAAAAACGTGATTTGTGATTTTCTGGTGGAAAAATGTGATTTTTGAAATTTTTTCAGGAATAATCATGATTTTTTTTATTGTAAAATCATGACATTTTTAAATTTTGCAAAAAAATTATGGTTTTTGTAATTTTTGGGGAAAAATCATGATGGATGATTAAAAAATCATGATTTTTTAAAATAAAAAAAATATATTTTAAAATTTTTCCCAAAAATTATGGTTTTTATTTTTTGGAGAAAAATCATAATTTTTTTAAATTCTTTAAACATCATGATTTTTTTAAATAAAAAAAACATTTTAAAATTTTTTTCAAAAATTATGGTTTTTGTATTTTTGGGAAAAAAATCATGATTTTTTAATAAAAAAAAAAATGTGAATTGTATTTCCAAACGTGTGTCGTAGACGCGAGGCGACGGCCCGGGTGCAGCAAGAGAAGCGGGCGGCGCTTGAGGCGCAGCGTCGGGCGGCGCTAGAGCAGCAACAACGCGGTCACCGCCCGGCCGACAAGCGCGGGGACTCCCCCTCGGCCCCCACGAGGCGGGGGGTGGCGGGGGCAGTGGACGCGGGCCGGGGGTGGGGGCCGGAGGCGGCAGACCGGACGACGTTCCACTCGGACGATCCCATGATACAGCAGATGAATATCATAAGGAACTACATCAGACAAGCCAGGTTCGTACCAGACGTGGATTCTTTTCGTTTCGTTTTTACTTCATTTTATTCTCGTTATAGGTAGACCAAGAGAGCTGACAAAAACCATTTAAAATCCGAAAGGTTTAACCCCATTTTAATTTTTTTTTTTATATTTCAACCCCCCCACCTGAAAAGTGTTTTTTTTTAAATTTAATTTATTGCAATTAGACCTTCAAAGAGGGTTGAAGAGTGTTTGACAACAAGCAAAGAAAGTCAGTGACAGCACAACTTTGCTGCAATATTTCAGCCCCCCCACCCCCTTAAAAAGTGTTTTTTTCAATTTAATTTAGTGCAATAAGACCTTCAAAGAGGGTATACCACGCATAGTGGTTGACGACAGGCAAAGAGTCAGTGTAAGCACAACAGTGGGAACATGGAAGTCCTTTGATTTTGAGAGAGCCAACTTGAGAAAATGGATATGTAAACCATTACAATCGACATTCTAACTTTCTGCTTAACAACAATGAAAATTCGACTAGGTTACGTTTATTTTTCGTTTCGAACTCTACCATCACGTTTTTACTAAACGTTTACATTTACACACGGCACGACTGTTCCGTAGTTGGTAGTAGTGTGGTGCTAATCTCTCCGACGTGTGTTGTCGACATTTACTCGACTGTTCCGTAGTTGGTAGTAGTGTCGTGCTAATCGTGTTTTGTCGTGTTGGTAGAGCCGCCCACAAGTACGATGAAGTCAGCACTCTGGAGACGAACCTCAGAGAACTTCAGACGGAATATTACAAGCAACAGCAAGACCAGCAGCAGACGACCGCAGACTGAGTAAGTCAAGTCAGAGTCAGAGTCGGCCACCTCTCAGCCAGAAGGTGCCACTGCGCCACCTAAACATATTACAGTAATCCCCCTACAATTCCAATTTCAAGGGACCCTAAAAACTACAATTTGAATGACAATTTTGAATTAAAAGAACTTTAACACTATGCACCATACCTAAATCTTCTGCTGGGACTCCCTCAATAGTTTGAATTATACATAATTTTGAATCAACCGAGTTTGATTTAACGAGGGACTACTGTATTTAGGAAATGAATCTTTGGAGGTGCATAAATGAATGTATCTCTTGAGGCAGGTGTATCAAATTCAACATATTTTCATTTACAAACGATTCTGTTGAATGTTGTAATAACGTTAAATCGCAGGTTATTTTGAATTGTTTTAAGGGGGGAAATAATCATATTTTTGTTGTAAATAAATAAATAAATATATATATATATAGAAATGAAACATTTACTTTTGGACATACAAAAAAATATCTGTTGTTTCTAGTTTATATGCTCACACCAATAGCATTCCCGTGTAGCGTAGCGTTGCCCATAGCTACATACTTAGGGTGCCCAGATTTACAATCCAAAAAAGCGGGACGTACGACGATTACAAACATCATTGTGTAATTGTGTAAACGGTTGACTGGGGGGGGGGGGGGGGGGGGGGTTATACAGTTCGAAGGCTTGAATATTTTATATTGTTAGGCAAAATATAACATTTAGTACGGTCTGACCCTCTATACTACGTTTTACTATTATTAATAATGACATGGATGGCCCGTAATCATCACTCGTCGACGTATCAGCAAAGTGACAGCAGTGAGTGTAACCGAGTTGTCCACATCTCGCCGCTCACGAGTATTAACTCCTTTTTTTATTTATCTAACCCGTGGATAATGTACAGTAGGTCCATATTCAAGACCTAAGATATTGCATTTTCAAAAAAGCGGGACACGAGACACATAGCTGATAATTGGTACTGTCTCGGTACTGTGGTACTGTCTGGGCACCCTATACATACTACCTGATTATACTGAACTATTATTATTAGTTTAAAAAAATATGATAAAATCACAATTTTTCATTACATACAAAAGTAGACTACTATCCTATTTATTTAGTAGTTCACAGTTAAAATATGTTACGTAATCATTTAGCGAGTCTATCACTGACGTCGCTACCCTTTTCTTTACTATTGGCAATCCTGGACCCGAATTGGAACGCTCGTTTCGGTAGCACGGATGCCTTCTTGAGACCGAGAGATCTGGCTAGGAGGCGAAGGATCACTTTGTCTCCGACGCCGGGGGGCAGGCTGGGTATCGGAAAGCACCTGCGAACAATAATAGAGCGCACTGGCAAAACGTTGTTTGGGATGTAAGACGCACATCGCATCCTATTTCCATTCTGAATTACGAAAGAAGTGGGCCTGAAAATTAAAGATTTTTATAGGAAAATAATACTCACAATGTAGTGGTAGTGAAAAGATATATTTTGTGGGATCCACATGATATGGATTCAAATTGTTTTTATTTTTTATTTTATGATTTGGCGAAGTTTTTAGAAGTAAGCGTGAAAACTGATAACAAATAAAAAAAAAAGTAATATTTTACGTTTTTTAACTACTTTTCAGATTGACATAGGCCTACAGTATTCATTTTCAACTTAAAAAGTTATGAGCCTAATAATAATAAATATTACTTTTTTATTTACATATTTGTCATTTTCATAAATAATCAATTTTCGATAATAACCGACATCGATGTTGAAATTTCCACGCGATATGCCGATATTATATTGACGAAATTGTTTTTTTAAATTTATTTCTTTATTGTCTATCCTATTCAGTTATTAAATAAAACTAGGCTATGCAAACATTTAACAATAATGAAATCATAAATAACAATAACAACAAAAACAAAACAAACAATATATAAAATAAAATATAATAAATAAAAAATAAAAATAAAACAATAAATAATAAAATATAAAATGAAAATCAAGAACAAGAACTCACTTGTGCCACGCGGGCAGACAATTGAGGTAGCCGACGACGTCCTCGTCCAGGTAGGGGTACCTCCCCTGTCGTCCGCTGTCAGACACGACCCTGTCGTCCCTGCCCAGGTTCCTCGTGGCGATGTTGGCCGTGTCGGACCGTAGTTCCTCCGCCAGGGCCGTCCAACCGCGGCGCGACAGCGTGGTGCGATGCCGCATGTAGCCGCCCATCTGCTCGTCGGCGCCCATGCCCAGTAGCAGGACCTACGCATTTATTTATTCAATTAACTTAACAAAAAATAATTATAGGTTATGAAAGTAGGTGCCAATACGCTGGAATGGTGTGTAATGTGAGGAAGGGATCCAACAGCTTACCTTCGCGTAGTAAGATGACGGATTTGCGAGTTTGAAGTACACATAAAAAACCTAATACAAATATAACGAGATGTTTCGACCGAGGTCTTGCTCACTCGAGAAAAGAAGTGAGCAAGACCTCGATCAAAACGTCTCGTTATATTTGTATTATGTTTTTTATGTGTACTTCAAACTCGCAAATCCGTCATCTTACTACACGAAGGTAAGCTGTTGAATCCTTTCCTCACATTAGGCCTATATACCAAAAAATAATTATAAATTAAATAAACTAATAAATAATTAAATACAGTAATCATCATCATCATCATTATCCATTGCCATTTCCTGCTTCTGGCTGGTAAGCTTGGGTTTCACAACCAAATTTTTCCACCTCTTTCTATCTTCGCACAGTCGTACTTTCTCTACTTGCTCCCAGTTCTCTCCTCTCTGCTGTAGGTCTTCAGCAATCTTTTCCTTCCATCTCTTCCTTGGTCTTTCCCGTCTTCTTCTTCCTTCGATCTTTTTTATAGTAATAAACTAAATAAATAATGGGCATACACACATACAACTTGACATGGAATTAATTACAAAGTTGGACCTCTCGTGACAGGTGCTGCTAGAGCTTTGACCTGCCCGTTACAACAACCGATTTTCTGCGGAGGAAGAAAATAAACAAAACTAAATAATTTACTACTACGAAACAATGTGAAAACACTCCAAGTACCTAGTAAAAAAAAAATCAATAAACGAAACTAAATAATTTACTACGAAACAATGTGAAAACACTCCAAGTAGGTACCTAGTAAAAAAAAAAATCAATAAACGAAACTAAATAATTTACTACGAAACAATGTGAAAACACTCCAAGTACCTAGTAAAAAAAAATCAATAAACGAAACAAAATAATTTACTACGAAACAATGTGAAAACACTCCAACAACCTAGTAAAAAAAAATCAATAAACGAAACTAAATAATTTACTACGAAACAATGTGAAAACACTCCAAGTACCTAGTAAAAAAAAAAATCAATAAACGAAACTAAATAATTTACTACAAAACAATGTGAAAACACTCCAAGTACCTAGTAAAAAAAAAAATCAATAAACGAAACTAAATAATTTACTACGAAACAATGTGAAAACACTCAAAAAAAAAACATCAATAAACGAAACTAAATAATTTACTACGAAACAATGTGAAAACACTCCAAGTATCTAGTAAAAAAAAAAAAAAATGAATAAAGGAAACTAAATAATTTACTACGAAACAATGTGAAAACACTCCGAGTAGCAAAAAAAAAAAAAAAATCGACGAAAAAATAAATAGAGATGATGTCGCACCCTTGCGGAAGACACGTATTCGTGAGCCGGTCCCTCGGGTGTCGACCTCAGAGAACCGGAGCCCCGGGCGGCAAACCAGAGGGCGCAGCCCAGGCTGTCGTCTAGGATCGTGTCTAGCGGGTGAATGAGGGCGGACACTCCACGTACACGTTCGTCCGCGAGCTCCACCCGGGATATGTCGGCCTGCAAACAAATTTATTATTTTTTATTTATTTAATTATTTTTTTTTTTTAAATTTATAAACCATCTGTTTAATGAGAGGGTTTATACATTTAGGATACCAACTGCTTTCTACAATCCGTGATCGGATTATAGCCACTTTGTATATTTATAATTTCTAGTACGGTACTTCTTTTTCTTTTCCTATGACCGCATTTTTGGCTTACTGGGCCATCATGCATTTTCTGGTTTTCCAGTAGAGACAGGCTTCCTTTTCCTCATAGCTCATACCATGTGGAAGGGCATATCTACTTCATCTAATAATGGCATACAAGAAGAAGAAAACCATATATTGAGTTTACCACAGTTTGCAAAGTGAAGGAGTACGAGTACTACCACCAAAGAGTTTTCGTGTTTTACCTCTACAAAGTTCCACGTCCTATTCGGTCGTACGGCCCTCAACTCTTCTAACGTCTGTAGACCAGTCTTGCGATCGGGAACCTTATAGTCGTCGCCGATATCGCAAGTTTCCGCCTCCATCCGCTGCCGGCCTTTACGTTTGTTTTTGTTACTAGCAACCTGCACGTTTGGCCTCTTCGGCCGTTCGAAGGCTACGTTTATCAGATCGATCGGCTCGTTTGCCGGCACGAATTCGTCGGCCAAGACCGCCAGAATCGCCGAGTCTAACCCGCCGGAAAAGAGCACTCCGGTTTTAGCGTGGTCGCAATCCTCGACGACGCAGTCTTTACAGAGTTTCGGTTGCGTTTCGACGCGGACTTTAACGGAGGCTCTCAAGTGTTCCAGTAGTTTAGTAACGCGGGATGTGATGCTTTCGATCGTCGACAACTTGTCGAGGATTTGATCGCCGGTCGGGTTTGTTCCTTCGAATTGTTCGAATGTGGTGTAGTCCTCGGGTGAAGGCTCGGAGTGAGAGTCTGTCGGTAGCAAGATTGGAGACTGGATTTTGTGAGGGGATATTGAGATTGTAGCGCCGCTTATTGACTGGCAGTCTTCCGTAGTAGTGCAGTCGGACCACGGAAACAGTACGACGTTGCTCAGATCTGAAAGATGACACGTAGCCTTGTCATTTCAAAGAATCAAAGTCATATTAGTACTTTTTCTATCCATGTTATGACCCAAAGAAAACTATAAACTCGCCCCAAGACTACTTTACAGAAGCTTTCATGAGCTAGCATGCTACATATTAACATTTCCATTTGGTAGGCCTACTATTTAAATCAGTATAATTACTTTATAAATAAGAATAATTAATTTTACAGTCTGAATTATAAAATATTTAGTAAGCTACTTACTATCTTGTTTTATTCATATCATCCAGGCTTCCCATTGGTGGTTGCCACTTGCCACAGTAAAAACAAATTAGTAGCCTTCTGAATATTCCATAATACTAGCCCTTAATTAATCAAATATAATATATAGGCCTATATATATATATCCTATATATATATATCACTACTCTTTATAAAGGGGTGTTTCCACCATTTATAAAATAATTATTAAGTAATAATTAATAATGAATTAATATAATAGAATAATAAAATAATTTAATTAATAATATTTAGTAATACATTTTTAATAAACGATTAATAACTAATTTAATAAAACGAAAATGGCGATCATTGTGCCGAAACGCCGTCTCGACCCACCTCGCTCCCCGACGTCGACCCTGAACACCCCCCGCGTGGGCACCTCCCCCAGCGCGACCTCCCCGACCCCGACAGAGGTCAGCACGAGATCGCGACCCCCGACCCGACACAGCAGGGAATGCCTCCCGACTCGGTCCCGACCAAACCAGATCAGTCGGCGACGCGCGTCGTAGTAGACAAAGGCGTACGGACCCCGGACGAGCGACAGGGCGTCTAGTAGCTCCGCGTCGCCGCTTGACGCCCGCGACAACGCCCGTGAGAGACAGGTCGAGTCGCTCTCGCCCGGGCGGCGGTCCTGTGGGTGTAACTTGAGACTATAGAGTCGAGTAATTTATCGACCAATTGACATGGTTATGGTACATACAGGTCTCATCAGTATTATCCGTAATCTAAATACAACTTAACCAGTTCAGTGGCGACTTTCCCTCGCGCTTGCCATGCGCGTAGTGGCGACTTATTTCCCCATGCTACTTGCGTGCGGTCGGTCGTAATACCTCCTTCTCTACAAACACGTGTTGCGGACAGCATTTCAATACATGTAGTTCTATCTAGCGGAAAAAGATTGAACTAACTTCTTTGCAGAGAGTGCGGGAAAATTTTAAAGCGAGACTCGTCACGGCCACTGTGGGAGCGATTTCAAAATACTTATGACGAGATATTACGTCCAAGGCGCTACTGGGATATAACCGGCGTGACGGAATATCTCGTCATGACCACGGAACTGGTTAAAATAATACAATAAGAATAAAACAAACATAATTACAAAATATATTTGTGATCCAAAATATATGGGAACTACTATGTAGAAAGAGATCACAGAGATACATCTTCTTAGCATTAATTTTAAATTTGGCATTATGTAGGCTAGCATGGGAGAATATTATTTGGGAATAATATGTAATTAACATCCCAATATATATTTTTTTAAATTTAATTAATTTTCCATGCAATATTTACCCATGGGTCATTGAAACATTCTCCGTTCCAGAGGAGAACGTTACCGTGCTCATCTGTGATTGGCTGTTCCGTGGGTCGTTCCCCCTGCATCCACAACACGCTGCCAACAAACTGGCAAGAAACACCCCCAAGGTCGACGGTTTTCTGGGCGAAACGGTCCGGTCCGCGTCTCCTCAGAACTTCCAGACATTCCTCCTTGACGACCTTCAACACATTCGACTCGGTTTATTAGAGAGCCTGGTCCGGATGACGATAGACCTCGCTCGTGCTTTCCGTTTCCGTCAATTTCTCTTAGCCCACTTTTCGTAAACGGTTTCGATTGTTGTACTGTTAAGCTCCTTCACGATTGTTGATATGCGAAGATCACAAAAGAAGAGGGTAGGTAATAGCAGGCACAGCGAATAAGTTGGAACGCAAAACTTGAGACAATAAACAGTGAACATCAATAACTAAAAGGGTTTGAAAGATTTGCCCCAGAAAGAAACCTAGCCCGTCTTTGTATGTTTGTGTACGCCAACCTCCATTTGTTTTGTAATGTTTAAACTTATCTAGATGTAAAGCTTAGATTGTTTGTATGCTTTGTTAGTATGCGGTACAGTACAATACAACGCATCTCGAGCTTATTGTTCAGCAGTGACGCAAAAACGTAAATCTAAAAGAATCGTACGTTTTGTACCACGTAACCCCGCGCAATCGCCATCCGTTACAAACTAAATTGCCGATAGTACCTAGTTTGCTGTTACCTTCATTAGTAGAACCAAAGTAAAAATCACCTTGAGATAAGTTCTCACCCTTGGAATATGTACAGGCAGTTGTGAAGGAGCATTTTATTTTATTGTAAATATGCAATCCAGTACTGTACATAATGTGCAACTTGCATGATGCTGATACTAAATGTCTCATATGTTTGATATTACTGTGCTGTCTAGATATTTTATGTTACACTTAAGAGTTTTTGAAGCTTATGTCGCCCAAGCTACCTATTAACGTTAAGTGTACCGGTCGGTATGCATACGTCGGATTATTTCGTCATGTCAAGAGTCCAAAGCAGTTCGGAAACTGTAACACTCTGGACGTGGAGCAATAATGTGACATAAGTACTACACATTAAATTATAATTATGTTAGGAACATATAGTTTTCAGTCATAGTAAAGAGTTCATTACTTTTCTTCACTTTATAGGGGCTACTCAAAATGTCCATATTATTACATGTTATATTTGGATTTTAGCAATGGATGTAGCCAAATCTCATATTTCTTTAATGGTTTTTACTAGTATTTAAATGCATTCCAGTTCGTATCGATGTTATATTTTGTTTTATGAACACAGCTGTTGTACCAGTTGTCCCTACTGGAATTTGAACCGAGAACTTCGTAGTCGCTAACTGATTTATCTGTCGTTCCGACACGGCAAACTGTCGAATCTGTCCGTTAGATGTCATAATATTCTCGGTGCAACGTCAGTTCACTTGTTTAATTATTTTTATAAAGTAATAAGTACACACAAAAATCGGCAACACAGTACAGTTATGCAGAGCTGAGTGAAGATCAGACTCCACTTTCAACACAAACCTACTTCATTACGTGACACAAAGCTTGTGAACGTAGAGTTCAAGATACGTTCGTAAGACTACAATAGATACCTTAATTATCACCTTTTATAGTAAGTAGTAGGTAGGCCTATGCATAATGCGCAACACCGACATACCAAAGGCTAGACATCAATTTCAGTCGCAGACGTCAAAATATTAGCCACGATTACACGCGAGCGAGTTTGGAATCGTCTACATTGAATTGAAAATTAAACACGACGCTACTTTGAATCCTTTGCGTGAACGTGGCTAATATCCTTCATTTTAGTTCAACTATCCTTGCTTGGTTTCAGATAGCATGGACTCTTCCCAGGAATATTTACCCATTCACAATGATATTGTTAAACAAACACTGTACTTGATTGATTGATTGTTTGATTGATTGAAAGTGAGATTTGAAATATATAATGTTATATCTGTAAATCCTGTCATTATTAGAAATGTAATCATGATCACAGACATCTCAACCCATTCATAACAAAATTCCTGCATTGTTTTTTTGATTAATTTGACAAACACTAGAACCAGGTGACGGAGGAGGGGGGGGGGGGGGGGGGGAGAGAGAGAGGGAGAAAGAAGAGACATGAAATCATATGTAAGGTTGTCTCGGGACGTCTATACATTGAATAAAAATAAAATTACATCCTATTTACTGTAACCTACCCAATAAAGTGAAGCTATAGTCTAGCTATATATATTTTCAAAATTACAAGTCTTTCATCTGAACAAACTTGAAACAAGAGGAATCGCAAAACGCAAATAACCAAGATGTTAACGCGCCGTTCAAGCATGGTTCAACATGTGATTTGGTCATTTTAAAAGTACCGCGCTCTGATTTGAGAAATCCATACCGTATTCAAGGCGGTGAAACTCGTTCTATTATCTGTTTCCATTTATAACAGCGTACTTACCTGATCAATGGATGGTTGACTATTCCAGTCACATTCATTACAAGTAATTAAGCAAAATATACCACACATTTCTCTTATAATTAAACTATTTCACCTGAATAAGCGGCACGTTTACGTCGCCATGTTGAAATATTTACTTGTTACGAAGTACCAACCGTCAAAAAAGTATAAATGTATCAGACAATATTATATCGTTGGCAACAGTTAATGTTATTGTTCGTTCTGTTTTGTCAAATAGACAGCCTAGTGCTTCAAATTTGTGTATTACCCACGTTTGTGAGTAAATCAGTTCATATTTTTTACTTGATTCGATATTTTAATACTTGTGCAACATTTCCTGTACTGTAATCACGGGCTAGACGTATTCATGCGATCTTTAGTTGGACCTAATAGTGTTTCTTTGAGGTTATGGTGGACCTCGGGACAATCACTTGGGATACATTTCTAACCTCAATTCGTCAAATATTGGAGATTTCCGACCGTCTATTTGACGGTTGGTGTTTGCAAGGTGCCGTTGATATCGAAGGAGCTGCCTACCTTGTGAAAAGAACTACACATCATAACCTAGAAACATTTAGGCCTAGGCCTATCTCGAATACTGAAGAGCTTGATGACCTAGAGCTAGATGAGGCTTTGGAATCTGTTTTGAAAGACAAACACTGCAGTGAAGAACCGAATACACATACCGTATTAACAAGGGAATATCACGTTGTGTACAGTCCAAGCTATTCTGTACCTGTTCTTTACTTCAACTCCTGGAATCGGGATGGCAACCTGTTAAATTTGGAAGAAACCTGGGAGTCCGTACATTCGAGCTTCAAACCACGTTTAGAGGTCGACAAGTGGCAGGTAAACCATTATTTCCTATAAGTTTAAGGCATTTTATCTTTAGCTTTCAATATGATAATTCACTACAAATCAGTGATTGAATCATTTGCTTTTGGCATAAATGTGTATATTTTGTAGGTGTAGCTGAATGTGTTTGTTTGGTTACAGACTCTCACCCAAGCAGAGCACCCTATCCTGCACCGCCCGTTTTACCAACTGCACCCCTGCGGCACCGCCCGCCTGCTCGGGTGTTTTGCCGACGTTACTGGCAACCCTGTCGTCACCTGGCTTAGTTCCGTCGGCCCGGCGGTCGGTCTTGGCGTGCGAAGCGAGTACGGCGCGCTGACACGTGGGGAATTTGTCGACGAGAACAATATTTAAAGTGAGTTCCAACTTATCACCAGTCAGGCCTATACCAATATTTAAGTGGAAATTGGTGTAATTGTATGGTACTTAGGCCCCAAGTTAGAGAATTTAGCACATAAGAGAGCGGTTGACAGAAACATGATCAATAATAACCAGATTTATGGCATGCCTTCAATTTTTGGGTTGGTTCAAGAGAAAAAAGGGTAAAACGAATTGCATGGGCATATAGCCTAGGGGCATCTGGGCATGTTAAAGTGCTATTTATTTTACACATTATTTCAGCCCTGCCTGTATAAATTAATTAATACAAATTAGTAATGAAATAATTAATGATTAGGCCTAATTACTTTCTTGAATCCGTCTAGCCGACCCAATAATGGCCGACTACTGGAAATCCCAGGCGAAGAAGTTCTGCGACTTCTGCAAGTGTTGGATCGCGGACAACAAGCCGAGCGTCGAGTTCCACGAGAAGGGTAAACGCCACAAGGAGAACGTCGAGAAGCGTCTCAAGGAGATCGGACAGAAGAGCCGCAAGGAGTACAAGGAGACGCTCAAGGTCGATGACGAGATGCGGAAGATGGAGGAGGCCGCGATGAAGGCGTACTTGAAGGACGTGGAGGGCGACGGCGGTGACTACACGTCGCAGCTCATCAGACAAGAGCTGAGAGAGAAGGAAGAGAGGATGAAAGAAGAAGAGAAGAAGGAAGAGAGGATCCGGGAAGAGAGGACGCGGGATGAGAAGAGGAAAGAGAGAGAAACGCCGGCGGATGAAGGGGAACCGGGGGGTAGCGGAGCGAAAGAGGACGCCGAGAGCTCTGTGCCCTGGTTCGAGGCAGTGTCGGAAGAGGGACACACATACTACTGGCATGTGGAGACAGGAGAGGCCGTGTGGGAACCTCCGGAGGGAGGGTTCGTATCGACGGCCCAACAGGAGGATAAAACACGCGCCGATAGGGAGGCACAGGAGAAACGCGAGAAACGCGAAGAGAAGATCCTGGCAACGAAACGGGCGGAAGAGGACAAGGCGAGGGAAGAAGAAGAACGCGCCCGGCTGGCCCGCGAGAAGATGCGCAGCAAGGCGGCAAAGAAGGAGAAGAAGAAAGAGGTGGTGCCGTTCGAACCGGTCGCGATGGGCCCCGCCCCCAAACCGGATCCGTACGGCGGTTGGAAGACGGTCGAGAGGCACGAGGAGAAACCGGTCGACCTCGAGCTTCCGAAACAGAGCTACGCCGAAGTGTTTGTGCCGAGCATCGTGGACGCGGCACCCAAGTTTAGAATACGGGAGAAGACGATTGGTAGCGTAGACTGCGACGGTAGCGGGGACTTTAAAAAGAGAAAGTTGAACGGAGGCTCGAGAAGAAACGCCAGACAGAGACTCGACGACGACTGAGGTGTGCGCGAGTGTCCTTCAAAGGTCAAAGGTCGCGGGCCAGAACACAATTACAGTGGAACTTGTTCAGTTTTGTATTGTTTCAATACTGACTTACAACATAGTAAAACGACATGTTTACAATTTCAAAATGTATGTTTATACATTCAGCATTTTACAAATGACTGCAAGATTTCCTTTATGGTAGTAGTACTTAGTAGAAGGCCTATTAATTAATGTCATATCGTATTCAGGTATACATTTTTTTGTACAAAGGAGGACAATAAATATAAATACCAACGAGGCAATATACAAGAAAAGAAATCATTCAATAAATTTATACATGTATCAATGTGAGAACATACAAAATTAAAAATTGTAAATAATATACATAGCCTATGTCTAAAAATAATATCAGGTATGAGCGATTCACATTATGTGTGAGGCATACTTTTCGAGGCACTGATAAAATCTCTAAAAAGTATACACTCAAAACTTCAAAAGTTGCAGGAAGTCATAATTATTTAATAAAGATTAAAAATGTAAATTGACAAATATGAAAACTACAATGCTAAAAACAAATCACCATAAATATTTATTTTTGATTGAAATACCGCCAAATTCGACACTATTTTTTTTATTTCACTGTTGTTTTGTAAGTCGAATAATATTAAATACCACTAAGTCTCAATTTTATATTTTCACCGATTTTTTAATATCGAAGCCGCTAGATCTGGCGACAAAACCGCTAAATTGGCGACGCTGTCGTTGTGGAAAACCCTCCTTATCCGTTAACTGTTCTGAAAAGGATGAAAATATTTTCTAATCGTTATTCAGCTATTTCAGGATCACAGGTGTGTAATATCAAAATATGGTCTCAAATTAGGATGATAAGATCGACAGCTATTAGAATAAAGATGGAAGGTAATTCATTCGGAGGTTGGAACTCTACATAAAAATGGTTCTAGTATATTGTCTGTTTTCTTAGCTTTTGTCTCTACTGCCGACATATTAACTTCCATCATATTTCTAATAAAAACTGTAAAATCTTTACATCCCAAACTAATAAAAACTACACATACATTGTTTCAAGTAAAATGTTTTTATTCCTTAGTCATTTAAGTAAGTAAGTAAGATAAAGCCGTGAGTTTACTTACTATGCTTACCTATAAAGTAACATTAACATGTTACTAAATGGAATTATTCACTATATTAATAGAATAATACATTTTAATAACATTTTCTTAAAGATTTGAACTCTAGATTAAGTATGTCTAGAACATTTTTAAGGTTGGAATTCATAGTCGGCCCCTACACCTAGGGGCGCCCATTGTTACTAAGGTAACAGTTGTTTCCATGTTATTTTCCATAAACAAAACAAATCCATAGCAACAATGGGCGCCCCTAGGTGTAGGGGCCGACTATGAATTCCAACCTTAGTGTTGAAATCTAGACTGCAAATTGTCACCTTTTGCCGTACAACTTTAAGAACCGGACTGTTACAATTACTTATCTTATCACAACTCGTATACGTATAGGCACATTATAATATTGCTCCAATAGTCAATATTGCTCTTTCTACTTGGCAATAAGGTGGCAATTTGCCGTCTTAAGAAGCTACGGATCAACCTTAAGCCAACAATGGTTTCTTATAGGCAACTTGCGATATAGACTAGGCTACAGTGCATACATTAATTAATCACATATTATTTTTTTACAAATAATAACTTTGACTGGATATACTTTTTTCTAATGTAAGAAATGTAAAGGTAACAATTGTATTCAAAACAAATTAAATCTGATAAGTGGAACTCATACTTCAGAACATCATCTGAATCACAACTATGACAATATTTTTCTTGTAGATAATAATAAAACAGCACTGTTCTAGCCTATAACATTTGAAACAAAACAATGTCTAAAACAAATTAAGTACAAAAGTACTAAAAACAACTTTATTTATTTATACCAGTATAGTGTGAACTATAAATAAAATAATACTGCGATACATAGTTTACACAATCATCCACTGAGAGGTTGTGCAGCTTCCACCATCACCCATATCCAACACATTTTTGCTTGAGCCCACTTTTAAGATTGACCCCTCTTCCCCCCCCCCCCCACACACACAAAATAATGTCAAGTACTAATTCGTTGATTTTACAGGTGTCGTATAGATCTATGTTAATGCATCACATTTATTAAGATATACATATCCAAGGTGTAAGAACCGAGTAGGTAGCCTACATATTAATTATAGATTCGGATTTGATATTACCTCTGATGAAAACAACAAAGGATATATAATAGAATGGAAATTAACGTTTAACCTAAACGGATATCAAATACGACGATTGCCGACAAAAGTGGCGCAAAGGTTTGCGTTTTCCGGCACCCCTTCCGTCAACACACGGAGGGTTTGAAAACACTTTTTTTTACTCTCTAATAAAATTAAAGCTATTACCGTATTATTACTTACTAAATGTTTGGTAGAACTAGAAGTATCTACAATAATCACAGACACAATGCTACTTGATCTGTACTTAGTAGGTTGTAGTTATTGTTGGTGTAGTTATCTTTTCCCTCAATGAAACATGTTTATATTTACATTCTTAGTTCCAACTGATTTATATTTAAAGTAGACCCACCTGTTTGATATTATACAAACAAACAAAAGTCAGAATGTAAATTGGAACATGTTTAAGTACAATCTTCAATATAACCGGGTGTCATGTGTATGTTTATGGTTTATACATTTGATAAGCCTAAAAGTTGCCAAATATGAGCGGCAATTTTTTTGATTATAGACAATGTGAATGATGTTACTGTATTTGAATTAGTGCTCACTACATCTAGTACATGTATTACCCCTGTTGAAAGATTCAACGACATTCTGTGACCGCGTCGGGTTTCGCTAGACCTACTGTGTGTGATGTTTGTTAACGGCATAGAACATGCAAAGTACCGGCATTTACTCCGTTTATTCTTACAATAGTGCATTAGAAAATGATCACTTAATTGGTAGAAATACTCAACTTTAATGCATTAAGATATCTACAAGCTTTATAAATTATGAACATAATTTACCAATACAATATAATATGTTTTGTCTGTTAAATTCATATTTTTTGACTGCCAAACTAAACGAAAAGTTAAAATCTGGAACGTAAAATGTTCGCCGGTATCAATTATCGCGTCGCACGTCGATATGTTTGTCAAACCGTCCCTAAATTGCACCGTACATGTGAGCACGCAAACTGAGTTCTGGAATGTAATTGAACAGCTTCCGCCGAGATCAGAGGATGGACTTTGTGTGTTGTCCCTTGCCTTAGGCCAAGTCTTAAATCTAAACTTTTAGATCTTACTTTCAATACTAAGAGAAGAGAAGAAATGTCGGCAAGATGCAGCCTGATAAAAAGTTAACGCTACTTTCTTTCAAGTAGCTCTATTATACTAAAATAACTTTTAAACAATGGATGATATTGCTTCCACGTGCTAATTCAAGGTGGAAACCAAATAAAATACCTACAATGAAATGATCGTACTTTCATTAACGTCCACCATTTTTGTATAATTGCTTCGTTCCAATTCTTTCATAAATTATAACCTAAATTATGTTGTACAAATAAAAAATAAATAAATACCTAACACAAAGTACGACACTTGTAAAACGGTGCCGTAAATAGTAAAGAAAATTAAATTAAAAGCGACCAAATAATAAAATATTAAAGCTTCAATGGCATTTGACTTGGTCTAGTATATATATACATCTAACAACAAAGGTCTTGCCAGCCTCTTTAAACAATTTAATTAAGTAATAAATAGGCCCACATTTACACTGGCAACTAACAAAATTTCAAAACATATTGTGCACGAAAGATGAACCGTTAACCAAATTTGGTGACCAAATCCCGCGAGTTGTCCGCGCGATGCGACCGACCAAAAATCAACCGCACACGAGTCTTCCACTCGTAAATCGTTAAAATTATTAGTCAAAACTAGCGACGAAACGATAAATCTACTACTGTAAATGCACTTCCTGCATTCAACGAGGCGATGCAAGCCGTCGTCACCAGTACGAATAAAACGTGCACGGCAGAATCCGTCAGACTCGTTTTTCCTCGTCGCTTTGTTCCGTTCCCCAGACATGCGAGCGACTACCATTAGATCGCGTTCGCGTCTCGTTCGAATTTCGATCCGCGCTACAAAGATTTCTAGTTTCTGTCCGGCCACCAAACGAGTCCAAAAGATTTCACTGTGTACACACACACTGTCAAAAAACATTTAAAATAAAACCTTTAACAAAATTCAACGACGTCTACGTAAAGCTCTCGTCGTCCTACCACAGTATACTAATCCATATGGTAGATACCGAAACTCGCACAGAAGCCAGCTCCAGTGAATAACTTGCGCATGGCGACACTAGCGTGGCTTAGCCATTATAAAAACTACCCCAAGTTGTAACTTACAGTACTACTTGATCGGCCTTCAACTAGCTACACCCACAGCCCGTAGGCATAGGACTTGCGCACGCACGCACGTGTTTGCAGTAGGAAAACGCGCTGTACGGGCAAAGCTCATTTAGTAGAGCGTACCAAGTACGTAGCTCCATTGTTTTGCAGCCTTCTCGGGAGCTCCGAAGAAGGCGGAGCTCGACCTAGAGAGGGCCACGTCTCCAGCTCTATAACCTGTCGTCACAGCCCTCTGGACGAACCAATGTATAGCCTACATCTAGATCTCCGCTATCGGCTTCCTAAATACTTCACCAGAATCGAGCAGACCTTGCATGAAGGATTTATTCAATGATATTCAACAGCTATAGTAGGCTAGATGCGCAGCCTAGCAACCACAAGCGTGTCAATTTGATGCCATCTTGAAATGGGCAAATAACACAGGCGGGAATAGGAGTTTCTAATGCGACTTTCTGCCATTGGCAGCGCTAGTATTACTAAAAGGTCCAAATTAGCATGTAAATTGTGTAGTGCTTGCTTGTGTAGTGAGGTTTTCATTTCAGAGATTGAAACAATCTGTAGACCTTAAATGTAATGTGAATGTGAATGTAACTATAAGCAAACTGCTAATAAAGTAAATTAATAAATAATAATTTCAAAATGGCTTCAAATCGCTACGCTCGATACTGAGTGGAAGGTTGGGGGACTGGCGATCTAGACTACTATAGCTGTTGAAAATCATTGGATTTATTACGCTAGCGCCATCGCTCGAGTTTCGCCACCGTACGGATTAGTATCGCGCGGTCCCACCAACGATCGAGCGTCGACCCTAGTCGATCGAGCGTCGACCCTAGTCGATCGAGCGTCGACCCTAATCGATGTCCAGCGGTCCGAGGTCAGCGATCTGCGTCGGCCTCCGCGCCGGCACCTCGTCTGCCCCCTCCCCCTCGGTTGCCGCCCCCTCCTCCCCCTCCCCCTCCGCCACCGGGCCCGGGGGCACCAGACACGCGTGCAGGAAGCCGCAACACGTGTTTATGTAGACCTCGCGGTGGACGGAGAAGTGTCGGACGTGCGGCGAGTCGTCGAAACAGAGCGCCGACACGCTGACTCCGCGCTGACGTCTCCGCTCGGCGAACCTCTCCACGTCCTGACAGACGGAATAAATAAATACATTTTTTTTTTTTTAAATTTATTTATTTATTTATGAATTGGTCCCATACAGCATATTATGCCATTTAACAGTGACCAGTATAACAACGGATGATTAAAAACGATGCATGATGATGAGGAAGGGAGAAGGGGAAACCCGGTACCAGCACGTAGCCTACTCCTGTCGAAAAGTACCAAGGAGACCACCGGCTTTACGTCCCATCCGAAAGGACGGTGTAACTTTGACCAGTCATATGGGTTCCTCCACTAACCTGGACTGTTGACGAGAAGAACGAAGCTGTTACACAAGCTTTCGAACCCTCCAATCTGCTCTAACCAACTGTAACTAGTTTTTCACAGGAGAATGGTCACCCATCCACCTCCTGACCTAGCCCGAGGTTGCTTAACTTCAGTGTTCGTATGGGAACCGGCTAAGCGACCGCGGCTAAACCGTTGGCTAATCTCTCACATGCCAAGATGGCTTTATCCGGCCATTCTTTTGTCTAACCATCCATTATAAAATGGCTTCCTTTTCTGGCCTGCTCATATCATTGGGCAGGGAGTCAATTTAAAACTTAAAGGGCAGCACATCTAAAGAGATGTGCTCTGTCTATTAAGGCCGGCCTTACAATCTCATAATAGGAAAGTTATTTGTAGCAATTAAGCTATTTGGAGGATTTCAATAGTTTTGATTGGCGTCGTTGCCATGGAGACAAGCTATTTGACGAATAAGTAGTTATTGGGATATTGTAAGACTGGACCTTAGTATATTATAATTTTGTCTAATATAGTCTAGGCTCTACAGATTATAGTGCATACTTGGAGAGGCCAAACGGCCGAGTTAATTGGAGCTCGGAACAAGATAAACACGTTCTAGTAAGGGAAAAGGTACAGAAGGACAACATCTTACCTGAGAAAGTAGTTAGGTCACTTTGAGAAACATATATAGATGAGAAGACAAATAAATACACTGATATACCACTAGAGATAGATATTAGAGAAAGATTGATTGATTGATTTTGGGCTTTATTTTGGGCAGGATGAAGGGCAGTGAAGCCTGTTCTTCTATCAAACCGTTGTAGCCCATGCACATACATTACAAGACTTAGGCCCGAATGCATAGTTCAGTCTCAAGTCTTCCTCAACTCAGCCTCTCTCAGCCTCGCCCAACCACCAATCACGGAGCGGCATTGCCGTGTAGACGGCTCTGTGATTGGTGGCTAGGTGAGACTGAGGAGAGGCTGAGTTGAGGAAGGCTTGATCGAGTCTGGACTATAGGCTACATTCGGACCTTAGGCCTAATTAAGAACATAAAAAATACAATACAAAATACACCAATGAGAGGGAGGGGGGGGGGGTCAGTCACCTGGTATCGTATGAGCTGGTCGGTGGTCGAGTAGAGGAACAGCTGCGGCCAGTCGAAGGGCTCCTCTACCAGGTGGAGAGAGAGGGGAGGGGGGGGGTCAGTCACCTGGTATCGTATGAGCTGGTCGGTGGTCGAGTAGAGGAACAGCTGCGGCCAGTCGAAGGGCTCCTCTACCAGGTGGAGAGAGGGGAGGGGGGGGGGTCAGTCACCTGGTATCGTATGAGCTGGTCGGTGGTCGAGTAGAGGAACAGCTGCGGCCAGTCGAACGGCTCCTCTACCAGGTGGAGAGAGGGGAGGGGGGGGGTCAGTCACCTGGTATCGTATGAGCTGGTCGGTGGTCGAGTAGAGGAACAGCTGCGGCCAGTCGAAGGGCTCCTCTACCAGGTGGAGAGAGAGGGGAGGGGGGGGGGTCAGTCACCTGGTATCGTATGAGCTGGTCGGTGGTCGAGTAGAGGAACAGCTGCGGCCAGTCGAAGGGCTCCTCTACCAGGTGGAGAGAGGGGAGGGGGGGGGGTCAGTCACCTGGTATCGTATGAGCTGGTCGGTGGTCGAGTAGAGGAACAGCTGCGGCCAGTCGAAGGGCTCCTCTACCAGGTGGAGAGAGAGGAGGGGGGGGGGGTCAGTCACCTGGTATCGTATGAGCTGGTCGGTGGTCGAGTAGAGGAACAGCTGCGGCCAGTCGAAGGGCTCCTCTACCAGGTGGAGAGAGGGGAGGGGGGGGGGTCAGTCACCTGGTATCGTATGAGCTGGTCGGTGGTCGAGTAGAGGAACAGCTGCGGCCAGTCGAAGGGCTCCTCTACCAGGTCGAGAGAGAGGGGGGGGGGGGGGGTCAGTCACCTGGTATCGTATGAGCTGGTCGGTGGTCGAGTAGAGGAACAGCTGCGGCCAGTCGAAGGGCTCCTCTACGAGGTCGAGAGGGGAGGGAGGGGGTCAGTCACCTGGTATCGTATGAGCTGGTCGGTGGTCGAGTAGAGGAACAGCTGCGGCCAGTCGAAGGGCTCCTCTACCAGGTGGAGAGAGGGGAGGGGGGGGTCAGTCACCTGGTATCGTATGAGCTGGTCGGTGGTCGAGTAGAGGAACAGCTGCGGCCAGTCGAAGGGCTCCTCTACCAGGTCGAGAGAGGGGAGGGGGGGGTCAGTCACCTGGTATCGTATGAGCTGGTCGGTGGTCGAGTAGAGGAACAGCTGCGGCCAGTCGAAGGGCTCCTCTACCAGGTGGAGAGAGGGGAGGGGGGGGGTCAGTCACCTGGTATCGTATGAGCTGGTCGGTGGTCGAGTAGAGGAACAGCTGCGGCCAGTCGAAGGGCTCCTCTACCAGGTCGAGAGAGGGGAGGGGGGGGGTCAGTCACCTGGTATCGTATGAGCTGGTCGGTGGTCGAGTAGAGGAACAGCTGCGGCCAGTCGAAGGGCTCCTCTACCAGGTCGAGAGAGGGGAGGGGGGGGGGTCAGTCACCTGGTATCGTATGAGCTGGTCGGTGGTCGAGTAGAGGAACAGCTGCGGCCAGTCGAAGGGCTCCTCTACCAGGTGGAGAGAGGGGAGGGGGGGGGTCAGTCACCTGGTATCGTATGAGCTGGTCGGTGGTCGAGTAGAGGAACAGCTGCGGCCAGTCGAAGGGCTCCTCTACCAGGTCGAGAGAGGGGAGGGGGGGGTCAGTCACCTGGTATCGTATGAGCTGGTCGGTGGTCGAGTAGAGGAACAGCTGCGGCCAGTCGAAGGGCTCCTCTACGAGGTCGAGAGGGGAGGGGGGGGTCAGTCACCTGGTATCGTATGAGCTGGTCGGTGGTCGAGTAGAGGAACAGCTGCGGCCAGTCGAAGGGCTCCTCTACCAGGTGGAGAGAGAGGGGAGGGGGGGGGTCAGTCACCTGGTATCGTATGAGCTGGTCGGTGGTCGAGTAGAGGAACAGCTGCGGCCAGTCGAAGGGCTCCTCTACCAGGTCGAGAGAGGGGAGGGGGGGGGTCAGTCACCTGGTATCGTATGAGCTGGTCGGTGGTCGAGTAGAGGAACAGCTGCGGCCAGTCGAAGGGCTCCTCTACCAGGTCGAGAGAGGGGAGGGGGGGGGTCAGTCACCTGGTATCGTATGAGCTGGTCGGTGGTCGAGTAGAGGAACAGCTGCGGCCAGTCGAAGGGCTCCTCTACCAGGTCGAGAGAGGGGAGGGGGGGGGTCAGTCACCTGGTATCGTATGAGCTGGTCGGTGGTCGAGTAGAGGAACAGCTGCGGCCAGTCGAAGGGCTCCTCTACCAGGTCGAGAGAGGGGAGGGGGGGGGGGGTCAGTCACCTGGTATCGTATGAGCTGGTCGGTGGTCGAGTAGAGGAACAGCTGCGGCCAGTCGAAGGGCTCCTCTACCAGGTCAAGAGAGGGGAGGGGGGGGGTCAGTCACCTGGTATCGTATGAGCTGGTCGGTGGTCGAGTAGAGGAACAGCTGCGGCCAGTCGAAGGGCTCCTCTACCAGGTCGAGAGAGGGGAGGGAGGGGGGGGGGTCAGTCACCTGGTATCGTATGAGCTGGTCGGTGGTCGAGTAGAGGAACAGCTGCGGCCAGTCGAAGGGCTCCTCTACCAGGTCGAGAGAGGGGAGGGGGGGGGGTCAGTCACCTGGTATCGTATGAGCTGGTCGGTGGTCGAGTAGAGGAACAGCTGCGGCCAGTCGAAGGGCTCCTCTACCAGGTCGAGAGAGGGGAGGGAGGGGGGGGGTCAGTCACCTGGTATCGTATGAGCTGGTCGGTGGTCGAGTAGAGGAACAGCTGCGGCCAGTCGAAGGGCTCCTCTACCAGGTCGAGAGAGGGGAGGGGGGGGGGTCAGTCACCTGGTATCGTATGAGCTGGTCGGTGGTCGAGTAGAGGAACAGCTGCGGCCAGTCGAAGGGCTCCTCTACGAGGTCGAGAGAGGGGAGGGAGGGGGGGGGTCAGTCACCTGGTATCGTATGAGCTGGTCGGTGGTCGAGTAGAGGAACAGCTGCGGCCAGTCGAAGGGCTCCTCTACCAGGTCGAGAGAGGGGAGGGGGGGGTCAGTCACCTGGTATCGTATGAGCTGGTCGGTGGTCGAGTAGAGGAACAGCTGCGGCCAGTCGAAGGGCTCCTCTACCAGGTCGAGAGAGGGGGGGGGGGGGGGTCAGTCACCTGGTATCGTATGAGCTGGTCGGTGGTCGAGTAGAGGAACAGCTGCGGCCAGTCGAAGGGCTCCTCTACCAGGTGGAGAGAGGGGAGGGGGGGGGTCAGTCACCTGGTATCGTATGAGCTGGTCGGTGGTCGAGTAGAGGAACAGCTGCGGCCAGTCGAAGGGCTCCTCTACCAGGTCGAGAGAGAGGGGAGGGGGGGGGTCAGTCACCTGGTATCGTATGAGCTGGTCGGTGGTCGAGTAGAGGAACAGCTGCGGCCAGTCGAAGGGCTCCTCTACCAGGTCGAGAGAGGGGGGGGGGGGGGTCAATCACCTGGTATCGTATGAGCTGGTCGGTGGTCGAGTAGAGGAACAGCTGCGGCCAGTCGAAGGGCTCCTCTACCAGGTGGAGAGAGGGGAGGGGGGGGGTCAGTCACCTGGTATCGTATGAGCTGGTCGGTGGTCGAGTAGAGGAACAGCTGCGGCCAGTCGAAGGGCTCCTCTACCAGGTCGAGAGAGGGGAGGGGGGGGGTCAGTCACCTGGTATCGTATGAGCTGGTCGGTGGTCGAGTAGAGGAACAGCTGCGGCCAGTCGAAGGGCTCCTCTACCAGGTGGAGAGAGAGGGGAGGGGGGGGGGTCAGTCACCTGGTATCGTATGAGCTGGTCGGTGGTCGAGTAGAGGAACAGCTGCGGCCAGTCGAAGGGCTCCTCTACCAGGTCGAGAGAGGGGAGGGGGGGGGGTCAGTCACCTGGTATCGTATGAGCTGGTCGGTGGTCGAGTAGAGGAACAGCTGCGGCCAGTCGAAGGGCTCCTCTACCAGGTTGAGAGAGGGGAGGGGGGGGTCAGTCACCTGGTATCGTATGAGCTGGTCGGTGGTCGAGTAGAGGAACAGCTGCGGCCAGTCGAAGGGCTCCTCTACCAGGTTGAGAGAGGGGAGGGGGGGGTCAGTCACCTGGTATCGTATGAGCTGGTCGGTGGTCGAGTAGAGGAACAGCTGCGGCCAGTCGAAGGGCTCCTCTACCAGGTCGAGAGAGGAGAGGGGGGGGTCAGTCACCTGGTATCGTATGAGCTGGTCGGTGGTCGAGTAGAGGAACAGCTGCGGCCAGTCGAAGGGCTCCTCTACAAGGTCGAGAGAGGGGAGGGAGGGGGGTCAGTCACCTGGTATCGTATGAGCTGGTCGGTGGTCGAGTAGAGGAACAGCTGCGGCCAGTCGAAGGGCTCCTCTACCAGGTGGAGAGAGGGGAGGGGGGGGTCAGTCACCTGGTATCGTATGAGCTGGTCGGTGGTCGAGTAGAGGAACAGCTGCGGCCAGTCGAAGGGCTCCTCTACCAGGTGGAGAGAGGGGAGGGGGGGGTCAGTCACCTGGTATCGTATGAGCTGGTCGGTGGTCGAGTAGAGGAACAGCTGCGGCCAGTCGAAGGGCTCCTCTACCAGGTTGAGAGAGGGGGAGGGGGGGGTCAGTCACCTGGTATCGTATGAGCTGGTCGGTGGTCGAGTAGAGGAACAGCTGCGGCCAGTCGAAGGGCTCCTCTACCAGGTGGAGAGAGAGGGGAGGGAGGGGGGGGGTCAGTCACCTGGTATCGTATGAGCTGGTCGGTGGTCGAGTAGAGGAACAGCTGCGGCCAGTCGAAGGGCTCCTCTACCAGGTCGAGAGAGGGGAGGGGGGGGGTCAGTCACCTGGTATCGTATGAGCTGGTCGGTGGTCGAGTAGAGGAACAGCTGCGGCCAGTCGAAGGGCTCCTCTACGAGGTCGAGAGAGGGGAGGGAGGGGGGGGGTCAGTCACCTGGTATCGTATGAGCTGGTCGGTGGTCGAGTAGAGGAACAGCTGCGGCCAGTCGAAGGGCTCCTCTACCAGGTGGAGAGAGGGGAGGGGGGGGGTCAGTCACCTGGTATCGTATGAGCTGGTCGGTGGTGGAGTAGAGGAACAGCTGCGGCCAGTCGAAGGGCTCCTCTACCAGGTCGAGAGAGGGGAGGGGGGGGGGTCAGTCACCTGGTATCGTATGAGCTGGTCGGTGGTCGAGTAGAGGAACAGCTGCGGCCAGTCGAAGGGCTCCTCTACCAGGTGGAGAGAGGGGAGGGGGGGGTCAGTCACCTGGTATCGTATGAGCTGGTCGGTGGTCGAGTAGAGGAACAGCTGCGGCCAGTCGAAGGGCTCCTCTACCAGGTCGAGAGAGGGGAGGGGGGGGGTCAGTCACCTGGTATCGTATGAGCTGGTCGGTGGTCGAGTAGAGGAACAGCTGCGGCCAGTCGAAGGGCTCCTCTACCAGGTCAAGAGAGGGGAGGGGGGGGGGTCAGTCACCTGGTATCGTATGAGCTGGTCGGTGGTCGAGTAGAGGAACAGCTGCGGCCAGTCGAAGGGCTCCTCTACCAGGTGGAGAGAGGGGAGGGGGGGGGGGGGTCAGTCACCTGGTATCGTATGAGCTGGTCGGTGGTCGAGTAGAGGAACAGCTGCGGCCAGTCGAAGGGCTCCTCTACCAGGTGGAGAGAGGGGAGGGGGGGGGGGGTCAGTCACCTGGTATCGTATGAGCTGGTCGGTGGTCGAGTAGAGGAACAGCTGCGGCCAGTCGAAGGGCTCCTCTACCAGGTGGAGAGAGGGGAGGGGGGGGTCAGTCACCTGGTATCGTATGAGCTGGTCGGTGGTCGAGTAGAGGAACAGCTGCGGCCAGTCGAAGGGCTCCTCTACCAGGTCGAGAGAGGGGAGGGGGGGGGGTCAGTCACCTGGTATCGTATGAGCTGGTCGGTGGTCGAGTAGAGGAACAGCTGCGGCCAGTCGAAGGGCTCCTCTACCAGGTCGAGAGAGGGGAGGGGGGGGTCAGTCACCTGGTATCGTATGAGCTGGTCGGTGGTCGAGTAGAGGAACAGCTGCGGCCAGTCGAAGGGCTCCTCTACCAGGTGGAGAGAGGGGAGGGGGGGGTCAGTCACCTGGTATCGTATGAGCTGGTCGGTGGTCGAGTAGAGGAACAGCTGCGGCCAGTCGAAGGGCTCCTCTACCAGGTCGAGAGAGGGGAGGGGGGGGGGTCAGTCACCTGGTATCGTATGAGCTGGTCGGTGGTCGAGTAGAGGAACAGCTGCGGCCAGTCGAAGGGCTCCTCTACCAGGTCGAGAGAGGGAGAGGGGGGGGTCAGTCACCTGGTATCGTATGAGCTGGTCGGTGGTCGAGTAGAGGAACAGCTGCGGCCAGTCGAAGGGCTCCTCTACGAGGTCGAGAGAGGGGAGGGAGGGGGGGGGTCAGTCACCTGGTATCGTATGAGCTGGTCGGTGGTCGAGTAGAGGAACAGCTGCGGCCAGTCGAAGGGCTCCTCTACCAGGTCGAGAGAGGGAGAGGGGGGGGTCAGTCACCTGGTATCGTATGAGCTGGTCGGTGGTCGAGTAGAGGAACAGCTGCGGCCAGTCGAAGGGCTCCTCTACCAGGTCGAGAGAGGAGAGGGGGGGGTCAGTCACCTGGTATCGTATGAGCTGGTCGGTGGTCGAGTAGAGGAACAGCTGCGGCCAGTCGAAGGGCTCCTCTACCAGGTGGAGAGAGGGGAGGGGGGGGGTCAGTCACCTGGTATCGTATGAGCTGGTCGGTGGTCGAGTAGAGGAACAGCTGCGGCCAGTCGAAGGGCTCCTCTACCAGGTCGAGAGAGGGGAGGGGGGGGGGGGTCAGTCACCTGGTATCGTATGAGCTGGTCGGTGGTCGAGTAGAGGAACAGCTGCGGCCAGTCGAAGGGCTCCTCTACCAGGTGGAGAGAGGGGAGGGGGGGGGTCAGTCACCTGGTATCGTATGAGCTGGTCGGTGGTCGAGTAGAGGAACAGCTGCGGCCAGTCGAAGGGCTCCTCTACCAGGTCGAGAGAGGGGAGGGGGGGGGGGGGTCAGTCACCTGGTATCGTATGAGCTGGTCGGTGGTCGAGTAGAGGAACAGCTGCGGCCAGTCGAAGGGCTCCTCTACCAGGTGGAGAGAGGGGAGGGGGGGGGTCAGTCACCTGGTATCGTATGAGCTGGTCGGTGGTCGAGTAGAGGAACAGCTGCGGCCAGTCGAAGGGCTCCTCTACCAGGTCGAGAGAGGGGAGGGGGGGGGGGTCAGTCACCTGGTATCGTATGAGCTGGTCGGTGGTCGAGTAGAGGAACAGCTGCGGCCAGTCGAAGGGCTCCTCTACCAGGTTGAGAGAGGGGGGGGGGGGGGGTCAGTCACCTGGTATCGTATGAGCTGGTCGGTGGTCGAGTAGAGGAACAGCTGCGGCCAGTCGAAGGGCTCCTCTACCAGGTCAAGAGAGGGGGAGGGGGGGGTCAGTCACCTGGTATCGTATGAGCTGGTCGGTGGTCGAGTAGAGGAACAGCTGCGGCCAGTCGAAGGGCTCCTCTACCAGGTCAAGAGAGGGGAGGGGGGGGGTCAGTCACCTGGTATCGTATGAGCTGGTCGGTGGTCGAGTAGAGGAACAGCTGCGGCCAGTCCGAAGGGCTCCTCTACCAGGTTGAGAGAGGGGAGGGGGGGGTCAGTCACCTGGTATCGTATGAGCTGGTCGGTGGTCGAGTAGAGGAACAGCTGCGGCCAGTCGAAGGGCTCCTCTACCAGGTCGAGAGAGGGGGAGGGAGGGGGGGGGTCAGTCACCTGGTATCGTATGAGCTGGTCGGTGGTCGAGTACAGGAACAGCTGCGGCCAGTCGAACGGCTCCTCTACCAGGTCGAGAGAGAGGGGAGGGGGGGGGGGTCAGTCACCTGGTATCGTATGAGCTGGTCGGTGGTCGAGTAGAGGAACAGCTGCGGCCAGTCGAAGGGCTCCTCTACCAGGTCGAGAGAGGGAGGGGGGGGGGGGGGGGCCAGTCACCTGGTATCGTATGAGCTGGTCGGTGGTCGAGTAGAGGAACAGCTGCGGCCAGTCGAAGGGCTCCTCTACCAGGTCGAGAGAGGGGAGGGGGGGGGGGTCAGTCACCTGGTATCGTATGAGCTGGTCGGTGGTCGAGTAGAGGAACAGCTGCGGCCAGTCGAAGGGCTCCTCTACCAGGTCGAGAGAGGGGAGGGGGGGGGGGTCAGTCACCTGGTATCGTATGAGCTGGTCGGTGGTCGAGTAGAGGAACAGCTGCGGCCAGTCGAAGGGCTCCTCTACCAGGTCGAGAGAGGGGAGGGGGGGGGGGCCAGTCACCTGGTATCGTATGAGCTGGTCGGTGGTCGAGTACAGGAACAGCTGCGGCCAGTCGAAGGGCTCCTCTACCAGGTGGAGAGAGGGGGAGGGGGGGGGGTCAGTCACCTGGTATCGTATGAGCTGGTCGGTGGTCGAGTAGAGGAACAGCTGCGGCCAGTCGAACGGCTCCTCTACCAGGTCGAGAGAGAGGGGAGGGGGGGGGGTCAGTCACCTGGTATCGTATGAGCTGGTCGGTGGTCGAGTAGAGGAACAGCTGCGGCCAGTCGAAGGGCTCCTCTACCAGGTGGAGAGAGGGGAGGGGGGGGGTCAGTCACCTGGTATCGTATGAGCTGGTCGGTGGTCGAGTAGAGGAACAGCTGCGGCCAGTCGAAGGGCTCCTCTACCAGGTCGAGAGAGAGGGGAGGGGGGGGGGTCAGTCACCTGGTATCGTATGAGCTGGTCGGTGGTCGAGTAGAGGAACAGCTGCGGCCAGTCGAAGGGCTCCTCTACCAGGTGGAGAGAGGGGGGGGGGGGGGGGGGTCAGTCACCTGGTATCGTACGAGCTGGTCGGTGGTCGAGTAGAGGAACAGCTGCGGCCAGTCGAAGGGCTCCTCTACCAGGTCGAGAGAGGGGAGGGGGGGGGTCAGTCACCTGGTATCGTATGAGCTGGTCGGTGGTCGAGTACAGGAACAGCTGCGGCCAGTCGAAGGGCTCCTCTACCAGGTCGAGAGAGAGGGGGAGGGGGGGGGGTCAGTCACCTGGTATCGTATGAGCTGGTCGGTGGTCGAGTAGAGGAACAGCTGCGGCCAGTCGAAGGGCTCCTCTACCAGGTGGAGAGAGGGGGGGGGGGGGGGTCAGTCACCTGGTATCGTACGAGCTGGTCGGTGGTCGAGTAGAGGAACAGCTGCGGCCAGTCGAAGGGCTCCTCTACCAGGTCGAGAGAGAGGGGAGGGGGGGGGGTCAGTCACCTGGTATCGTATGAGCTGGTCGGTGGTCGAGTAGAGGAAACAGCTGCGGCCAGTCGAAGGGCTCCTCTACCAGGTCGAGAGAGAGGGGAGGGGGGGGGTCAGTCACCTGGTATCGTATGAGCTGGTCGGTGGTCGAGTAGAGGAACAGCTGCGGCCAGTCGAAGGGCTCCTCTACCAGGTGGAGAGAGGGGGGGGGGGGGGGGGGGTCAGTCACCTGGTATCGTACGAGCTGGTCGGTGGTCGAGTAGAGGAACAGCTGCGGCCAGTCGAAGGGCTCCTCTACCAGGTCGAGAGAGGGGAGGGGGGGGGTCAGTCACCTGGTATCGTATGAGCTGGTCGGTGGTCGAGTACAGGAACAGCTGCGGCCAGTCGAAGGGCTCCTCTACCAGGTC